>JADMNL010000023.1:48467500-49067500 GCA_016271365.2 Neoceratodus forsteri
CAATCCAAAAGCACAGATAATGTACTGGTTCTTCCTTTTTTTTAATTCCTGAATTATTCAAGCCTGTTACTGAGCCCCACCCTTGTCTCTGGGATCAAGAACAGGAACACTACCGGTGCACCACCACGCCAGGATTATCAGATTTAAACCCCCCAGATGGTCTGATAATCTAGAATTATGTTCATACGATGTAATGATGTTTGTTCAAAACTTTAGTCAAGAACATCCCAAGATTATTTACTTATTCATTTAATTTTTGTTGATCGGGTTAGTGCACTACACAATAAATGCCTATCTTCAGGCACGACCCTGTGCCATGAGATTACAAAGATCACTGGAAAATTCAAATTTAACAGTCACAACAATTACAGAGAATAGGAAGACAGTAAAAAACATTAGATATGTTAAAATAATAAGAACATAAACAGCAGGCAAGAATTGCCATTTCAGAAGATATTTAAAGACCTTTTAGAGCTAAATATTAATACAAAGAAAATCAGTAATGATGAACATTTGAATGGGTAAACATAATGAAAGATATTTAAATAACTCATTTAAGATAGGAAAAAAAAATACTTGGGAATAATTATCTCAAAGAATACAAAAGACCTAGACATGCTAAAGTTACCTGCAGTTACTAGTAAAACAGAATCAGATGTGAAAAGGAGGACGAGTATTCCACTGAGATTATGTTGAAAGATCCCAGTATTAACAGGCATTTGTCAATGACAAATGCTGTCTTGCTGGCATTGCAATTGCTAGTGCAGGAGTTAGAGAGATGCATAACAGGAATGGCAGTAAAGTATTGAACTGATGTCAGCCCCACCCCCACCCTGCAGAGATTGACAGGCAATGGGGTGTGCCTTTGGGTTGTCTGCCATAACGCTCATGCCATTTCACCTTACCCTACTCTGCAGACACCAACAAGTTTTGCGGTGTGCCTTGGGGTCTTCAGGCCTTACACTCACCCCATTCCATAAGAAAATATGCTAAGATGGGTGCAGTATAGGAGAATGGGGTGAACTTTGGGGCCAAAGAGTCCAAGGCACACCTCGATGCCTGTCACTGGCTGCAGGGTGGGGGTGGGGGTGGAATGACGTGAGCATTACAGTTGACAATCCCAAGTCACACCCCTGATGCCTGTCAGTCTCTATAGGGTGGCGTTACAGTTGGAAACCTTAACACCCCGGTGTTTGTTGACATTACTCCAAATTTTCAAAATGGGCTTTTGTGACCCCACCTCATGAACAGTGGCACTATCAGCTCATTAGTCGAAATGTGATTTTGCAGCGTACTGCGCCCATTTGGTGCCACAGGTGCAAAAACATATTTTGGGTAGGATGTGAAAAATGACAGCTGTATTGTTCATTAGGAGGTGTAAAAATGGCAATGTTGAAAATCTGGAGTGAAAATATAAAAAACTGTTGAACTCATGAGCATGTGCAGAAACTGTGCAATGCATACCTGTAACGCAATTATTTTGGGGATATTTTTAACCAGATTTTCAACATAGGCATTTTTCGACCTCTGCTCATTAACAGTGGCACTGTGATTTTGTTAATCTGCCCTGGACGTTGATTTCCCACAGCAACCGTGCCATTGTGCGCCACATGTGCGAAACACATCTTGGGCAGGTTGTGAAAAATGACAGCAGTACTGTTCATAAGGAGGTGTGACAAAATGGCAACACTGAAAATCTGGAGTGAAAATATTAAAAATTGTTGAAGTTATGAGTGTGCATGGAGACTGTACAATGCATGCTCATAACAGTCATTTTTTGCAATTTTTTCACCAAATTTGCAACATAGGCTTTTTGGGACCCCATCTCATGAACAGTGGCACTGCTGTTTCATTAATCAGTCCCGAAAGGTGATTCCATGCAGTGACCATGAAATCACCTTTGGGGATCGAATAACGAGATGACAGTGCATGTGTTTTTGAAGTGGGATCCCAAGAAGCCCATGTTGAAAATTTGGAGCCAAAATTCAAAAAAATGGCTGAGATATCCACAAGTTGAACCCCCACCCATTGATGCCATTATACAGCTTACTGGCATTTCTTCATTTTGCAGTTCAGCTTTGAAGAGTCCAGACATGTTCCGCTCCACGAAGATTGCAGCGCTGTACCTCTAGAGGTAAATATGTGATGGGGGTGTGGGGTGGTGGGAAGTAGAGGGGTGGGGTGGGTTTTTGAGGGGGTGTTGCATACAACGAGGGACCATTTCTTTTTCAGGTAAAAAAACTTGGAACCGGACATGGTGGATGATTTGTTGGTGTGCCACACAGTGGGGTGGAGGGAGGAACAAGCCAACACGATTGACTTTGTATGAGTGGCAGCACACTGGGCTGGGCTTCCAGTGTGCCACACAATGTGGGGGGTGGATGACATGCCAACATGGGGATTGCACCCTCAATGTCACTTTTGTTTGAGAATTGCGTGGCGATGGCAGGAGCCGCCGCCATGTTTGTTGACATGTTTTACCAGGAAAGACATGTACGGAGGCATGTCATTTCTACCATTGCATGACAAGCTTGTCTCTGATTGCAGCGGCACATTTCTTTCAAGTTGGTGGCACTTTACATAAGTCTTGTATCAACACTAGCATGCTGGCTAATTGGGGAATGAGGGATGCACCTACTAAAGCATGCCCTGCATTTGTCGACACTGACACACCTCTCCTGTGCTACTACTACTGCAAGATGTTGCTTGCGTGTGCAAGACAACATAAAAAGATGGTCTTATCAAAACTGTTATTTTTTAATCACAAATCTTCCAACTAATGAAACAAAAATCTCATAAAAAATTAATTTTTTAGCAATTAAATGGAAATTTCTATAATCAAGAATAACTTAAAAAAACTCACAGCAATTAAAAGCAAAGAAGAAATGAATGGGCAGGACATTAAACTATACAGTAACACTTCAAAAATGTTGCTTCAATTAGAATGGACTGAGGGTGATTGGATATGGAGACTGCAGAAAGGGGCGAGGGGAGGAGTAGTCTTGTCACATGCATTTTGCAGCAAAAATCTGAGACAAAGAAAGTATATTAAAAATAATATATACATTCTATTCTAGAAGTATTGGCATTAAAAGAAGGAGAGTTAAGTAAAAAATGGATTTGGTAGCGATGTAGCAAACACAGCATTTGTGAGAAGATTTGCTATAATAATTATTTTCCAGCTGAAGTTGACAATATAGTCTTGGATAGACAGGGGGGAAGGCCTGGTTTATTTATAGATTCATTAAGCACACCGCAATCATGTGAGACATGTTGCCAAATATAAATTAGAGGTTTAAGTACTGGCAAATAACCTCTTATATTAAAAACATAGGAAGGGATGCGGAGGTTTATATACTTAAGGCAGGATTCACAAAGGTAACGCAAAGTGAGTGCAAAAGTTTGCGCTGCATTTCCTGCTGTGCTGGTGGGCAACTGTGCATTCAGTTGGATAGCCCAGTGAGCTATCCAACTGTGAATAGGGGCCAGCAAGGGGCAGCACTAACCCAGAAAAAGCAGTGCAATACATAGTAGCACTGCCTCCACAGGTTGCTAGCACAATGGCCCTGCAGCCAATGGTGCTCAGGCACTACAGTGCTATTCAGGCAAGTGCATGTAATGCCTATTGGATATGCAAGGAGCTAGAGGCTTTAGCATGCTCATTATGGGCTCATTGCATACCATTAGCATGTGATTGCGCCCCCAGCCCAGCCCCACGCAACTGCACTCCCCATAGTCCCGTGTTGCCCAACCCCACCCCAATCTCAGCCCCAACAGCAAAAAAACAGTCCCTGCCATAGTGTAGTGTCCCACCCTAGTTCCCACTGGCTCTCTTACCCACCCGATAGATAAATTAATAATTTTCCATAGTGTAGTGTCCCACCCCAGTCCCTGATGGCTTCATTACCTATCCCATAAAAATCAGTAATGATTTCCCACAGTGTAGGGTCCCTCCCCCTCCCCTTCCCAGTCCCAATCCCCTTCATAATAAAAAAACATAATCCCATTTTCCATAGTGTAGTGGTCCTTCCCCCCTTCCCAATTCCTTTATAATAAACAAAATTCCCATTTCAATAGTAGTGGTCCCTTCCTCCCAGTTCTGATCTCCCACCCGTGCTGTATGTCCATATTTTCCATAGTGTAGTGTAGTGGTCCCTCAACCCCACCCACTCTGGTACCCATATTGCACACTGCTCCCTCACTACAGCATGTCCCACTGGTTGGCAAGCCGCACAGCCCTCTTCTCACCTCCACGGCTGCCCACTGTCTGAACTGTCAATGACAGTTTACAGTATCCACTGCAATCCCATTTGTTGCTTGCACAACTATTAATTTATTGTACTTCTTGTATTTTACTTATGCACATTATATTATTGTCTGCTCTTCCCCCCCACCCCAAGATACATGAGCTGTCTTGGTGCTATGTAAAGGCCAAAATGCAGACTGGAATGGCTTGTAGGTGTTATTCTCCTCCACATGAATTCTGAACCATGCTGCCACCACTTTCTCAGTAACCTTGCATAAAAAATGCAGGTTAGAGATCAGCTGATAGTCTGAAAGATCATCAAGACCTAAGAATGCCCACTTTAGAATAGGCTTCACCACTGCTTCTTTAAAGACAAGTGGAAGAAACCCTCCCTTAGAGAGCTTTGACAAGCTCTATGATTACAGAAGCCAGCACCCAGACCCTCCTGTCAAGGTTCAACTGCACCATGTCCAAGGCACAGATACTGGGATGGAGCACAGCCAACATCTGGAGGATCTCTACATTATCTGTGCATCAAACATTTTAAAGGGACACTGTCAGTCGCCTCTGGCCTCAAGCTGTCCCTAGCTCAAAAACACATTTCATGATTGGTCACATTCTGTAGAGATTGCTGATGCAGATAATAGTTTGATTCTGTTTACTTTTTATTCTTTTATAAGTGAAAAACAGACTGCCTACCATACTGGTGTTACAACACAAAAACATGTTGGTTTATAGTCCTAACTCCACTGCATGTTTCCTGGATATGAGACAACTCCAACACAGTTTAGACACTAAAGAGGAGTGGAAGAAGAGGAGACTATTGCATCATATGTGACAGCACTGTTTGGGTGTGTGTCTAATGTTCAGAAAGTATGCAACAAGAATAGATCAAGGATCTGAAACACAACATGGTGTGGGCATAATTACACCATTAGCATGCAGGGCAGTTCTACTAAGAATGGAAGAACATAATACAACCAGCAATATCAATGAATATTTTAGAATGTAAGCAATCATAAAATGTGGGTTTTCAACTAGAAATAATATGATGCAAAAGGGTCAACAGTGCTCATTTAATAATGAATGGAAACAACTGAGAGAATTCAAAGTTATGGTGAAACCTGATGTCTAGAAACAGTATTACAAATACTTTAGTGTAAAATTAAGGCTTTATGAAGACATATCCCTAAAACTCGAACTGGTGAATTTGAAAATTTAGCATCAGTTATACAGAGAGTTTTAATGGGTTGCAATTAATGCTAATTGGTGATTTTAATGCAGCATGGGGAAACCAAGGGTCTTGCTTTGGAAAAAGTTTTAAAATTTTAGATGTAGAACAGAAGATTATATTTTCCACTAGGAAAACTTCTCATCTTAGTGCTGGCAATATATTAGATTTAAACTTTGTTATAACAAAGATCAAAATGAGAAATCAAGTAAAGCAAGCAGTGATGGAGATCATAGCTCTATAAGCTGTTTGTTTGTTATGGAAGATATAGAAAGTAAACCTATTAGAAATCCTTCTTTAAAAATAAAATGTAGAAACTTTAAAAACTACAATAAAGATGCATTTGTGGTAAAACTCTCTTCAGTAAGATGGGATAGATTATTTTTGATACCTTCTGTGAACTTAGTGGTGGGGGAATTTTCTAAATGGTTTCTAGAGATCTGTGATGAATTAGCTCCTTTTTGTACAGGTATGCAGAGAAAGTCACATGTTCCCTGGGTCTCAGAAAAAATTAAAAAACTAATATGTGGTAAGAATTGTCTGTGGAAAAAGGCGAGTAAATCCTTAAATAATGCAGATTGGGAAGAATATAAAAAAGCTAGAAATTATTTGAAATTTCAAATAAAAAAATTGAAACAAAAATATTTTGAAGATAAAATTAAACAGACTACAGATAATAGTAAAATGTATGGTCATTATTAAAATCTTTTGAGACCCCAGAGGTTTGTGGTCCATCTAGTCAAATGGTAACCAGAGGTATCCCCCAGAACAAAAAGGAAACATCAAATATTTGAAATGATTATTTTGTTACATTGCCAGATTTGGACCTAATTGATCCAAAATTAGGGGATGAACAAATTAAGCTACCGTATATTAATATTCCGAGTTTAGTTTTAAAATGATTTCTTGTAAACAGGTAAAAGCAGAACTTAGGAAATTGAAAACAAATAAGGCTTGTGGCTTTGATCTTATAGAGAATCGATTTTTGAGAGATTCAGCTCAGGTGATTGCTCCCATATTGACTAAGTTGTTTAATTGGTCTCTGAGTGAGGCATTTTCCATATGTCTGGAAGAATGCCAAGATCATTCCTATTTACAAAGGTTCAGGGATTTATATCAACCAACAAATTATAGACCCATTGCTTTACTGTCTGGGATTTCAAAATTTTAGAAAAATTAATTCAAGTTCAATTGGTAGACCACTTGGAAAAGTATTCATTAATAACCAAACAACAATCTGGTTTCGGAAGGATGTACAGGCACCGGCTCTCCACCGATGTAGTTGATACTAATGCGTCAAATTGGAGGGCGATTGGTGGGAGGCGGTGTTAGGTGGATTTATCCAAGGCTTTCGATACAGTTAATCATAGTCTGCTGGTTAGACGATGGCAGAAATTGGTGGTAAAGGAGTCAGGAAATTGGTTTAAATCTTATCTTTCAAAAGAACTCAACAGGTCTGCATTAATGGAGTGTTATCAAATAAATTAAATGTGCAACGAGGAGTACCTCAGGGCTCTATTTTAGGCCCAATATTGTTTTTGATCTATATTAATAAGGTCACAGATTGCATAAAACACTCTAATATAAATCTTTATGCAGGCGATACTTTGTTGATATCTAGTGGTCAAACAATTGATGAAATGCAAACAAATTTACAGAATGATTTTACTAGTTTATCTAAGTGGTTAACAAAATCTGGCTTATTACTTAATAGTAAAAAGACCAAGTTAATGGTTTTGGAAGAAAGCAAATCCCTATAGGGTTTGAAAATACAAGATTAATATAAAACCTTAAATAGTGAAATATTAGAGCAGGTTACAGTTTATAAATATCTGGGTGTTTGGATAGATTCATCATTGAAATTTGAACATCACATAACGGAGACTATAACTAAAGTAAATAAAAGATTGGAGCCTTCAGAGCTCTAGTTTTGTTTGAATAGATTAATGAGGAACAAATTATAAACCAATTTCTCCTTCCAACTCTGGAATACGGAAATCATATATGGTTTTGCAGCAAATAGATGGTTAACTAAGGTTGATCAGTTATATTATAGGATGGCTAGATTTATACTACAAAAGGATTACAGGACACATCATTGCCAAGTACTTAGTGAATTGGGTCGGGTCACTCAGGAAAATAAATGTAGGATCTCTTGGTTAACACCGATTTTTAAGGTAATAAAATTTCAACAACCTGAAAGTCTTCATGATAAATTGGAATTGAGAAAATGTGTATATAATTTGAGAGACATAAATTTAAGGGACTATGTATTCCTAGGTTTATAAGTGCATATAGTGCCTTAAGATTCCGAATTATAGTTAAGATTTGTGGGGGCTTTGAAATCTGTAAATTGTAGCCAGACTAATGATTTGAAGGTATTTTAACAAGTTTGATGCCTGTACTAAAAATTCATTGTGACTGCTTTAGATGATTGTTTAGATGTTTTGTGTATTATATTGTGAATGATTGAATTATGTGTATTGTAATGTTTTGTTGTTATAATTTATGAGTAATTGCACTTAACAGGACCATCTTGAAAATAGGACTTTGTCCTAATGATGTGATGTTTCTCCATCTGAATTCCTGTATAAAAATAAAGGTTTAACTAACTATATTTAAGATTAGTGCAGCTCTCCTAAATTGGGATGTCCTTGGAAGCAGTCACTGAGGCAGCAACATGCCTGGTGGAATGAGCCTTACACCCATTGGGAGGCTCCCTACCAGCCAACCTATAACAGAGGTCAATGCTGGATGTAATCCACTTGGCATTCGTTTGCTCTGTGCTGATCTACCAGGTGCAGTTTCATCATATGTCAAAAACAGTTGGCAAGCCTCACCCTGAACTCCAGCCATATACTCTCTATAGTAAGACAGCACTCTTTGTATGTTCAAAGTATGGCGCCTATGGTTGGCCTCTAAAGATGGCTTCATAAAGTATACCAGAAGATTTATCACCTGGTTATGGTGAAACTCCAGTACTATCTTTGAGAAAAACTGAGGCAAACAGGTCCACCAGAGGGGAGCCCCACTGGGAGAACAGGTGGCTTACTATTTCTTGATACAGTGACCAATCGTGCAACACCTCTACCACCTGGATGAGAGCATCTGCCAACAGACAGACTGACAGAGATGTAGGAGAACCCATCCCGGAGATCCACAGAGCAGAACCACATGCTTATTTTACTTGGGGGTGAGGAGGGAGAGCGCTGTCTGGAAGAAAATAAAAGTCCCACACTTTTCTTCAGGGATAGCATTTTATTAATTTCACATTAAAATAAATACTTAAATGGTTATTTAAATTACACATGCTTATTTTACTTTAAACCTTTAGTATGCACTCTAAAAGGTTTAAAGGAAAATAGGCATGTACAAATGAAAAGTACCATGAAAACTGGAATCTTATGATTTTAAATTAAAATTGGAATCTATTATTTTAAATTCATTTATAAGCAAAATACAGATCCTCTGACACCATTAGAAAAAATGAGATTTAGACACAGTTCAGTTTGTATTTCATATATTTTATGTAATTCTTTCCCTTTTTCTTTATTACTGAGGACAGTTGCATGAAAGAGGATAACTGTCCCTCAGACTTTATATGCATTTTTTGCTTGCCTACACCTGACATCATAATCTCCTGTTTATGGCATCATAATTATCTCCACAGCAACAGAGTGTGATGTCATAAACAGAACTGTGATGTTAGGTGTAAGCAAGCAACCAGAACAGACAGGGCAGCAATCCTGTTTACATGCATATATCCTTAGTAATAAAGAAGTATGGATGAGAATCACTGAAAAAATATTAAATATAAGTTGCATTGTGTCTAAATATTATGTTTTTATGTTGCTTGCACACATGCGCAAGAAACATGTTATGGCAGCTTGCTGAGAAGCAGGTTGTGGAGGTGAGGCACTGTTGTGGGCAACGCCCCCCCTACCTTTTGAGGCTTGGCCCGTGTTCCTCAATGGGGTGACACGCTGCTGCTGACACTAGTTCAGCCAGCGTGCCACCACCTTGAAACATTTTAGCCACTGCAATCAGCTGCCACCTCCTCATTGCAGCATCAGCCATTCCACTGCAATGAGGGAGCAACCCGTCGCTGCAGGGCAGTACCTTGCATGCCCCGACCCAGTTTGCCAACAAGGAGCCCAATCCCCGTCAGCATGATGTCCCACACTGAAATTTATGTTGTATGCCGAGGGGTGCCCAATCACCCTTGACATCATGCCCCCTGCTTCTTGCTGATGGAGTGCCCAATCCCCATTGGCTTCAGTCCACCCTTCCACATTAAATTTTCTGATGGGGAGCCCACTCTCCATCGGCATAATGCCATCCCCAATGAAATCTGTGCCAAGGGGTGCCTAATCCCTCGGCTCTTTCCCCATATGTACTCAACGGGGTGCCCAATCCCCATCAGTTACAGCACCCCTAAAAACACTCAGGTGACATTCTGGGTGCCCACCCCAGCATGCCACAATATCCCTGTAAAAAGAAAAACTGTCCCGCCTGATGTTTTTCTTTTTTTTAAACCCTCAAAACAGAAAATGGTCCCTCGTTGAGTCTGTGGCCCCACCCCCAACCCACTACGCACCCTGCCTCCCCACACACACACACTCACCCCATACTTACCTCCAGAGCCCAGCATGATGATCTTCGGTGGACCAGGAACACGTCTGCACTCTTCAAAGCTGACCGTGAACTGAAGAAATGACGGTAAGCTGCATAATGGTATAAACAGGGTTTCTTTCAACTTTGGTGCATATCTCAGGAATTTTGGGGAATTTTTGCTCCAAATTTTCAGCATGGGATTATTGGGACCCCTCCTCATGAATTCAGCCACAGTCATTGCGTTATTCGGACCTGAAATGTGATTTCGCGGTCACTGAGCAGAATCACCCTTTGGGACCGAGTAACGAAATAACAGTGCCAGTTTTCATGCGGTGGGCCCCCAAAAAGCCAATGTTGCAAATTTGGTGGAAAAAATCCCCAAAATGACTGTTTTATGAGTGTGCTTTGCCCAGTTGCTACGCACACTTGTAACTTCGTGAATTTGCAATATTTTCACACCAGATTTTCAACACTGGCATTGTTTCACACCTCCTTATGAACAGTACAGCTGTCATTTTTCACATCCTGTCCGAAATATGTTTTTGCACTTCTGGCACAGAATAACGCGGTCACTGTGGGAAATCAGTGTTTGGGACAGATTAAGATCGAGCAAGTGGAGGGTGAATGGGCTCAACTGAGCTCTGTCGGGACTGCTGAAAATTTCTTTGTGGGCAGAAAAAGGTGCCAGTGCAGGCAGGAGTCCAGTACAAAAGGGCAGCCTGCAGCACCGGGAGAAACAGAATGAGCGAGTGAGAGAGGGTGAGTGAGTGAGCTCAATGGAGCTCTGTTGGGACTGTTGCGGATTTCTTTGTGGGCAGAAAAAGGCACCAATGCAGGTAGGACAAAAGGGCAGCCTGCAGCACCGGGAGAAACAGAACGAGTGACTGAGAGGGGGGAGTGAACCAGCTCAATGGAGCTCTGTTAGAACTGCTGTGGATTTCTCTGTGGCCAGAAAAAGACGCCAACACACGCAGCAGCCCAGTACAAAAGGGCAGCCTGCAGCGCTTGGGAGAAATAGAAGGAGTGGGGGGCGGCGAGCTCAACAGAGCCTGTCAGGACAGCTGTGAACTCTCTGTGGGCAGAGAAAAGGGCCAATGCAGGCAGGAGCCCAGCACAAAGGGCTGCCTGCAGTGCCAGGAGAAACAGAACGAGCGAGTGAGAGAGGGGAGTGAGCGAGCTCAATGGAGCTGTGTCAAGATTGTTGCAGATTTCTTTGTGGGCAGAAAAAGGTGCCAATGCAGGCAGGCCCAGTACAAAGGGCAGCCTGCAGCTCGGGAGAAACAGAGCAGCTGAGAGAGAGAGGGGTGGCAGGCTCAACGGAACTCTGTCAGGATTGCTGTGGATTTCTTTGTGGGCAGACAAAGGCACAAATGCAAGCAGGAGCCCAGTACAAAGCAGCCTGCAGTGTCGGGAGAAACAGAATGAGTGAGTGAGACAGAGGGTGAGCAAGCTCAATGGAGCTCTGCGGGACTTTAGAGTTTCCCACCCTCCTGCCAAGGTCTTCTGTGGTCTTCTTAGGCATGGTACTTTCACTCCAAATACCTAAACAGCACATATAAGCAAGCAACATTCAGCATTGACAAATGCTTGTTCAAAACTGTCAAACGGTGACAGGGCTTTTCAAAGAGTTAAAATCAATTAATGGCCACCATCAAAACAAAAAGGTAAAGGATGGAACAAATTTAATCAGTTTCATTTGTAATATAAACCCCTCATGCATTTTTATGTATTATATTTATTTTAAGGTGAAACTAAACATATGATGAAAAGTTGTGTAGAAGCATGCAAATACAAGTTTACAAATGAAGCTAATGGAAATGTTTTGAGAGTTTTTTTCTTCCAGAGAGCGTCCCCACTAAAGTTTGTTTACAGCAGTGTTTGGGGAGTAGCTCTAACTTACAAATTGTTTAAAAGATTGACTTTAGTACCATTTCCTGTAGCAATCCCCAGTTGTTTGAGAATCACATGCCCTGTTCCAGGCATGGTATAATCTGGATCAGAATGACCATACAGAACTTGCTCTTCTGCATGAACTGATTGAAATGCATGAACTGATTGAGGACATGTAGATCCAGTATGAAGCACGTGTTTTGGGACCAGGAAGTTCCTGGACATGTACCACTGACTTGTCAGGGTATTTGAGGCATGGACTAAGGCTGCATTTGCACAGCACTGAGCTACATCCCTTTAAGGGTGAATAGCATGTCCTCTGACATCCAGGACTCCCGAGGACTGCAGAGTCAGTAAGAATGCAGAGCAGAAATCCAGAGGAACCCTCTGCCTACCACTTCTAATACACACTTCTCCATAGTAGCGGTGAAACCACTTCACCAGAAGCGGCGCAGCCGACCCCCTACTGGGACTTGGGTCAGAGACTGGACATGTAGGAGAATGACACCTCTGACCCATCACTGGGCAGCTTTGGAGGGGACACAGGATGCTGGGGCCAGAAGGACACTTCCTCTGCCCCAACTCCTTGTGGTCCCTGGTCACCAAACTTCAGCTTTGGGTGCTAGTGGTGGTACTGCCCCTGGTGAAGCTGCTACTGAGGCAGCTATGGCTGAAATGATTTGTACTGAAAGGTCTTTTTCTTAGTTTTCTGTGCCTTCGTGTCCTTATGGGTTGATGGCACAGAATCTAGAGTGTCAATTGACTTCTCAATCCTAGTGAGATGTTCATCCACCCCAGGGCCAAAGAAATAAGCATCCAAGAAGGGGACATTGGCCAGTTTGTGCTGGGTGTTTGCCATGAAGTTGAAAAGCCACAGCCAGGCCCTGCAACACATCATGAAGGCACTTGCCATGGCATGGGGTACAGGAATCACCTAGGTCTATAGCTGTCTCCAGCTGGTGTTTAGCCAGTGACTGACCAAGATCGCTGACCAACTTTACTGGCAGCTGTTGATCAACAAAAAAGAGAGGGAGGACTTCATCCAGCACTCACAAAAGGGGGTGAACAAAGTTGTCCATCATCATGGCATAGCTCACCTGACAGTGACCTAAGGATGCAGCATTTAGACTTTTGTCCAAAGGCTTGTCCATGTCCACTTGGCCACTGGATTTCAGAAGGCTGAGTTCAAACCCAGTCCTTCAGCTGAAGGGTGATGTTTAAACCTAAAAGGGACCTATAGGGACTGCATAGTTGCAGACCATACATGTGGAAGGTGCAGGGCAGAATTCTGGATACTACCAAAGCTCCAGGGCAAAATTTCAAAATGGCCTCAGCCACTGAAAAGGCCACCCTTAGGGATCTGTCCCTGTCCAGGATGTCAGTGAAGGGTATTCAACCCTCTTCTGAACTGCCTCCATGGGCACATGCATGGACGCTGACATATGGCAGAGTAAAGCACCAAATTATACTGGACCATGCTCAGCGGTCAAGTCCTCAAACAAGCCATGGTCGAACATGAGAGTCTTTGAGGAGAGCAAGTATGACCTTTCCAAGTCTACCGAGAACTCTTTGAAAATGGCTCAGACTGTTTACCACCATAAACTACCCTTGTGTCCTTTGACTGGGTAATCTCCACCAATAACAGGACTGGCAAGCCGGCAGCAGTGTGGGAGTCCTTTGTAGGGACCCACCAAAAGCTGCAGTGGTGGCAGTTCCACTCTCAGTGGTGGAGAAGCAAGCTGGGGACTTCTGAGTTAGGTGAACTGGTGTGGGCACAATGGGTGGATGCCTAGGGACAAACAGTCCAGAGGGTAGAGTCCTACCCACCCCACAAAAGTCCGCTGCTGCCAGAGAAGCACCTCATACTGCCAATGCATCTTGCACAGTGCCTCTCCTTGCCCAATGATGAGAAGGTCAAGGAGCATTGATGCAGATACCTCATGGTTGAGTGAGACCGAAAGTGCTGGCAGACCCTCGACCTTGGCGTCGATCTCGGTGATTGTTCCAGGGACTGACATTGAGACAGGTCCTCCAGAAGGACATGGTACACTACAGTACATGCCTCACAATGTTTAAGAATAGAGTCTTTGAAGACACAACCACCAGCTGAGGCTGGTTCCACAGTGAGCCAGCAAGAGACACTAACCAGGCCACTTCCTCCTGAGTGAGGAGTGGGAGCATGGGGGCTCTGGGAGCTCAACTCTTCATTGAGCTCCTTCTGACAAGGAGCATTTGTAAAGGAGTCCCTGACTCAAAGGTTTGCAATTCCAATTTCTACTAAATAAATAAATAAATAAAACAATCAACAGGTTTGAATAAGATCTCAATCACCTGCTTGACCACAGTCAATGTTGACGAGTCCAACAGGGATCAACGAGCTGTCAACCTGCCCCTTGACCAAGGAAGCTTGACCAGAGTTGAGCAGCCACAGGAGTCAAGGGAGTGGGAGTAACGTTTTCCCCTGATCCGACCTGTGCCCATGGCACTTGTGTTTCTTGCCACAGTGAGATGGCTGATTCTGGAGGCTGAACAGCCTGACACATTTCTTGAAAACCATTGGAAAGGACCCGGCGTCACTGGCCTCAGCTGGGAGCAGCACAGAGCGACATGGAACTTATGGTGGTGGCAGCTGCCTCCTTTTCAAGGGTCACAAGCTGTGAAGCTGACCTGGCAGCCACTGAGGCCTTCTTGTGGCTCTTAGTTCTATCCCTCCAAGGATTTACTGAGGGTGAGCCTTGGCTCCAGTCATCGACTGAAGTTTGAAGCATTGTCTGGCTAAGGCCGCAACTTGCCACATCATACTGCAAGGCCAAGCAATACAGACATGAAGGTTGGTGACTGACACTTTCTGCAGGCACTGCACACAAAACTTGAAACTAGGTTTTCATTCCTCCATTATTGATCACTGTCACAAGTTGCAGCTGGAGACAAAGATAGTTGAAAAAATGAGTTATTGCAGTCAAAGAATTCTCCATAGAAAATTGTTTGAATATTGGTTGCCTCAGATGTTGCAGAGCTGTGAAGAAAGAGACCTATTCCTTCCATCAGAAAGAAAGAGCTTATGTCACAGGGTGAAACCAGAGGATATCCCACATGGAAGGAAGGAGGAGATGAGCTTGGAGACATCTGATAGATCAGCCTTTTCCAGAAATCGCCAAGTGTGGATAGTGAACTCTATCCAAGCTCTTAGAAGTGTTTGTTTTCGTATGGAAGGTCCTGAAATTCAAGGTTTGGGGAAATTTTGTGCAACTGATTTCTGCTGATGAAATCTGAGAATTTTTTGCCAGAAACCAGAACGTCTCTTTAAAGCAAAAGGTAAAACAACCAGGAAAAAGTCCAAACCCATCTTGTTGATCATAGCGGACAACAATTATGATTATTATCTGCTCTGACTTTGTATTGTTCCAGAATATGCTGAAGGGCCATGGGTACTACTACCATGGGTTATTAACCCACCTTTATTCTGCACTCTTTTCACTGGGAACCTTTACCAAATGTATCTTTGTATGTCTATCCTTCCTGATGATCCAACTTGCCAAGAGACCTTTCTGGCACTCAAACTGGGAACACTGAATCCAAACATAGCTATTCCAACTAGTCAGCTAAAGATAAATTCAGAATAGCTGGGGGTCTATATATATATATATATAGTGTATGGTGGAACATTGTTATACACGAAAATCCATTGGCATAATAGAATTGTTATGCTGCAGTAGCTACATCATTGTAGCTGTTATGCTGCACTAACTACACAGCTACTGCAGCATAACAACATGGAACATGCTTGTGCATACACGTCACATGATCACCACCTCCCAGGAAGTGGCCACGGCTATGAGAGAGAGAGAGAGAGAGAGAGAGTGGAGGAGAACGACCTCGATGGCAAAAAGGCATAAGTACATTTTTTTTTGCTATTCTTTGAACATAGGATAGTAAACCATACACTGTAATAGACAATGTATAGTGTACTATTCATAATCAGCATCTGTATTTATCTTGAGGTTGCCATGGTGATGAAACTCTCAAGCTGCGCTCTCAAGGCCCAAACCATTGCCAAGGCAACCTCTCGATAAACACATATGCTTGTTATGGATAGTAAACCATACATTATCCTCTATTTAACTTACATGTCTTATCAGCCTCTCACAACTACAGAGCACTGCTGTTACTACTCCTGAACAGTATACATTACAACTCTGTGATCGCAATGCTCATATATAGATGGCACTGCCTTTCATGTACACAACAAAGTTCTGTTTGGTTTTACAGAATTTATTATGTCTGGGTGAAAAGTTCAGTGTCAGTCAGTGAATGACAGAACAGGAATATGTGCATGGTATAGGTACAGTATTAGTACTGAAATGCATTGTTTAGCAGATATAAAAATGTAACCCCTCAAAACTGGGAATTTAATTATAAAAAGGAACATTGATGTCAGTACAGTTCATATCGGAGGACTCTTCATCTGATGAATGTTCATGCTCAAAACAGTAAAATGCCTTTACAGGTTAGAATTACAAACAAATTCAAGCATTTCTGAGATCAAATGAAATCCTACCGGGTTATAATGTCATATGCTTAGTACCGTATGACATTATAGCTAACCCAAAAAAGCGCTGTTCATGACAGCGAATGGTGCAATACCGCGTATACTGCCATACGCAGTATTGCACCATTCACACAATCCCAGGCAGAGGATAAGACCTCTGCTGGGAGTGGGTTCCACTGAGCAGCTGCCGTGGCTCACTGGACTGACACACAGCAGCAGGAATCCAGGAGCTGCATCTGGGACCGGGTTTGATTCCCGTGCCAGACATTTAATTTTTTTCCACACTTTGTGCGCTCCCCAAGTTGGATCCCCCCCAGAGTTGAGAATCTTTAATGGGGGGATCCAGGGGGCACAGCCCCCATAATGGGGGTGTTTTAGACACAGCCCCCCACAGAAAAAAGACTTATGCTGCATGACAATATCGCACTGTATTGGCAGCGCGATTTTGCCATGCGGCATAATGTCTTGCGACATTATGACCTCGTGCCAAATGAAACTGTTCTCAGTTTTGGCCCTCCAGAGATTAGCTGCAGTGCATATATCGTCCAAATAAAATCTGTAAAACAATTAATGTATAACTGGATCTAGGAATGTATGTATAGTATGTTACATTTTGTTGGGTCTGTGTACAGGTATTTGCAATAAGACTGCATTCATGTCTTTGGGCATGTGTACTAATATACACAGTAATATAGTAAATTAAGGTTGGAAAGGACTTTAGTTCAGTCAGGTCTTGCCCATCCCTGTGTCATACGAGGGATCAATATGTACAGTATGCTGTAAACTTATATACCAGTTTATGAGGATACTATATGTGTAGACATCTATGAATGGAAGTGTCGATTTTAGACTACAAAGGTTTGAATGTGTATATGTGTTTGTATGTGTCAGGCTGTGTGTATTTGTAAGATTATATACAGTATTTTTGTAATACTAAATATAAGTGTGTTTTGCATCTGTGTATTTCTATATACAGGAGTATGTGTGTACTTGACATTTGTCACATTATGTACATTTGTATATGTAAGACTGTGCGAGAGTGTGTCTGCATATGTGAACATGAGACTTCGTGTGAATATACACACACATTTGTATGTCTGCAAATAGGTAGTTATGTGTAAAAGTTGTATGTGTATTTAAGAGGTTTTGTATGTGATATTATCAGAATGTTTGCATATACGAGTTGGCATGTGAGCACGTATTTGTGAGGGTGTGAGTCTATAGCCCCCGGTTTTGAAAGGTTAGCACAGTGCAAACCAGGTTTGTGCTGCACTAACCAAGAATAGTGCCAGCCATTGGAGATGTGGCAATATTCAAAGGCTACCCATGCGCGGTGCACCCCCGACAGCACCATAGCACACAATATCATGCTGTGTGTATGCAAATGAGGGAGCCCCCATGCATACGCAGCTCAGCACAATATTGAAAAGATTTCAGAGGCGCTAAACAGCCACAAGTACAGCGCAGTTTGATGCCTCTGAAACTCATCCCTAACAGTGTGTGCAGAGGTGTGGTGCCCCACACACCATCCATGCACAGTAAGGAGTTGGCTACTGGGGTCCAGCGATCCCACTTTTAGTTCCTCGATCCCCATCCAGGTAATTTTATAATAAACCCTGGTGGTATAGTGGTCCCTCCCATGTCCCGATTCCCTCCACAGTATTTTTTTATTAAATCTTTGGTGATCCAGTGGTCCCGCTCTTGTACTGATCCCTTCCCCAGTATTTTTGATTAAATCATTTGTGGTCTAGCAGTCCCTCCTATGTCTCGATCCTCTCCCCAATACTTTTTCATAAATCATTGGTGGTCCAGTGGTCCCTCCCATGTCCCGATCCCCCTTCCCAATATTGTTTGTTAAATCATTGGTGGTCCAGTGGTCCCTCCCTAGCCCTGAACCCCTGGTGTATAAGTAATAAATGAAGTCTTGGTGGTCTAGTGGTCCCTCCCCCTCCCCCATTCTCGGATTGCCATCTCAACTACAAATACATTTCCCTGGTAGTCTAGTGGCCCCTCCACCCTGGCAGGTGGTGATCCACCACCCCACTCCCCTAACCCAACCTGAGCCGTTGACTGTCACAGCTCTTCTCACACCACCACAGTCAGACACCAATGAGCATGTACTGTATACTCCACATGCTACATGACAGTTCAGTTGGTGGGAGGCTGTGGTGGTGTGGTGTGAGGAGGACTATGCCATTCACTGGCTTGGGTCGGGTTGTGTGGAGCAAGGTGGTGGGTTGCTACATGCTGGCATGGGTGTGGGCCACTAGACTACCAGGGTAATGTATTTGTAGTTGGGATGGTGATTGTAGAATGGGGAGGGGGAAGGACCACTAGACCACCAGGACTTCATTTATTACTTATATACCAGGGAATTGGGGTTGGCAGGGACCGCTGGACCACAAATGATTTAACAAACAATACTGAGGAGTAGACCGACATGGAGGGACCACTGGGCTACCAGTGATTTAGTAAAATATACTGGGAGGGATCAGGATATGAAAGGGACTGCTGGATCACCAGTGGTTTGCAAAACAATACCAGGGAGGGATCAGGGCTAGGAGGGACTGCTGAACCACCAATGATTTTCTTTACATGGACAAGGATCGGGCTGGGGAAGGAATGCTGGACCACCAATAAGTTAATCAAAAATACTGGAGAGTGGATCAGGACATGGGAGGGACCGCTGGATGGCCAATGATTTAATAAAATATACCAGGGAGGGGATCAGGGCATGAGAGGGACCACTGGACCTCCAATGATTTAAAAAACAAATACTGGAGAGTGGATCAGGGCTAGGGAGGGACCGCTGGACCACCAATGATTTTTTGTTTTCTACATGGACAGGGATCGAGGCTTGGGGAACCTGGCCCAGCGACTCAGCAGGCGGCACTCTCATGCAGGTGAGACCATAATGGGCATGCAAATGTCCCGTAGCACCATGCATGCCCAATGCTCATCTGCATGTTTGGGCTGAATATAGCCCATAGGGGCCACGGCACTGATCGGTATGCTGCACTTTACCCCATAGGTGGTCTTCAGTGCAGAGTTCTGGTGGCATGGCACAAGGCATGGTGACTGCCTGCTGTGCACAATGCTACCATGGCCCAATATTCAAATGGATAGCGTGGTCAGTTCAGTTTGTGCTCTGCATTTGAATATGGCACCAGAGTCATCCAGCCCTATTTTATCACGTGGCACCCCCGTGTGAGCATGTAGCCATCTGGCTCTGAATATGGGTCCCTACATGTTGCAATATATGGGCTCACATACATCCAGTATTTGTACACGTGTGGCTACAAGCATGTATCTGTACACCTGTGTATGTGGGGGTAAGTAGGCGCTTACTTTTGCAGGTTTTCTGAGAAAGCCATAAACAGTGACTTACCATATGAATAACGGAGACAGGCCCAATGCTGTTCACATAAATGTCCACATCTACAGTGGTCGGCTTCACTGCAAACAGAAAACAAAAGGCAATGGGTTGACTTCTCACACAGGTACAATAATTAACATGATACAAGCTAAACTTCCTTTATTATTCTTCCAAGCTCTTTTCAACCACAGCTTGCAGTTCATATGGATTTAGAATATTCTAACTCTCAAAAATATGAAACAAAATCAAATGTAGGACTAGTTTAATTCAAATTCCACTTCAAAAACTTGATATGTCTGCCTAGTGTCATCAGTGACATGAACAGTCCCTCCCCATCCTTCCTGGTATCCTGTGTGGTGAGCTGATTCAGAAAGATGACCAGCTGGCTTGGAAAAGAAAGGCACTCTGTGGGATATGGTGGGGTTAGCAGAACTGAATTATTGATCCCCACTTCCAAGCCATGGATTGGGGATCAGGAGGAGGGCCAACTTCTTACAAAATAGCCCTTTGGGGCAAGAGTAGAGTTGGGATTAGGAGGAGCTGATAAGAACAAACAACGATGTTGGCTCCTGGCACAGTGACACCCCTGAGGAAGGCTGGGATAGCCGGAGCGCTGAGGTCAGTAGCTGATTGTAGCTCCTGCTTTTTTGTTTTACTGTCTGGCATAGCCATTTCAGTTGTTATTGTTATTTACTGGACATACTTGGATGGAATAAACTATAAGCATTCTTATAACTATGTAACCCCCATGTTACGCGGGGTTACTAGAATCCTAGTAAGACCTAGTGATAGGCAGGGAAAGCAGCTTGTGAAACGCCAGTTAAATGGATTTCACACTGTCTCGCTCTGTTCTCAGTCTCAGCTGAGACTGAGGGATGACATCACCATAGAACTTTCGCAGCTGCATGAGCCTCATTGGAATCTACAGTTGGGAGTTAGGTTAGAATGTTGGGGAGTTTTTGAAGAGATTTGTGTGTGAGCAGTCTTGAAGAGAGGAGCACAGCAGTCTGTGCACAGGCTCTTGGAGCCTAAAGCTCTGATATAGAGCTACTGTTAGGGAGAGGTGTGTGTTTCCGCCAAAAGAGGAACACAGTAAGCTGTTCGTGAACTGGTGGAGACTGCTGTTACCGGTCCCTGTGCCCCATCCCTGAAGGGATGGGGGTGGAAAGGTTTGTCTGTCATTCCAGGGGCAACCCTCCTGGTTCCGGCTAGGGAAGAAGCTGCCTTATTCCAAGTTGTGCTGAAGCACCAGAGATTCCTGTGAAGAATCGCCTGTGGGGCACCTGCAACCAAAGGGTGAGTTTGCTCTGACATAGGGCCTATGTTTCACCTGAACTGTTGTTAAGTGGGGATTGGACTTCTTAAATGAGAGGCCTAGAGTAATGGGCTAAGTCAAGTAAAGTATGTTCAAGTCCAGCATGAAGAGTAAAGTAAAGTGGGGACTGGACTGCTTGTTCAGTGGGAGGCCTAGAGTAATGGGCTAAGCCAAGTAAAAGTATGTTCAAGTCCAGCACGATGGGAAAGCCAAGACATGTAGAGGAAATGTGCTATGCATTTACCTTTTAATCTACATTGCCAAGCTTTTCAGAAAGAGATGTTTAATGTCCAGAAAAAATGGCGGGTATGAATTGTGGAAGCGAGAGGTGGGAGACCCCCCATCAGTAGTAACCAAATTCACCTCTACAGATTTGCTCTGTGGCCCTTTTACTTTCCCTCAGGCACTTGGCCAGCGCTGAGGAAAGTACACAGATGTGGGATTAAAAGGAAGTTTCCCTTATGGAGTCGAAGGCTCTCAGGTGGTTTAGGAAGCCACCGGAAAATGTGTCCATGTCAAATGGAAGGTGTTTGAGTGGCTGGCTGGGGAGCCAAGCCAGGGAAATCCCAGAAATGTGTAAGAGTTTGGGCTGTGTACCCAAAGCAGCATGCAAGTCTGGACTGTGTGCCTGGTGGGTTCAGAGCCTGAGGGCTGAAGTGTTGAGGAAGTGTTCTGATTCTTAATCTGCATTACCAGAAGTGTAGCCCTGTGGGGGTCCATCTATGCTTTGTTTTGTTCTGCTCGGATGTAAATAAAGCCACACTTTAGAATCCCATTCCTGGTATTGGACATTACAGTTATTGCTTCCTGTGTTCGGATTACTTGGGTGCCCCTGTGCAGAGTAGCCAAACCTAGCCCTTGTGCCGAGTAACCTAGTCCTCCCAGACCCAGTCCCCACCTGGTACTGCTGTCAGCTTCAGCAGCATACCACCTGTCGTTTACAAAAGGCAGGGGTGAGGGGTTACAACTAGATTTGTCCAGTGAATCTTTCTATGTACTGCATGTTTTCTGGACCAACTGTGCCAGGAGCCTGCCTTTATTTTGAAGTGGCTCTATATGGAAAGATTTGGTGGGGGAGGGATGAGAGATGACTAATGTGGGGGAGGGGGCCACTAGACTAGATCTGACCACCTGAGGTGAGCTAGAGTCTTTTGTTTTCGTTTTTGTACCTTATTTTGGGTTCCCAAGGCTGAACACCCAAATAATGGAAAGAACTTTGACATTCAATCCAAAGGACCCAATTATTTAGGGTATTCAGGGTAATTGGACCCAGGGACTATGCAGCTGTTGGTGGGCTGATGCATGGCCCCTAACTCAGTGTTTTCAGGCATTATCCTGTGCTCCTATTCAGAGGACTGTTTCCCCATAACTCATAAAAATCCACAGCGAGAACACTCCTGAGTAAAAAATAAAATCTCTGGACCTAGATGTGCTGAAAATTATGAACCTTTATCATATCTTCCCTTTTAAGGAAGGTTATCTAAATGCCACTCAGCTTGAAGCTCACCTTGAGAAGTTTGACATCTACAAACTATTCCTGATTTAATCTCCAGTTAGGACAACCAATCTGACATCATTAGAAGTGAAAAATAAATTGATGTCTGACCATAAACAAATATTTCACATAAATTTTAACTGTAGGCAACAATATTGACTGTAAACTAAGTACCAAAAGGGAACCTGTGAATTTCAGGCATTTGATAAAGGGGGGCCTCTGTTTAGATTTAAACTAATCAAAGTAAAAGACATCTGGAAACAATTGTCAAAATTCAATACATCTAAATCTGGTGGTCTGGAGGGACAGCAGTGGGGTCAGGTTGTTGATGGAGGAAGTAGATATGATTGCTGGTACCGTTGATAAAATTGCTAAACAGAAGTCTTTGTTGTGGTTCCTTCCCAAATGTGAGGAAGATGGCAAGAATTGTGCCGGCTCATAAAAGTGGTGACTGTGGAGATGAACAATTATTGACCTATACCTTTACTTGCACTTACTTCCAAGCCTCTAGAGGAAGAAATCTGTAAGCAATTGTTTGAGTGTCTGTCTACGATCTGCTCTCCCCTCAGCAGTCTGGGTTCAGACCGATCCATTCTACATAGACTTTGTTGGATTTCACGGATACAGTCTCCCATGCACTTGAAGAAAGAAGGTGCATGGGAGTGGTGTTTGTGGGTCTAACATAGGCTTTTGATAAGTTTTTATTTATTTATTTATTTATTTATTTATTGAAATCTTGGATACACCCAGTGAGCAGATGCTCGTTAATTGGTTCATCAGTCGAGGTTACAGATTGGTACAATTATACAATGACAGAAGTACATATACAAAAGTGGAGTACACATTACACTTATTATACAGGATAGACACTACTAAGGCATTGTACAATGTATGCCTACATCCTGGAGACACAACAGCAGTGAGCAGGTACAGGGGAAAGAAAGAAAGGAGAGGGCAAGTTGATCATAAGCTGCTGCTTCACATGATGTCCAGTAAAGGAACGGGGCAGGAAGTGCTGAAATAGTTTGGATCTTACTTAATTGGCAGATCCCAGGTTGCGGCACTAGGTGGTACAATGTCTAGTGATACAGCAGTGGAGAAGGGGTCCTGCAGGGATCAGTATTGGGTTCTTTACTGTTTGTTCTTTTCATAGATTATTTATTGAGGATATCTTCAAATGTCACTATTAAAATGTACGCTGTTGACACAGTCCTTCATTTCTTAGCCCATAAACATTATGAGATGCAGGACATTTTACAAACGGAGTTTAACAAATCAGAAGAATGTTGGTTCAAAATAGGTTGATTTTGAATAGCAACTAAAAAATGTGATGTTGTTTAAGTCCAGGACTTAGAAAAGAATGACTGTCTCAGTGATTTAAATATTTTTTTCTTTGAATGTTGTCAAAGTCTATCAGGTAAATTCATACATGTATCTGGGCCTTTGGTTCAATTCTGAACTAAAGTTCAATGACTATATTCATAAATTACGTGCAAACTATCACAAAAACTGTGTGCCCTTAGAGACACAAGTTTTGTATGACAAATGAGACTAGAAAAGGCTGGCCTGAGCAGTTATGCTGCCTATGCTAGATTACAGCAGAGCAGTCTATGGAATGGCTGGAAAGGGGTGCCTACAAAAACTGGATAGGCTGCACTACCACTAGTCAGATTTGTGTTAGGTTTTATGAGCTAGTAGTGATACGTCACTGCACACTGCTGCTTCTTTTTTTTTTTATGCTCCTCTGTGCTCCCTGGCTGGCCATTCCTTCAGGTCGCCTCGGGACCCTGCTGGCACTGAACCCCACCGCCAGCCACCACCACCCCACATCGCAGCCCTCCGGGTAACCCGGTGTAACCTTTCACTGGGTGGGTCCCCTCTTCCATGGGGGAAGGGTGTTGGGGGGCCAGCACACTCTTCTGTAGTTGGTCTGGGTGCTGCTGAGGTGGTCTGGGGCCATCCAGGGACTTCCATGGCAGTGGGACCAGCAACCATTATCCAGTTGGCCAGGAGACATATTCGTATGTTCTCCCTGGGGTGTGACATGCTACAGACATCAGGGTGTACACTGGCATCTGCCACGCTCCCCAGTCAGCGGGGCCTGACACATGCTGTTCCCCGGCCTCTGTCCAGGAGTCAGCAACTGCACGGGAACACTATCACCCCCAGGAGAAGGCGGACAGTCAACCGTTGCTCAAGCCTTCTTCCCGGCCAGCCCTCCAGTGACCTGAGTCCATTCCCAACCCAGGCCGGTGTCGCAAGCACAACCAACGCTGCACCGATGGGCTGGCACACATGACTTCTAAATGCAAACTGGACATCTTTGAAAATTCGAGAGAAAAGCAACTGTTAGGTTTTTGTAGAAGTGTATGACACGCAAGGCTCTATCCTATTTTTGGACAAATAAACTCTGATGTCTTCAAAACACTCTTTAAGGGAAGTACCTGGAAGGGACTTGTAGTCCTGAAAACAAAATCAAGGAATGGTACAGTGTTGTTAAACTATATTGCAACTACAGCAAGGAATTCATTACCCCAAAGATCCAAACCCCTCCACTCCTGTATGAGTGTTAGAGTGGCACTTGCTCAATGGTTTATGTTTCTATGGGACCGTGACTTGAATATTTGTATAATTCTGTTATTTTATTCTGTATGGTATTATCCTATTCTATTGTAATTTGTATGCCTACTACATAGACGGTTCTGAAAACAGGCTTTGCTAAGTACCCAATCCTGTTAAAATAGCATTATAGTGTAGTGGTTAAGGGCATTATGCTGCAAACCTGGAGACCTGGGTTTGAATCCCATCAGCTCCCACTTGCATACGGTATGACTCTGAGCAAAGTCTTGTACTCCCAGGTCACACCTGGAAACAAGATCTGGTTTAGTGAGCCTTTCTTGATTAAACAATGTCCCTTTCCTAAAATATACAGTAAATAAACTTCAACTTCAACCACAATTACAGTGACAAAAGAGCAGGGTGTAACATGACAGCACAGTCATACAGTAGTTGGGACAATGACTGAACCAGGAGGTACCCAATAGCAGGGGTGGAAGTGATGCCAAGGAGGATGATCAGATAAGGGTCTGACAAGGGCAGAGGGGCAGGAAGGAGTTTTAACTGGTGCTAAAGTGATTCTGGGAGGCTGAGCGATGGAGGGAGAAGGGAGCAGATTCCAGGGGAGGGAACACAATAGGAGAAGACTGACTGCCCGGCAGAGGAGTGAGGATGGTGAAGGGAGTATGTACAAGGATCCCAGTATGTACAAGGATCCTGAAGCAGAGGGAGTATGAGGCAGAAGGGAGAAGTAGAGGGATCAGTGGTGAGTACAAGGTAGGCAACTGGTAGCAAAGCAATAATAGGTATTACAGAAAGTGTCCAGTCTGGCAAGGCAAGGAGGGAGGTGCTATAAACCACATCCGTACAGCTGAAGTCTGGGAGCACCATTTTGTTAACCAACGTCCAGTGGACATGGGAGACAGGCACTCTTTGTTGTAGTACTAGGCACGAGTTTGAGGCAAAGCTTGGAGTGGATGGCCTCAATGAGGAAGAAAGTCAAGCCTTCTATCAATCAACACACTGAGATAATTGAAGGAGGAACCACTTCAAGAGGGGTGCCAACCAGGGTGGAGAAGATGGGAGGGAGTGAGATGGCCAGTTTCTGACTGGTGCCTAAGGTCATGGTCACTGTTTTCTTAATGTTGATCCAGAGTTGGCTGGTGTGGAACCAGTGCAGGACATTGTGGAAATCTATTTTGAAACCAACCTTCCACAGTCGTGGTCAAGGGGCCTGAGGTATAGATAACTGTCATCTGCATACATGTGTATATGCAAGTAGGCAAAGTCAGAGGGAGGTTGTTCAGGAAAATGAAGAAGAGGATTGGACCCAGGATGGAGCCCTGTGGGACCCCAGCTGGAATTGGTAGGGGTGATGACAGGATGCTTCCTACCTGTACCGACTGCTGACAGCCCAAGAGGTAGGAACAGAAGCATTCAACAGCAGAGACTGACAAGCCATCAGTTTTCAACTTGTCCAGGAGAGTGGATGGGCCACCAAATCAAAGACTTTGCATATACTGCATGGGTGGTGGGAGGAGCCGAGCTTGAAAACATCCGATGGATCAACCTGTTCCAGGAAACTGCCAACAGGTAGACAGTGAACTGTATCTAAGCCCATAGAAGTACAGTACTTGTTTTGGTATGGAAGGTCCTGAAATTCAAAATTTGTAGAAATTTTGTGTAACTGAGTTCTGCTAGGGATAACTGGAAATTTGTTGCCAGAAACCAGAATATCTGTTTAAAGCAAATGGTGAAACAATTGTGAAAAAAGTCCAAATCCTCCTGATGAATATATGTAAAGAACTTAACAGCATTTGGGTATTTAGATAACAAAAGCACGTATTAGGATTGTCATGCCATCTTGCATCATATAGATCTCGGGCACCCTCTTGCCATTCGCTGTGAGTGAGTATCGCCAAAATTCATTTTTGACAATGTACACTCGCCCAAATGGTGATCACTATTTCGTGATTGTCATTATCACATAGAAGCATTTGGTATATAGCAACCATATGGGCCACACATCTGCTAAAACTCTAGAGGGAGTTTTGGCTAGTTGTATTGGAGCAGGTGTTCAAGGTTATCTTGGAGCTGCACCCACCTGCAATGATCTGAACAGCTACGCAGCTGTTGAAGGGCTGCTGCCTGGGTGCTGGCTCTGGAGTTTATGGGCATTATCCTGTGCTTCCATTTGTAAGGTTGTTTCTGACATGGCTTGTAAAAAAGTCATGGTGAGACCACTCCTAAAAAAAATCTCTGGACCCAGATATTCTAGTAAATTACAGACCTTTCTCAAATCTTCCCTTTCAATGGAAGGTGATCAAGAGTGGCAACACAGCTTGAGGCTCACCTTTTGAGGTTTGACATCTACAAACCATTCTTGTCAGGTTTCAGGCCTCACCACAGCATGGAGACTGCACTTGTCAGGGTGTTTAGATATTTGCTGTTGGTGAAGAATAGAGTGGGAGCACTCTGCTGTTGTTCTCCATGTTCTCTCATCTGCTTTTGACACTAAGTTATTTTTGATAGATGGTGTCCCATGCTGTGGGAGGGTTCATTGTAGAGTTGTTCATGGGCTCATACCAGAACCGGAAGTCCATGATGGAATCACTTCTGAAGGAAAGAACTGTTGAGTACCTAGATGCCAGTGGGGCACAGGACTCAAGGTAGCATGTGGATTATGGGGTGTTGCTAGAATGCCTTGGGGAATATGCATGACTCACTAAGACAGTGCTGAAGTGGTTTGCATCCCTCCTGTCTGACAAATTATAGCAGGTCATGATGGGTTCGGTCACCTCACAGTCAGTGGTGGTCAGCTTTGAAGTTCCCCGGGGAGTCAACTCTGTCCCCCATCATTTTCATGACATATATGCTACCTCTGGGGTGGGTCATTAGGCATTAGTGTGTGATGTTTCACTGTTGTGCAGAAAATTATATGCAGCTTTACCTATCCATCGCATCAGATGGGCGAGGAGCTGTCCTCATGTAAAAACAATGCCTGAAGGAATCACAGACTGGATGGCATCCTGCTAGCTGAACCTCAATCCAACCAAAATGGAGTTGCTGTTAATGGAGTCAGGTCCTCGTGGGTTGACTGCATGATGGGAGACCATTGTTTTGCCATCACTAAATGACACCACTCTAGCAGCTGTGGATGGGTGAAAAATCTAGGAGTCATTGTGGATTTTAGGTTGACACTTGAACATCATGTGTCGGCTCCAGTCCGCATTGCATTTTCTAGCTTTGTAATATCTTCTAGATTATGCTCTATTTGATGCAAGAGGCATGACAATCCTAATACATGCTTTTGTTATCTCAACACCTGAATACTGTTAAGTTCTTTACGTATTTATATGGGGGGTTTGGAAAATCACCAGTAGCTGGTGCAGATTTCTGTAGCCAGGCTAATCTCTGGATAGTCATACTCAGACCCTATTACTCCTGTGCTATTGCAGCAGCACTGGCTCCCAAGTAGATAGTGCATTATCTTCAAGATTGAAACACACAAAGTCCTACATGGTCAGAGCCATGACTACCTCAAAGACCTCTTGGCCTATTATACCTTCAAACTCTCCCTCTGCTTCACTGAAGAAGTCCTTGTGGCCATCCTGAGGTGCAGCCTACAGCAGTCCACAATGGTGGCCATATCCTTCTGGAACTCCTTGGCATACCATATAAGGAGTTCTCTCTTGGTGCAGGCATTTACAAAGGGGCTAAAATGTCATCTTTTTGTGTTATAATTCGGCACTGAAAAATAATTTAGGAGTTTATACCTGTGATACTCTAAATGTATGTATATTATTATTGCTCTTCTTGTTAAGTGTAATGCTTTCCTGGATAGGATGCTCTAAAACTAAACTTGCCTTGCTATTGACTAGTATTGGAGCTCAATGTGGTGGTAAAGTTCCAACAAGGTACTTGCAGTCACACAGGTCAGTTAATTTAATGGAGCACCATATGATTAGTGCTGGGTGAAGTCAGGGAAATTTGCTTTGCAAAGTGCTTTGTACATTTCATCAGATTTTGATTCAGTGGCAGATGTGCTCCATCCAAAAATGTAAAATCGTGTTCCCCAAATAATTCCTCTTTCATTCACTGACCAAGTCCTCAATGCCCCCCTCCCAGGAGTCAAGCAGCAAGCCCAAATCGCAAGTTCATAGAATTTGACAGCAGAAAAGGAACACCTGCCCCCCCCCCCAGCCTGCCCAGATGTTCCCTACCTATTCTGTCTCCACAGTCCCTATCTGGACTCATTCAACCCCCACCTCTCCACCTCTTTTTTCTCCAAACTTATGTTTTATTGAAAAGTTTTTTTGGCACACTGGGGAAACAATTTCACAATGTATAGAAGAGATCAGGTGATGTTTGAACAGGCATGGGACGGGCTATTTATAAGCACAGCATACAGTATCCATTCACTCTTCAAGTTGATTAATCTGACTCGGTTGGAATCTCTGGTATATTGGGGGATCCTCTGAATCAGGACCCTCCCCCAACTAACTCCCCCCCCCCCGGAACCATCTGCTTCACTCCCTATAGATTTAAGAGATTATGTCTGTTCTACATATCATAACATGGAGCAACCATGGTTTCCATCTGTTCTGTCATTTTCTTCTGATTTTAAGGTATGCAGTGAGTTTCTCCATTTTGTAGATGTCCCACAGTGTGTCCTCCCAGCTTGTTAGAGTAGGGGTGTCTGGCCCAAGCCATAGCAGGGCTTAAAATTCAGGAGGGGGGATTGTATGATTCATGCTATTTTAGCCCCCATAAATTATGGACCCCATGTGGGACAATCCTGCAGTCACTGAGTGCCCTGTAGCACAGTGGCAAAGTGCCACCAGCGCCTTCAATGGCATTTGCCACTGACTTTTTTAACCTCCCTGGTGGTCCAGTGTGCGCACTACATTCATCTCCCAGTGGTCTAGTGTGCACTCTCTTGCCCCTTCATCACTTTCACCAGACTGATGCTGTGGAGGACTGGAGAAAGATGTCACAACATCAGAAGCAGGAGCCACCATTTGGTGAGAAGCACAGGTTGAGGGAAGAGCCAACGAGGAGCAACTGAGGAGAAGTGCAAGAAATGGCAACAAGGACAACTACTGGGTATGGTGGCAATGAGACACAGTGAGAGAGTCAGACCTGTTACTTTTGTCCAGAAACAGTTAAACCATCTCAGATTGCCAAAAAAAAAAAAAAAGACAGTGTTGGCAGCTGAAAATGGAGGGTCCAGCACTGCTGAGGCCCATGGCAGGCAACAAGACTCGGGCAGTCAGGGGCATTACAGAGAAACCAAGAAAAGAAGTGTGATGCAGCAGGCACAGGCATAATGTGATATGGCAGTCACTGAAAAGCAGCCAAATGAATGAAAACACAAAACACTAAGCTATAAAGTCTGGTGAGTGACAAATAAATAAAAGGGGCATTTCAGCCAAACAAAGCTGATACAGAAAAATTAAGGAGAGGCTAAGCAAAATGAAATGGGGGAATATATTTTTGGGGTTGGACTAGAGGAACCTGGGAATGAGGTAAGACCAGGGTGCAATAAAATAGTTGCCCAGCGTGTCCTTGTCATTCAGAAGTGGACAAAGTGTGTACAAAAAGAAGATGGAGTATGCCAGGGTAAAAATAAAATCTTGGTGCCAGATGGATGGCTCTGGACCCACTATTGTTTATTTATTTTATTTAGTTTTTGTTGACCGGGTAAGTGCACTAGATAAATCCTGCCTATTTTCAGGCACGACCCTAGGGAGGGGATACAGATGAATGCCAACTGACCTTGAACCAGATTAAGCTGTTGGTGGTAATTTTTTTTCAGTGAATGAGGGAAATCTGGCCAGGACACTGGAGAAATTCCCCTATTCTTTTTTGATAAGTGCCATGGGATCTTTAACATCCACCTGAACTACCACCAATCCAGGCAGATGGGACCTCGGTTTAACGTCTCATCCGAAAGACAGCACCTCAGAAATGCAGCACCCCTTTCATGCTGCACTACAGTGTCAGTACTGGGATATTAACCCAAGTGCCAGATGTGGGAACTGAATCCACAGCCCTCTGATCTCCCGGCCTCAGAGGCGAGTGTGCTACCTACTGAGCCACTGACACTATTGTAAAGCAGTTGCTGCCAGAAAACATTTTTGTTGGGGGTAAGGGTGGGAGGTCTGTTACCTGGATGTGTCCAATGAAAACTGGATTTATTATAAAACAATAAAAAAAGAAACATAAAAAAGAAAGTTATTTTTGCAAGAACAGTATGTGTGGGAAAACTTCTGAAAGGGGTTGGAAGGTCTGTAACCTGGGTGTGTCCCAAGAAAAGCTGAATTTATTATAAAATAATAAAGAAACAAACATAAACAAAAAAGACATAAAAAGAACATTTGCAAGAAGTGTCTATGTGGGAGAACAACTGAAAGGGGTGTGACTGTCCACAACCTGGGTGTGTCCAAGAAAAGCTGAATTTTTTAAAATTAAAAATAGAGAAAAAAAATAACTTTTGCAGGAAACAAGACAAGAACTGTGGGTTTAAACAACTAGGTGGGATGGTCCATTACCCGGGTGTGTCCACTTCAACTTTTCTGACCCAACTACAGAATCTGCAAACATGGAATTCATCTCATTAAAACAGATCATGATCTCAAATGATTACATACATAGATACATAGACAGTGTCGGCAGATAAGGGCCTATGGCCCACCCAGTCTGCCCATTTGAGCTTGTAAGTTCAGTTTACTGCAAGTCTGTGTCATTCCAGCAGTTTGTGGAAGTTGTACTGAAAGAGCATCCAGGTGTTTCCAGAGTTTGAAAAGCTTTATCAGACTGCAATGGTTATACCAGTGGCTAGCTTGGAATGTGAGCATGGCTTCAGTACTCAGAACCAAATAAGAGCAAACTTCAGGCACTTCCTGAACAATAGAAACTTACAGAACTTAATGATAATCTCAGAATTTGGAGCAAGTAGAGGAACTGAAGATTTTAAAAGAGCTGCAAACACATGGAGAAAAATGAAAAACAGAAGAAGAGAGACTTAGTTTTTATGGCTGCATGGCCAGAACCATGGAGATGCATTGCTATTACATAGTACCAGAAGGGGCTGTGAAAGTACATGAAAGGATATCTAAACTGTGTCCTTGCACAATGGAGCTGAAGCACATGTGGTCCTTTAATTCACCACAGTGCTGTTCCTTTCTCTCTCTCCCCCTCCCCTCCACTGCAGAACTATTTTCTTGCTCCGTACTCCAGTCCGAAACACAGGACTCCCATAAACAGTGGAAAGCTGGTTTTCTTTCCAAGGCACCCGGTTCTCTCCCCTTCCTCCAGTAACAGCTGCTCAGAGGCACACTGTCCCATATGCCACTCTCCTTCATCTCACGTTCAGTGTTCTGGTCTCAGTGCTTCAGCTTGATTCAGCATTACAGGTCTGTGTCTTTAAATCCTGATTTTTGCCACAACCCCACACTTTTCTTTCTTTCCCTCATGTAACCCCTAGGTGGCGCTATTTCTCGAGTTCCTCCCCCCCCGACCTAATTTCCTAACAACAGGTTGTGGGGCCTGGGTTCAATATTATGGTGCCTCCACCCAGAGTAAAAATAGTGGGGGGTATCTACCTAGCCTGGTATAGCCCTCTGGGAAGCTATAACCACGCACAATCCCACCTAGTGATTAATTACCCAGGTGCAGACAGTGCTCCTTAATAGCATTCAACAGACAGTATGCAATAGGCATTAACAATTTGCACATACCCTTTACACTTATCACCAGAGTTGGACCTTCAGCAATATGCAGTATAGTGCAGTGGTCTAAGGCTCTGAGCTGCTAAACTGGTGACATCCAGCAGACCAGACCTGGGTTTGAATCCCACAGCTTCCACTTGCTACTGTGTGACCCTGAGCAAGTCACTTAACCTCCTTGTGCTCCCAGGTTGCTCCTGTAAAAACTTTCAACTTAGTGTGCTATACCTGGTTAAACAACTAAAAAAAAATCCTGGGCAGCCCTGTAAAACAAGGTTAGCAAAACAACTGCACTCTTTCAGTACTGTAACCCAACTAATAATATGCACATAAGCCTGGTTAAATATGAAAAAGACAATCAGATTTATTCAGGAGTAGTGAACAAGGAAGGGACGTGAATCAAATTAAATGATTTATATTCTGAATTGATTCAGGTTTCTGGCATGCACTTTTAAGTCCCAGAAGTACAGTTCTACAACACTGGGTACCCAGGATGGAAAGCTGGCTAGCCAAAGGTGTTGCCTGGGGGAAGGGGTGGCCAGCATTGCAGCTGATGTTGGGGCCCTTGATGAAAAGAAAAGGCAGTTAGCATGTATACACAAGACTAGGCTATTTGTATTCCTGGCTGGTTGGTTCGATTGGTTGAAATTATTAACTTTAAGCAGGAAAACAATTAGATGATACCACAAGAAGAGTTAGTTGACTGTTGCAAGGAGTTACCCTGGATTTACTCACTGTACCAGTCAAATAGAGATGATGTCCTGGTGAAATGAAGACCTGAGGCTAGAAGCTGATGCACATGGGGAAGCTGGCCTGACACGACTCACCTCCACTTCATGGCCTTTCCCTGAAGGTGGCGCAACCTGTGATGTCTTTCTGCACAGGGCTGGATCCTGAAACAAATCTCTTGCCGATGACACTAGAGCTGGTACAAGATCAGATGGCATGGGTTGGTTTGGACAAGGCCCAAGGCTGGATCAACACTTTTGGCAAAGTCAGTTCAATTGCTGGTGGCCTTTCCAACTGACCATCAGTTTGAACACAAGTACCACGTGGGCTTCGTTCTGGCAATCAGGAGTCCCTGGGCAGGCATTGATCCACAATAAACATTCAGCACACTTAAAGGAAACAGCATTTAAGTTTCTACCTCTCAGTTCAGTACCAAGCTGGTACACAATTTCAGTCGATTCACTGAGCAAAACCTTCAAACTGCAGTCAGGCAGTTCCTGGCAATTAATCTTCTCTTTCAGACCACAAGAAACACACAAGATAACAACTAAGTCTCTTGCAGGCCCGATCTCTGCAGACCTGCTTGGTAGTTCAAGCTGGGGTTCCAACACAGGCCTACCTTGAACTGCAGGCTGCGTTCGGAGTCTCTTTCAATCTGGTCTCCCTGTAGAACTGCCTCGAATTCAAACTGTCCTCTTAAATAAAGGCAGAAATCCTTGGGATCTGATTGGTTGTTTAGGCTGCCTACAACAATTCAAGTCCTTTAATTGGCTACAGTTTAGGTGCAAAAGCTTTGTCCCAGATTATCCCCCATAAGTCTGCATCACACTCCCATGAATCTCTAGATAAAACCTCAGTTCATGATTGGCTGATGCACTTCAACATGGTGGCTGCTGTAAAAGTTTATATACCGTTTATGCAGTCCCAAATGTTTCACAGTCTGGTGCAGCCAGGAGAAAGATTATATCATTACACTTTCCCCACATATATGTAGCCCGAACAGTACTCTTTCAAATAAACCCACATTCAATTTAGTACACCCTGTACTTTTGCTGTCACTGCTGCCAATACACTGTCCTAGGCAGCAGGCAGCTATTCATGAATATTTTATTTTATTTAGTTTTTGTTGACCGGGTAAGTGTACTAGACAAATCCTGACTATTTTCAGGCACGACCTGGGGGAGGGGGATACAAATGAATGCCAACTGACCTTGAACCAGATTCACAAGGGCTCATAAATATTAATGAGCCCTCCGAAATTACCCATTCTCATACTTTATTTTAAGGCCTTTAAGTGGCTCCTGCGTCGCATTCCCAAGATCGCCGGCCCCTATCTAGCTTGCCAGGATGCCAGGACCAGTGAAAGACTCCCTGTTTGACCTCTAGATTTGTGGTCAGCAGATCAAATGTGCTTCTTGCGCATGCGAAGTCGCCGGCGGCACCAGAAACATGCTGGCGACTCGCAGTTATAGATTTTGGTCTGAACTGGGCTCAGTCAGCAAAATGGACTGCATTGGGGACTTTTGTGGATGCCAGGCACCAAGAGAAGTTTGGGGGATGCCAGAGCAGTGGAAGAATAAACAGGAGAGAATGATGACATGGGGCAATTAAAGGTAAGCCCCGGGGGGGGTTACACTCAGAAAAAGACATCAGTACTGCTATTGCTTACATTTCTGAAGGAATCTGTCTACAGCAACAGCTCTGGCCTCACCTCAGACATAGCTGACAAAACATTAAGCAATTGTGTGGAACTGCTATGACAGACTGTGACTAATACCAGATCCTCTGGAGGAGACTGAGCAATTGTGACAATTACCAGTTAAATATCCAAAGCCAAAATGTAAACATACTCTGCAAGTATCTTCTAATTGCCAGAAGTAATTTGCTTTGTTTTGGGTTAACATTAGTGTCAGCGGAAGCTTAGATTCTGCAACAGCGTGCATATGTACATAGCCTGTGCAACAGCTTTGTTGTTTCCATTCATAATGTAAATGCAAGAGGGTGCTGGAATCTGCTTTGAGGTACATCAGAATAATAAATCAGAACACATTGTTTCCTTCATGTAATCAATTTGCTGTTTTAAGTGCCCTGAATGTTAACACATTGAAAGCGCTGAAAACAATGACATGCTTGCTTTAATCAAATTGTTTTTTTAAATGTGAACTTTTGCAAAGAGAAATCAAATGATATCTGTTCAAACTTAGAACATGGTGTCTCCGTGTTAGTGAAATAATCCTGGCAACAAAATGTGTGTCCCTATAAGTATAATCAATTTTAAATATTGTAATACTTGGGATACATTTAGACACACTGCTCTGCTAGTATGGTTCCTTTTGAATCATAGCTCTGAAAGGTATTATATCAGCTGCATATGGCTACTGGGGTATTAAAAGAACTCGAATTTCATACCAGCGTTGACTGGTAAGTCGCATTTATTATCCATTTTTTTGGGGAATGACAAGTATAAAATTAAAATTACTCCGCTGATTTTGTATGCTGTGGGAGTTCATATAAAAGTGCTGAAATTGATATTGATGAGTAGCGTGAGTTGAAAAACTGAACCTTGGTAGGGGAGGTATTTATTTATGCCTGCTCTGTTTCCTGTAATTGCCCAGGTGATGAGCATCCTATCTTAAAATACATTTGCTGCTAGAGTTTTCTCTCTTCTCAAAAACAAATGGACAGCTGCAAGAAAATGCTGTTGAGTGGAACTGATAAAGGCAGAACTGATGGTCACAGTAAACTTCCTCATGAAATGCTCTAAATTTCATTCCAGTATTGTTTGGAACACAGCCATTCTGCAGGCTGTAAAATCAAACGTTATGTACAGCTCTAAAATGAAGAAATAATCTGATTGCTGTGTATGGCACTGTGTTGTATTTATTGTTGCTTGAAAAGATAGTGTAACTGTGCCTAATGTGATTGTTTTCAAAACTATTGATTGTTTTAAGTAAAATACATAGATACATAGATACATAGACAGTGTCGGCAGATAAGGGCCTATGGCCCACCTAGTCTGCCCATTTGAGCTTGTAAGTTCAGTTTGTTTTCCTAGAAGTCTATTTCCCCTTACCCCTGACCTCTAGAATTCCTTTATGTCTATCCCATGCATTCTTAAATCCAGTGATTGTTTCAGCCCCACCACTTTCTCTGGCAGGGTGTTCCACTTGTCCACCACCCGTTCTGTGAAGAAATTCTTTCTCATGTTTCCTCTGAATCGTCCTCCTCCAACTTCATCCCATGCCCTCTAGTCCTGAAACATCTTTTCGCTTAAAAATAGTGTTTTCCTGCACCCTGTTCCTCCCTGTAAGATACTTGTATGTCTCTATCATATCCCTCTCCCTCCTCTCCTCCAGGAGTACATGTTCAGTTCCTTCAACCTGTCTTCATAGGACTTGTGATGCAACCCATGCACCATCTTTGTTTCCCTCCTCTGAACCTTCTCTACCCTGTCTATGTCCCATGTAGGTATGGTCTCCAGAACTGTACACTGTACTCCAGGTGGGGCCTCACTAGTGTCTTGTATGGCAGTTATGGCCTCCCTTTTCCTGCTGGTGATGCCCCTGCCTATACATCCCAGCATCCTATTTGCTTTACCTGATGCCTTGTCACATTGTTTCCCTACCTTGAGGTCATCAGAGATGACAACCCCAAGATCCCTTTCCTGCTTGGTGCATGCTATATCCTCACCCCCAACTGATATATTGTGCCAGGGTTTTGTGCCCCATATGCATTATCTTGCACTTCTTTGCATTGAATTTCAACTGCCAAACCCTTGACCATTCTTCAAGTTTCTGCAGGTCCTTCTCATTCTGTCTACACCCTCTGGTGTGTCTACTCTGTTACAGAGCTTTGTGTCATCAGCAAACAGTGAAATTCTGCCTTCTATATCCTGTGCAATGTCACTGATGAAGATGTTGAATAGGACCGGTCCCAGCACTGATCCCTGTGGTACCCCACTGGTCACTCTTCCCTCTGTGGAGTGACAGCCATTTATCACCACCCTCTGTGTCCTGCCACCCAGCCAGTTACCTACCCACCACACTACTGTCCTGCCCACACCCATATTCCCCAGTTTGTGTAATAGTCTTCTATGTGGCACAGTGTCAAAGGCCTTGCTGAAGTCCAGATAGGCCATGTCCACTGCCTCCCTGATCCACTTCCTAGTCACCCAGTCAAAAATTCAATGAGGTTGGTCTGACATGACCTCCCCTGGTGAAACCATGCTGCCTTGGGTCCTGTAGTCCATTGACAGCCAGATGTTCCACCAATCTCTCCTTCAGTAGTGCTTCCATGATCTTTCCCACTACCGAGGTGAGGCTGACTGGTCTGTAGTTCCCTGCTTCCTCTTTGTTCCCACTTTTGTATAAGGGACTACATCTGCTGTCCTCCAGTCTTTGGGTACCTCCCTGTTTCCAGTGATTGGCTGAACAGGATAGCCAGAGGTTCAGCCACCACCTCTCTTAGTTCTTTAAGGACCCTGGGTGCACCCCATCTGGCCCCATTGCTTTATCAGCTCTTATTACTTCCAGTTCCTTCAGGACCCTTTCTCGTGTAAAGGGACTTGTGTCCATTTCTGCACCATTCTCACCCTTGTACTCCTTCAGACCCATTACCCCCTCTTCCTTAGTAAAGACTGAGCAGAATACCTGTTCAATATGTCAGCTTTACTGTTGTCATCCTCCACGGCTCCCATCCTCCCCTCCAGTCTCACTATCCCTCCCTTTGTCCTTCTTTTTCACTTATGTACCTGTAAAGGTTTTGTCCCCTTTAACCACTGATTTTGCAATGTGTTCTTCTGTCTGAGCTTTGGCTTCCCTTACTGACTTCCCTGCCTCCTTTGTTTCTCCTGGTACTTCCCCTATCCCTTCTGCCTGTGTCTTTTGTATTGCCTGAATGCAATCTTTTGGCTTTCACTTTCTTTGCTACCTCTTTGGAAAACCATAATGGTCTCCTCTTTCTTTTCCTCTTGCTAACCTGCTTAATGCATAATTCTGTTGTTCTTATAATCCCCATTTTAAATACTGCCCTGTTCCTCAATCCCTGATTCCTGTCCCATTCCCTTAATGCCTCTTTCAAGCATCTCCCCATTTTCCCAAAGTCTGCCCCCTAAAATCCAGGATACATGTTTTTGTGTGGTTTGGTTCTGCTCTTTCTGTGATTTCAAACCACAATGACTGGTGGTCACTGTTACCCAGGTGCTCCCCACTGTTACCCCCATCACACTGTCTCTGTTTGTGAGCACAAGGTCCAGTATTGCCTTCTGCGAGTTGGTTCCATGACCAGTTGCTTGAGGAAGGCACCCTGAAGAGTCAGGATAAATCTGCTCCTAGTTGATGCTGCTGCTGGGATGCTCCAGTCCACGTCTGGTATATTGAAGTCTCCAACCAGTACTACCTCACCCTTGTCTGCCTCTTTTATTGCAACATAACTTTGTTTTGGTCTTGCCATTACAACATTTAACTAATTGTTTATCATAATTGCTACATAATTTAGTTTGAAATGTATTTCACAGGTGAATAATGTGTAATATGTACGAAAAGCCCTGTCAAACAGGCACTCATGGTTGTGACTCACGACACTGCATCCACAATGGCCATTTCGGATGCCGCAGCATGTACCCAGCATGCCACATAGTTTATGTCCTGATATGGGCTTCCACAAAGGTGGTAACCCTATAAACCAGAACTGTTGCTGACTGTGCTCCAGAGTTCTGTATCAGGGACTATAGTACTTCACACTGCTAGCAGATGCAGGATTCCACTGAAAATGAAATATTGCAACTCATTTGAGCTGTCCTGGGTAAATAAATTGTGCACATTAGGAAGCTCTCCATGATGTCAGTACCTCAACAGCTCTATATTCCCATGCTGATTTCATAAATCCCCATCGTCAACTGAAATGTCAAATTGTGTAAATAACTACCTGCATTCCCCAAAAGCAAGATCCCTCTGAAAACAAGATACTGCATCTTAGCCGGTCACTATTGGGAAACTACACTGTAACACTAGGTACAATCAGGACCTCAGTAAAAATGACATACTGCATGTTAACTAACCTATCCTGGGTAACTACATTGTAAAAATGTATAAAAGCAGGACTCCAGTAAAAATTAGATTTTACATTTCAGCTGTGCTAACTCTACTAAATACACTGTAAAAATGTGTAAAGCAGGACTCCACTGAAATGAAATATTGCAATCACACTCACACCCTTTATGTGTGCACAACTGTTGTAACAGTATGTACATCCAGAAAAAAAAAAACCTTACAGGGGAAACTCCTATTGAGTCCCTCAGTGCAGCAGCAGCTGTGGAAACACCCTAATGGGGCTGCTAACATAAAATATATGTTTTATTACCTGGTGCCCCAAATTTTTAATGAAAAGATCAGCTCGCTCCCATAATGGTGACAGAGCCGGCGGATATCTCACGCACCTCTGGTGACTTCCACCATGAAGGATTATGCTAATGGGGCTACCAACAAGCGTCAGATGTTGGTAGCCCCCATCGCATATCCTTCATGTAGAAAATCACCGAGTGCCAGATCTTGACCCATAGCTCTGTCACCATTATGGAGTGAGTGGATCTTTTTCATTAAAATTCCAGGGCACCAGGTAATAAAAACATTATCTTTTATGTTAAAAGCCCAAATCATGCATTTCTGCAGCTGCTGCTGCACTGAGGGACTCAATAGGAGTTTCCCTTTAATATTTATGATTTTGTTTTTTCTACTGTTGCAGGGTATTAAATAAGCTGCAAAAACTAATTAGAAGTTTTGCACGATGAAAGTACTAATCAATTGAGCAATGTGTAGTACTTGCTTCAATTTGATTAACAAAGTTATGAATACTAAAATGTATATGCATATAATGTAAAAAAAATTTTAACCAGAATAACATCCTTTATTGAAATTAGTTCTGTATTTGATTCATCTTTGTCAATAACCCAACACACACACACACACACACACACACTCACTCACTCACTCACTCACTCCTTGCCTCCATTCTTAACTTATCTTTCAGGGAGATGAGGCACCAGCTGACGTACTCTCAACTGTCTCCGATTATGAGTGAAGCCCCTCATTTACTTCTCAGAATTGTTTTGTCCTTACCCCACCCTCACAGAAAATGTACTGCCCACACAAATTCAGGCTTTAGTGGAAATTTTCATAATATTTTAAGATGCTGAATACAAAAAATATCTACTTTATTCAAGTACCTGCAATGGTTTTCTTTTTTTTTTTTTTTTTTATATTTCTCTTTATTCTCCTCCCTCCTTACAACCACCTCTTCTTCGGGAGACACCGTATGGCCTTATCAGCCTTCGCTCACCTATCTGGAGCCAGTGCAGTCCATGCCCCATTGAGCCGTGGCTATACCCCCAGAGCGGAGTGCAGGTGGTCCCCCTAGCCACCCGGCGTCCTCTAGTCTTTGTCGGCATGCTGTCCCTGGACAGGTAGGGGCATTGAGTCGGGGCCCTGGTGCTCCGTCTACTAAGCGGCTTACCGTGTATTTCCCGTTTTCTCCTTACACGCCCCTGAGCGCCCGTGCGCTTTGGGATGCATGTCCCGGTGGCTACGTGCTGGCGCGCATGCCAGCCCTCATGCGCCGTGGCGTCCCCCTCCCGGCTCCGACGACGAGCCGCCTCCATCCTTTCCTGCTGTCGGTGCTTCCACCGTATGGAAGGATGCAGGGCGCTGGCGTTCTTGGTCACCACCCTGGAAGGACAGCATCCGTTGGGATGCTCGATCCTCCTCCCCACCGACCCCAGGCTCCCTGAGTCCGTTCCCGAACCCGGGTCGCCGGCGTAGCGCAAGGTGTGGCGTCTAGCGCCTCAACCCTCAGCACCACCGGGCCGGCTGCAATGGTTTTTCAAAGTGTTCTGAGCATTTATCTGTAAGTTAATACTGCTGCAGACACTACTCATACACTTGTAAGAGTGGTCTCAAGTGCATTCTTAGGGTATGAGAACCACAAACCTAAGCCAGTGGTTCTGTTACCCTATGAATGTAAGTAAGACCATTCTCACAAGTGTAAGAGTAGTCTCCGTGGCAGTATTAATATATTATTGATCAGGCATGATCAATAAAAAAAAATATATATATATATATATATATTTAAGACTGTCCCAGAATGTACCTGTTTCCAGGGCATCTGCACATGAGATGCTTTTCACAGAATAAGACTGTCTCATGCGCAGAGGAAAGGCGCTCAATTGGTCAGGAGCACTTCCTCAATCTATAATTCATATTGAAGGATGTGTCCCTCACAATTTGGGGACCTGTGTCCTTCATTTCCTTAAATATACTTTATTGATTTTCTTTTCATTATATAGGCATTCATTGGATGAGTCATACATATGTTGCTGAATGTACATTAGCTAGAAATAATCTGAATCAGGATTAAGATACAGAAATTGTCTAACAAGGTAATAAGTCAATACCTGTACCCCCTTCCCCAATCCTTCCAACCCACCACCCCAACCCCACCACCTCCTACCCACCCACCCACCTGCCACAAGGTCAGATCTAAAATTATTTTGGGTATGAACTAAATTATATTTTAGGAAGATGAAGGATTATATTATGCAGGGACACTTGTATCAGAAGGGGTTGGAGTGGATTGGGTGATCAACAAACTAATGAGCTGGTCTCAAACATGTTTATATTTCTCCATTCTATTGGTCCTCCCGGCAATAACCCATTCTGCTTGAGGGCAAACATGATTTCCTTGAACCACTCAGTACGGGAAGGTATCAGTGCATCAATCCAGTGTCTGAACAGTACTTTTTTGGCACAGGCTGAGATTAAAGCCATGTAGGCTCTTTGAGTCTGGCCTTGAAGATTTGTATAGTCCCCTAAAATACAAATCTCAGGAGTAAACTTATCTGAGAGGGATAGCAATGGATTCAGATGAGATTTGATGCAATTCCAGAATGGAGAGACCATGTCACATGAGCATAACATATGTAACAGGTCCCCCGGAAACTGCAAACACTTGGCACAGATTGGAGGATAGAAAGACCCATCCTGCATAGTTTAATTGGGGTATAATACAGATTGTGATTAATCTGAAACTGCATGTATCTATACCTGTCCCATTTAAGGTATCTGTAGATGTGTTTCCAGATTCTCGGCCAGTTTCTGGGAGAAGTAACAATCGATAAGGATTGGTCAGACCAGTAGCTTCTTTGTCCTTTTAATCCAGTAGTTGTGGTTTGCAAAAATTTGTAAGTGTGGGTTATTAAATGAGGGATGGGAGGAGTTAAGATATGAGGTCAGGGTAGCTGATAAGGACTTAATCCACAGTCCAGTGCCAAAGTGTTGCAGTAGTATATGGGAGATCTGCAGATATTTAAATACATGGAGAGGAGACCAAGAGTATAGGAGGCAGGCCTCCTGGAAGCACATCAGTTTGTGGTTACTGACTAGCTCATCCACTCTCTCAATTCCATGTTAGGCCATAAGAGGCTGGACTTAATTGGTTTACACAAGATTAGAAAGTTAGGGTTATTGAAGAGGGGTTGTGTTACATCTCTGTACCCTGGGATCTTAAGAAGAGTGTTAAATTCGTATTGTGTTGACAGAAGGGAGAGTAGTGGAGAGTCTTTCAACCTGTTGGAAATTTCTTTCCACATAGAAAGGAAGAGTTCTCAGGTCTAAGTCGTGTGAGGCATAAGGATCTTTCAATTTCCAGCCAGAGAGGAGAATAAGAGGAGTCAGAGGGTAATTTAGGAAGTATCCAATACCTCATTCGGTTAGATATACGGCCAGGTAATATAAATAAAAGTTGGGAGCTTGTAGGCTACCATCAATTTTCTGATGGGTGAGTTTACAATAACTTCTCCTTGCTTTTTTCCCAGCCCACAAAAAGGAGGTAATGATTTTGTGAACTTGAGCAAACCAAGAGCTTGACAGGGCCCAATTATATATTTGCAATGGATATAGTATACAGGGTAATATGTTCATTTTTACTATACTCATGCAACCCCACAGGAAAAGAGGTAACAGGGACCAACGTTTGATATCATCCTTTATTGTACTTATGATAGCATCAAGATTAAGTGTTTTCATTGTCTTAGGAGAGGAATGGAGGAAGATACCCAAATATTTGAGTTTGTCTGATCACCACTGTAGTCCCATGTTAACTGTTTCTAGTCTCTGGAAGTAATTATTAAGGGGAAAAATTATGTTTTATCAAGATTCAGTTTATAAGTAGAGATCGTACTAAATTGGAAAATTATTGTTAGTGTTGCAGAGAGAAATTGAGAAGGGGAAGAGATGTGCAGTAGTATGTCATCTGCATACACAGAGAGTTTGTATTCTGAATTTCCTATTTTAATGTCAGAGGCTAACAAGGAGGAGTTTAACTTCCTTATAAGGGGTTCTAAAACTAGATTAAATAAGTAAGACGAAAGGGGGCAGCTTTAACGGGTGCCCTGTTGTAAGGAAAAGGGTGTGGAGAGTACCCCATTACATTGCACATGTGCTGAGGAGGAAGAATAGAGTAATATCCAGAGGGATATTATGCCACTCTGTCAAATGCTTTTTCTGCATCCAAGGAGATCAGAGCAGCAGAAATTGTGGTATCCTTGGATGCAGAAAAGAGGTGAGCCAGTTTCCTAAGATGATCAGAGATTGACATCCCTTAACGAAACCTACTTGCTCTGCACTAATCAGGGAATCCTATACATGGCCCAATCTTGAAGCCAAAATCTTGGCTAGTATTTTAAAGTCCACATTAATGATGGAGATGGGTCTATAGTTGTGTATTAATAAAGGGTCTCTAGTACCAGGTTTATGGAGGACCACTATGATGGCTTGGGTTAGGGAAGTGTCAGAAATGCCATTTTCATAGAGATATTGAAATGTATCTCGAAGAACAGGCACCATGGTATTTCTTAAGGTTTTATAAAAATTAGATGAAAATCCATCTGGACCCGGGGATTTGTCCAGTGAGAGTGAATCAATGGCTTCCAGTACTTCTTCGATGGTAATAGGAATTTTCAGATTAGAGGACTGTAACTCAGACAATGTAGGGAGGGTAATATCACTAGAAAGGAGTCAAGCATTTGTTGAGAGAAAGAGAAGTTAGTAGGGGTATATAAAGATTTGTAAAAATCCTAAAAAGCTTCACAAATGTCCTTGGGTGAGGTGAGGGTAGTGCCTGTAGAGGACTGAAGGGAAGTAATAATCCTGTCAGATATTTGAGACCTAATTCGAAGAGCTAAGTGTTTTCCTGCTCTTTCCCCTTGATCAAAATAGGATATCCGAGATCTAAGCATGAGAAATTTAGCCTTTTCAGCCAATAACTGATTATATTGAGCCCGGAGGGACTCAACTTTCTCCCAGTCCTCTTCAGGAGATAGGGCCGACAGATTTGTCTCAGCTTTTTAATTTGGTCCATAATGGAGGAGAGGGTCTGTTCCTTTGTTTTTACTTTTTCATGCTAGGTGTATTAATTCTCCCCTTAGGGCGTATTTTAGTGAGCCCCATAGAATGTCAGTTTTAGGCATGGATGGAGAGTTATCCATCATAAAATTAGATATGAAGGATTGTGGGTGATGTACATGGTCTTCAGATTTTAAGATTTCATTATTAATCCTCCAAAGCCTATCTCTTTGAATGTTAGGTGTAATATCTAGAAATAATTGGGCAATATGGTGATCAGAAAAACTTTTAGATGAATAGAAGACAGATGTAACCCCAGAAAGTCAGTCCGCACTCATTAGAAAATAGTCAATATGGGAAAATGAGTGACGAACTACAGAGTGGAAGGAATATTCTTTTCTATTTGGATAAGTAATTCTCTAGGGGTGTGCCAACCCTATTGAATGCATGAATTCCTGCAAGGCTTTTTGGCCTGGGGACAAAGATAGTCTAGAATGGCCCGATCTATCAAGATTATTTGAAAGAACTTGGTTCCAGTCCCCCCGAGAATTATTGGAATAGTGGACCAAGGGGCTAATGTGGTCATTAGGACTGCAAAGAAGTCTCGGTCATCAGAGTTAGGTCCGTAAATAGAACCAAGGATAACCTCTGAATGACCTAGAAGAGCCCTTAAAATGACATAACAGCCTTCTGAATCTGATATTTCTTGCAATAAGCGGAAAGGAATTCTGCAGGCTATTAGGATGGCAGTTCCCCTTTTATAAGAATTGAACCCAGAGCCAAACACTTGCCCCACCCAGAGCCTACAAAAATAAAGCACCTGGTTGGGTAGAAGGTGTGTATCCTATATGACGGCTACATCAGCCTATATACTGCAGAGATGTAGTAATACTTTCATTCTTTTAGCCGGGGTTTGTGCCCCTTTGATATTCCATGTACAGAAATGGTAACCACATGTATTTATTTATATGACGAGGGGGGGTGAAATCCAATACCACAGGGAAAGAGAAACCCAGAATCAGAGCATTATGAGCAAGGACCCTACTATTTGTGGCAGTACCCTCCCCCCATAACCCAGAAAGTCCCTCCAGTTCCTCCATAGCCCCCTCCCCAAAAGAAGCTACCAAAAAGTAAAATCCTGAGTCCCACATGAACAGGTCAAATAACCTTCTAGCAGAAACCCCATGCTGGGGTAAGAATTGTGGAGGCTCAATCCCTTTTAGCCAAGACATGACTGTTCCAACCAGGATGAAGCATCCCAGCCCACCCTCCCCCAATCTCTCCAAAGAACTTTTAAAAATCAGGGTACTTAAAACAATTAACTCTCTCAGGGGCAACCCCAGTTATATGGTCCAGTTTCCACAACTGAGACTGGGAGCTTGAATCCAGTCATAGTCCCCAATCTTTTAAGAGTTCTATACTGTAATGTAGTAAGCTGAAAAGAACAATTAAACTGTCAACTGTATGACTTAACAGGTGATACTCAAATGAAAGCATCAGCTTCTCTCAATCACATCAGAATGGCGTTAAGCTGCAAGTGACAAAAAAAAAAGGGGGAGGAGGACAATAAATTAAGCAGGAGTCAGGCTTTACCCATAATATAATGAGCTCAAATGATTGTATTGGAATTTACAGTACAATTAAATAATCTGATAAAGCCATGAGTCAGGCCGGTTTACATATTGATATGAAAAGAAAAAAGTAGGGGGAAGGAAAAATGAACAGGAGGGGAGTAAGACCTAAAAGAGGTATGAGGAGGGGAAAATAGCCAGGTAAAAAGTCTCAGGTCCAAGAATGGTATTCCATGGTCGACTAGTCTCCAGAGAGTGCAGCTCTGTATTCGCACATCCGAGTGGTAATCTTGTGCAATAGTGCGTACATTCAAGCTGCTGGTAACTCGCACATTCAAGAGGAAGGGAGACAGATTTATGAGCTGGGGAAATGAGGCAGAATATTAACAGACCTGTACAATAACTCGCCATAACTGAAGACAGAAAGTAAGGATCAATAAGCATCCACGGGAGGTAAATACAGGTATAAATTAAAAGAAGAAGGAATAATAATGAAGGGACCAGAATGTCTATTTTGTCATTGTTAAAGAGTCATCTCAGGGACAGCACTGTAGCAGGGACCCTTAAGGGATGACATAGTAAATGTCAATGCTGTTGAACAAAAGATGAGGGAAATGAAATGATCCTCAGAAAACTAGCGGGTTATACACCATGAAGTAAACTTTTTGACAGACTTGCAGGAATTGCCAGACCTGTAAGCCCACTTGTTTGGGTTCAGCGATGCGTAAACAGGTCGGGGAACATGGTGGGAAGTTCCTCTGCTGCTTGCTTGGTGTTTTTGAAAACTCACTAACTGCCTTGATGCTGGACCTGCAATTTGGCCGGGTAATTCATCTGGAATCGAATCCCAGTGGCAATTAACTTTGTGATGGAGGTATGGTATTCCGCCTACTTCTGCTGGGTAGCTACCGCAAATCTTGGGAAAATCAAAGTTGAGCAGCCTCCCAACGTATCTCCTGCAGCTCCTTGTTTTTGCCAGGACATGCTGCCGATCCACATAACTTAGATGATGTATTATGAGCGGTCTAGGCTTAGCACCGGGAGAGTCGCAGTTTAGCAATCGGTGAGCCTGGTCAATCTGATATACTGTGGTGTGCAGTGGAGGGACAGCTATCATCACTAGGAGCTTCTGGACAAACAGAACAGGAGAGGATCCTTCTTTCCTCCAGTAAGCCAAAGATAACAATATTGTTCCTTCTATTCCTTCCTCGAGGTCTTCCATTTTATTTTCTAATTTGTTTAGCCTCTGCCGTAAAGCTACCATCTCGGGCTCTACTGTAGTCTGCCAATTTTCCAACGAGGAAGTGTGTGCTGAGATGTGAGAAATTTTCCTATTGATACCTTTCAGGTCAGTCTGAATAGTTTTTAAATCTGAGGCAAACTCATGGAAAACTTCCTTGATGCTGGCCATTTCAGTGAAAAATTTGTCCTCAGACAGGGGCGCAGAGCTGGTAGGCACAGCTGAAGTTTTGTTGGAGACTGTGGCCTGTGCTTTGGACCTCTTGGTGGATCTATCTGGGGCCTGAGGAAGCGTGTGGGCCATGAGGACCTGGCGCATTTCTGCTTCCATTTTCAGGTTTGTCTGCCAGTGAGTGCTCCCAGTTCTGGGTTAGTTGCTATTCTCTTTGTTCAGTAGAAGTTGATGGTTGTAAAATAACTGACTTCTCTGTCAGGATTGTTAAAGTAGAGGTTTTGAAGGTTAGGGAGGAGAGCTGAGCTGATAAGCGACTACTCAGGTCAAAGACATCACATGATGTCCGTGTCCTTTATTTCAGTGACAAAGGTTAAGAGGTATGCCAGCTCATAATAGCCCCAATCCCACGTGCAACAGACCCTCCCCTACCCATCTCAACCTCTTACCATCCCCACCCATGTGTCCACAGACATTCACCCACAAGTAGTTAACTTTTCTCCAGTGATCTGAAGGGCACCACCAATAGTTTGCTAATAGTCTCACCAGCACAGCCCGAATGGTGGCAATTGTTCTCGATAGTGCAAAGCACTACTGGAAGCGAGTGCTGGCATTCAGGCCATGATGCTGAGACTGATAGTATACTATCGGCAGCACCCTTCAGGTCATTGGATAAAGTTAACTACTTGTGGATGAGTGTCTTTGGGGACATAGGTATGTAGAGTAGTGAGGCTGAGATATGAGGGGAAGGGTCACGGAATGGATTGCATTTTCTTTTCTGATCCAAAACTAAAAATTGATCACATGAGCAGCTAGTTCACATCGCAAAGTGTGATGATACCTGCTATTTAATACCCTGCTATTGTGATGTAAATGTGGGACTTTTACATCACAATAATACAAGTATAACTGTCACACAATAATTCTATATCTCTCCCATAGTATCGGTTATTTCCTTAGTTTTTATTTTGTTAAGTTTATAACTAATTGTTCTATAGTCAGTTCCACAACTTATTGCTTGGTAACTTATTGTTATCAATTTATTCTTAGGCATAATTGTCCTGTTTATTTTGGTTATACTTATTCCATTTCTATGTATTTTATAATCTGTATTTTTGCATCTGTTATCTTTTCCTCCACCAGGACACATCTTAAAATGAGCTGCTGCTAGCTCAGTATGTCTTTCCTGGTAAAGCGTTTGAAATACATACATACATACATAAATAAATCTCATCAAATTAATGCGTTAGCAACCATTGTGGCTCTGACCAGAGTTTGTTTATGGTAACTTCAGCCTCAGATTCACTCACTAGGCAAGGGGCCAAAGTTTAAGTAAGGAAAGGGAAGGGCCAAGTTTATTTTAGCTTTGTATTTTGTGTTTTCATTCTTTTGATTGACAGGTTAGCTCAGTATTTTGTGTTTCCATTTCATTTGGCTACTTTTTCAGTGACTGTTTGTGGTTGCTGTTTGACCCACTCTCTATTTTATTTTTAAAAGTATGTGTCAGTGCCTTTTGACACCCATCAGTTTGTCATCAATCAAACAGTACACAAAAGTACAAAAAGAAGTCCAGAAGACACCAAACTGTAACTGCAATTTTATTAACACTCACATACATCAGCAAATGAAAGATAATTTTTTAGGAACCCCCACCCAAAAAATATATCCCTCCCCAAAATGTGGGTTCCCATCTCATTTTGTAGACTAAGAGGCAGAGAATCCCCCTGGACCTGGACCCAAATTTTGAGCCCTGCATAGTTAAGTAATTACCTTTTTAGCCACAGTGAGAAGTATACGTAATAAGTAGATTTGAGCCTTAGTCCTGGATATGAGCGTTGTTCTTAATGGGTGGTAGGCAAAATAATATTAATGCCATCTGTGGGGTAAGGGGCCCCATGTTTATAACCACTGCCTGTATATCCTTTTCCACATTGAGCCAATACTGTCTGAGAACTGGGCAAGACCACAAGACATTGGAGTGCATGGCTACCTTCATCCCACAACCTCTCCAGCAAGAAGAATCCCATGTGGAGAGAAACTTGGCACTAATTTGATGTGTATGAAAAAAATCTAATGACTGTATTCCAACTGTATTCATACCACAGAAAAGACCCAGTTACTTTATGGTGTATATACCAGACTGTGGCCTATTCAGCTTTTAACAGTTCTGTTGTGCTCATCTTCCAGGTGTCCCGAATGGCGCTTTGGCCTGTTTGCCACCCTGCAGTGCCTGGTAATATTCATAAATAAAATGATCCAGTCAAGAACCCTATAGGACCAAGATGATGCTGTTAAGAGTGGAAGGTCAGCTTCCTCCAGCTGTAGGCAAAAGAATGCTATTCTATGGACATATAAGGCAATCACTCATAAATTACCTCAGTACCTCACAAGCTGCCTAACTCCCTCCATCCCTAGTACCTATTCTCTCAGAAGTCTTACCATATTATCTCTGGCTATCCCTAAAGTTAAAACGCGCTTTGGTAGAGCCTCAATAAGCTTCACTCTTCCTACACTCTGGAATAAGATCTAGAAAACCTTAAGGCTCGCTTCCCCTGTCACGTTCTCCCTCTTCAAATCCTTGTTCCTGAGGACCTTCTCTGAGGTCTGTCATTGCTTTAAGTCAAGGTCTTAACATCACAATTTGTTACTGCTTTAAATTCTGGACTTAAACCTCAACCATTGCCTGAGGTGCCATTTGAGTCCTCCCTTCTGTCATTGTCCAAATCAAGGTCCCAACATCATGATCTGTCTTTGCTTCAAATATTGGACCTAAACCCTAACCATTGCCTGTGGTATCTGCCATGTTCTCCCTTTGAACAGTCCTTCCTCTCTAGGCCATCATGTCCACCCTCTCCTATCTCATCTGACCTTCCCTCCTCACTCTTTATACCCCCCTTCCCTTCCCACCCCCACTAGCCAGGCCATGCCTACAGTACTTATCAAAGGACTCTTACATCTCAATCTTCTTCACATTTTGACACTAGAGGAACTGCCACTCCTGCTCACTATGGTTCCTCCAATGATGTTTACTATATAAACTTTAGCTCATTACCTTATGTCCATATAACTGTATCCATGCAATTTTATTTAAATGGCACTACCTCCTGTTGAATCTATTGCTATGTTCTAGTGCAAGTATCTTGTCTCATGCGAAGGTTATATGTTATTATGTTGTTATCATTACTATGTAATTGTTATGTACATTCACGCAACCTGTTATGTCTTAACCCTGTTGGCAAATGTTTTGCTCCAGGTTCATCTTGTAAATGAGCTTGTCTCAACTATGTTCTGCCTGGCAAAATAAAGATTTTGATTGATTGGTTGATTGTAATCTAAGTCCTGTCATGCAATAATTGTGAAACTGTATGTATCTATAATGATCTTGCTGCTCTTGACCAAATTCTTTCTGGAGCTGGTCAATGGATCTGAACTGAGCTTGTGTATAAAACTGAAAAACATGTGCCAAGACTTCTTGGGCCCACAGTTTAAATGTGTAGTCCAGTCAAGCTGGTGCAAACTGTGAATCACAAATTGGGCCCCTGAGCCATTTGGCTTAATCCTTATAATAAGACTATGAAATTAACCAGTGATAGCCACTCAAAACCCCAAGTGTGAGAGATGAAGGAGTGATCAGTCTATCTATCGGATATTTAGAACCAAAGAGCACCATATCTGTGGAAAATCAAGAGACTGTACATCTACTCCTACCCATCAAGATCTGGGAGAAGTGAGTTTCCAGGAAAGCAGATGTTTAATCTGAGATGCCTGAGCATAAAGGCAATGATGGGGGTGAGCAAGACCCCCCCATGTCTTTGGCAACTGGAGTTTGCTACATGCAACATGGGGATGACCCCCCCCCCATGCCCAAGGAACCTAGAGATCCATTTGTTCCCTTTCTGGAACTCAGCCTAGGTGGGGAGGATAGCTATGATTTAAAATACTGTAAGTAGAGATACAGTGGGAGAATATTCCTTTGTATTGCAGGTACCCACTGTAGGAGTGATAGTGGGTGGAGGAACCATTTCTGTAAGTCTTCTTTGATCTCCCATTCCAGACAGTCATAATTTAGCTGGTATAATGTTGTTAAAGAGGTTCCAGCACAGACCCCTAAATACTTAATATGGGTTTTCCCCCCATTTAAATGGGTATGTATGCAGAGTAGCCTGATCAGAGAAGTAATGAATTTGAAGTACTTCAGTGTTATCATTATTAAGTTTATAGCCTGTTAATTCTTCCACTAATATTAAGTACCACATTAGCATGGGTAGGGACTTCCTAGGCTTGATTATGTAAAGGAAAAGATCATCTGCATAATAGGCAACCTTATGGGTCCAGTGATTTTAGGTGTTTGTTGAAGTAATTGTGCTATGGGTTCTATGAGACAGTGAATAAGTATAGAGATAGAGCAACCTTGATGGGTGCCATGTGAGAAAGGAAACCTGGCAGATAATGTCCCGCTTGCCTGGAACCATGGCCTGAGGGGGTATCGGGCTATGCAGTAACTGTAGAAACTGTAGGGAAAGCAGAAGGGGCCAAGGTGTGATGTGGGAAGGGCCATGGAACCTGATCAAATGTCTTCTGTGAGTTGAGACTTAAGGTAAGGGTGGAGGAGCACATACATGATGCTTTATCTAAAAGTAAAAGAGTACATTCTATATTATTAGCAGTCTGTCTAGAACAAATAAAGCCTGATTGGTCTGGGTCAATAATGAGAGGGAGAATGTTATTTAGTCAGTGAATAATTATACTCATAAATAATTTGTAATCCAGGTTAAGGACCAAAATGGGACAATAAGAATCCCAGTTGGTAGAAACCTTATCTGGCTTAAGAATAGAGAAACAGTCATGCACCTCCAGGTATCAGGACAGATAGCCTTTTCAGACAGTCTTGAATAGTGCATAGTAACAAATTATGAAGGGGCTCCAGTGCAGACTTATAAAATTACACACTATAGCCATCAGGCTCAGGGCTTTGCCATTCTTTAGGGAATTAATGCTTGTGACCAACTCCTGAGAGGTAATGGGTGCCATGAGAGCTGTCCATTGTTCCTCTCCTCTGTAAGATGAGGGAGGGTCAATCCATCCAAAAAGGATTGTACGGATTGCCCTGTGGTTGTTCTGTCTGGGAATACAGAGTTTGGTAGTAAGTTCTGAGGCTGTCAAAGATATTGGATATTTTATTACCGACCTGACCTGAGATAAGATCTCAGAGCAGTGAATAGTATAAGTGCATCTCTGTTGGTGCAGCCTGTGCACCAGCATTTTGGAAGCTTGGTCACCACCACTGTAATAAGTCTGCCTAAGCCAGAGTAGTGCCTGTTCTATCTCATACATCAAGATATTTTGTATTGTCCCTTGAGTCAGCTTTATTTGAAGTAGAAGCGAGTCCCCCCCCCCACTATAAGCCAGTTGTAGGAAGTTTAATTCTTCCTTTAAGTCCCGTTACTGCTGGTCCCTCTTTTTCCTTTTCCGGGACACAAAGGCAATTATGTCTCTGCGCAGAACTGTTTTGACTATATCCCACAAGGTAGCATTGGTTAGGGAGAGCCTATCATTTTCTTGCATAATATGTGGGATATGGTTCTTCAGAAAAGTCTGGAATTCTGGATATCTGAGCAGGGAGGAATTAACATGCCACAATGTGTGTTCTCTCTCCATGGGAATAGTTAGGGAGACTGAAATTGGGGCATGATCTGATAAGAGAATAGGACCATCCAGACATCCCCCCAAAACTCTCTGTCCTCTACTGAGATGAAGAAATAGCACAGCTTCAGGTTGCTGTGTTGGGAATGAGAGAAAATTAATATCTGCAGCCTCTTGGGTGTTCCGAGATGCCAACATCCGCAAGACCAGTCTCTTTGATGAGATGTCGCAGATGTTGTTGGCCCACTGTTGAGAGTGAGGGTCACAGATTGCACATGTCAAGGGCAGGGTTAGAGTCCCTCCCCAGCAATAATATCCCTGATATTTTTGCTAGAAAGGTATCTATGAGTATTTGAATTGTGGCGCTGTCACTGCCTGGTGGAACACACACACAATTATGATAGTCAAAGGCTTGCCACAGATGGACCCCATAGCCAATGTCAGTCTCCCCTCCTTGTCTGCAATGGTAGAGGCAATGTGAAAAGGAGAATGTTTTTAAAATAACCATCCCCCTTTTGTGGCCCTGTCTACATGCTGATTCAATGACTTATTTGAAGCAAAATTTTAATAATTTCTGATGTTCCTTACTATCCAAACACATCTCTTATAGTACAGTAATATTAAATTAGGTCACTTTTTGTTAAGCACCTGTAAAACCTTTGCCCTTTTCAATTAATTTGATAAACCATTCCCATATTGTGAAACTAGTGTAAAAGAAGACATTTTAAAAGTTATCAGGTCTGGGTCCAAGTGTCCCCCAAGTCCCCCACTAGATAGTATCATCTTTATGAAAAAGTGAATAGCAACAAGTATTCCAGTGTGACATTACATTTGAGCCCTCCTGTTCTGCCCAGCCTCGATCCTCTCCATGATGTGTAAGATGCATAAATTCCCCAGTCATCATAATAAGTAAAGGATATAAAACTGAAATCAAGGAACCAACTGGGTCTCCCAACCTTCATTCATACTCAGATATTCAGGTATGCATCACTGCAAGCCAGCACCCTAGAGAAGAAACTGGAGATGAACTAAAGACACCTGACAGGCCCTGTGCTGTCACCCTGGCCTCCAACTTACCTGAAGATGGCCGCTGTGCTGGGCGTAGCTGTTGAGGCACTGAGATTGTAAATCTGTCCTGGTTAGATGGTTAGAATTCTGCAGAGCTACTAGTTTTTGTTTTATAGTTTCATAGTTAGCATTGAGTGGTAGGGCTTTAGTGCCAGTCAGAATTTTTGCATAAGTGATTTAGTGGAGGAGATAGCATTTGTTACTTTTTATAAGCTAGGTTTGGAATTGTGGGACGTTTGTGGCTAGAGCCCCATGCACTTTCAACTTAAGCAAGGTATGCATTTTTATAGTTAACTTGTTTGTTGAACACTTCCAAGTTACAAACAAACACAGATGCATTTTTGAGTAGGCAAACTGTTGTACAGAAACATTAGCATTATAAGTGTACCACAGGCACATGGTGTACATACCATATATCCTCAGCAAGAGTCAATTTAATAGGCATACTATCTATGTGGTTAATCATTTATGTTGGGGGAAAACATTCACAGAGCCTTCTAACACACCGCATGGCAGGTTACATACTATGCAAAGACATTAGCATGCAGTAATGAGAGATTGTAAAATCTGCTTATACTCTGCCAGTGAGTATGCCCCTATCTGCTAGAAATTAATCTGCTTGTGGAGAAGAAAGAAAAATAGGCAGAGGAGAACAGTGGGTGTTGGCAGGAGGCCAACCTTGCATCCACAAGATCTGAGCTGTGTGCAAACATACAGTGTGTTATAGATGTGATAAAGAAAAGGGATAGTGTACAGAAAAAAAAAACATCACTGATATTGCTCTAAAAGTCCAGAGGGATGAGTCAAGCTGAGCTAAATACACAAGAAGGTGATGATCTGTGGATCCACTTTATCTTGATCTTACATGATGGAAGCAAAGCCTCCACATTGGTTTCTGTTTTATTCCAGAGAGTGTGTTTAAGGCAACAGAACTGGGAGTAAAGTGAGGGAAATAAGAAGAGAGAGTCAAACATAACTGAGCCTATGACTATGTTCAAGCCTCAAAGCTAACATCTGTAACTGGAGTGGAGCATTTTAACAGGTCTAGAGGAGAGGGTTCCCCCTTGGTCATCAGGTCCCTTGCAGTATACATCTTCAGTAGAACAAATCTATGGTGTGTCCAGTAAGTCAGGAGAGCAACCTATTCCTGTTCAAGGCTGTGGGGTGGGCTGGGATTATATAGGAGGCTTTTCTCCAGGTAAAGGAGGTAAGGATCCCATATTTATTTTATTTATTTATTGAGGATATTGGAAAACATACCTTTGAGTCATAGACTCCTTTTCAAAGGTTCCACATCAGAGATACAAAGAACATCAAATACAATAATAACAGCTGGACAAAACAGTTACAGTAGGGAGCATAAACAGCAAACAGTATTGTATCAAATGGCTACAGGTGGCAGAGAATATCAGTTGGTGATATACGAAGCACAGTGATTGCCTAATCAGGTACCTAGTACTAGTGGAAACAGTTAGCAGACACATACACTGTAGTTCAGTGGCACCAGTCTGGACCAGGGGGTTACTTGGTTACATCAGAGGATTAGGCTGGACCAATTGGGGGCAGTTCTTGACATTAATGACAGTCACAAACTGAATCTTGAATGATTAGGTTTAGAAGATGGATCTTGAACCGGCCCAGTTTAGGTTCAGTGAAGACGGAATTTGGGAGGGAGTTAAGCCAGATGGGGTCCTGGTACCTAAAGGTTCTTTGACCCAAGGAGGTCTTGCAATGGGGTACCTGGAAGTGAGTAGACGCAGATTGTCAAGTGTGCCAGGTGGACAAGGGTGATTGGAGTAGGGGGGGTTAGAGCAGGAGGAAGTTGTCCAGCCGTGATTTTTTTAGCAAAGAGGCAAGTCTGATATTTGAGCCTCCCATCAAAGTTTAGCCAGCTGGTGGTAGAGTAAAGGGTGCAGGTATGTGTGAATGTGTCAAAGCCAGTGGCTAGTCTACAGGCCTTATTAAGGGCCATCCTGATTTTGTTAAGGTGTGTGTTGTCAGTCGCCCCATAGATTATGACACCACAGTCTATAAGTGATAGGATTGATGAGGAGATAGCTAGGTAAAGAGCTTCAGGTGGGCGGCAGCGTTTGTACCGATGGAGTAAACCAGTATGCACATTGACAGCAGTGCTCAGTTTCGGATATGGTCATGGTAGCGAGTCCAGAGTCTAGGGTGATACCAGGTATTTGAATGAGGTAACCTGCTCAAGGGGGTCATTTAGAGAGTTCAGTATGAGCAGAGGTAGCCCATTGTTCTTATTTTGGGCATGGATGAACACCATTTTTTTTTTTTTTTTATAGTTTAGTACTAGCCTATGCTGAATGAACCAAGATTCAGCTTCAGTAAAGGATTTTTGGAGTGTGCATCGGAGAGCGGTAGGGTCCATATGGGAGCTGTAGAGGATGGCATTATCTGCGTACAGGAGTAATTTCCCAGAGCAAGCCTTGGGCAGGGAGTTGAGAAACAGGGAAAACAGTAGTGGACTTAGAATTGATCCCTTCGGGACCCCTGAACTGACTTGGAGGGGGAAGGACTGTGTGTGGGCAAACCTAACTTTCTGAGTTCTCTTGGACAGATAGCTGGCAAACCAGCCAGTGGACTCAGGAGACAGACCTATGTGAGTAAGGGATTCCAGGAGAAGTGTATGGCACATGGTATTAAACACCTTGGATAGGTCTATAAAAATGGCACCAGCAGTGTGGCCCATGTCAAAAGATGTGTGGAGGGCGTTGGTGAACTCCAGGAGGGCTGTAGTGGTGCTGTGGTTGTTGTGGAAGCCATGCTGCTCTGGTCACAAGGCTTTGGAGAGAGGAGGCAGTACTGAGATGGGATGGTAGTTCCCCGGTTGGGTGTGGTCACCGCTCTTAAGAATGGTCATGAGTGCTGATTTCCATTTAGTGGGAAATTGGCCCAGTGATAGGGAGCAGTTCAGAAGTTTGGTGAGGGGGCAGCAAACTTCATTGAAGGTTAACCTAAGTAGCTTAAGATCCAGTGTGTCACTGCTGAATCTTGATTTACTGAGGGCCCTAGAGCAGAGGGCAGCTTCACGCTGCAATACTGTTTTAAAGTGGAAAGGGGTGACAGGGGATGCTGGAAGGGTGGGGAGAAACATTGGGAAGAAGAACACTGCTAATGTTGGAGAAGGAGGCGTTAAATGTATTTGCGATCAGGGCAGGGTCTGTGGTAATGGATCCATTAGCCCAAAACTGGGAGGGAGGGGCTGTGGAGTATTACAGCTGAGCTCTTTAAGAGAATCCCAGAAATTGCACCCTGAACCCTAGGGTGGCAGCGAGTGAGGCTCGATAATATTCAGCTTTGGCCTACGGATGTTCCATGTACATTTATTATGTGCCTCTTGGTAGCTCTGTCTATCAGAAGGTCTACTGGTTTCAGGGCAATGTGCCATAGGTTTAGTCGCAATCTCACATTTGGTCTAACAGGGCTTGTGACATCAGGGTGTCGACCCCTTTGACAACCTGTTTGCTTAGGGGTGCAGAGTGGCACAGGCAGAATTGAAGGTGTTGATGAAATATTCTAGTGCAGAGTCTATGTCCAGAATGGTTGAGATGGGAGACCAGTCACAAGCTGAGAGGCATTGTTTAAGGAACCGTGGTTTGCCAGGTCTGAGGCGGTGTTGGAGGATAGTTTTTTGGGGGTGGGGCTTTTTGCAATGTAAGACCAGTGACAGAGCACTGGGGAATGACCATTCAGGGCCTTGGGTTCTACCCTAACCTGGGTAGATTTGTGTGGAGAGTTGGTGAGTACAAGATTAAAGATGGTGGCAATGCCAGTCCTCAGGTTGAGTCTAGTGGCAGTGGTCACAAGTTGAGATGGGTTATGTGATGCTGCAGCATCCTAATGGGTGCTGATGTGTCCAGCCAGCCAATTAATATTAAAATCCCAAGGGCAATGATTTCAGCATTGTCTGGGAGAGTCTGGAGGTGGGTGAGACTGAATGAAAGGCACTCTTTTGATTCCTGGGGGCAGATACTGAGGAGAGGAACAGGGTTGCTCTGTTTGGGGTGATGGTGATTTTCAGGGTGAGGACCTGGGCACCATGTTCGAGGGTTGGGGATGGGAGGGCAAGACCTTTTAGTGAGTCCCGGATGTATAGTGCACAGCCTCCACCTTTGTTGGAGGTCCTGTCAGCACGGTATAATGTAAACCAGGGGAGTGAGACTGCAGAGTCAGGGGTACAGTAGTTGAGCCATGTTTCCACCACCAAAATGACAGCAGGGTGATTCTGGGCAACCCAGCCCTGAAAGATGTCAAATTTGTTGAGGAGGCTACATATATTATAAGGGAGGCTATTAGAGATCCGTGGGCAGAAGGCTTGGGTGAGGGATTGGGCAGGTCCAGGGTTGGGGTGAACGTCTCCTGAGAGAAGGAGAAGGAAGATATGCATGGAGGCTAATTTTAGTCACTTCTGTGCCAGCTTAGGTACCAGCAGAGAGGGGAAAACAGCTCATAGTGATGGTGATGGGCAACTGCCTTAGGGAAGGAGAGGCAAGGCAAAGTAGTGACCACTGACATGCTGTGGCAATGCCAGCAGGGAGTAGATGTGGGAGGAGAGCATAGTCCGCGAGGAGAAAAGAGTCAGGTGTTACCATGGTGGAGGTGGGGGGGGGTGAGGTGAGATGCCCAGTGGGGAGAGGGCATGGCACACCATAAAGGTGGGTGAGTGGTGCTTGACCTAGCGGAACAAGGGAGGCTAGGATTAGTGGTGCAAGCCAAGAGGCAAGAGTGGCACCGGTAGGAGGGATCATAGCTGAGTACTGGGTATTGAGGGGGAGCAACTGAGAGGTTAAGAGTATTAACAAGGAGGGTGAAATTAGCCTGACCTGTTGACTCAGCGGTAGTGTTGCAGGCTTTGGTCCAAATGGTCCTGGTTTCAAGGCCTGCAGGGAGACAATGGAAAAAATTAAGGCTAGTGGTGGGGTATGAGCATAGGAAGGCAGAGAGGAGCCGAGTGCAAGGAGGGGTTAGCAGAGTGCCAGGAGGTAGGAAAACAGGGACTCAGAAGGGCACTGCAGCGACTCTTAGTGGTCACAGAGTATAAGCTGCAAATGGAAAAGTGGGCACTTAGAAAACATAGGGTTTGGTCATGTGATATGTCATGTGACCAGGGTGCAGTAATAAATGTAGAGCTGAGCTTGGGTGGCTGGGGCTTGTATTTATTCATAGTGTTTGTGCTGATGTGTGAGAGTCTTTCTAACCTAATTTGTAAATTACAGAGCAATTTGGTCCTTATGTCTGACTGGGCAACAAATTAATGTGTAATGAGGGAAACATACCACCATGCACCTCATGAAAAACAACCCACATAGAAGTTATTATATGAAAGAAGTAAAACTAGCTAATGTCACCTCTGAAAAGGATAGGTGTCAAAGTGTCTGTAGACCTGAAGCCCAGGGAATACATAAATGAAATGTTTAACAAAACTATTTCCTGAATAATATTAGTAAACATTTTAGTCATAAATCCAAGGACACACTTCAACCTATATATAAATCCTATATACAACCTGTCACTAGGTACTGCTCCCAGTTTTGGCGGGGAGAGCTTAAAGCAAGGGGACATAAACAAACTGGAGAGAATTCAGCAGAAAGCAACAAAAATGATGGGAGGAATGGAAAACATGTCATATGAGACAAAGTACACTTTCATTGCATAGTCTTTGTAAGAGATGCATGGGGAGATCTATTATTTTACAACCTAGGAAAGGATGAAAACTTATTAAGGGACTTAAATATAACCTTTAGGGTTGAGACGCATAACACAAGAAGTCACATGAAACAGATTATAAATACAAATTTCAGAACAGATAATATAAGGATGTACTAGACCCAATGGATTATATGTATATGGAACTTATTGCCAGAGGAAATCATCTCAAGTACAAATACTGAATTATTTCTTTTGCAGTTACATTTTTATTGAAATTTAAAATATGAGTAATATAAAGCAACACTCTATCACTGCAACACAAAATGGCCAAGAGCAGCGATTACATGCAGTAAGCACCAGTAATCCCTATGACATTTCAAAATGCACAATGCAGATTCTTTACTGAGATTAGTACATGAGAAGAAACAGGTCCAAGAAACAAAGGGGGATCTTAAGTAATAGCTTGCAGAATCAGAGGTAGCAAATGGGGATGAAAGGAAGAGAGCCCAAGAGACTAATAGTGTGGGAGTCTTTCCTAGCAAAATAGGACATCTTATCCAAGGTTGCTAGGACTCTTACTGCCATCAGCCACTATTACAATGATGGGGATTCATTTGTCCTCCATCACTGGAGAATAAGCCATTTGTCCTCTACTTTGACCATTAGGAACAAGAAGAGGTGTTGAGATGGTAACAGGGAGAAAAATAAGGCGGACCAAGGAAGAACAGGTATGGGGCAAGGGAATCTGAAAACTCAAGATTTGGAAGCAGAGATTGATCCCAGTCCAAAATGGGAGGACTTTAGGGCAAGGTCACATAACATGCAGGAGGTCTGCTCCAAGGGAATGGCACCTCCAACATCTGTCATGTCCCAGGAGCAAAAGAGTTTTGAGCTCGGCAGGTGTATAGTACCAAAGATGTAGAAGCTTATTTTATTCTGTATCAGGAGACTCCTAGAGTCTGGGCACATTTTGTATGTAACAATCCACAGCTGGGACATTTGTTTTGTAGTGATGTCAATCCCTAGAACTTGTGATCAGCGAGTTCTAGCTTTATCAGAGGGGTCAGGAGCTGTGTTCAATATTGCTTTGTATCTGAGGCTAGCTTTGCCACTAGGGAAGGTAAGTCATGATTGGAGGATTGTAGTTGCTTGGGTAGGGATCTGAGGGGGCAGCTTCCTTTGATATTCAGAAATCACACTCCTAATTTGGAGGTACCTCCAGAAGTCTTCCTATGGGAAGTTAAATCATCTTTGCAGGCTCACATAGGAGTCCAAGTGGGTTAGGGTGGGTTGCCCCAGACTGGAGAGGTGGAATATGCACTGGTTTTCCCACAAAGCCTAATTTACTTTTCATTTGCCAATTTTGATAAGATCATTCTGCTAAAAGGGGTATGGGCCTGGTATATAGCAGCAGAATGAAGCCAGCATTCCAGAGTCTTCCAAGAATGAACAGTTGTAGATACTGTTCGTCCTAATCTTTTAATAGCTGTGGATTGGGAGTAGAGACTGGCCAGAAGGCAAGAACCAGAACATAGGTTCTGCTCCAGTGAGACCCAAATGAGATCAGCTTGAGGGGAGGAACCACTGCAGGGTTTGTGAACATTTGAAGGCAACACAGTACACATAAAATCATTGCAGGTTCCAACTGCCTCTGCACCAGTGGGCCCAGTTTAGCCTTACAATATTGCAAGGATTTCCTTCCCATAGGAAATTGCTGACCATAGCCTCCATCTTGTAAAATCATTGCATAGGCACTTCTATCACCAGGTGGGCAAGACAGCGTATAAGTTTGGGGACCAAAGTCATTTTAAGGGTCACAATTTTCCTGAAAAGGTGACAGATTAAGAGTCTTTCACCTGTCACAGTATTCTTTGAGTTTTTTTAAATAGAGGGGCTAGGTTGTCCAATACCATTTCACCTAAATCAGTTTGGATGCAGATGCCTAAATAGTTAATACTCTCCGAGAACCAATGCAGGCCCTGACCAAACAGCATTTGCTGAGTGCATGCTGAAGAAAGGGGGAGGATCTCCATCTTGAATGGATTGGTTGTAAGTCCTGAGGCAAGCAGCATGTGAAGGAGAATTGGAATAATGCTGAGAGCATCCTCCATGAGCACAGAGACATAGAAACGTAGAAACTGATGGCAGATAAGGACAGCAGGCCAATCCAGTCTGCCCATTTTCCTTACCTACTGCAAAAGCCACAGACCCTACTTGATCTCCAGCTTTACCTTCTCGTTTCTATCACTAGGGTTCCCCTCGTCTGCCCCATACATTTTGGAATCCCTCACTGTGTTTGCCCCCACCACCTCTGCTGGGAGTCTATTCCATGCATCCACCACCCTTTCTGTGAAGAAATACTTCCTCACATTACCCCTGACTACCCTCATCCAACCTTATGTCATGCACCTTCGTTCGGAACATCTACTTTTCAGAAAGATGCTACCCTACAGTACCTTGTTATGCCCTTTAGATAGTTGTGGTGTTTCTGTCATATCTCCCCTGTCTCTCCTCCTCCAGGATATACATACTGTGGTCTCCTAGTCTCTCCTCATTTGACTTTTGGTGCAGGCTCTGCATCATCTTTATTGCCCTTCTTTGAACTGCCTCCACCCTGTCTATGTTCTTACAGAGATGGGGCCTCCAGAACTGGATACAGTACTCCAAATGAAGCCTCACCAATGATCTGTACAGTGGCATCATCACCTATTTTTTTCACAGGTGATAACTCCCCTATGCACCACAGCATCCCACTGGCTCTTCCAACAGCCTTGGCATATTGTTTGACCACCTTTAGGTCATCAGATATGATTACCCCAGATCCCTTTCCTGCTTGGTGACCGCCTGTATCTCCCTCCCATCATGTAATCCTCCTCTGGGTGCTTGTGCCCCAAATGAATGATTTTGCACTTTTTCCCGTTGAATCTCAGCTGCTACACTCTAGACCATTCCTCTGGTTTTCCTCCTCATATTTTCCACTCCTCCCAGTATGTCCACCCCATTGCAGATCATAGCGTCATCTGCAAAGAGGCACACCTTCCCTTCTAGCCCCTCCACAATGTCATTTATGCAGATATTAAACAGGACTAACCCCAAAACTGATCCCTGTGGCACGCTGCTGGTCACCCTCCTTTCCTCAGATTGAGCTCCATTTACCACCACCCTCTGTCTTCTATTACTCAACCAGTTCCTAGCCCAGTTTACCACCTTGTGACCCACTCTGAGGCTGCCCAGCTTGTTCACATGTCTTCTATGTAGAATGGTATCGAAAGTCGATGCAACTGTATACTACAATCAGTGTTTTGTATCAGCAGCATGGAACAGTCATCAGCATAGATCACTGTACAAATATCAGCTTTACCAATCTTAGGCCCAGGAAGATTAGGGTGTTACTGCAGTGCTATGGCCAGTGGCTCAATTGCCTGCACAAAGCATGGGAGAAAGGGACACCTTATGTTACTCCACTGAAGGAAAAGGGACCAGAGAAGAAAGAATTAGTCAGAACCCTTACAGTGGATTACTCATACAGCACCTTGATCCAGCCCCCAGATTGCCCACCAAAGCTCAGTTTTGCCAATACGGCATGCAGGTATCTTCACTCCACCAAATCAAATGCCTTTTCAAAGGCCGTGGTAACTGCTGCCACTGCAGTGGTGGCAGAACTGACTGAAGTCATGAGGGAAAACAGGGCCCTGTGATGATCCAAACTCAGATGGCCTTTTACAAAGCCCATTTGGGGAGAGTGGATCATGAGGGGAAGGAGGCATTCAACCCTGGTAGTGAGCACTTTGGAAAGGACCTTTGCATCTGCATTAATAAGCTAGATGGGTCTAAAGCTGCAAGGAGATGTGGAATCGTCCCTTTCTTGGGGAATACAGTATTAATCACCTCTTGCATGGTGGATGGAAGAATGGACAGGCCATGAGATTCCTGGAACACTGATTGCATATACAGTTGCAGCCATGACATGGCCAGATATTTCCAGATTTTTCACAATATAGCTACAGAGATTCTCTCTGGTGGCCCATAGTGGTACTACAGGAAAGCAGGAAATTGCTTCAGAGATATCACAGAAATTTCAGGAAATAATCTGACCATGTCCATGGCTGCCACTATACAAGATACCAAGTCAGACATCCCTGGGTAAAGATTGATTGGAATACAGTCACTGACAGGGACTTTGTTGGGGAAGAGTGCCATCATCAATGCCTTAAGCTTTTGGACTATGAGGGAGCTCAAAGCCTCTCTGTCAGGGTTAGAGAGGATAGGATAGGAATAGGAAGACCTTCAGAAAGGCTTCTGGTTTGTCCCAGTTCAGAGAGTGTCACATGAGGAATACAGTTCTTCACAGAAGGAGCACATGATGTGGTTAACTCAGGAAGGCTGGGTGTGTAGGGTACTAACTGTATCATGCAAGCCATGGATGAATCTGTTGGCCTGCTGTTTGTGCAACATACATGAAAGGTGCTTTCCTGTCTTTTCCCCTCCATCCAAAAATCTGTGCCATAAACAGAGCTCAGCTAGCTCAGCTTTCTTGGTTGCCAGGTGGCTGAGTTGCATCCGTAAAGATCCCTTAAAAGGGAGGAGCTGGGTTGCATAGGGTTGAAGTTCCTTGTACTGCTTTTCCTTGAATACAAGATATTTTCCAAGCTGCCGTTGCTCAACCTTCCATTTTCGCAGCTGTCGACCATTTACTCCATGACCTGACCCCTCAGAGAGTGGATTATCTCATGGAGTCATCACCACACCATTGGTATCATAATAAAATCAGCCTCTTGATGTACCCAGGAGCCAAAGTATTTATCTTGTAGGAGTAGGGGGTCCAACCACCATGAGGCAGATCTGAAGGGGGGGCCACACAACTGCAAGATCCTCCAGAGCATGGTCAGACAGATACAAGAGGCTACGTGCAAAGCTGTGATGCAGGAGAGGAGGTTAGCTAGAAATCTATTCTGCTGATGTGTTGTGGACCAGGGAAGAGAAGGAGGAATCTAGGATGGAAGGATGTTGCAGACACTAAATATTCTGAAACACATGAACAGCCATCAGTTTATGCACTGCAGCCAATACTTTGATGTGGGGCTCAGATTTGCCTGAATTTCTGTCCATACTTGCTTCTATGGTGAGGTTCCAATCCCCTCCCAAGAAAATAGGGGTGGCAAGACCTGCATAGTCGAGCAGAGCTCAAATGAGGGCATGAAAGAGGTCTGGGGCATCCTGACTGTGTTCATACACATTCACAATCAGCAATGGTCCCTCAGAGGTATGGCTTTTGGCCAGGAACCATTTACCCTCAGACTCCTTCACTGTCTTTATGGACCATCAAAGTGATTTAAGAATCAGGATGGAAATGGCTGCCTTGGATGTGGGGGCACAGCTATGGACCAGCACCTTTTAGAAAGAAAATTACATTAATCCAGTTTTTCCCAAGTGGTATCCATAATAACAGAAAGAAGCAGCAGCGCTTATGACAAGCTCAGTTCCCTTGTTCCAGTTGTGGTGTCTGTGAATTCCAGGATGATGAATCTAGGCCACCAGTGTGGAGCCTAGTTCAGGTGTGTGCCTATGGTGGGCAGATGGCATTCTAGTTGGTCAGAGTTTTCTTGTTTTCTGCAGTCTCCCACAGATGTCAGGAGACCATGGCCAATGCAGCTTGTGTCATGCCACTGATGCCCTGCTCCCTTGATCTCTGGCTTCAGCTTGCACCATACCTGGGGTCAACAAGTGGTGATAACTGCAGCAGAGTCCAGTCACCCACCCACCCTAAGAAGGAGAAACATCCATGGATGCTCAGCTTTCCCTCCTCCAGCTGGTCATCTGACAACCAGGGCTTATTCCTGAACCCGGACTGCCAGTATCGCAAGCAGTAGCATTACCACTGCGCTGGTAGGCTGGCCTGTGACCTCCCACATTTTCAACATAGCCATTTTTTGTAACCCACTTCATGAACATGATGTGTAATTTTTCAAATCCTGCCCAAAATATCTTTTCACACTTAATTACAATTTGGAAAAAATTTCATAAATGAGACCTAGCATGTTTATTAGGTGATGCAGTAAAAACTATGGTAAACATTTGAGGTCAACATAAAAAAAAAAAAAAAAAAAATTAACAAATGCTGACATTTTTCAATGTTTATTCATAACTTTACATTATTTTATTTAACCCACATTGTCAACATACTCATAGTTTTTAACCCCATCAAATGAAAATCGCAGATATTATCAAATCCTCCTCCAAAACTTGTTTTCACAGTCATTCCACAAAACAATGTTTAAGGTCACATTTCATAAATGACATCTGTCATGTCCATACACTGAGGCAAACAAAAACAAAAAAAAAAGTATATTTTGAAAATCCAAAGTTACAGTCTAAGAAAACAACAATGTTATGTGTGAACCTCTTCATTTCAAAATCATGACAATTTCTCCATTATAACTCATGTTATTAATTTGTTATTATACAATGGTGCCTGGAAATCTGTTACCATGATTGGTCTGCTAGGGTCTTTACCTGTGGGTAAATCCTAGCATAACCCATGGGTAAAGTTCCAGCCATCACAGCTGACTGCTACACAACACAAAACAAGCATTTGTCAATGCCGAATGTTGTCTCGCTGGCATTGGCATTGGTAGTGTAGGGGTTAGAGATGCATAATAGGAATGTCAGTGAAGTACTGAAGTGACGCCAACCGCATCCCCACCCTGCAGAGACCGACAGGCATTGGGGTGTGCCTTCGGGTTGTCAGCTATAATGCTCATGCCATTTTACCTCACCCTACCCTGTAGATACTGACAAGTGTCGGGGTGTGCTTTGGGGTCTTTTACGAACATATGAAATTTGCCAGCAGATAAAGGCCTAGAGGTCTATCAAGTCTGCTCGAATGTGCAGCTAACACCCCTTATTCTGCAGCTGCCCCTCCCTTCCACCCTTCCCCTTCATAAACCCTCCCCCTTGTCCTGTCCCATCCTCGTTTGAGCTGTCAACTGTTCTACTGCATACTACTTCTGCAGGTAATGCATTCCACCCAGCCACCACCCTCTCTGTAAAAAAGTGCCTCCTCATCTCCCTCCTGAACCTTCCTCATTCCAGTCTCATATCATGGCCCCTGGTGGCCCTCCCCTCCCTTAGTTTGAACAGCCCCTCTGTACCCGTCTTGTCTATTCCTTTCATGTATTTAAAGGTTTCAATCATGTCACCCCTGTCTCTCCTCTCCTCCAGTGAGTACATGTTCAACTCCTTCAACTTCCTCTCGTATGATAAGTCCCCAGCCCCTTGATCATCTTTTGTTGCTCTGCTGCACCCCTCCAGTAACTTAATGTCCCTCTTCAGATACAGACGCCAGTACTGCATGCAGTACCCAGGTGTGGTCTAACTAATGACCTACAGTGGCAGAATCACCTCCTCCTCCTCAGGATATACCTTGCAATACAACCCAGCATTTTGTTGGCCTTTGCAGCTGCCTTCCTACATTGTGCCAAGTTGTTCATTGACTCTGTAATGAGCACACCCAGATCCTTCTCCTCCTCTGTCTGGGCTAGATGCACTCCCCCTAGCTGGTAACTCCTCCTTGGGTTCTTCATCCCAAAATGCAGCACCTTGCACTTTTTGGCATTAAACCCCAGTTGCCAGGTGTCTGACCAGGTTTCAAGCTTTGCCAGATCATCCTGCAACCCTGCCATCCCCTGGGTCATCCACCACTCGCGCCAACCTTGGTATCATCAGCAAACAGACTGATCTTGCTCATGATGTCCCATGATATGTCTGCAATGAATATCCCAAACAACACTGGTCCCAACACCGAGCCCTGTGGGACACCGCTCGTCACTGCCCTTGGGTGTGAGGCCCCCACCCACCACCCTCTGTTGCCTTCCCTGCAGCCAGTTTCCTACCCATCTCACCAGCTTTGCACACGCCCCTGTGCCTACTAACTTCCTTCCCAGCCTTCCATGTGGCACTGAGTCGAATGCCTTACTGAAGTCCAGATACAGGACATCCACTGCTTGGCCCCTGTCCAGTTGCCTAGTTACCCAGTCATAGAACTCAACCAGGTTGGTTTGGCAGGATCTGCCACTGATGAAGCCATGCTGTCTGCTGTCCTGTAGTCCTTTGCGTTATACTTACCCCATTCCATAAGGAAATACACAGAGGTGGGTGCAGTATAGAGAATGGGGTGAACTTAGACCGAACACTGCAAGGCATACCCGATGCCTGCCACTGGCTGCAGGGTGGGGTGGAATGGCATGAGCATTACAGCCGGCGATCCCAAGTCACACCTGACACCTGTCAGTCTCTACAGGGTGAGGTGCTACAGTTGGAAACCCTAACACTGTAGGCGTGTGTTGGTATTTTCACTCCAAATTTTCAACATGGACTTTTGTGAGCCAGCCCATGAAGAGCCGCACTATCAGTTTGTTAGCTGAACGGTGGTTTTGCACAGTGGCTATGCCATTTGGTGACACAGGGACGAAAACACATTTTGGGCAGTATGTGGAAAATGACAACTGTATTGTTCATGAGGAGATGTAAAGAAATGGCAACGTTGAAAGTCTGGAGTGAAAATATGAAAAATTGGTGAAGTCATGAGCATGCATAGAAACTGTGCAACACACATCCATAACCCAATTATTTTGGGATTTTTTTAACCACATTTTAACATAGGCATTTTGGGACCTCCTCATGAACAGTGGCACTGTGATTTTGTTAATTTGTCCCAAGCGTTGATTTCCACAGTGACCACACCATTGTGCATCACAGGTGCGAAAACACATTTAGGGCAGGGATATGAAAATGACAGCTATACTGTTCATAAGGAGGTGTGAAAAATGGCAGTGTTGAAAATCTGGCCTGAAAATATTGCAACTCTGCGAAGTTACAAGGGTGCGTGGAAACTGCACAACACACACTTGTAACACAGTCATTTTATGGAATCTTGTCACCAAATTTTCAACATAGGCATTTTAGGACCTCTGCTCATGAACAGTGTTACTGTCATTTCGGCAAACTGTCCTGAAAACTGATTTTGCACAGCCAACGCGCTATTCTGCGCTGGAAGTGCGAAACCACATTTCGGCCAAGATATGTAAAATGACAGTTGTATTGCTCATAAAGAGGTGTAGAAAAATGCCAGTTTTGATATCTGGAGTGAAAATATTACAAATTCACGAAGTTACGAGCATGCGTTGAAACTGCGCAATGCGCTCATAAAACAGTAATTTTAGGGATTTTTCAACCAAATTTGCAACATAGGCTTTTTGAGAGCCCCCTCATGAACAGTGGCACTGTCATTTCATACCGTCCTGAAAGTTGTGATTCCACAGTGACATGAAATCACCTTTCAGGACCGAATAACGCCATGACAGTGCCTGAATTCATGAGTAGGTCCCAATAACCCCATATATTGAAAATTTGGTGTTAAAATTCCAAAAATGCCTGAGACATGCACCAAAGTTGAAAAAACCATATTTATGCAATTATAGAGCTTCCTGGCATTTCTTCAGTTTGCGGTCGACTTTGAAGAGTGCAGATGTGTTCCCAGTCCACCAAAGATCATCACGCCATGCTCCAGAGGTAAGTATGGGGTGAGGGGTGGGGAGGTGGGGTGCAGAGGGTGGGCGGAGTAGGGGAGGGGCAGGAGACCACGAGGGATCATTTTCTGTTTTACAGGTAAGAAAAAAAAAAAAAATTGTGGGACTTTTTTTTTTACAGGGTACTGTGGTACACTGGGTGGGCCCTGTGTGTCACCTGATTTTTTTTTTTGGGGAGGGCTGTACCTGACAGGGATTGGGCACCCCCATCGGCAAATACCAGTGGGCAGGAGAGCTAAGGGGATTGGGCACCCCTCAGCAGACAACAAATGGGGAGGGAATATGCCGAGGGAGGGCCCCCATCGGCAGATTGAACTGAGAAAGGGGGACTAGCCATTGGGATTGGGCCCTTCGCAAAGAAAGACTTTTTGGGAGGCGATGATGCCGAGGGGACTGGGCACTCCTCGCACAGCAGAAATGGTATGGGGACATTATGATGACAGGGAGTAGGCTGTCCCGCTGGCATTGTGACAGGTGGTGGCAGTCACCGCCGCCATGTTGCTTGCATGTTGGGAGGCGTAGTTAGTCCCGCTGCATGAGACCTTCACTCCACTGCAGCGGACCTTTTCTAAGATCTGGTGGCTACATTAGGGATGCATGATGTCAGCGCCGCTGCTGGCTGACTGGGGAACAAGGGACACACCTACTGATGCGCACCCTGCATTCGCCCAACAGTGACGGTGTTCCAAATCTACTACTACTGCAAGATGTTGGCTGCGCAAGCATGAGCCAACATGAAAATCACTACCACATTGCTACTTTTAGTTTTCCACCTCCTGTTTAGCTGCAGTGTTGTCTATGTCCAATTTCCATCCCCATGATCTTCACAGCTCTTCAAACTTCAGCTCTATGGTACACGCTACTTGAAAGAAGTTGCCCTGCATCACAAACATCCCTATCGCTGTAATTCCCCCAAAAGAAATAAAAACACAGAGTTTGAGCATCACTAGGTCCTGACTGGAAAAGCACAGTAACACTGGAAAACACAAGGCTCCATGGTTCAAATGTATGTCCATTGCCACTGTGCAAACTTCGGTCTTTCTCGTTAGTCGCTACTGAACCCCCAAAGTGACCTTATGAACCCCTGCCTGGAGGGCTCCACAGTTCAAATGTAGAGCCAATGCTGAACCTCGTGGTCCTTCTCTCATTAACTCTCTGCTGCCTGCCACCAACATCCTGAAGTGACCTAACAAACCCCACCTGCACTTAACCATGGCTGTCAGGCTACCAGAGTACTAAACTTAAAAACTGAAGCCTCAGTACAGAAGCTGGAAAAAAATCAGCTTCGGATTGAATCAGTGCCACACATTAGTACTGAATGGGTGAATGAGGCTGACATGCAGCCTATTCATCTCTCAGGTGATTTTCTGGCAGGCATACATCATGAGTCTGTAGTCTGTTACACAAAACAATGTCACTGACAGGCATACATCGTGAGTCTGTAGTCTGCCATACAAAACATTGTGACTGACAGGCATACATCAAGAGTCTGTAGTCTGTTATACAAAAAAATGTCAGTGACAGGCATACATCGTGAGTCTGTAGTCTGTTATAAAAAAGTCACTGACAGGCACACATCGTGAGCGGTAGTCTGTTATAAAAAAATGTCACTGACAGGCATACATCGTGAGTCTGTAGCCTGTTATACAAAACAATGTCACTGACAGGCATACATCGTGAGTCTGTACTCTGTTATACAAAAAAAATGTCACTGACAGGCACACATCGGGAGTCTGTAGACTGTCATACAAAAAAGTCACTGACAGGCACACATCATGAGTCTGTAGTCTGTTATACAAAACAATGTCACTGACAGGCACACATCGTGAGTCTGTAGTCTCTTGAACAAAAAATGTCACTGACAGGCATACATCATGAGTCTGTAGTCTGTAATACAAAAGAATTTCACTGACAGGCATACATCGTGAGTCTGTAGACTGTTATACAAAAAAAAGTCACTGACAGGCACACATCGTGAGTCTGTAGTCTGTTATACAAAGGAATGTCACTGAAAGGCATACATCAGTGAGTTTAGTCTGTTATACAAAAAGTCACTGACAGGCACACATCGTGAGTCTGTAGTCTGTTATACAAAGAAATGTCACTGAAAGGCATACATTGTGAGTCTGTAGTCTGTTATACAAAAAATGTCACTGACAGGCATACATCGTGAGTCTGTAGTCTGTTATACAAAACAAATGTCACTGACAGGCATACATCGTGAGTCTGTAGTCTGTTATACAAAACAATGTCACTGACAGGCACACATCGTGAGTCTGTAGTCTGTTATACAAAAAATGTCACTGACAGGCATACATCGTGAGTCTGTAGTCTGTTATATAAAACAATGTCACTGACAGGCACACATCGTGAGTCTGTAGTCCGTCAAACAAAAAAAAAGTCACTGAAAGGCATACATCGTGAGTCTGTAGTCTGTTATACAAAAAGATGTCAGTGAAAGGCACACATCATGAGTCTGTAGCTGGTTATACAAAAAAAAAGTCACTGACAGGCACACATCGTGAGTCTGTAGTCTGTCATACAAAAACAATGTCACTGACAGGCACACATTGAGAGTCTGTAGTCTGTCATACAAAAAAAAAGTCACTGACAGGCACACACCGCGAGTCTGTAGTCCGTCAAACAAAAAAAAGTCACTGACAGGCATACATCGTGAGTCTGTAGTCTGTTATACAAAACAATGTCACTGACAGGCATACATCGTGAGTCTGTAGTCTGTTATACAAAAAGTCACTGACAGGCATCATCGTGAGTCTGTAGTCTGTTATACAAAACAAATGTCACTGACAGGCATACATCGTGAGTCTGTAGCCTGTTATACAAAAAAATGTCACTGACAGGCATACATCGTGAGTCTGTAGTCTGTTATACAAAAAAATGTCACTGACAGGCATACATCGTGAGTCTGTAGTCTGTTATACAAAAAAATGTCACTGACAGGCATACATCGTGAGTCTGTAGTCTGTTATACAAAAAAATGTCACTGACAGGCATACATCATGAGTCTGTAGTCTGTTATACAAAACAAATGTCACTGACAGGCATACATCGTGAGTCTGTAGTCTGTTATACAAAACAAATGTCACTGACAGGCATACATCGTGAGTCTGTAGTCTGTTATACAAAACAATGTCACTGACAGGCATACATCGTGAGTCTGTAGTCTGTTATACAAAAAATGTCACTGACAGGCATACATCGTGAGTCTGTAGTCGTTATACAAAAAAATGTCACTGACAGGCACACATCGTGAGTCTGTAGTCTGTTATACAAAAATGTCACTGACAGGCACACATCGTGAGTCTGTAGTCTGTTATACAAAACAATGTCACTGACAGGCACACATCGTGAGTCTGTAGTCTGTTATACAAAAAATGTCACAGACAGGCACACATCGTGAGTCTGTGTCTGTTATACAAAAACAATGTCACTGACAGGCACACATCGTGAGTCTGTAGTCTGTTATACAAAACAATGTCACTGACAGGCACACATCGTGAGTCTGTAGTCTGTTATACAAAAAAATGTCACTGACAGGCATACATCGTGAGTCTGTAGTCTGTTATACAAAACAATGTCACTGACAGGCATACATCGGAGTCTGTAGTCTGTTATAACAAAAATGTCACTGACAGGCATACATCATGAGTCTGTAGTCTGTTATACAAAAAAATGTCACTGACAGGCATACATCGTGAGTCTGTAGTCTGTTATACAAAAAATGTCACTGACAGGCATACATCGTGAGTCTGTAGTCTGTTATACAAAAATGTCACTGACAGGCATACATCGTGAGTCTGTAGTCTGTTATACAAAAAATGTCACTGACAGGCATACATCGTGAGTCTGTAGTCGTTATACAAAAATGTCACTGACAGGCACACATCGTGAGTCTGTAGTCTGTTATACAAAACAATGTCACTGACAGGCACACATCATGAGTCTGTAGTCTGTTATACAAAAAATGTCACTGACAGGCATACATCGTGAGTCTGTAGTCTGTTATACAAAACAAATGTCACTGACAGGCACACATCGTGAGTCTGTAGTCTGTTATACAAAACAATGTCACTGACAGGCACACATCGTGAGTCTGTAGTCTGTTATACAAAACAATGTCACTGACAGGCACACATCGTGAGTCTGTAGTCTGTTATACAAAAAAAATGTCACTGACAGGCATACATCGTGAGTCTGTAGTCTGTTATACAAAAATGTCACTGACAGGCATACATCATGAGTCTGTAGTCTGTTATACAAAACAAATGTCACTGACAGGCATACATCGTGAGTCTGAAGTCTGTTATACAAAACAAATGTCACTGACAGGCATACATCGTGAGTCTGTAGTCTGTTATACAAAACAAATGTCACTGACAGGCATACATCGTGAGTCTGTAGTCTGTTATACAAAACAATGTCACTGACAGGTATACATCGTGAGTCTGAAGTCTGTTATACAAAACAATGTCACTGACAGGCATACATCGTGAGTCTGTAGTCTGTTATACAAACAAATGTCACTGACAGGCATACATCGTGAGTCTGTAGTCTGTTATACAAAAAAATGTCACTGACAGGCATACATCGTGAGTCTGTAGTCTGTTATACAAAAATGTCACTGACAGGCATACATTGTGAGTCTGTAGTCTGTTATACAAAACAATGTCACTGACAGGCATACATCGTGAGTCTGTAGTCTGTTATACAAAAAATGTCACTGACAGGCATACATCGTGAGTCTGTAGTCTGTTATACAAAACAAATGTCACTGACAGGCATACATCGTGAGTCTGTAGTCTGTTATACAAAAAATGTCACTGACAGGCACACATCGTGAGTCTGTAGTCTGTTATACAAAAGTCACTGACAGGCACACATCGTGAGTCTGTAGTCTGTTATACAAAAAATGTCACTGACAGGCACACATCGTGAGTCTGTAGTCTGTTATACAAAAAATGTCACTGACAGGCATACATCGTGAGTCTGTAGTCTGTTATACAAAAAAGTCACTGACAGGTATACATCGTGAGTCTGTAGTCTGTTATACAAAAAATGTCACTGACAGGCACACATCGTGAGTCTGTGTCTGTTATAAACAATGTCACTGACAGGCATACATCGTGAGTCTGTAGTCTGTTATACAAAAAAGTCACTGACAGGCATACATTGTGAGTCTGTAGTCTGTTATACAAAAAATGTCACTGACAGGCATACATCGTGAGTCTGTAGTCTGTTATACAAAAAAATGTCACTGACAGGCATACATCGTGAGTCTGTAGTCTGTTATACAAAAATGTCACCGACAGGCATACATCGTGAGTCTGTAGTCTGTTATACAAAATGTCACTGACAGGCACACATCGTGAGTCTGTAGCCTGTTATACAAAAAATGTCACTGACAGGCACACATCGTGAGTCTGTAGTCGGTTATACAAAAATGTCACTGACAGGCACACATCGTGAGTCTGTGCTCTGTTATACAAAACAATGTCACTGACAGGCACACATCGTGAGTCTGTAGACTGTTATACAAAAAATGTCACTGACAGGCACACATCATGAGTCTGTAGTCTGTTATACAAAAAAATGTCACTGACAGGCATACATCGTGAGTCTGTAGTCTGTTATACAAAACAATGTCACTGACAGGCATACATCGTGAGTCTGTAGTCTGTTATACAAAAATGTCACTGACAGGCATACATCATGAGTCTGTAGTCTGTTATACAATGTCACTGACAGGCATATGTGAGTCTGTAGTCTGTTATACAAAAATGTCACTGACAGGCATACATCGTGAGTCTGTAGTCTGTTATACAAAAAATGTCACTGACAGGCATACATCTGTGAGTCTGTAGTCTGTTATACAAAACAATGTCACTGACAGGCATACATCGTGAGTCTGTAGTCTGTTATACAAAAAAAAATGTCACTGACAGGCACACATCATGAGTCTGTAGTCGGTTATACAAAACAATGTCACTGACAGGCACACATCGTGAGTCTGTAGTCTGTTATACAAAACAATGTCACTGACAGGCACACATCGTGAGTCTGTACTCTGTTATACAAAACAATGTCACTGACAGGCACACATCGTGAGTCTGTACTCTGTTATACAAAACAATGTCACTGACAGGCACACATCTGAGTCTGTAGTCTGTTATACAAAAAAATGTCACTGACAGGCACACATCGTGAGTCTGTAGTCTGTTATACAAAACAATGTCACTGACAGGCATACATCGTGAGTCTGTAGTCTGTTATACAAAAATGTCACTGACAGGCATACATCGTGAGTCTGTAGTCTGTTATACAAAAAAATGTCACTGACAGGCATACATCGTGAGTCTGTAGTCTGTTATACAAAACAAATGTCACTGACAGGCATACATCGTGAGTCTGTAGTCTGTTATACAAAACAAATGTCACTGACAGGCATACATCGTGAGTCTGTAGTCTGTTATACAAAACAAATGTCACTGACAGGCATACATCGTGAGTCTGTAGTCTGTTATACAAAACAAATGTCACTGACAGGCATACATCGTGAGTCTGTAGTCTGTTATACAAAAAATGTCACTGACAGGCATACATCGTGAGTCTGTAGTCTGTTATACAAAAAAGTCACTGACAGGCACACATCGTGAGTCTGTAGTCTGTTATACAAAACAATGTCACTGACAGGCACACATCGTGAGTCTGTAGTCTGTTATACAAAAAATGTCACTGACAGGCACACATCGTGAGTCTGTAGTCTGTTATACAAAAATGTCACTGACAGGCACACATCGTGAGTCTGTAGTCTGTTATACAAAACAATGTCACTGACAGGCATACATCGTGAGTCTGTAGTCTGTTATACAAAAAATGTCACTGACAGGCATACATCGTGAGTCTGTAGTCTGTTATATAAAAATGTCACTGACAGGCACACATGTGAGCTGTAGTCTGTTATACAAAAAGTCACTGACAGGCACACATCGGAGTCTGTAGTCTGTTATACAAAAAATGTCACTGACAGGCATACATCGTGAGTCTGTAGTCTGTTATACAAAAATGTCACTGACAGGCATACATCGTGAGTCTGTAGTCTGTTATACAAAACATGTCACTGACAGGCATACATCGTGAGTCTGTAGCCTGTTATACAAAAATGTCACTGACAGGCATACATCGTGAGTCTGTAGTCTGTTATACAAAAAATGTCACTGACAGGCATACATCGTGAGTCTGTAGTCTGTTATACAAAAAATGTCACTGACAGGCATACATCGTGAGTCTGTAGTCTGTTATACAAAAAATGTCACTGACAGTACACATCGTGAGTCTGTAGTCTGTTATACAAAAAAATGTCACTGACAGGCATACATCGTGAGTCTGTAGTCTGTTATACAAAAAATGTCACTGACAGGCATACATCGTGAGTCTGTAGTCTGTTATAAAAATGTCACTGACAGGCATACATCGTGAGTCTGTAGTCTGTTATACAAAAAATCACTGACAGGCATACATCGTGAGTCTGTAGTCTGTTATACAAAAATGTCACTGACAGGCATACATCGTGAGTCTGTAGTCTGTTATACAAAAAATGTCACTGGCAGCACACATCGTGAGTCTGTAGTCTGTTATACAAAAAATGTCACTGACAGGCATACATTGAGTCTGTAGTCTGTTATACAAAAAATGTCACTGACAGGCATACATCGTGAGTCTGTAGTCTGTTATACAAAAAATGTCACTGACAGGCATACATCGTGAGTCTGTAGTCTGTTATACAAAAAATGTCACTGACAGGCATACATCGTGAGTCTGTAGTCTGTTAATAATCACGACAGCACACATCGTGAGTCTGTAGCTGATACAAAATACGACAGGCAACATCGTGAGTCTGTAGTCTGTTATACAAAACAATGTCACTGACAGGCATACATCGTGAGTCTGTAGTCTGTTATACAAAAAATGTCACTGACAGGCATACATCGTGAGTCTGTAGTCTGTTATACAAAAAGTCACTGACAGGCACACATCGGAGTCTGTAGTCTGTTATAAAAAAATGTCACTGACAGGCATACATCGTGAGTCTGTAGTCTGTTATACAAAAATGTCACTGACAGGCATACATCGTGAGTCTGTAGTCTGTTATACAAAACAATGTCACTGACAGGCATACATCGTGAGTCTGTAGTCTGTTATACAAAAATGTCACTGACAGGCATACATCGTGAGTCTGTAGTCTGTTATACAAAACAATGTCACTGATAGGCATACATCGTGAGTCTGTAGTCTGTTATACAAAAATGTCACTGACAGGCATACATCGTGAGTCTGTAGTCTGTTATACAAAAAAGTCACTGACAGGCATACATGAGTCTGTAGTCTGTTATACAAAACAATGTCACTGACAGGCACACATCGTGAGTCTGTAGTCTGTTATACAAAACAATGTCACTGACAGGCACACATCGGAGTCTGAGTCTGTTATACAAAAAGCACTGACAGTATACATCAGGAGTCTGTAGTCTGTTATACAAAAAAATCACTGACAGGCATACATCGTGAGTCTGTAGTCTGTTATACAAAAATGTCACTGAAAGGCACACATCATGAGTCTGTAGTCTGTTATACAAAAAAGTCACTGACAGGCACACATCGAGTCTGTAGTCTGTCATACAAAAATCACTGACAGGCACAATGAGATCTGTAGTCTATAAAAAAAGTCACTGACAGGCATACATCGTGAGTCTGTAGTCTGTTATACAAAAAAAAGTCACTGACAGGCATACATCGTGAGTCTGTAGTCTGTTATACAAAAAATGTCACTGACAGGCATACATCGTGAGTCTGTAGTCTGTTATACAAAACAATGTCACTGACAGGCATACATCGTGAGTCTGTAGTCTGTTATACAAAAAATGTCACTGACAGGCATACATCGTGAGTCTGTAGTCTGTTATACAAAAATGTCACTGACAGGCATACATCGTGAGTCTGTAGTCTGTTATACAAAAAATGTCACTGACAGGCATACATCATGAGTCTGTAGTCTGTTATACAAAACAATGTCACTGACAGGCATACATCGTGAGTCTGTAGTCTGTTATACAAAACAATGTCACTGACAGGCATACATCGTGAGTCTGTAGTCTGTTATACAAAAACAATGTCACTGACAGGCATACATCGTGAGTCTGTAGTCTGTTATACAAAAAATTCACTGACAGGCATACATCGTGAGTCTGTAGTCTGTTATACAAAAAATGTCACTGACAGGCATACATGTGAGTCTGTAGTCTGTTATACAAAAAATGTCACTGACAGGATACATCGTGAGTCTGTAGTCTGTTATACAAAAGTCACTGACAGGCACACATCGTGAGTCTGTAGTCTGTTATACAAAACAATGTCACTGACAGGCACACATCGTGAGTCTGTAGTCTGTTATACAAAACAATGTCACTGACAGGCATACATCGTGAGTCTGTAGTCTGTTATACAAAAAATGTCACTGACAGGCATACATCGTGAGTCTGTAGTCTGTTATACAAAAAATGTCACTGACAGGCATACATCGTGAGTCTGTAGTCTGTTATACAAAACAACACTGACAGGCAACATCGTGAGTCTGTAGTCTGTTATACAAAAATGTCACTGACAGGCATACATCGTGAGTCTGTAGTCTGTTATACAAAAAAGTCACTGACAGGCAAACTTTGTGAGTCTGTAGTCTGTCATACAAAAACAATGTCACTGACAGGCACACATCGTGAGTCTATGGTCTGTTATACAAAAACAAATGTCACTGACAGGCATACATCCTGAGTCTGTAGTCTGTTATACAAAAAAGTCACTGACAGGCACACATCGTGAGTCTGTAGTCTGTTATACAAAACAATGTTACTGACAGGCATACATCGTGAGTCTGTAGTCTGTTATACAAAAAAATGTCACTGACAGGCATACATCGTGAGTCTGTAGTCTGTTATACAAAAATGTCACTGACAGGCAACATCGTGAGTCTGTGGTCTGTTATACAAAAAAATGTCACTGACAGGCATACATCGTGAGTCTGTAGTCTGTTATACAAAAATGTCACTGACAGGATACATGGAGTCTGTAGTCTGTTATACAAAAAAGTCACTGACAGGCATACATCGTGAGTCTGTAGTCTGTTATACAAAACAATGTCACTGACAGGCACACATCGTGAGTCTGTAGTCTGTTATACAAAAATGTCACTGACAGGCATACATCGTGAGTCTGTAGTCTGTTATACAAAAGAATGTCACTGACAGGCATACATCGTGAGTCTGTAGTCTGTTATACAAAAAGTCACTGACAGGCACACACATGTGAGTCTGTAGTCTGTTATACAAAAAAATGTCACTGACAGGCATACATCGTGAGTCTGTAGTCTGTTATACAAAACAAATGTCACTGACAGGCATACATCGTGAGTCTGTAGTCTGTTATACAAAAAATGTCACTGACAGGCATACATCGCGAGTCTGTTAGTACAAAAATGAATCACTGACAGGTACATCGTGAGTCTGTAGTCTGTTATACAAAAAATGTCACTGACAGGCATACTATCGTAGTCTGTAGTCTTTTATACAAACAATGTCACTGACAGGCATACATCGTGAGTCTGTAGTCTGTTATACAAACAAATGTCACTGACAGGCATACATCGTGAGTCTGTAGTCTGTTATAAAAACAATGTCACTGACAGGCACACATCGTGAGTCTGTAGTCTGTTATACAAAACAATGTCACTGACAGGCACACATCGTGAGTCTGTAGTCTGTTATAAAAAATGTCACTGACAGGCATACATCGGAGTCTGTAGTCTGTTATACAAAAAGTCACTGACAGGCATACATCAGAGTCTGTAGTCTGTTATAAAAAAAATTCACTGACAGGCATACATTGTGAGTCGTAGTCTGTTATACAAAAAATGTCAGTGACAGGCACACATCATGAGTCTGTAGTTGGTTATACAAAATGTCACTGACAGGCACACATCGTGAGTCTGTAGTCTGTTATACAAAACAATGTCACTGACAGGCACACATTGAGAGTCTGTAGTCTGTCATACAAAAATGTCACTGACAGGCATACATCGTGAGTCTGTAGTCTGTTCATACAAAAAAGTCACTGACAGGCATACATCGTGAGTCTGTAGTCTGTTATACAAAAATGTCACTGACAGGCATGCATCGTGAGTCTGTAGTCTGTTATACAAAACAAATGTCACTGACAGGCATACATGTGAGTCTGTAGTCTGTTATACAAAAAATGTCACTGACAGGCATACATCGTGAGTCTGTAGTCTGTTATACAAAAATGTCACTGACAGGCATACATCGTGAGTCTGTAGTCTGTTATACAAAAAATGTCACTGACAGGCACACATCTGAGTCTGTAGTCTGTTATAAAAAATGTCACTGACAGGCATACATCGTGAGTCTGTAGTCTGTTATACAAAACAAATGTCACTGACAGGCATACATCGTGAGTCTGTAGTCTGTTATACAAAACAATGTCACTGACAGGCATACATCGTGAGTCTGTAGTCTGTTATACAAAAAATGTCACTGACAGGCACACATCGTGAGTCTGTAGTCTGTTATACAAAACAATGTCACTGACAGGCATACATCGTGAGTCTGTAGTCTGTTATACAAAAAATGTCACTGACAGGCACACATCGTGATCTGTAGTCTGTTATACAAAAAGTCACTGACAGGCACACATCGTGAGTCTGTAGTCTGTTATACAAAAAATGTCACTGACAGGCATACATCGTGAGTCTGTAGTCTGTTATACAAAAAATGTCACTGACAGGCATACATCGGAGTCTGTAGTCTGTTATACAAAAAATTTCACTGACAGGACACATCGTGAGTCTGTAGTCTGTTATACAAAAAGTCACTGACAGGCACACATCGTGAGTCTGTAGTCTGTTATACAAAACAATGTCACTGACAGGCACACATCGTGAGTCTGTAGTCTGTATACAAAAAAGTCACTGACAGGCATACATCGTGAGTCTGTAGTCTGTTATACAAAAAAAGTCACTGACAGGCATACATCGTGAGTCTGTAGTCTGTTATACAAAAATGTCACTGACAGGCATACATCGTGAGTCTGTAGTCTGTTATACAAAAAAATCACTGACAGGCATACATGAGTCTGTAGCCTGTTATACAAAAAAATGTCACTGACAGGCATACATCGTGAGTCTGAAGTCTGTTATACAAAAAATGTCACTGACAGGCATACATCGTGAGTCTGTAGTCTGTTATACAAAAAAATGTCACCTGACAGGCATACTTCTTGAGTCTGTAGTCTGTTATACAAAACAATGTCACTGACAGGCATACATCGTGAGTCTGTAGTCTGTTATACAAAACAAATGTCACTGACAGGCATACATCGTGAGTCTGTAGTCTGTTATACAAAACAATGTCACTGACAGGCATACATCGTGAGTCTGTAGTCTGTTATAAAAAAATGTCACTGACAGGCATACATCGTGAGTCTGTAGTCTGTTATACAAAAATGACTGACAGGCATACACTGAGTCTGTAGCTGTTATACAAAGTCACTGACAGGCATACATCGAGTCTGTAGTCTGTTATACAAAAAATGTCACTGACAGGCACACATCGTGAGTCTGTAGTCTGTTATACAAAAAGTCACTGACAGGCACACATCGTGAGTCTGTAGTCTGTTATACAAAAAATGTCACTGACAGGCATACATCGTGAGTCTGTAGTCTGTTATAAAAAAGTCACTGCAGGCACACATCGGAGTCTGTAGTCTGTTATACAAAAAAGTCACTGACAGGTATACATCTGAGTCTGTAGTCTGTTATAAAAAAATGTCACTGACAGGCATAACTTGTGAGTCTGTAGTCTGTTATACAAAAAAGTCACTGACAGGCAAATCGTGAGTCTGTAGTCTGTTATACAAAAAAATGTCACTGACAGGCATACATCGTGAGTCTGTAGTCTGTTATACAAAAAAATGTCACTGACAGGCACACATCGTGAGTCTGTAGTCTGTTATACAAAAAAAGTCACTGACAGGCATACATCGTGAGTCTGTAGTCTGTATACAAAAAAAGTCACTGACAGGCATACATCGTGAGTCTGTAGTCTGTTATACAAAAAAGTCACTGACAGGCATACATCGTGAGTCTGTAGTCTGTTATACAAAACAATGTCACTGACAGGCATACATCGTGAGTCTGTAGTCTGTTATACAAAAAATGCACTGACAGGCATACATCGTGAGTCTGTAGTCTGTTATACAAAAATGTCACTGACAGGCATACATCGTGAGTCTGTAGTCTGTTATACAAAAAATGTCACTGACAGGCATACATCGTGAGTCTGTAGTCTGTTATACAAAACAATGTCACTGACAGGCATACATCTGAGTCTGTAGTCTGTTATACAAAACAAATGTCACTGACAGGCATACATCGTGAGTCTGTAGTCTGTTATACAAAAAGTCACTGACAGGCATACATCGTGAGTCTGTAGTCTGTTATACAAAAAATGTCACTGACAGGCACACATCGTGAGTCTGTAGTCTGTTATACAAAACAATCATTGACAGGCATACATCATGAGTCTGTAGTCTGTTATACAAAACAATGTCACTGACAGGCACACATCGTGAGTCTGTAGTCTGTTATACAAAACAATGTCACAGGCACACATCGTGAGTCTGTACCTGTTATACAAAACAATGTCACTGACAGGCACACATCGTGAGTCTGTAGTCTGTTATACAAAAAAGTCACTGACAGGCATACATCGTGAGTCTGTAGTCTGTTATACAAAAATGTCACTGACAGGCATATACCGTGAGTCTGTAGTCTGTTATACAAAAAAATGTCACTGACAGGCATACATCGTGAGTCTGTATGTTATACAAAAGTCATGACAGGATACATGAGTCTGTAGTCTGTTACAAAAAATGTCACTGACAGGCATACATCGTGAGTCTGTAGTCTGTTATACAAAAAATGTCACTGACAGGCATACATCGTGAGTCTGTAGTCTGTTATACAAAAAATGTCACTGACAGGCATACATCGTGAGTCTGTAGTCTGTTATACAAAAAATGTCACTGACAGGCATACATCGTGAGTCTGTAGTCTGTTATACAAAAAATATCACTGACAGGCATACATCGTGAGTCTGTAGTCTGTTATACAAAAAAATGCCACTGACAGGCATACATCGTGAGTCTGTAGTCTGTTATACAAAAATGTCACTGACAGGCATACATCGTGAGTCTGTAGTCTGTTATAAAAAAGTCTGACAGCTATCGTGAGTCGAGTCTGATACAAAAAGTCACTGACAGGCACATCGTGAGTCTGTAGTCTGTTATACAAAACAATGTCACTGACAGGCATACATTGGAGTCTGTAGTCTGTTATACAAAACAATGTCACTGACAGGCATACATCGTGAGTCTGTAGTCTGTTATACAAAAAATGTCACGATAGCATCGTGAGTCTGTAGTCTGTTATACAAAAATGTCACTGACAGGCATACATCGTGAGTCTGTAGTCTGTTATACAAAAATGTCACTGACAGGCATACATCGTGAGTCTGTAGTCTGTTATACAAAAAATGTCACTGACAGGCACACATCGTGAGTCTGTAGTCTGTTATACAAAACAATGTCACTGACAGGCAACACATCGTGAGTCTGTACTATACAAAAAATGTCACTGACAGGCACACATCGTGAGTCTGTAGTCTGTTATACAAAAAATGTCACTGACAGGCACACATCGTGAGTCTGTAGTCTGTTATACAAAAAAGTCACTGACAGGCATACATCGTGAGTCTGTAGTCTGTTATACAAAATGTCACTGACAGGCATACATCGTGAGTCTGTAGTCTGTTATACAAAAAAAATGTCACTGACAGGCATACATCGTGAGTCTGTAGTCTGTTATACAAAAAATGTCACTGACAGGCATACATCGTGAGTCTGTAGTCTGTTATACAAAAATGTCACTGACAGGCACACATCGTGAGTCGTAGTCTGTTATACAAAAAGTCACTGACAGGCATACATCTTGAGTCTGTAGTCTGTTATACAAAAAAAAGTCACTGACAGGCATACATCGTGAGTCTGTAGTCTGTTATACAAAAATGTCACTGACAGGCATACATCGTGAGTCTGTAGTCTGTTATACAAACAAATCACTGACAGGCATACATCGTGAGTCTGTAGTCTGTTATACAAAAAATGTCACTGACAGGCATACATCGTGAGTCTGTAGTCTGTTATACAAAAATGTCACTGACAGGCATACATCGTGAGTCTGTAGTCTGTTATAAAACAAATGTCACCTGACAGGCATACATCGTGAGTCTGTAGTCTGTTATACAAAACAATGTCACTGACAGGCATACATCGTGAGTCTGTAGTCTGTTATACAAACAATGTCACTGACAGGCATACATCGTGAGTCTGTAGTCTGTTATACAAAAAATGTCACTGACAGGCATACATGGAGTCTGTAGTCTGTTATACAAAAATGTCACTGACAGGCATACATCGTGAGTCTGTAGTCTGTTATACAAAAAAGTCACTGACAGGCACACATCGTGAGTCTGTAGTCTGTTATACAAAAAAATGTCACTGACAGGCACACATCGTGAGTCTGTAGTGTTATACAAAAATGTCACTGACAGGCACACATCGGAGTCTGTAGTCTGTTATACAAAAAATGTCACTGACAGGCACACATCGTGAGTCTGTACTCTGTTATACAAAAAATGTCACTGGCAGGCACACATCGTGAGTCTGTAGTCTGTTATACAAAAAAGTCACTGACAGGCAAACATCGTGAGTCTGTAGTCTGTTATACAAAAAAATGTCACTGACAGGCATACATCGTGAGTCTGTAGTCTGTTATACAAAAAAATGTCACTGACAGGCATACATCGTGAGTCTGTAGTCTGTTATACAAAAATGTCACTGACAGGCATACATCGTGAGTCTGTAGTCTGTTATACAAAAATGTCACTGACAGGCATACATCGTGAGTCTGTAGTCTGTTACACAAAAAAATGTCACTGACAGGCATACATCGTGAGTCTGTAGTCTGTTATACAAAAAAATGTCACTGACAGGCATACATCGTGAGTCTGTAGTCTGTTATACAAAACAAATGTCACTGACAGGCATACATCGTGAGTCTGTAGTCTGTTATACAAAAAATGTCACTGACAGGCATACATCGTGAGTCTGTAGTCTGTTATACAAAACAATGTCACTGACAGGCATACATCGTGAGTCTGTAGTCTGTTATACAAAAAATGTCACTGACAGGCATACATCGTGAGTCTGTAGTCTGTTATACAAAAAAATGTCACTGACAGGCATACATCGTGAGTCTGTAGTCTGTTATACAAAATGTCACTGACAGGCACACATCGTGAGTCTGTGGTCTGTTATACAAAACAATGTCACTGACAGGCATACATCGTGAGTCTGTAGTCTGTTATACAAAAATGTCACTGACAGGCACACATCGTGAGTCTGTAGTCTGTTATACAAAAGTCACTGACAGGCATACATCGTGAGTCTGTAGTCTGTTATACAAAACAATGTCACTGACAGGCACACATCGTGAGTCTGTAGTCGTTATACAAAAATGTCACTGACAGGCATACATCATGAGTCTGTAGTCTGTATAAAAAATTCACTACAGGATACATCGGAGAACAAAGTCACTGACAGGCACACATCGTGAGTCTGTAGTCTGTTATACAAAACAATGTCACTGACAGGCACACATCGTGAGTCTGTAGTCTGTTATACAAAAATGTCACTGACAGGCATACATCGTGAGTCTGTAGTCTGTTATACAAAAAATGTCACTGACAGGCATACATCGTGAGTCTGTAGTCTGTTATACAAAAAATGTCACTGACAGGCATACATCGTGAGTCTGTAGTCTGTTATACAAAAATGTCACTGACAGGCATACATCGTGAGTCTGTAGTCTGTTATACAAAAAAATGTCACTGACAGGCATACATCGTGAGTCTGTAGTCTGTTATATAAAAATGTCACTGACAGGCATACATCGTGAGTCTGTAGTCTAAACAAAAAAATGTCACTGACAGCATACATGGAGTCTGTAGTCTGTTATACAAAAAATGTCACTGACAGGCATACATCGTGAGTCTGTATCTGTTATACAAAAAATGTCACTGACAGGCACACATCGTGAGTCTGTAGTCTGTTACATAAAAAGTCACTGACAGGCATACATCGTGAGTCTGTAGTCTGTTATACAAAACAATGTCACTGACAGGACATCGGAGTCTGTAGTCTTTATAAAAAAGTCACTGACAGGCATACATCGAGTCTGTAGTCTGTATACAAAAAATGTCACTGACAGGCATACATCGTGAGTCTGTAGTCTGTTATACAAAAATGTCACTGACAGGCATACATCGTGAGTCTGTAGTCTGTTATACAAAAAAATGTCACTGACAGGCATACATCGTGAGTCTGTAGTCTGTTATACAAAAATGTCACTGACAGGCATACATCGTGAGTCTGTAGTCTGTTATACAAAAAGTCACTGACAGGCACATATGAGTCTGTAGTCTGTATACAACAATGTCACTGACAGGCACACATCGAGAGTCTGTAGTCTGTTATACAAAAAAAGTCACTGACAGGCACACATCGTGAGTCTGTAGTCTGTTACAAAAAAAAGTCACTGACAGGCATACATCGTGAGTCTGTAGTCTGTTATACAAAAAATGTCACTGACAGGCATGCATCGTGAGTCTGTAGTCTGTTATACAAAAAATGTCACTGACAGGCATACATCGTGAGTCTGTAGTCTGTTATACAAAAAAATGTCACTGACAGGCATACATCGGAGTCTGAAGTCTGATACAAAAAGTCACTGACAGGTATACATCGTGAGTCTGTAGTCTGTTATACAAAAAAATGTCCCTGACAGGCATACATCGTGAGTCTGTAGTCTGTTATACAAAACAATGTCACTGACAGGCATACATCGTGAGTCTGTAGTCTGTTATAAAACAAATGTCACTGATATACATCGTGAGTCTGTAGTCTGTTATACAAAACAAATGTCACTGACAGGCATACATCGTGAGTCTGTAGTCTGTTATACAAAACAATGTCACTGACAGGCATACATCGTGAGTCTGTAGTCTGTTATACAAAAAATGTCACTGACAGGCATACATCGTGAGTCTGTAGTCTGTTATACAAAAATGTCACTGACAGGCATACATCGTGAGTCTGTAGTCTGTTATACAAAACAAAGTCACTGACAGGCACACATCGTGAGTCTGTAGTCTGTTATACAAAAAAAATGTCACTGACAGGCATACATCGTGAGTCTGTAGTCTGTTATACAAAAAATGTCACTGACAGGCATACATCGTGAGTCTGTAGTCTGTTATACAAAAATGTCACTGACAGGCATACATCGTGAGTCTGTAGTCTGTTATACAAAAAATGTCACTGACAGGCATACATCTGTGAGTCTGTAGTCTGTTATACAAAAAATGTCACTGACAGGCATACATCGTGAGTCTGTAGTCTGTTATACAAAAATGTCACTGACAGGCATACATCGGAGTCTGTAGTCTGTTATACAAAACAAATGTCACTGACAGGCATACATCGTGAGTCTGTAGTCTGTTATACAAAACAATGTCACTGACAGGCACACATCGTGAGTCTGTAGTCTGTTATACAAAACAAATGTCACTGACAGGCATACATCGTGAGTCTGTAGTCTGTTATACAAAAATGTCACTGACAGGCATACATCGTGAGTTCAGGTCTGTTATACAAAAAATGTCACTGACAGGCATACATCGTGAGTCTGTAGTCTGTTATACAAAAAATGTCACTGACAGGCATACACTCGTGAGTCTGTAGTCTGTTATACAAAAAATGTCACTGACAGGCATACATCGTGAGTCTGTAGTCTGTTATACAAAAAATGTCACTGACAGGCACACATCGTGAGTCTGTAGTCTGTTATACAAAAAGTCACTGACAGGCACACATCGTGAGTCTGTAGTCTGTTATACAAAACAATGTCACTGACAGGCACACATCGTGAGTCTGTAGTCTGTTATAAAAATGTCACTGACAGGCATACATTCATGAGTCTGTAGTCTGTTACAAAAAATTTCACTGACAGGCATACATCGTGAGTCTGTAGTCTGTTATACAAAAGTCACTGACAGGCATACATCGTGAGTCTGTAGTCTGTTATACAAAAATGTCACTGACAGGCACACATCGTGAGTCTGTAGTCTGTTATACAAAAAAATGTCACTGACAGGCATACATGTGAGTCTGTAGTCTGTTATACAAAAATGTCACTGACAGGCATACATCGTGAGTCTGTAGTCTGTTATACAAACAAATGTCACTGACAGGCATACATCGAGTCTGTAGTCTGTTATACAAAACAAATGTCACTGACAGGCATACATCGTGAGTCTGTAGTCTGTTATACAAAACAATGTCACTGACAGGCACACATCGTGAGTCTGTAGTCTGTTATACAAAAAATGTCACTGACAGGCACACATCGTGAGTCTGTAGTCTGTTATACAAAAAAGTCACTGACAGGCATACATCAGAGTCTGTAGTCTGTTATACAAAAAATGTCACTGACAGGCATACATCGTGAGTCTGTAGTCTGTTATACAAAAAAATGTCACTGACAGGCACACATCTGAGTCTGTAGTCTGTTATACAAAAAAGTCACTGACAGGCACACATCGTGAGTCTGTAGTCTGTTATACAAAAAATGTCACTGACAGGCACACATTGTGAGTCTGTAGTCTGTTCATACAAAAAGTCACTGACAGGCACACATCGTGAGTCTGTAGTCCGTTATACAAAAAAAAGTCACTGACAGGCATACATCGTGAGTCTGTAGTCTGTTATACAAAAATGTCACTGACAGGCATACATCGTGAGTCTGTAGTCTGTTATACAAAACAAATGTCACTGACAGGCATACATCGTGAGTCTGTAGTCTGTTATACAAAAAATGTCACTGACAGGTATACATCGTGAGTCTGAAGTCTGTTATACAAAAAGTCACTGACAGGCATACATCGTGAGTCTGTAGTCTGTTACAAAAAAAATGTCCCTGACAGGCATACATCGTGAGTCTGTAGTCTGTTATACAAAACAATGTCACTGACAGGCATACATCGTGAGTCTGTAGTCTGTTATACAAAACAAATGTCACTGACAGGCATACATCGTGAGTCTGTAGTCTGTTATACAAAACAAATGTCACTGACAGGCATACATCGTGAGTCTGTAGTCTGTTATACAAAACAATGTCACTGACAGGCATACATCGTGAGTCTGTAGTCTGTTATACAAAAAATGTCACTGACAGGCATACATCTGTGAGTCTGTAGTCTGTATACAAAAATGTCACTGACAGGCATACATCGTGAGTCTGTAGTCTGTTATACAAAAAATGTCACTGACAGGCATACATCGTGAGTCTGTAGTCTGTTATACAAAAAAATGTCACTGACAGGCACACATCGTGAGTCTGTAGTCTGTTATACAAAACAATGTCACTGACAGGCACACATCGTGAGTCTGTAGTCTGTTATACAAAAATGTCACTGACAGGCATACATCGTGAGTCTGTAGTCTGTTATACAAAAAAAGTCACTGACAGGCACACATCGTGAGTCTGTAGTCTGTTATACAAAACAATGTCACTGACAGGCATACATCGTGAGTCTGTAGTCTGTTATACAAAACAATGTCACTGACAGGCATACATCTGAGTCTGTAGTCTGTTATACAAAAATGTCACTGACAGGCATACATCGTGAGTCTGTAGTCTGTTATACAAAAAATGTCACTGACAGGCATACATCGTGAGTCTGTAGTCTGTTATACAAAACAATGTCACTGACAGGTATACATCGTGAGTCTGTAGTCTGTTATACAAAAAAATGTCACTGACAGGCATACATCGTGAGTCTGTAGTCTGTTATACAAAAAATGTCACTGACAGGCATACATCGTGAGTCTGTAGTCTGTTATACAAAACAAATGTCACTGACAGGCATACATCGTGAGTCTGTAGTCTGTTATACAAAATGTCACTGACAGGCACACATCGTGAGTCTGAGTCTGTTATACAAAAAAAATGTCACTGACAGGCATACATCGTGAGTCTGTAGTCTGTTATACAAAAATGTCACTGACAGGCAACATCGTGAGTCTGTAGTCTGTTATACAAAAAGTCACTGACAGGCATACATCGTGAGTCTGTAGTCTGTTATACAAAAAAATGTCACTGACAGGCACACATCGTGAGTCTGTAGTCGTTATACAAAAATGTCACTGACAGGCATACATCGTGAGTCTGTAGTCTGTTATACAAAAAATGTCACTGACAGGCATACATCGTGAGTCTGTAGTCTGTTATACAAAAAATGTCACTGACAGGCATACATCGTGAGTCTGTAGTCTGTTATACAAAAATGTCACTGACAGGCATACATCGTGAGTCTGTAGTCTGTTTACAAAAAAAGTCACTGACAGGCATACATCGTGAGTCTGTAGTCTGTTATACAAAAAATGTCACTGACAGGCATACATCGTGAGTCTGTAGTCTGTTATACAAAACAATGTCACTGACAGGCATACATCGTGAGTCTGTAGTCTGTTATACAAAAAATGTCACTGACAGGCATACATCGTGAGTCTGTAGTCTGTTATACAAACAAATGTCACTGACAGGCATACATCGTGAGTCTGTAGTCTGTTATACAAAACAAATGTCACTGACAGGCATACATCGTGAGTCTGTAGTCTGTTATACAAAAAATGTCACTGACAGGCACACATCGTGAGTCTGTAGTCTGTTATACAAAAATGTCACTGACAGGCACACATCGTGAGTCTGTAGTCTGTTATACAAAAATGTCACTGACAGGCATACATCGTGAGTCTGTAGTCTGTTATACAAAACTGTCACTGACAGGCATACATCGTGAGTCTGTAGTCTGTTATACAAACAAATGTCACTGACAGGCATACATCGTGAGTCTGTAGTCTGTTATACAAAAAATGTCACTGACAGGCATACATCGTGAGTCTGTAGTCTGTTATACAAAAAATGTCACTGACAGGCACACATCGTGAGTCTGTAGTCTGTTATACAAAAAATGTCACTGACAGGCACATCGTGAGTCTGTAGTCTGTTATACAAAAAATGTCACTGACAGGCATACGAGTCTGTAGTCTGTTATACAAAAAATGTCACTGACAGGCATACATCGTGAGTCTGTAGTCTGTTATACAAAAATGTCACTGACAGGCATACATCGTGAGTCTGTAGCTGTTATACAAAAAAGTCACTGACAGGCACATCTGAGTCTGTAGTCTGTTATACAAAAAAATGTCACTGACAGGCACACATCGTGAATCTGTAGTCTGTTATACAAAAAAGTCACTGACAGGCAAACTTCGTGAGTCTGTAGTCCGTCATACAAAAAAAAAAAAGACAATGACAGGCATACATCGTGAGTCTGTAGTCTGTTATACAAAAAAATGTCACTGACAGGCATGCATCGTGAGTCTGTAGTCTGTTATACAAAACAAATATCACTGACAGGCATACATCGTGAGTCTGTAGCCTGTTATACAAAAAATGCCACGACAGGCATACATCGTGAGTCTGAAGTCTGTTATACAAAATGTCACTGACAGGCATACATCGTGAGTCTGTAGTCTGTTATACAAAAAATGTCACTGACAGGCATACATCGTGAGTCTGTAGTCTGTTATACAAAACAATGTCACTGACAGGCATACATCGTGAGTCTGTAGTCTGTTATACAAACAAATGTCACTGACAGGCATCATCGGAGTCTGTAGTCTGTTATACAAAACAATGTCACTGACAGGCATACATCGTGAGTCTGTAGTCTGTTATACAAAAAATGTCACTGACAGGCATACATCGTGAGTCTGTAGTCTGTTATACAAAAATGTCACTGACAGGCATACATCGTGAGTCTGTAGTCTGTTATACAAAAAATGTCACTGACAGGCATACATCGTGAGTCTGTAGTCTGTTATACAAAAAATGTCACTGACAGGCATACATCGTGAGTCTGTAGTCTGTTATACAAAAAATGTCACTGACAGGCACACATCGTGAGTCTGTAGTCTGTTATACAAAAAATGTCACTGACAGGCATACATCGTGAGTCTGTAGTCTGTTATACAAAAAATGTCACTGACAGGCATACATCGTGAGTCTGTAGTCTGTTATACAAAAAATGTCACTGACAGGCACACATCGTGAGTCTGTAGTCTGTTATACAAAAAATGTCACTGACAGGCATACATCGTGAGTCTGTAGTCTGTTATACAAAACACTGACAGGCATACATCGTGAGTCTGTAGTCTGTTATACAAAAATGTCACTGACAGGCATACATCGTGAGTCTGTAGTCTGTTATACAAAACAAATGTCACTGACAGGCATAATCGTAGTCTGTAGTCTGTTATACAAAACAAATGTCACTGACAGGCATACATCGTGAGTCTGTAGTCTGTTATACAAAACAAATGTCACTGACAGGCATACATCGTAGTCTGTAGTCTGTTATACAAAACAAATGTCACTGACAGGCATACATCGTGAGTCTGTAGTCTGTTATACAAAAATGTCACTGACAGGCACACATCGAGTCTGTAGTCTGTTATACAAAATGTCACTGACAGGCACACATCGTGAGTCTGTAGTCTGTTATACAAAAAATGTCACTGACAGGCATACATCGTGAGTCTGTAGTCTGTTATACAAAAAATGTCACTGACAGGCATACATCGTGAGTCTGTAGTCTGTTATACAAAAAGTCACTGACAGGCACACATCGTGAGTCTGTAGTCTGTTATACAAAAAAATGTCACTGACAGGCATACATCTGAGTCTGTAGTCTGTTATACAAAAATGTCACTGACAGGCATACATCGTGAGTCTGTAGTCTGTTATACAAAAGAATTTCACTGACAGGCATACATCGTGAGTCTGTAGTCTGTTATACAAAAAATGTCACTGACAGGCACACATCGTGAGTCTGTAGTCTTTATACAAACAATGTCACTGACAGGCATACATCGTGAGTCTGTAGTCTGTTATACAAAAAAATGTCACTGACAGGCATACATCGTGAGTCTGTAGTCTGTTATACAAAAAAATGTCACTGACAGGCATACATCGTGAGTCTGTAGTCTGTTATACAAAACAATGTCACTGACAGGCATACATCGTGAGTCTGTAGTCTGTTACAAAAATGTCACTGACAGGCACACATCGTGAGTCTGTAGTCTGTTACAAACAAATGTCACTGACAGGCATACATCGTGAGTCTGTAGTCTGTTATACAAAAAATGTCACTGACAGGCATACATCGTGAGTCTGTAGTCTGTTATACAAAAAATGTCACTGACAGGCATACATCGTGAGTCTGTAGTCTGTTATACAAAACAATGTCACTGACAGGCATACATCGTGAGTCTGTAGTCTGTTATACAAAAAATGTCACTGACAGGCATACATCGTGAGTCTGTAGTCTGTTATACAAAAATGTCACTGACAGGCATACATCAGAGTCTGTAGTCTGTTATACAAAAAATGTCACTGACAGGCATACATCGTGAGTCTGTAGTCTGTTATACAAAAATGTCACTGACAGGCATACATCGTGAGTCTGTAGTCTGTTATACAAAAATGTCACTGACAGGCATACATCGTGAGTCTGTAGTCTGTTATACAAAACAATGTCACTGACAGGCACACATCGTGAGTCTGTAGTCTGTTATACAAAACAATGTCACTGACAGGCACACATCGTGAGTCTGTAGTCTGTTATACAAAAAAAATGTCACTGACAGGCATACATCGTGAGTCTGTAGTCTGTTATACAAAAAAATGTCACTGACAGGCATACATCGTGAGTCTGTAGTCTGTTATACAAAACAATGTCACTGACAGGCATACATCGTGAGTCTGTAGTCTGTTATACAAAAAATGTCACTGACAGGTATACATCGTGAGTCTGTAGTCTGTTATACAAAAAATGTCACTGACAGGCATACATCGTGAGTCTGTAGTCTGTTATACAAAACAAATGTCACTGACAGGCATACATCGTGAGTCTGTAGTCTGTTATACAAAAATGTCACTGACAGGCACACATCGTGAGTCTGTAGTCTGTTATACAAAAAAATGTCACTGACAGGCATACATCGTGAGTCTGTAGTCTGTTATACAAAAAAATGTCACTGACAGGCACACATCGTGAGTCTGTAGTCTGTTATACAAAAATGTCACTGACAGGCATACATCGTGAGTCTGTAGTCTGTTATACAAAAATGTCACTGACAGGCACACATCGTGAGTCTGTAGTCTGTTATACAAAAAATGTCACTGACAGGCATACATCATATTAAAATCACCCAATAGAAGCATATTACCTTTGGAGGTCATGTTCAGAAGTTCACTGTAAAGGGAGGTAGAGTATTCCTTATTAGATGTTGGAGGCCTATAACATGTCCCTACTAACAATCGTGGGTACCTTTAAACTGAATGTTAACCCAGATGGTTTCTATATCACTAGTGATAGGGAGTTGAAATGAGGATATGTCATCCCTAACATAGAGACATACACCCCCCCATCTGACCTTGACGGTCCTTATGGTATAGTTTATAGCCAGGAATACGCTGTGTCCAGGAAGTATCTGGATCCCACCAGGTTTCTGTAATGGCAATAAGTCCATATTTGTTTAATTGACACAGGGCTTCCAATTCTGTCATTTTAACCTGGTTTAAAGACCTAAGCATTCAAACTAAGTACCTCACAATCAAAAGGTCAGTAGATGGTCTTTTTAGGGAACAGGATCTAATGTCACTGATCTCACCCCCGGGATTTAGTTTAAAAGTTTATTGATGGCTGTTACAAAGCTTTTGCCCAGGAGAGAGCTAGCCCTACAACTGAGGTGGAGTCCATCCCAGCAGAACAGTGAGTCTTTTAAATAGAAAGTTTCCCAATGAGTTAGACAAAGAATATTCTGTTGAAAACACCAGCATCTCAGCCAGTCATTAAAGGCTTTTTATTTTTGTAGTAATAACATCAGAAGCTCTGGGTACCGGAAGAATCTCTGAAAAACATACTAAGCTATTTTTTTCTGCTAACTCATTATTAAGTGCTATGATGTCCTGTTTCAGTTCGTCTATACTACACCTATTCATATCATTGGTACCTGCATGTAATATGAACAACTGGTTCTCATCAATTCCCTTCAGAATGTTTTTCACAGTAGAAGTAATATCTGATACACGAGCACCTCGCAGACTGGAGCATGTGCGATTAAATTTGTCCACATTACATATAGGGTGGTCCAGATGTTTAATGATGGAGTCGCCAATAACAAAAATTTGTTTAGAAGTAGATGATAAGGTAACTGGTTCATAGTTTTGATCATTTTTATGGAAATTTTTTGTGTTTAGTTTGGGTGTAGGGATCTCAGTATAACTATTCTCCATTCTACGGGGGTGACTAGAAACTGAAGGTACACTGCTAGGGTTGTTAAGTAAAGCATCCTGAGATGTAACAATTATGTCGTGTTTGAGGCCTCATATTTGTTGTATAAGGGTAGGGGCGAAACATTGCAACCAATTTGCCCCCCTCTACGTTTAAATTTACCCTTGGGAACCACTGCCCAGCTGTCAGGGTCCTCAGTAGTTACAGCAGGTGTAGAGGATGTAACAAACTTGTCTCTTGCAACAGCTACTGTCTCATCAGCTAGTGAAGGGTTTAAAGATAGAGACTGACCCAGCATGGAGTCAATGTAGTCCTCCAATGCTTCGATTTCAGGGCTAACTGTTGTAGAAGCCAGTAAACGATTAATTTCTTCATGGAGGGTTTCAACCATTAAGCATTTACTGCACACAAAGTTGGTAATTTGAGGACCAGCAGCATACATAGAGCAAGACAGACAATAATTATTTGGAGCCTCCATAATAACACGCCAGTTGCCAAGCTATAGGGCGTTCATAAACAACTATTGTTTACTTACAGTGTAAGGGGCCTTATCCCTGCTATCCCGGCGGACACAGCAGACACACGCAGCGTGTACTCTCTGCGCTTCTCCCGTGCAGCTTCACTCGCAGCGCCCTGCCTTCCGCCCTGCTCACTGCAGGGATGTTTTAATAAAGGGGTGACAACCCGGAAGTACCAACAGGGGTCACGATCCCTCGCAGCACAAAATGCTTAAAAATAAATACAAGCTCACAAATTTACTTTTATACAAGGGCTACTCATTCGTAGCCCACAGAAGTAAAACGGTTAGTGTTTCAATAAAAGATGTCTAAATTAGCTGGATTGTAGGGCAGTGTATTGTTACCTGACTACCAGCTCTCTTCCTACTTCCTGCCTAAACGGAGTAAAGCAGGGCTCAAAAGTGAATTACTTGTTTAAAAACTCAAAATAACATCAAGTTGCATAAGTTTAGCTATCAGAGTTGTAAGCACATACACAGGCAATGTTTTACAGAGTTCTCGCTGCAGGGGCCGTTTTAATAAAGGGAGTGACGTCCCGAAGTACCAACAGGGTCACTAATTCCTTGCAGCACAAAATGCTTAAAATAAAAACAAGCTCACAAATTTACTTTTTTATGCAAGGGCTACTCATTCATAGCCCACAGAAGTAAAACGGTTAGTGTTTCAATAAAAAGACGTCTAAATTAGCTGGATTGTAGGGCAGTGTATTGTTACCCTGACTACCAGCTCTCTTCCTACTTCCTGCCTAAACGGGAGTAAAGCAGGGCTCAAAAGCGAATTACTTGTTTAAAAACTCAAAATAACATCAAGTTGCATAAGTTTCACTATCAGAGTTGTAAGCACATACACAGGCAATGTTTTACAGAGTTAAGCTCGCTGCAGGGGACGTTTTAATAAAGGGTGGCGACCGGAGTACCAACAGGGTCCTGAATTCCCTCGCGGCACAAAATGCTTAAAAATAAAAACAAGCTCACAAATTTACTTTTTATACAAGGGCTACTCATTCGTAGTCCACAGAAGTAAAATGGTTAGTGTTTCAATAAAAGACGCCTAAATTAGCTGGATTGTAGGCGTGTATTGTTACCTGACTACCAGCTCTCTTCCTACTTCCTGCCTAAACGGGAGTAAAGCAGGGCTCAAAAGCAATTACTTGTTTAAAACTCAAAATAACATCAAGTTGCATAAGTTTCACTATCAGAGTTGTAAGCACATACACAGGCAATGTTTACTATCTCCTTGTTCCCAAGCCACTGCTTTAACCACAAACCTCAGTACTGGGGCCATACCTCTTTAATATCTTTATAGAGGATACTGTGGTAGAACTGAAAGGAAAGGTGTGCCTTTCTGTAGATGAAACCAAAATCTGCAGTAGGGTGCACACTCAATAATGGTGGGCAAAATACGCATGAATCTTGAGAAACTAGAGAAATGATCAAAAACATGGCAGTTGAGGTTCAATACCAAAAAGTGCAAGGTAATACACCTAAGACATAAAACCTGGCATTGAGTATAAAGGGGATACTAACAGATACCAAGAAGGAAGGAACCTTGGGTTATCATATCTGAGGACCTCAAGGTGAAAGGGCAGTATGACAAAGAAGTGGAAAGGCTGGTGGATGTTGAGTTGCTCCAGCAGGAGGAGGGAGGTGGCTTTACCATTATATCACTCATTGCTGTGGCCATACCTGGAGTACTGGGTACAATTTTGTAGACCACACCTTGGAAAGGACATTGACAGAGTAGAGGTGGTTCCGAGGAGGTCACCTAAAATGGTGCATGGCGTGCATGAAAAGACCTATGAAAAGAGATTGCGAGATCTCAACATATATACCCTAGAAGAAAGCAGAGTGAGAGGGAATATGACAGAAACCTACAAGTACTTTAAATGAGTGACTAGAATTGATGTGGGGAGTCTCTTTCAAGTGAGAACAAGCACTAGAGTCAGGAGGCATGCAATGAAGCTTGATGAGGGTTAATAAAGTATAAATTTAAAAAAAAAGATGTTGGGGAAGGGATTCAAGAGTAATGTGAGAAAATATTTCCTTACTAAAGGGTAGTCAATTCCTGCAATAGAGTGCCAGCAGAAGTGGCGGAGGCCAAAACAGTGGGGGTGTCAAGCATGCATGGGATAGACATAAGGGTATATTATATAGGATGCAGGGAGGTGGGGAAGGTCAGTGGAGACTACACACGGCATATGGAAACAGAATAAGAAGGGGCATATGGGCAGACTAGGTGGACTAAGCAGTCCTTTTCTGCCTCAGATTCTATGTTTCTATTATCACACCACCTCCTGTGAGTGTGGGTACATTGTTATGCACTATTAGCTACTGTAAAGTCATTCAGAGAGAACTGCTGAAATCCATCCACCTCATCGGTCCAATCATGTGCCATGGCCATTGTTTAACCCAAAGCAAACTACAAGTAAGTGTGCTTTGCTACCCTTAATAAACAATCCTGCCAGCAAACTTGTGCTTTAAAAAATAGAATAAACAATAGTGATTTACAACACTGCAATCATAACCACAATCAAAAATTCAACCCTGAGGCCAACCAACAGATCCCCAAAACAGCTACTGCTTCAACAGACACAGTGACCACTGTTACAACTAACAAGCATTGTCAATGTCGAACGTTCACTTGCAGGTATTTGCAGTGGTGTTTGGCATGTATGGTGCTTTAACCTAATGCCCTGTGCGATTGCTGGTATTTGCACAATAAATTGTCAGCATGACCTTTTTGTTACCCCCATTGTGCGCCTACATAGGCGGAAACACGCTTTGGGCAGGATGTGAAAATGACAGCTGTACTGCTCATAAGGAGGTGTGGTAAAATGGCAATGTTGAAAATCTGGAGTGAAAATATTGAAAATTCGCAAACTTACGAGCGTGCGTAGGAACTGCGCAACGCAGACTCATAAAACAGTCATTTTTAGGAATTTTTCACCAAATTTTTAGCACAGCCATTTTAAGACCTCTGCTCATGATCAGTGTCACTGTGATTTTCTTAATGTGTCCCATACATTGAGTTCGCACACCAACTGCGCCATTGTGCGCTACATGGGCAGAAACACATTTTGGGCAGGATTTGAAAATGACAGCTGTACTGCTCAGGAGGAGGTGTGGTAAATGGCACGTTGAAAATCTGGAGTGCAAATATTAAAATTTAAACATAATGAAAGCCATGAGGAACCGCGCAACGCACGTCAGAAACAGTCATTTTAGGAATTTTATTAAATTAACATAGCCATTTTAAGACCCCTGCTCATGAACAGTGTCACTGTGATTTTCTTAATGTGTTCCATACATTGATTTCACACACCGACTGTGCCATTGTGTGCTACATGGGCGGAAACATGTTTTGGGTGAGATGTGAAAAATGACAGCTGTACAGCTCATAAGAAGGTGTAATAAAATGGCAATGTTGAAAATCTGGAGTGAAAATATTGAAAATTCGCGAACTTACGAGCCTGCGTAGGAACTGCGCAATGCCTTCGTCAAAACAGTCATTTTGGAATTTATGCAAATTTCAACATGGGTTTGGGACCTCTTCTCATGAATGATGTCACTGTCATGGTGCTATTCAAGGCCGAAGGTGATTTTGTGCAGTGACCTGCGCAGTGCCTGTGAAATCACCCTTCGGCCCGAATAACGCCATGACAGTGACATCACTCATGAGAAGGGGTCCCAAAACCCCATGTTGAAAATTTGCAAAATTCCAAAAATGACTGAGATATGCACAAAGTTGAAACCCCCTATGTAGCCCATTATACAGCTTACCGGGCATTTCTCAGTTCAAGGGTCGGCTTTGAAGAGTGCAGACGTGTTCCCGGTCCATCAAGATCATCGCACCAGAGTCCGGAGGTAAGTATGGGTGGGGGGTGTGGGGAGGCTGATGCGCAGTGGGTGGGTGCGGGTTGTGGGAGGGGCTGGGAGACGCCGCAGGACCGCTTTTATTTTGCAGGTTTAAAAAAAAGACGACGGATGCTTGGCTACCGGGCCAGTGGCCTCAGCGGGCAGAAGATGTGGGGGCCGAGGGAGCCGATAGGGATTGGGCACCCCGCCGGCAAAACAAACAACCATTTGCCACGCTTGGGGTGGGCCCTAGCGTGGCAGCAGGATGGCTTGAGGTTATGGAGCCAACGTGGGGGATTGGGCACCCCGCCGGCAAACAATGAACGCTTGCTATGCTGGGGTGGGCCCCAGCATGGCAGGAAAGCTTTGGGGAGGGCGCGCGGATGAGCGTGGGGGGAGCGCAGGACGGAGGGGACGGTAGTGGTGCTTCAGTATGGCAGCGGTGTTTTCCTTGAAGCAGAGGAACACCGCTGTCATACTTGAGCTCCTGCACCCATTGGTGCAGGACTGCCACGCCTGCTCAAGGGAGCAGTGCATTGGATGGGAGAGGCACACCTCCAAGTGTGCTACTCTCCCAAAACATTCCTTGCGCAAGCGAACGTAAAAATGAAAAATGCAGATTCAACAAAATTGTAAATTCACAAAACAGCTACAAAAGAGTAGTACAGCAATGCTTTTCCCATCTCAAACTTAGACTAACAGCAGGAATACCCAGAGCTGGAAAAAATATTCAAAAACTGCAATCCCTGTCTTGATAGAGCTAGAGAAAATCAAAAATGCTGTAACTCCTTGCTCACAGAGATGGAAAAGTTACAGTTCTGACTGAAAACTTGAGTCTATCCCTGAAATACCACCTATCAGCAACTTTTTGCCTAATGAAATGTTCCCTGTAGAAAGTGGCCTGCCATTTTAAATGAAAATTCTCAATTTATATTACAAAACAAATGTGGTTGACACACTTAAAGGCTGAGCAAAGAAAGTAGATACTGCACTTTCACTCACTGCATGTGCACTCCTGGGTGCAAGGGCACTCAGCTAATAACTCATGCCTTCTTGGCACCAGGTGTGTGCATTTGATCCATGGATAGTACATTATCCCCCTTCATTGCATAGTGTGACATTATTAAGGGCAACATACTGGAATGGTTTGTGAGTCACAAACAGGGCTAGTGAGTGTAAAATCAGCAGTTTTCTAGGCCTCATGTATATTAGAAGCTTGCAGTTTAACAGTGCAAAGTGGATTTGTGAGTCCTTGCAAAAAGATAGAAAGTAGCACATACTAATGGAAGTCAAAGTCATGAATACAAGTCTCAAGGCATAGTGGAAAACCCAGCAAACTCAAAAAGCACCTGTTAAGAGCCGGCACGGTGGCACTGAGGGCTGAGGCACTGAACGTTTACTTCACATTGCGTTGGCGACCCAGGTTCAGGAACGACCTTGGGTCATTGGGGAGCCAGCACGGGGGGGGGGGGCAGGATTGAGCAGCCGAAGGCATATCTCCTCCCAGGGAGGCTGCTTGCCCCGAGTAGTTCCGCCTCCCCATCGGGTGGAGGTCCAAGGGGAAGCATAGGCGGAGGAGGAGGTGGCAGGCAATTACCAGGAGTGGGGTGAAAGGGGCCGAGCCGGTATACGGTGTGCATGTGTGCCTCCACACACATGCACGCGCATGTCTACTGGTGTCGTAGGTGGGGGAGAAATTGTAAATTGAAAAAAATTTATTAAAAAAAAGCATCTGTTAGTGCTCACAAAGTAAAGGAGTGGCAAAAGCACTCCTGAACTACTCACACATTTTTGCAGGTCCTTAGCACTCACCATCAGTGCTCTATAAAATGACTATGGAGTATCATATCGCTGCATACGAAAAAGTGAAAGTAAATAATCTTAGATTTCTGTTAGCATTTATTTTTAATGACTTTTTTCCATAGGATATCTCAGTTGAGAAGTAACTCCTAATTTTTTTTGGGGGGGTCCTGCTTCTACCAATATCTACATCTGGAAGGACTGGAACACTTGGAGATTTTAGGAGGCAATAAAGGAAAAAACTAAAAGGTTTATTCAATTTAGTAACTTTGTAGTATATGCCAGTTTATAGTCATAGTCAGTACGCATCATCACATATGCATTTCTATTCATTATGTATCAAAAAATAACAAGTTATGGTCAGAGCCAACACGGCTACTGTGCATTAACATAAAACAAAGTTTTATTTTTATTTTCTTTTGTTACAGAAGTCCTTCAAAAAATGTAAAGCTTTCATTGATATAGTCTACTTTGGGTGGTTTTATTGTTGAAGTGTGATGTGTTACATTTTAGGGGTGCAATCGCAGAGCTATTTTGTCCATTATGCATAGGTTTAGGTCCAACACCACCTGGTTATTGATGTTTTGCAGGGCTTGACCTCTGATGGTAAATCGTGTATGCACTGATGTGTGACTACTGTTATATTGTATATGGGGACAGCCACAGCTTTAGAGCAGTAGCAACACAAACCTCCCTCAGATATATTTGCAAATCTGCCCTTCAGTTCCCCATATACAATATTACAATAGTCATACATCGATATATGCACAATTTATCATCAGAGGTCAGACTCTGCAAAACACTTGATAACCAGGTGGTGTTGCACCTACACATAGTGAAACAATAACTCTGGGGTTGGACCTCTAAAATGTATCACATTACACTGTCCAGAGATGGTCCTGAAACCCCACCAACTCCCTGTTCTCACTCACTGTTTATGAGACACCCATCACCTGCCTGTAACAGTTCTATAAGCGGGTGTCACAAAGTCTGTGCCCAGGTTTCCAAGGGTTACCCTGCTTTGTGCATGCATTGGCAATTTGGCCTCCTTGCCCTGCCCCACATGGTCCTTATAGTAATAATCCCACAGGCTGTGGCTCTTTGAAGTTGTATGTCCTCTGGCTGCAATTGATAAACCAATCACAACACTCGTGTTTCAGGCATGAAGCTTGTTGTACATTAAGATTCTAGATTGGCTGCCTCCTCCTGACCTCCTTTGTGCCATGTCATTGATGGGAGATCAAGTGAATCAGATCGCCCACCTAAATTATAGTGAGCTGTCCATAGGGGACCCAGCGAAGCTGCCCACAGGGACCCCACTGGCATCCAGAAGGATGAGCTATGTGTCAGGTCACCTATTTCTTCTCAGATGAGGAGGAGGAGATCATCAATGACAGGGTGACAACCCAGCCGAGTGAGAAATTTAACCAGAAGACAGATGCATGGGAAAAAATACGCAAATGCATCACCAACACAGGCTGGTAGAATGCCTCAAAAACAGCAAAAGATACACTTTATAGAGACTTCCAATTCTCTAATGGCATGCTAGACACACAGGGTGCACACATGATCAAAAATGTCCTAAATTTGTACATTTTCCCTATGCTTCTGTAACTACCATATTGAAGTGGTCTCTATTCAAAACTGCCGGGGGAAGCGAGGAACTACACCAAGGAATTTGCTGAGTCCATTGAGCAGACAGGTCAGTGGAATGTGGACCACTGATAAAATTACTCCTGTAATGGCTAAGCTGAGTACCCTGCTGAGGATAACTGTGGCGGGTGATCAGAGGGCTGAGCTTAGACAAGGATACCTCTCCTGAGTTCAGTTCTCCTTCCTGTTACCAAGTCCAGTCTCAGTTCTAGACTAGTGTGCAGCTATGGGACTTAGACATCTGTGCTTCTACGTAGGGATTAATGTGTAGTCAAACACAGACATAATCAAGACTAGAATAGGAATTTCTTCTGTTTGGCTGCACATAAACACAGGCAAAAGCAATCAGCTATTCTGCATAGGTGGCACTCTCACAGGAGTGCAAAAAAGTGTTTTTTCTGTAGGACAGCTGGATCACTCGTAATAGGCTGAGTGATAACATCTGCAGTTTTTTTTAAATAAAAAAATGCCACATTGATTCATGATTTCACTGCCTAACAAAAAGTGGCATCCGCATGTTAGATTATTCAACACTGTTGAGCATATCACTGTCAGATAAACATGAGTGAAATCAGTCAAGAAGATTAGTTGAGATTTCCAGGAGATAAATCCCCCCCCTCCTTGTTTAACCATGTGGGCTGTATATGTAAAAGTACTTTGTTTCACGAACACAAACATACACAATAAAAAAAAACAGGGACTGCTGCTTTTTTTTTTTTATAAAACTTGCTCACCCGGCACGCCTCAAAGAGTCGTCAAATATCACTGTGGAACTTTTTTTTTTTTTTTTAAATCACCCTGTCACACACTGATTCTACTGATGTTTTTCTTTTTGATTTTGTCAGAGTGTGTGTGGTCTAAAACATAATACTTCTACATAAACTTAGTGTCATGTCCCACCAAAAAGGCAAAGAAGGCGTTTGCACTGTGTTGCAGGAACAGTGCTCTTTGGAGGCTGGCTAAAACTCAAAATAGTCACAAAAATCCAAGTGTGGAGAGTATTCAGAGTAGACTATGACCATACAGTTCAACTGGGTAATTTAATGCACAAATGCAAATCAACAGTGAAGGCTGTATTGAAAAAAAACAAGTACTGTATGTGAGACTTAGACACGATTACTATGAGAGGGACTCCTAGGTGAGAGGGCTAGCAACCAGACCTTACTGACATATAATAGCTAATAATAATAAACAGATACTTAAAATACAACACACTTGAAGGTAGTTTAATCTTTGATTACTTTGCATGCTCATTAATAAGACGATCCCTACGGAGAGTCCAGCATGTCTATAGAACTCAGTGGTATTTGAAAGGTTCACACATAAACTGACTGGTGTATTAGTGTAATACAAGAAACTACCTATATTGCCAGATCAAAACAGCCCTAGCACGGAACATGGTGGGGAGGGGACCTACCTATACAGTCAGATAAAAATAGCCCTAGCACAGAACATAGGTTGGGCTGGGATGAAGAACCTACCTGTACAGCCAGATCAAAACAGCCCTAGCACAGAACATGGGGTGGGGGGAGAACCTACCTATACAGCCAGATAAAAACAGCCCTAGCACAGAACACAGGGTGGGGGGAGGAGAGAACCTAACTATACAGCCAGATCAAAATAGCCCTAGCAGAGAACACGGGGAGGAGGGAAGGAGTGTCTGCTTCCACTACAACACTCAGTTACTCAATATCTACCACCTGTAAAGCAAAACATAAACATTCCTTTATAAGCCCTCAAAAGCTATGGATTCTGTTTCAGATCTTTTTCCCCATTATTTTTTCTATTATGTGATGTAAGTGGTCCATATACAAATAATGTGGTACTGCATTCACCCCCAGCACAGTGTTTTGCTGCTGCCCTTAGGTCCTGGGTTTATTAGCATTGCAGAATTATTTCATACTTATCAAATTACTTTCAAGCTGCTCTGTGTGTAGTCAAAAAAAATGTTTTAGAGGGGGTTTGAAGACTTATACCTGTCTTGTTCATGATGTGGGTTTGAAAAAGGCTATGTTGAAAATATGGGGTCCGATTCTGGAAAAATACTGGTAGTAAATTTATAAGAAAACATTGATGAATTTCAACATTGCTTAATAACATTCTTGTTTTTGGAGATTTTTACCCTAACTTTTCAACACAGTCATCTTATCACCACACCTCATGGTTCCGGTAGGTGAAAATGTTCAAATCTCAGCTGAAGCGTCATTTAGCAACACAAGTGTGAAAACACATTTTGTCCTGGACTTGAGAAGTTTCACGGGCATCAAAGTCTAGTAAGGGGCAGGATGCCTGAATTATTAAGGCTTCTTGTGAAGTTGCTCTGACAAGACAGCTGCTCCTTTGCAAAGGAAGAGGTGGCACTGCTGAGTGGTGGAGCTGGGAGCAGCACTGCAAGGGGTTAACTTGTAGACAATCCATTAACTTCAAAGGATAAGGATGATTAGGCAGCTTGTGTGGGCTGTCAAAGGGTCTGTGTTTTATTTCTTTATTATTTCTTTATTTTTTTCATAGCAGAGCTAGAATCAGAACTGCAATGGGTTAACATGCGGACAGTTGGCTAACTCCAGTTGGTGCTGATGCTGATTCCTCCTCCTTTCTTTCTTTCTCTAGGTACTGTAGTTGAGGCTTGTTCCATACCTTCCACATCTGAGCTTGTAGCTCCATTTAATCATGTGTCCCATGTGTTGAGGGACTGCATCTTACATCTTCTCACATTTCAGATATCCAATGTGCCCTACATTTTATTGACAGAAAATTGTGAGGCTTAGCTTGTTGTGAAGCTAAGTTCACAGAATCCACAGGAGGCCTTTGGAGGTCCTGTGCCTTGCTGAAAATCACATAGTTAACCAGGGGTAGTGGTGGAATTTGAACCTAAAACCCCTACAGTCATTGACTCCAGGTTCACAGTTTTTGCCCTAGAAATTGCATGGTGTCCCAGCACCACCAAAGACCCTCTTTTAATAAAATACATAGGAGTTATTTTTGGATGTTTTGGGGGTTATTTATCCATAATAGCCAGCTCAGCTACCTCTTGACTGTCACGCATTACAAGGTACGTTACTCATTTTACCTCTGAGAAACCCTCTTTCCCGTATGGAGAAGTCGATATTCCACATTGCTCAATGAGATTTTAAAGCATAAACTCATAACAATCTACGATGTGCTGTAATCAATTGGAAAGGCTTTGCCTGGAGTTCAGTGGCCAAGCAGCCAGCCACTCCCACTTCCTGAGCTTTATAAGCAGTTCCTCTCAGCCTCATTGTGAAGCATATTTTCTTTGCAGCCAGAAGCTCTGTTGGTCTGTCCTCTGAGCTGACTGGGCCTCCCCCCACCTGCTGTTTCTGTGTGTCTCTGCTGGACTTTGGTGTTTGTTTTCCTGCTTCTGGTTTGTATCTTTTCTCCAGCTGTGTGCTTCCCTGTGTTTTGTGTCTCTTATTTTTGGGCCTTGTTTCTTGTTTTGTTGTGTTCTGTTTTTTTCTTTTGGGGCTTTGTTTCTAAGCTCCTAGCATACTGCTACTACTGCTTTCAGTTACCTACAACTGCAGTCACTGCTACTGTTTATTCCAATTACTATTGTACCCAGTGCTTGTGTTTTTTACACTGTTGCTCACCACACTCAAACTACTGCAATGCAACTGCAATCATTATCTGTGTGTTTCAGCTCAACCATAGCTGCTCCATGTTGCATACTCAATTACTTTCACCTGACTCAAATTTACTTTGAACCTAGCTTATACAGCTCACTCATGCTTGTTCTAATTACCTCATTGCAGCAGTCTCATTGCACTGTCTGGTCACAGTGTTTTCAGAGCATTGTGCCTCCTTTTATTTTGTTTATTGCCATTACAACTCAGTGTACTCAATTGTTTTTACTACTGCTGCACAGGCCTAATTGCTTACTACTACTGCTTCATTTACTCCCATTGCTATTGTACCTTGTTCTACTCTGAGGTTAACTAAAGCTCCTGCTGAGGCTATTAAATTAGATTTAATATCTGCATGTGGTTCTATGCCCTTCCATTGCTTCCTTGTTTGTCCTACGGTGGGGACTGGGAGGTGTTTGTGGAGTCGTGGCCAATGTGGCTAATTATTTCTGTTCTAAATCCGGTCTTCACCGCTGAAAATCCTCAGAGTTTGTCACCTTGATTTGGCTTTGAAATTCCTGGCTGGCTTGCCCCACTATTCAGTGCGGTTTGCCCTATGTTATGCAGACCTACGTGCAGGTCCACTTATTACCACTCTGTTTACTGACCTACGTGCAGGTCCACACTTGCTTACGCAGTCATTGCTCCTTGCTTACGCAAACCATTGCTTCATGCCTACTGCCAACACCTCGGCTTCAGCCTCTGGGATTCTGCTGCACTCAATCTGCATTCAACCTTGCAAGGTCTCAGCACTCATTGCTCATTACAATCTCAGCATGCCGTGCTCATTCAGCTCACCAGCTTTTCAGCTCTCAATCAATTTCTGGGGCATGCCAGCCATTTTTTTCTGGTGCTGGGTTCTTGCAGCCAACTGTCTCACTCTGCATTTAGTCTGCATCTTGAGCATGTCCAACTTGGGGCAGGATCCTTCTCACCTGGCCCATAGCTGGGAATGTCCTCACCCCGGGCTTGGCTTTAGCTGCCTGCTACGTGACAGCAGCTCCTGGTGCAGAATTTAAGACTAGCGGTGAAGGGTGGAAAAAGTTACCTACTTTGGCTCTAGTGTTCCACTATAACAGTTAGCCATTGACTTTAGTGGTTTCCCTAGCAAGGCACCTTCATCGCATTTTCCCTACAACTGCCTCTGGTTCACCTGGTTTGATTTAGGGCAGGTAGACCAGGTGAGTGCCTCAGCAGTTGTTGCTCTCCTCCTGTGCCTTGGATGCACGTATTGTTACAGAGTTTTCTCTAACCTTCTACGATGTTCCGCTAGAGGGTTTGAATGAGAGCCTTCCTCAAATTGGAATATGTTCCACCTCTCTTTAATTGGGTTTTCCAAATTGCAGCTACAGAGCTGTCACTAAATAAACTATCCAAAGCCTGGAGGGAAGGTGACCTAGGCCTTGGATCCCCAGAGATTTCCTCCTCATAGGGCTTTTTTCCTCTTCTCCGTTGCCTCAGGTCATAACGTTAAGTTAGCATAGTTGTTTCCCCTAGTTTCCTTAGGTAGGTTCCACTGTTGGATGGAGGTGGAGGATGTCCTGCTGTTCCCTCTCTAGTTAGGTGATCACCTAATCTCAACGCAAACCATCAGTATCATGCTATGCAATCCTGGGCATTCATTACGTTACCCAACTGTGCATTTCATTGCATTATCAAACTGCGTATGCTTCTCTACTACTAGGTTATAGTTACTGCTTGCTCATATGCTTCGTGTTGCCTCCTTCTTTGGGGATGATTATACTATATTTCTTTGGGGATTCCTATGTACCTTTAGCCATGGGAATCATAACTGGCATCTTGGTGGAACTTTCCAGGGTTCCTTGTCTTCGTAATTCTCTACAGGGTGGTAATTCATCTGGAATAGAGGAGTGTGAATGGCCAAAACCAAACTAACACAGTTGCACAAGCATAACACTATACTGGGTGCGTAGGTCAATGAATTGGAAAGGCTTTGCCTGGAGTTCAGTGGCCAAGCAGCCAGCCACTCTCACTTCCTGAGCTATAGAAGCAGTTCCTCTCAGCCTCATTGTGAAGCATTTTTCCTTGCCCCACCATCCTCCCCTCTTCCTCCAGTGGCAGTACTCTCTCCTTAGGGGGATTCCTAAGGTACCCTTAGCCATGGGAATCATCCTGTGGCACCTCTAGGGGTGGAACCCTCTGAGGGTTCTTTGTCTTCATACCCCTACAGGGTGGTAATTCCTCTGGAATAGAAAGTGCGAATGGCCAAAACCAAACTAACACAGTTGCACAAGCATAATGCTATACTGGCTGCGTAGGTCAGTGAACAAACATTATAATCATTAGTGCACTTGTTTCCATTAGGTTTTGAGCTGTCAGTCTCATGTTTGATCATGTGTCACACATTTTGCCCATTGATCACACATTTGGGCAATGAAAGGCTGAGATGTATGCAGCATCTCCTTTTTCATTGGGTTTCTGCTTTTGCTTGAGAAGTAAACAAAATACTCCATTCATAAGATGTAGAATATGTTGAAGGGGGCAGATAGAAAATCTCACTTTTAAGAAATCAGGCAACACTTTCTGCGGCTATTGCACTTGTATGTTTTTTTTTCGAAGATAGCTCAGTGTGCATTAAAAAAGAGGTCTACAAAAGCAGCAGCAGCTGACAAACAAAGGACTTTTTATAGTCTCCATTTCTAAGATGGTCTGAAAAGCCAGCAGCAGAGCTGGGACCAGAACTGCAAAGGGTTAACTGCAGACAAGGCTAACTACAACAGACAGCTCAAGTTACAGCTGCCAGGAATGCAGTCAGCTCTGTAGCGGTACGTTCTGTTTCATGCTACACTTTTTCAAGAGCAGATTACTGAATAAAACAGCCCTCGTCTTTAGAAAACACTTATATTGTGAAAATCAGTGGAGTTAGCACTATCCATAAAGCTATTTATCCTATATGCCCAAAATTACTCAGAGCAATTACTGCTTAAAGCTGTGTTTCAATGGGAGCCAGAACAATTGCTGTACTTCCTAAAGCTCTTATTAAAGGGCTCTAAAATGGCTTACAACAAAGTGATAGTCGAAGTATGTAACTGAAACTTACAGTCCACCAATGAAAAAGCGCATATAGTTCCACATGGGTGGGGGAAGGGCAGACACAAACAGACCACTGTAGTAAATGGAGAGAACAGCAGAGTAACGTGAGTCATGTCCAAACTAAACAACTCAAGGGAACACCACAGTCTTTTTTTTTTAAATTAAATCAGCTTTACTGTTTAAGAATACATATCCACAACAAACATTACTCAGAACAATGAACAAGGTAACCAGTCCACCCACCTCCGCCCCCTCCCACCTCATTACCCCTCCACCCCCTCCCTCTATGGAATGAGTCAACTTCTCCAGTAGTTGTAAATTGCAATATGAACACCAAGGAAACCATGAGAATGAGGAACCAGGGAGAGTTCACAGGCACTAGTTTAGATAAAGGCATACAGTCTGCCCCATTTCTTGTTAAAAAGGGGAAGGTGATGTTGAAAACTGGCAATCAGGTGCTCCGAATGAAGACAGAAGGATAGCTTATGCAACCACTCACTATATGAGATAGATGACTGGTCTAGCCAATGCCTGAGAACCATTTTTTTAACAGTCAGAGAGATGAGAGCCATATGGTATCTCCTCTCCTTGACCGGGATCTGGGAGAAGTCTCCAATGATGCACACCTCAGGTGAAAAGAAACCCACTTGTCTATGTAGGGGGTCGATATGCTCTTGAATGCTCATCCATAATGGTGAAATCATGTCACAAGACCAAAAAATATGCAGCAGGGACCCATCTTCCTTAGCACATCTGGTGCAGGTGGGAGAGGGAAGGCGACCCATCTTGGCCAACTTCACCAGGATGTAATACATATTATTTAATATGTGGTATTGAGTAAGCCTTAGCTGGTCCTGAGTTAAGTAGGTATATCAATCTTTCCAAAGATGTGGCCAGTTAAAGGTATACTCCGACATTAACGATTCCCACACTTTAGAGCCAGTTGAGGTGGGGGCCTGGGAAGTGGTGAGAAGGGACATATATAAGCTTGAGATTCCATGTGGTATAGTCGCAGAATCTTGTATTCAATTAAGAAGGTCACTAAGTATTGAGGGCCTAAATGTCAGGCCAAATTGCTTCATTACCAAGTGGCGAAGCTGATAAATTTTGAAAATGCTGGTTGGACCTAATTGAAGTTTAGCCAATATTTCTGCAGACAAGAGGAAAAGTGTCTGGGAATACAGATCTGCTACTCTGAGCTCCTGATCAATAAGGAACCACCAGCCGATAGTGAAAGGCCTCTCATTCTTATGTTTAAGTTAGAGAAAATAGATTGCGAGAGCCTCTTACTAGGGAACACTTTCAGAAAGGTACAAAATTGTGAGAAGACTCTGATAGAGACTCCAAGCAGGGAGGAACTCAGAGATGCCAGAAGCAATTTTCAAGGGGAGAAAAGAATAGCATCTGGGGAGATACTGTGAGCTGTCATCAGGTGTGATTCCATCCATAGCCAGATACAGTAGCAGCCACAGACACTGCCAGCTATTTCCTGAAAAGTCTGTGATATTTCCAGAAATATCTCCTGCTTTCTGCATTTCCACAGTACGGGCAGCAAAGAGAAACTCTTCAGAAATTTTGTGAAATATCTGGAAATAGCTGGCAATGTCTGTGGCTACCACTGTAAGAGTATATGTATTTTCAGATGGATCACACAAAACAGAGAGCCACTTGCCACACTTATAGAGATGGCTGGCCAGTATTAAAACAGAAAATTGGGCAATCTAAGACCATACGATTCTTTACGGAGTCCCAGTTTAAGGTAAGAGCACCTGGATTCCCTAGCAAAATAAAGAGGTGATGAGTGAGTGGATGCATTTGAATGAGGATAAAGGAAGCCAGAGATTGAGCATATTTAGGTGATAGAAAAGTCTAGGAAGGCTATTCATCTTAACGATATTTATTCTACCCAATAGTGAGATTGGGAGATCTTTCCAGCCTGCCAAATCCTGTTGTATGACAGCCAGGAGATCCTCCAGATTCAACTTCTGTAATAAGGATGGGTCTGTAGTGAGAGCAATCCCAAGGTATTTAATGGATCTGGGGGACCATCTCATCCCAAAGAGGTTAAGGTCCTGCCTACACACGGAGTGGTTAAGAGGGTATATTTCAGTTTTGTTATGGTTCAATTTGTAGTTAGAATATCAACTGAAATGGCTGATCACTTTCAGTGTCTCAATGAGCGAGGGGACAGGGTCAGAGAGATGTAACAAAATGTCATCTGCATATACCGATAGTGATGGGGTTAAGTTCCTGACAGGGATGCCTTGTATGTTGCATGGGGATTTAAGACATCTAATGAGTGGTTCCAAGTATAAGTTAAAGAGAAAGGCAGAAAGGGGACAACCCTGTTGTGTACCCATGTGGAGAGGAAACGAGGAGAAGAAAACACCATTGTGATATATTTTGGCTGATGGGGAAGAGTATATCACCTGAAGCCACTCTAAGAATGAAGTAGGAAAGACCATCTTTTGTAAAGTTAGCCAAAGAAAGGATCAGTCAGCCCTATCGAATGCCTTTTTGGCATCAAGGGAGACCAAAGCCATAGGGATAAGAGACGCACTAGCAGCTTGAAAAAAGTGACCTATCTTGTGAAGATGATTGACAGAAGATCTCCCGGGGACAAAACCTACCTACTCGGGACTGAGTAACCATGTCCAGACCTTCCTAATTCTGGTGGCTAAAATTTTGGCTAAGATTTTAATATCACAATTTAGTAGAGAGATCGGTTGGTAACTTGCAGGTTGGGAAGGGAGTTTATCTGGTTTAAGCAATAGAATGATGGTGGCCTGTAGAAGTGAAGGATCTAGGGAATTAGTAGAAAATATATATTGGTAAAGATGGAGCAGAAAGGGGGGAAAGATCCTTGAGAAAAGGTTTATAGAAGTTTGATGGGAAACCATCTGGGCCAGGAGCCTTATCTAGGGTCATGCTATTAATGGCGGCCTCCACCTCAGCCAGGGAGATGGGGGTAGAGAGGAATGTGCAGTGCTGATCCAAAAGATGGGGTAGTGGAGCAGCTTCAAGATAAGAAATTACTCTTCCATGGTTGGTGGGCTAGGGCGCTTACCATTGAGACTAGAGTAAAACTGCTCGAAGTCAGAAACAATCTCTCTAGGGAGCGTTTTCATAGACCCATCAGGGGCTGAAATAGAAGGTATGAGTCTCAAGGCCTCGAGTTTCCTTAGACAGAGAGCAAGCAGCCATCCTTCTTTTTCTCCATGTTCTATATACTTGGACTGCATCCTCAGAACAGTGTATTTGGCCTTTTCCTGCAAGAGGGTGAAATATTTGTTCCAGAGAGAAAGGAGTGTCTGTAAAGAGTCCGGCAAGGAAGTGGAAAAAGGGGATTGTTCCAGTGAGCAAATCTGGCCCAGTAACGAAAGTGTCTCTGACTCCCTACAACATTTCTGGGTAGAAGCCAAGTGAATGAATTCTCCCCGTAGATAACATTTTAAGGCACACCATTCATGATCGATTCTCGGCACAGTGTTTTGATTAGAAAGAGTAAAGGACTGAATAAGGGCAGATATCTTGAACACAAAATGGTCCTCTTTAAGAAGCTGCATGTTAAGTCTCCACGAGGTATCCCCTTGCAAATTGACTTCTGGGGTGACTGAGATCCAAGCGACTGCATGGTCAGAGAGCACTATAGGTTCTAAGCCTGCACTACATAGACTGGGAAGAAGTGAGAGACTGATAAGGATAAAGTCAAGCCTGGAGGAGGTGTGGTGTACCACAGAGTGAAATGAATATGAGAATTACATAGATACATAGATACATAGACAGTGTCGGCAGATAAGGGCCTATGGCCCACCCAGTCTGCCCATTTGAGCTTGTAAGTTCAGTTTATGTTTTCCTGAAGTCTGTTGCCCTCACCCCTGACCTCCAGAATTCCTTTATGTCTATCCCATGCATTCTTAAATCCCGTGATTGTTTCACCCCCACCACTTCCTCTGGCAGGGTGTTCCACTTGTCCACCACCTGTTCTGTGAAGAAATTCTTCCTCATGTTTCCTCTGAATTGTCCTCCCTCCAACTTCATCCCATGCCCTCTAGTCCTGGAACATCTTTTTCACTTAAAAATAGTGTATTCCTGCACCCTGTTCCTCCCTGTAAGATACTTGTATGTCTCTATCATATCTCCTCTCTCCCTCCTCTCCTCCAGGGAGTACATGTTCAGTTCCTTCAACCTGTCTTCATAGGACTTGTGATGCAATCCATGCACCATCTTTGTTGCCCTCCTCTGAACCTTCTCTACCCTGTCTATGTCCTTACATAGGTAAGGTCTCCAGAACTGTACACTGTACTCCAGGTGGGGCCTCACTAGTGTCTTGTATAGTGGAATTATGACCTCCCTTTTCCTGCTGGTGATGCCCTGCCTATACATCCCAGCATCCTATTTGCTTTACCTGCTGCCTTGCCACACTGTTTCCTACCTTGAGGTCATCAGAGATGATAACCCCAAGATCCTTTCCTGCTTGGTGCATGCTATATCCGCACACCCCAACTGATATATTGTGCCAGGGTTTTGTGCCCATATGCATTATCTTGCACTTCTTGCATTGAATTTCAACTGCCAAACCCTGACCATTCTTCAAGTTTCTGCAGGTCCCTTCTCATTCTGTCTCACACCTCTGGTGTGTCTACTCTGTTACAGAGCTTTGTGTCATCAACGAACAGTGAAATTCTGTCTTTCTAGGTCCTGCGCAATGTCACTGATGAAGATGTTGAATAGGACCGGTCCCAGCACTGATCCCTGTGGTACCCCACTGGTCACTCTTCCCTCTGTGGAGTGACAGCCATTTACCACCACCCTCTGTGTCCTGCCACCCAGCCAGTTACCTACCCACCACACTACTGTCCTGCCCACACCCATATTCCCCAGTGTGTAATAGTCTTCTATGTGGCACAGTGTCAAAGGCCTTGCTGAAGTCCAGATAGGCCATGTCCACTGCCCTCCCCTGATCCACCTCCCTAGTCACCCAGTCAAAAAATTCAACGAGGTTGGTCTGCCATGACATCCCCCTGGTGAAACCATGCTGCCTTGGGTCCTGTAGTTCATTGACAACCAGATGTTCCACCAATCTCTCCTTCAGTAGTGCTTCCATGATCTTCCCCACTACCGAGGTGAGGCTGACTGGTCTGTAGTTCCCTGCTTCCTCTTTGTTCCCACTTTTGTATAAGGGGACTACATCTGCTGTCCTCCAGTCGTTGGATACCTCCCATTGTGGGATGAGGATCTGCCAGGGGTCACAAAGACCAGTTAAATCCATAAAATCCTGGAGAGCATGTTGTGTAGACGACATAGACTTAAGGGTGGAGTTGGACCTGTCCAGATCCTGAGTGGGAGGGGGGGTTCCAGTCATTACCTACAAGCAGAGGAATCAATAGAAATTGAGTTAATTTATCAGCTATTTCCATAAAGAAAGCTGGGTCGCCTCCGAAACACCACAGTCTTAAAATCCTGTCAAGTGCTTTCACAGTGTTTTCTACTACTATAGCAATATGTCAGCATAGTGATATTACCATGCAGCCATAAAACGGCAGATCACACTGTAAATCCAAAGACTGGTATTTATGTAATACTGTGGTCCATACTTACTTCTATGGCAGAAAAGAACTGCAGCTTTCTTAAACTGATAATGTTTCAGCATATAAGCAGGTACACACACACACACACACACACACAGTGGCTTTAATGGGGTAACTGTTACTTCTAGATTTGTAGGTTTGGAAATAATATCATCTATTAAATGAAGGATGAAAAAAGAGGTGCAGGAACTGTAATGTATTTTTATACTTATTGAGTTATTGCAAATTTGACCCTTGCACACAATAAATATGTTGTTCTGACAGCTTTATTTAACAGCTGTATCTGGAGAGGTAATTTTGACCTAATTAGTTGGCAATGGCTCTTCTCCTAGGGCCTCAGATTCTGTAAGATAACCTAGCCAGTTTCCCTTCTATACAGACTTTGAAAGTGTATTCTAAACTTCACTGCAAGCACTGTTTACTTATACAGACTAGCTGGGGCTGGTCCATATAGTAGACCAATTCCTACTGGGATCAGAGTCAGGAAGTGTTTTACAACTGTCCTGCTGAAATGCATTGGGGGAACTGGGAGATGATTTTTTATTACTGTCAATGAGTGAGTGGTGTACTTTGCTATTGCTCTTGTGGCTGTCTGTAATGCTTTACTAATTTTATATTGGCTACAAGGAGAATAGTGCAAGACAGCCTGATGAGTAAGTGGGTAATCTCAGGGGAATATACTGCTAACCTGCAGATGGGTGACATACTGAAGATGTCTTCAGGGTGTTTAGCATAGTTCCCCTCAATATGACAATGAATGAGCTCAGAGAGGAAGTACTAATAAGTTCTCAGTCTGTACAACTTTTTGAACAGAACATTAACTTTCATTTGTTTCTGAAAAAAATGAAATCGCCTATTTAAAACTGAGAGATTTTGTGCTGATCTACATGATACAATGAAGAATTCCTTGGCTGTTTAGCCTAGTACCACCTCTATATGATTACAAGCATGACAATGAATGAGCTCAGAGAGGAAGTACTAAAAACCCTCAGTCTGTATAACTTTGTGAACAGAGAGTTAAACTTTTTTTTTTTTGGAAAATAAATAAATAACTAAATAAATAATTATCTAAATAAATCTAATCTATATTTTGCTTTGTTTTGGCCATCGTTGAGACAGTTTTGAGATCAGGATGCTAGCCTTCACCCACTTCCTGAAGCAGAACATTGATTTTATTTTACATCTTCTTGCCTACGAACATACAAACATATGAAATTTGCCAGCAGATAAAGGCCTAGAGGTCTAACAAGTCTGCTTGAATGTGCAGCTAGCACTCCTTATTTTGCAGCTGCCCCTCCCTCCCACTCCATTGACCCTCCCCCTTGTCCTGTCCCAGCCCCTTTTGAAGCAGTCCACTGTTCTACTGGATACCACTTCTGCTGGTAACGCATTCCACCCAGCTACCAACCTCTCTAAAAAAGTGTCTCCTCATCTCCCTCCTGAACCTTCCTCCCTCCAGCCTCCTATCATGGCCCCGGGTGTCCCTCCCCTCCCTTACTTTGAACAGCCCCTCTGTACCAGTCTTGTTTATTCCTTTCACGTACAAAGATTTCAATCATGTCCTCCTCTAATGAGTACATGTTCAGCTCCCTGAGCCTTCATCATATGGCAAGTCCCCATCTCCTTGATTATCTTTGTCGCCTGAGCTGCACCCTCCAGTAACTTAATGTCCCTCTTCAGATACAGGCACCAGTACTGCACACAGTACTCAGATGCAGTCTAACAAATGACCTATACAGTGGCAGAATCACCTCTCACCCGAGGAAATACACCTTGCAATGCAACCCAGTATTTTGTTGGCCTTTCAGCTGCCTTCCCACATTGTGCAGAGTTGTTCATTGACCCTGTAATGAGCACCCCAGATCCTTCTCCTCCTCTTCTTGGCTAGCTGCACTCCGCTAGCTGGTAACGCCTCGTTCTTATCCCCAAACTGCAGCACCTTGCACTTTTGGCAATAAACCCAGTTGCCAGGTGTCTGACCAGGTCTCAAGCTTTTCCAGATCATCCTGCAACCCCTGCCATCTCCCTAGGTCATCCACCACTGCTCCCATCTTAGTGTCATCAGCAAACAGACTGATCTTGCTCTTGATGTCCAATTATATGTCTGCAATGAATATACCAAACAACACTGGTCCCAACACCGAGCCCTGTGGAACACCGCTTGTCACTACCCTTGGGGATGAGAGAGCCCCATCCACCACCACCCTCTGTTGCCTTCCCTGAAGCCAGCTCCACACCCATCTCACCAGCTTCGCACCTGCCCCTGTGCCTTCTAACTTACTTCCCAGCCTGCCATGTGGCACTGAGTCAAATGCCTTACTGAAGTCCAGATACAGGACATCCACTGCATGGCCCCTGTCCAATTGCCTAGTTACACAGTCATAGAACTCCACCAGGTTGTTTGGCAGGATCTGCACATATGAGCCATACTGTCTGCTGTCCTGTAGTCCTCTGGCTCCAGGAGGGCCACCAGCATCTCCTTCAGGATAGTCTCCATCAGCTTACCCACAATGGATGTGAGGCTCACTGGTCTGTAGTTACCTGGTTCATCCTTGAGGCCACTCTTGAGGATGGGCACCATGAGCCATCCTCCAACCCTGAGGTACACACCCTGAGTGTAGTGAGGCATTAAATAGATCTCCCAAAGGTCCCACAAGGACCTCTGCCAGCTCCTTCAGTACCCCGGGGTGGATGCCATCTGGGCCTGGCGCCTTATTCATCCTCAGTGCCCTCAAACCCTCCAGAACTCTGCCCTCCACGATTTCCCCATCTGTCACCCCCTCCCACCCTGTTTCTGCCATTTCTCCCTCCTTGTGTATCACCCCCCTCTTCTCCTTAGTAAATACTGAGCAGAAGTATTAATTTAGTGCTTCTGCCTTATCGCCCCCTGCTTCCACCCAACCCCCTCCTTCCTAATCCTTACTATGTGGTCCTCACAGTTCCTTTTCTCCCCGATGTACCTCAAGAAGTCCTTCTCACCCTTCTTAATGCCTTGAGCCAGCCTGAGTCTGTGAGGATACATTTGCTCCCTTACTGCCCATGTCACCTCCTTAGATTCCCTCAGGTACCCTCCCTGTCCTCCCCTTCCTGTTTTCTTGTACCTCCTAAAGGCAGCTCTTTTCCTCCTTACCTTTTCCATGACCTCTTGCTCACCCAGCTTAGTTTCCTAGCCCTAGCCTTCTTGCTCTGGGCATTGCTGCAGGTTCTGCCTCCGCTATCCCCAGATTTATGAGCTCCCACCTCTGGTTAGTGCCCATGCCAGGTTGAATTTTGGCCAGGTACCCTTTACCACTTCCCTATCCTCCCAAAGTTGGCCTTCCTGAAGTCCAGCACCCTTGTGCCAGATTCCACCTCTTCCTGCCCATATCCAATGTGAGCATACTGAGTGGTGGTCACTCCCTGACAGTTGTTTTCCACTCTAAGTTCCCTCACAAAATCCCCATTTGCCAGCACAAGGTCAAGGGTATTCCATAATCTAGTTGGTTTACTGACCATTTGCATCAGGAAGCTGTCTTTGCATCAGGAAGCTGTCTTGGAAGGCATCCAGCAATATCTGCCCTTCTACTGCTGGCTGTTGGGGTACTCCAGTCCACTCCTGGCATGTTGAAGTCCCCCACACCACCACATCTACCCTCACGCAGAGGTCCATCTGATCTGTACTGCTAGTTCCTGTCCGGCCTCTATCTGACAGGGTGATCTGTACACCATTCCCATTCTGAGAATCCTATTCTTGGAATCCTGGAATTGCATCCAAAGTGACTCAGTGCTACCCTCCTCCCCTTCCTCCCTTACACACTTCAATCCTTCCCTCACATATAGTGCCACCCCCCTGCTTTCCCAATCACCCTATCTCTACTAAATAGCCTGTACCCTGGTACAGACAGGTCCCAGTCATCGTATTGGGTGGCCCATGTTTCTGTGATGGCTGCAATGTCCACCTCTCCCTCTGCCATGAGCACCTGTAGGTCTGCAGTTTTCCTTCCAAGGCTCCTAGCATTAAGGGTGACCATCTTCAACCCCCTTCCCCCCTCCCATCCTGCCCTCCTTTACTAGCATCACCAATAGTACTTGCCCTTTGTCTTTTGTCACTGTTATGGGGGGTAAGCTCATGTGGCTTCCCAACCTGTGGTCTCTGCATGTCTCTTGTCCACTTGCCACACCCTGCTCCTAGTTTAAATTCCCAACTTCCTCTATGTACTCTGCTATCCACTTTTTCAACACTTTCTTTCCCTCCTCACTCAAGTATAGCCTGTCTTTGGCATTGAGACTACTGTCTTCCCAGGTCCCTCCCCACACCCTCACCAGTCCATACCCTTTAGCATGACACCAGGTTCTTAGCCATCCATTAAATTCCTCTATTCTCATCTTTCTTGCTGTGCTTGCCTTGGGCACTGGGAGTATCTCTGAAAATGTTACTGATCTTCCTGCCCCCTCACATAATTGTCCAAGTTCTTCAAACCTCCTCTGGACTATATCTACCATCTTGTCAGCCAGGTCATTCATCCCCAGATGTATAATCAAATGAGGCTTGTCCCTACCCTTCTAGCATATTTAAGAACAGATTGTCCCACCCTTTCTGCTGCCATTCCTGTCATGGCCTCCACCCAAATGCAACTATGCCTCTCCCCTTTGCTATCCCACCTGACTCCTCTTAGTATTGAGTCCCCCAGCACTAAGGTTCCACCCATCTTACTTCCTGTTTGCTTCCATTCCTCTCCATCGCTCAGTCCTGCTCCTCTTCTTCCTCCTGCACAGTATTTCCCAGCAGAACTTCCCCTGCTCCAGTTTGTCCAGGCATTTCCCACTTAAAACTTAGAAAACAGTTACAAAACTTAAATGTAAGTAAGGCAGATGGTTTAGATGGAATTGAAGCTAGATTTTAGGATTGGTTTACGGATATATTGGCACCAATAGTAACATATCTTTGAATTGGAGTCTCAAGTTCAGTAGTCCCTGATATATGGAAAGTGGGAAAGGTAATTCCAATTTTTAGGGAGGGATAGTAATGTGCCATCTAATTATAGACCAATTATTATACTTCCTATATTATCTAAAATATTGGAACATAGTGTCCATTCACAACTTAGTCATTATATGGAAATGAATGAAATTTTTTCAGATAAATAACATGGGTTTAGGAGTAGGAGGTCCACGGAACCGCCTACTGATTTCCATAATCAGGTTGTAACATCACTTGATGGTGGAAAGGCCACTGAAGGTGTGTTCGTGGACCCCAGTAAAGCTTTAATTTGGTACAACATAGAAAATTGTTAGAAAGACTTTGGTTAGTAGGGATAGAGGAAGGACCATTAACGTGGATAGCATCATATTTAGCAAATCGTAGACAGTGTGTCATCAATGGTGACTTTGTGTTGAGCCTTGGGAAATAAATCGTGGTGTTCTCCAGGATCGATACTTGGCCCGTTGTTGTTAATGTCTATGTAAATGAATTGGCTTAAACAATAAATATGGGAGGTAAGATTAAATGCAGATGACACTGTTCTGTTGGTTTCTGCAGATAATATGAGAATTGTTGACAACAGCTGCAGAGAGATTTAATCTCATTGGAAAATTGGATGGAAGACTCTGGCCCATTAATTAATGCAAAGAAAACTCAGTGTATGTTGTTTAGTCTGGGGCATAAGTTGAAAAACAAACACAATTAAATATTCATTTAATAAATGGTGCACAAGTTGAGGAAGTAAAGGTTATAGGTATTTGGGTATGTACATAGATTCTGGTATGACATTTGAAAATCATGTCGATATGCAGATAAAAAAGTTAATCAAAGATTGGGTGCTCTTAGAAGATTAACAAATGTATTGCCTAAATTAGCTAGAGAGAAACTTGTTAAGCAAATGTTAATTCCGGTACTTGAATATGGCGTTGATATATATGAATGCTTCTCAGAAAGTGTTAAAAAAAGTTAATCAAACAGTTTATAGATTAGGCAAATTTATTATTAAGGGTGAATATAAAATGCATCATTGTAAGTTATATGATAGGTTAAATTGGTTGCACCCTGAGGCACAGAGAAATTATGCCTAGCTAATTAATTGTTATAGGATAATACATTCAAAAAGTAATCATCCATTAGCTAAGTATATTAAATTGCAGTACCTGGATAGTCAAAGTTTATGTACAAGAAATTCAGATAATAGGATTCCATTACTTAAATATTGTAGTAATGTAGGGGAAATGAAATTACAGAATAGATTTGCTTAATCGTGGAATAAATTGCCTAAGTATTTGCAAAATATAGCTAGTTTTGTTAGTTTTAAAAGTAAATTATTTGAATATTTGCAGAGTGAATGTGTATGTTATGGATAATGTTATTTATCTTGTTATTTGTTTGTATTGTATTGGTGTATTTGAATGTTTATTTGTGTATCATTTACACAGGACTTGATTGTAAACAGTGTTTTTGCACTAATCAAATATTCCTGTATACAAATAAAGTTTTAAACAAACAAACTTACTCCTTCAATTTCATCACCTCCCTCCTCCTCCTTCCCCTCAAGTACTGCAGAACAATTTTCTGAAGTCCTTCACCACTGGTCACTTTCTCTCCTCATAGTTACTTGTTCTCCTCTCTAATCCATGACTGTTGCCACTTCTCCTCCCTCGCAAGTCCCTATCTCCTCCTTCCATTTGTCTTTTGTCTCCTGACCTGGTTTCCTGGACCCTATTCTTCTTGACCTTGGCCCTCTGTCTCTGCTTCCTTCTTCTGACCTCTCCTCACCACTGCTGGCTCAAATTGCCCTCCCTCATCTCCTCGCCTCCTCCCTTCAGTATTGGGCTATAACCCCTCCAGTCTGCCTTGCCTGTCTTAGTTCCTCCTGTAGACCCTCAATCTCCTTTCTAAGTTTCCCTATATGGTTGCACACTAAACATCCCCCACCCTCCAGGCAATTTTAGAAAGACTGGCACACCACAGTTGTTGCAGCCTACCACCCTACCCATTGCTCTTGTTGCCCACCAGCACCCCCACCCTTCCAGATGAAGGATACCAAACACTCCCAAGTCTCCCTCTCCCCATTTATCAGTGCAAAACATCTTCTTTTTCTGAATTTCCTTACCCCTTTGTTGTACACTTCTAGATTGATTGAGCAACTGCTTTTACATTCCTACCCTCCTGTCCACACCCAAAAGAGACTTTAAGCAACTATTGCATAACCTTTTCAAACTCCTACCCTTCTTTCCACAATGCAAATACTAATGCAAACAGGTAAGAATGAAAGCTCCTTGTTTTGTAGTAACTTCCCTTCCACTGAGACAGCATTCATCTCTTCACTCGCTGCTGTTCCTTTTCTGGATATCTGCTTCTGCTATGACAGGTGCATGTCCTTTGCCCTTCTGGGGATGTGATGTCATTACCCTTGGTATAAAGGAAATCATGGACCTGGGGGGTGGGGTGAGGGGAACAGGTGGATAGCCTGCTTCCAGAAGCACCTCCAGTAACTGAGGCCCCTGGTCGGATCATAAACACTCTTCACCCACTATGCACTAAACTTTGCAGCTAGTGAAGCCCTACTGCCCTAAAGGCAACAGACTCAAGGGAGTTTAAGGTTTACCAGCAACTAAATCCCTACCTCCTGCCCCTAGAAACCTCTCAGCAACAAAAGTTCAAGCTTACCTCTGCTAGACCAAGTCTGCTTCTGCACTACTGTTGTGTGAGAGCAGCCCCTGGTATTTAAGCCACACTGAGCTATAAATAGATCCTAGCTAAGGCTAGAAGGAAGAACTTTCTAGAAAGCTACAATGCCTGTTGAAAAATAAATGAATCTCCAGCTCCCACTATAGATCCCACACACAAAAAAACACTCTGTATTAAACAAGCCAGCACTACTGCCCTAATGGCAACAGACTCAAAGGGAGTTTAAATGTTTACTAGCAACTAAATCTTTACCTGCTGCCCCTGGTAACTTCTCAGCAACAAAAGTTCAAACTGCCTCTGCCAGACCAAGTCTGCTTCTGCACCAGGTTGACCTCCACCAACCAGCTGCAGGATGGGGAGGTCTATCTCTTTAGTTTTCTATCTCAAGGCCTGGATTAGGAGGGGTTGTGTTATGGATTTAAGGACCTCTGCCTCCTTAATACCTACCTAGGCTATCACAGATGTTGGGTGGGGGGGAATGTTTTTGCAAGTGATGATCAGCAGGGGGTCCTTACAGAATTGCTGGGTGCCAGCAGGGGACACCACAGTGGAAATACTGGATACAGTGGACATTGACAGACAGACAGTGAAACAAGTAGGATTTAAATTAACAGAGAACACTTATGGATTGTGTGTTCATGGTGAGGTAAAGAACGGACTCTGCTTGAAAATTTGAACAGGGCTGCAAGACCTTAAATTGAACATTTGCCACTTTGTTAATGCTTAGAGTCATTACTGTGTTATATTAAATTAATACTACTCAAAACAAAAGTGGTAAAACCTAACATTTAACGTGACTGCGTTAATTTCAGTCTATATAAATTGGAAACGGGCATTGAAAATAAAACTAGATTCTAATCATTGACATTTGAAAAAAAATTAAAATTAAATCCAGGCAACCCTACATTACAGATGCAACAATGTTTAATTTCACTGGCAAAGTCTCAGTGAAGTTGGGAATTTCGCTCTGTGAAATATTTTGCAAAATTCACACAATTCACAGGGAAATTCTGAGGATGCAAAGTGCGAAATTCCACCCGCAAAATGCGGAATTTCACCATGTCAAAAAAAATCATGTCGCATTACACAGTCGCAGGCCTTAACATATCTGAAATGGCAAGCTATAAGGATCACGTGGCTGCTCCTACTGATCTCAGGAAATATTCATCCCAACCCAGGCCCGATGACAGACACTGCAACAGTTCATATGAAACAGAATGATCTAACAATAGCATCAATAAATATCTGCAGCCTGCTACCAAAAATGGACACCCTCCAAGTCTGGGTCCATCAGCACCAGCCTGACATTCTTGCGATAGTAGAGACCTGGCTATCACCTAGGGTGCCAGACTCTGCTATACAGCTCACTGGATATACTGCGTTCATACTAGATAGACTTGCTAAAAGAAGAGGTGGTTGTATTATATATGTTAACCACATTCAGGGCCAAATGCTTAACCCATGCGGCACCAAATGTGGGGCTCAACTGATGGAGATAAAAGTAATACCTGGCAAGAATGGGAAAACCCTAACAATAGTCTCGGCCTATATCCCTCCCAAGGAACAAGCGAACGGTTTCAACTCTGTCATCAACTACCTCTCTGAAGGGGGACCAAACACAGAGCTGATACTGGTTGGAGACTTTAATATTAACTGGTCCTCCGCTGAAGCTGTACTCTACAAGGACTTATTAGCCACTCTCAACCTTGTGCAATTGATAGATTCCCCCACTTGGTATAACAGCAGAACAGGCACGGCGTTAAAAATTGACTGGGTGGTCACAAATCCACCAGAAAGAATATCCTCCATCACAGTTCTCCTCGACTCCCTCAGTGACCACTCCCCGGTAATCTGTAAATGGTCAAATAAGGCCCCAAAAGTACCAGCCAGGACTATTACTGCTAGACTTCTGAAGAAAGATGAGTTGGGAACTCTAAAAGCACACCTCAGCATCCAAGATTGGAGCTCTACTGACCACAGAACAGACATCAATACTACTCTAGAATGCTTTATAAGCTAATTCAATGACATGTGCAATGTCTACGCCCCCTACACCAAAAGAAGGATCTGTGAGTATGACAGCCCCTGGATCACACCACAGCTACTAGCCCTCGTGGAAAATAGAAACGACTTGTGGTACAAAGCAAGGAACTCCGGTACCCAGACAGACTACCAGAACTATAGAGCTGCAGGGAATAAATGCACCTGGGCTATTCGCAAGACCAAAAACAGTCACTTTAAAAATGATCTGACAAACTCATGGGTGACAGTAGACAGTTCTGGGAGAACATCAACTCCTAACCGTAAACCCAATAAAACTCCCCCCACCTTCCTGAACATTGAGGGCCAACCTACGCAGGATCACAGTCACATAGTAAATGTCTTCAACAAAGCTTTAACTGACCTCAGCGGAGTGTTTCTCCCTAGCTCCCTTCAACACCAATCAGATACTTGCACCAAACGGAACCCGGGGACCCAATCAAACTCCCATCTGCCTTTCTACTTCAGAGCTATCACCTATATGGAAGCAAAAAAGTACATCCTAAAAGCGCTAGGTAATTCCAGAACTAGCTCTGATCAACTTGACCTAAAACTAGTTAGGCTCACCCTGGATGTAACTCTCAAACCCCTCACTAAAATCTTAAATCCTCCTTGGTATCAGGCAATTCTCACGGATCTGGAAGGCAGCAGTGGTTACCCCTGTTTACAAAAGTGGTGACAGGGCCAACTCTACAAATTACCACTCAATACCTATCCTTCCTCCACTCTCCAAGGTCCTGGAGCGAGTTGTAACCGACCAACTGGCAGAATATCTAGACAAGTATCATTTATTTATTTATTTAGCATTTGTTTACCGGGTAAGCACGCTAGACAGTCAGGTGCCTATTTTCAGGTGCACCCGAGAATTACAAAAGGTACAGGCAATCAACATTACAGAGGCAAGGTACAGGCAAAACATTATACAGACAAGGTAACAGTAATTTACAGGGTACATTCAGGTACAGACAGTAGACCTCAAGCAATAACAGATTCAGAGACAAGGTAAATGGCTATCACACAGGGTCTTGCCCAGAAGGGCAGAGAGCCAGGTACAATCAGGCAGCTAATTAAAGGCAGTGCAGTGCTAGGGAATGTCAGCTGAGGGAGGCAGTCAAGGAAGCCGGCTGGTAACAACAGGACATTGTCGAGAGGTGCTCTACAGACTTCTGCGCTCTGGCTGTCAGAAGGGGCTTCAGTGTGCCATGGAGCATGGGTCAGCTAAGAGTAGAGACAGGCAGAGGCTTGTTTTAGGTAGTCTCAGAGGGAGGACCTGAAACACCTGTGGGAGGGAGCTGCCCTTAAATATGCCGGGAGTAGGTTCCAGGCTATGGGGGTCGAGGGCAACAAAGGCACGGTCCCCAGCAAGTGAGTACGTTTTTGGGACCATGAGAGCCTTGCAGTCACTAGACCTCAGCTGATAGCCAGAAGGGGCAGGCTTGAGCAGATCGGCAAGTGCAGGGGGTGTGGAAGCTCGTATGATGTTGTCAGTAAAGTTGCCCATAACAAAGGAACAGTGGTTGCTAGGGGAGAGCCACCCTGCCTGGCGAGACTTGACAGTGATGGGTGAGAGGGGGGCAGAATAGGGTAAAAGTGACATATGTTGTTGTAGTAGAGTCTCATTTTTGTGAGCCAGGTTTTGGGGCATTCTACAAAGGAGGTGAGCCCATAGCAGAGCGTGGGGAGAAAATTCTTTGCAAGTGCAAGTCGGGCAGCTGGGTGGGAGGTAGCTTTTGCCCTGTATGCCAGTCCCAGCTTACAGTTAGTGGCCTTACAGGAGTTCTGTATGTGCAAGAAGAGGTCCAGCTGAGGGCCGAGGGTTACCCCAGGTACTCTGAAATCAAGTCACCAACGCATACAGGGGTGCCATCAGCACTAATGACTTTGAGGGTGTGCTAGCACGCCTTACCTTGGCAGGGGAGTCAATAACATGGTTAGTGTCTTGTGAAGGTTGATGACAAGCTTGTTTGCCTTGAGCCAGGATTGAATATGACCAAATCAGTGTTAAGTCTGGTGTTAACGCTCTGATATCCTGGGATCAAGCAAGAAGCACAAGGTCATCTACATATAGGGTGACATGCCCAGAGGCAGGGATCAAGGGCAGGTGGTTGATAAAGAGGGAACAGTAAGGGGGCCAAGGATGGACCCTGGGGCACCCACAGGTTACTTCCAAAGAGCCCAGATCGGGTTTTTGGAATCTTCCTGTACTGTTGCCTTCCTGAAAGCGTAGTTTGTAAACCAAGCTAGTAATGGGCTGAAGAAATTTACAATGTCAGCAGCAACATGGATTTTAAAACAACATAGTACCACGATCATTTAGTGGAGCTAACTAGCTTTTATCCATAATGCGATTAGACAGAGGGCTCTTGGTGGGGGCAACATATATTGATCTCACCAAGGCCTTAGACACCGTCAATCACAATCTGCTCCTGGATCAGCTCTCCCGTACCGACCTCTTCCCTGCAACAATATCATGGTTCAGAAGCTACCTCTCTGGGAGGGTCCAAAAAGTGAAAATCCTGGACACCTTCTCTGACAACCTTAGGATTAACACAGGGGTTCCTCAAGGATCTCTCCTTGGCCCTCTACTGTTCAGCCTGTTCTTAAACAACCTCCCTCAATCAGTAAATGACCAGCTACTACTATATGCATATGATGCAATCCTTTATTCATGTAATGCTGACCCCTACATACTGGAATAGCAAATGCAGGCTAATTTCACTGTGGCTGAGCACTGGTTCCTTCAATCAAAACTGCTCCTCAATTATAAAAAGTCCAAGACTATGTTATTCGCATCATCACATAACAAACACCACACCCACCAACTTTGCATTCATAACAATCAGAACACTTCCTGGAGATGGTTCACATTTAAATACCTAAGATTGACACTGGACCGCACTCTAGTTTAACCAACACATAGTCACAAAGTCATCAAATGCAAAACTAGGATTACTGTACAGACACCAAAAGGCCTGACTTCTGAGGCACTAAAAACTGCTGTAAATAGCTCAGTCCTCTCAGTGATAGACAATGGTCTAGCAGTATGTGGAGCTGCCTCCCAAACTGCTTTTAAAAATATCAAAACAACACTAAACAAAGTGTGTCGTTTAGTCCTAGGTGTACCCCATCTCACTCACACCTGTGATTTGTACACTTAAATGAACTAGCTCAACCTTGACAGCCGCCTCCAGTATCAAGTATGCATGCTTGCCAAGAAGTCTATGCTAGGACTTACCACCTTAGGCCTGCAAAACCTTCTTAGCTGACCTAATTCCATCAGATGCACTAGGGTACAAACAACTCGGCCCACTGTGTCCCTTTCTGCAGAACCACACAAGGCCAACGGTCCTACGAATACCGGGCACCACTTTGGCTTAATGCGTTTGACCTAGACATCATGAAAGAGGACAAAATAGGCTGCTTTAAAGACAAACTCTGAGTGGCCCTTGCCACAAACAGTAACTGTGATTATGAGACCTGAACCCCCCACACACACACTCTTCCCTTCTCTTTCCTGCTACCCTCATTCTAACCTGCACCCTTACCTTCTCCTCTGTTCTTGCTAACTAACACTCCCCTAGTAGGCTCCAGGTCCCTGCCTCAGCACTTCCCCCCCAATGAGTCTAGCTCTCCTCTATGACTACACTCTTTAGCACTTAAGACAAAAGAACTGCTGCCCATCAAGTTTTCACCTCCTTGCCTATGATAATAATAATAATAATTATTATTTTATTTATATAGCGCCTTTCAATATATCAAAGCGCTGAACAAATCAATATCATAAATTCAAATTTCAATACAAAACATAAAAGCGTATAAAGATACATCATAAAATACATCATAAAAACATAATAAATTACAATAAAATTCCAATCATATTACAACTAACTTAACTCTCCAAAAAGGCCAGTTTCCATAAATAAGTTTTTAGTTCTTTCTTAAATATCTCCACAGAGGTGCACTTTCAGAACCGGCCTGGTAGAGAATTCCAAAGTCAGTGCAGCATGAGAAAATGCTCTGCTGCCTGAAGATTTTAAACTCACCTTGGAATCTCCAGCAACCTCACGTCGGCCAAGCGGAGCGATCGTCAGGGCAATAAGGAACCAGTAGGTCTTCAGATAGGACGGACTCCTCGTCATGGAAGGGCTTTAAAAGTCAATAAAATGACTTTAAAGGTGATCCGCCACTGTATAGGAAGCCAGTGCAGTTCGCACAGCACCAGGGTAATATGACAGGACCTACTTGTCCCAGTCAAAACCCGGGCTGCAGCGTTCTGCACTAGTTGTAGGCAGTGGATTTCAACCCCAGAGAGCCCAAAGTAAAGGGCACTGCAGTAGTCTAGGCACGAGGACACAAAGGCGTGGACCAACGTTGGCAAGGAGTCAGACGGAACAAGGTGCCTAACCCTGGCAATATTCCTAAGATGGTAAAAGGAAGTCCTGATGACGGCTGACACCTGAAATTGAAAAGTCAGCCTATCATCAAGGATCACCCCAAGGTTACGCACCCATTCAGAGGTTGGTAGTGACACACGCCACAAGAAAAATTCCAGGCTGCTGCAGATACGACCTCTCAATCTGACCACCCGGTCCATCACTAAAACCTCAGTCTTCTCCAAGTTCTACTTTAACTAACTAGAATCCATCCAGTCTTGGATTTCCCAGACAGTTGTTAAACACAGAGAGACTCCATCCTGGTCGGTGCAAAGACAGGTATAGCTGGGTATCATCTGCATAGCAGTGAAACCTCAGCCCATACCGTCTTATAATGTTTCCGAGGGGCAGCATATACACTGCAAATAACATGGGTGACAGCACAGAACCCTGAGGCACTCCACACAACAAAGAGACTGGGCCAGAGGAAAAAATCCCCAACACAACTCTTTGTGATCTCCCAGTAAGGAATGAAGTGAACCATTGCAAAACGGTTCCCGACATTCCGCAGATTTGCCTCAGGCGTGCTAACAACACCACGTAATCCACAGTGTCGAAAGCTGAAGAGAGGTCAAGCAGAACCAAGATGGAACGTCCCTTTTGATCCCTTGCCCTCAGAAGATCATGGAATGATTCGTAGACACTATGGATGGTTAAATGGTCATCCAATTGAGCAGCTACAACCTTTTCAATAACCTTCCCAATAAAGGGAAGGTTAGAGATAGGTCTGTAGCTTGAAAAACAGTCTGGGTCCAAGGAAGCTTTCATAGAAACATAGAAACATAGACTTTGACGGCAGATAAGGACCGCTTGGCCCATCTAGTCTGCCCATTTCCCTACCTATAGGATAGGCCGTAGATCCTAGTTAACCAACAGCCTATTTCTTCCTACCCCACAAGAAATTGCCTTATGTCTGTCCCATGCATTCTCGAATTCTCCCACAGTTTTAGACCCCACAACCTCCTCAGGAAGGCTGTTCCATGCATCCACTACCCTCTCTGTGAAATAATACTTCCTCACATTGCCCCTGAACCACCCTCCTTCTATCTTTAAATTGTGTCCCCTTGTTCTTGCAAGTCTCTTTTTCTGAAAGATGCTACCCTCTTGGACTTTGTTGATTCCACTGAGGTACTTAAAAGTTTCTATCATGTCCCCTCTCCCTTCTTTCCTCAAGGGTATACATATTAAGCTCCTTTAGTCTCTCCTCATACAGCTTCTCTTGCAGACCCTGCACCATTTTAGTTGCCCTCCTCTGGACTACCTCTATCCTGTCTATGTCCTTGTGAGATGGGGTCTCCAGAACTGGACACAGTACTCCAGATGGGTCTCACCAACTGTCTGTACAGAGGGATAACAACTTCCTGTTTTCTGCTGCTGATGCCTCTCCTATACATCCCAGTATACCCCAGCCCTCCCTACTGCCTTCTCACATTGCTTGCTAACCTTAGGTCATCTGATATGATTACCCCCAGGTCCCTTTCCTTTTTGTTGTTGTTGTTACTACCTTCCCACCCGTTGTGTATTCTTCCCGGTTCTTGTTTCCCAGGTGCATTATTTTGCACTTCTTTGCATTGAATCCTAGCTGCCATACTTCTGACCATTCCTCCAACCTTGCCAAGTCCCTTTTCATCCTTTCCACGCCTCCTTTGTATCAACCCTGTTGCAGATCTTTGTGTCATCTGCAAAAGGCATACTTTTCCTTCCAGTCCCTCTGCAATGTCACTGATGAAGACATTAAAAAGGACTGGACCCAATACTGAACCTCATGGGTACCCACTAGTAACCTCTCTTTCTTCAGAGTGGACTCCATTTACAATTACCTTCTGTGTCCTGTTGTGCAGCCAATGTTTTACAGGCTACCACCCTGGGACCCACTCCCAGGCTGGTTAATTTGACTATTAATCTTTGTGTGGGACTGGTAGAGACTTGGTTTGCTGGCCTAGAGCACCTAGCTTCACCTGAGCTCTTTCCTTCTAAGACTGCTTGAAAGGCAGAGTAGAGAAACTTACCAGAGCAAGGGAGAAGGATTAAGACTTAGTTTGGCTAGCAGATTTACTGTGTGGTGGTGTTTTTATTTTTACTCACAGGGATTGCTACTGTTTGTTGCTAACATTTCATTGCTTTTATTTTCTCTGATTCAAATTGTTGTTGCTGGTATACCTTCTTCTGCATTATTACAAGGTGTCCTATAGGTAGTGTGCTAACAGATTACTGCTGTAATCTTCTGATTCAAATTGTCTTTGCAAGGTATATCTTCTGTTACTGCTTTATTTTTCTCTGGAGCAAAGTGTTTCTTACAGGGTATATCTTCTCTGAAATTATTACAGGTGGTGCTTTACAGGTTTTACAGTTTTATCTAACATTAGGATAAGCTTCAGGGTTACTGCATTTGTTGTTGACTGATTGTTTCTGCCTTACCTCCTTGTTCTTTTCGTCCGTGGTTCTTCTTTTAGGCAGGGAAGGGCCCAGCCACCCACCCCTATCCCCAACCACCCCACGCTACACTCTTTTATAGGGCACCACAGTTGTGACATTTCCTGTGGCAGAGCAGGAAGGGGTGGATCAGTGGGCTTCCACAAGGTGATCTCATTTACAGGGCACTAGTAATTTAACTTGTTATAACAAGTTAAACAAAGCACAATTAAACCATTACTTGCATTTTTTTTTTTTCTAATTACTCTGACTAGGTTACAAACCCAGCAACTTATTTGGAATGGATTTCATTAACTGCAGGTACTGTGGAACAATTTTCAGAAGGACATTCTTACAGGATTTAGGACACTGTCCTACATGCTGGGCCTTTGGAGATCTTAGGTCTCAGCTCCGGGCAGCATGGGCAGAGATTGCACGCCTAATTTTCATATTGAAGAGGAAATACATTATAAGAACCACCCGCCATTTCCCAGCATCCAACAGAAAACCCCAACCGCAGAGGGTAGTTGGTCCAGGAGGTTGGCAGGTGGTTAGAGGAGCAAATCAGGTGCCCCATCACTCTCTGCTCTCCAAACACATTACCCAAAACCATATAAACACTACAACAGGTATCTGCCTCTATCTCTGAAATCAAATAAAGAGGCAGAAGATACTGCAGAGCAGGACACTGCGGCACAGGAGCTAGCACAACAATACTCACCCAAATCAGGAACCAAAACTAAACTAGCACAAAGGAAATCCAAAACTTCTGATCATAGGAGACTCCATGATTCGGGGAGTTGATACCCATCTCCAGCTAGGGGTGATGGTCTGATGTCTCCCAGGTACATCAGCATGGAGAGACACTGGACCGGATTACAAAATTGTTCACAAAGCAGGAGAAAACATTGATGTCCTAGTACATATAGGGACTAATGATCTCGCCAGCCGGTCAGTTGTGGAGACCAAGGAACACCTGACTAGGCTGGGTGACAAACTATCATCTATTTGTCTGCATCTCCTTCTCTGAGATCCTGCCAGTCTGGGAGAAGGAGCAGATGGACGGAAGGTCAGAGAAGGGGAGATAGGGGAGCCAAACACGTGGCTCAAGGACTGGTGCCAGAAAAAGGACACAGATTTGTAGGAACTGGCAACAGTTCTGGGAGCGAAAGTTCTTTAAATTTGATGGATTGCATCTGACTAAAGAGGAGTCAGTGCATTGGGGCAGAAGTTTGACGTCTTTGCAGAATATTTAAACTAGCAATGGGGAGAGGGTGCAGCACCCATACGCTGAATGGGAAGAACACCCCTCCCTCAGCTAGTGGTCAAACTGGAATTCAGTGTGTTTGCCATTCATTTGCATCACCAGGTAAGAAAAAGGTTTGTCTCCCATCACGATGCACAGGGGTAATGCCAAACCTCACCAAACAACTAACACACCAAAATCTGGCCAATGGAAAATCATGTACACAATGCTCACAGCCTGGGAAATAAGATCCCAGACCTGCAGGCAATAATGTCAGAGGCTAAACTGGACATAGTAGCAATTAGTGAGACGTGGTTTACCAGTAACCACACTTGGGAGACTTCAGTACCTGGCTATGTATTGTTCAGAAGAGACCGAGGTGCAAAAGGGGGGAGGAGGCCCTGTATGTTAATGAAAATATCAAAGCTACAGAAATTCAGAATACACATAAGGAGCCAGAAGAACTGTGGGTCACCCTGGAAACAGGAAATGGGACAGCCATAAGAACTGGGGTTGTCTACAGGCCCCAGACCAGAGGGAGGACATAGACACATTACTGTTAGAAGATATACAAAACATGACAGCTAAAGGGAGGTTCTGATAATGGGAGACTTCAACATGCCAGATACAGATTGGTCAATACCAGCAGGAACATCTGCCAGAACTAGACTCATAGTGGATTCCCTGCAGGGGAGGGCCTCAAACAACTGGTACAGCAACCCACAAGAGACAGGGCTATCCTAGATCTAGTACTGACTAACAAAGAAGGGATCACAGATTCCAGGTAGAAGGTCACCTGGGCCAGTGACCATCACATGGTATGGTTCAATTTGGCTACTACATCTAAATCATCCCATTCCAAGGCAAAATATGGGACTTCAGAGGAGCTGACTTTGATAAGATGGCCAACAGAGTTAAGCTAGCCCTGGCAAAAGAAACACAGGTGAGGAGGTACAGGCAAAGTGGGCAAGCATTAAGGATACAATACTTGAAGCAACATCCCATTGTGTTAGACAGAAAAGGAAGTGCAAAAGAAGAAGGAAACCACTTTGGTTCTCAAATACAGTAGCAGAAAAGGTCAGAGCCAAAAGGCTGGCCTTCAGAAAATATAAGGGAACACAGGGGATGAAGATAGGGGGCATACCAAACTGCCCTAAGGGAAGCAGGTAAGGCAGTAAGGCAGGCAAGTCCCAAACTGAGGAAACACTAGCACAAACAGTAAAAGAAGGTGACAAGACTTTCTATAGATACATTAGTGAAAGGAGAAAGTCCAGAGGGGTATTGCTAAGCTTAATGGAGAAAAGGGAGCATGTGAGGAGGAGGACCCTGTAAAGGCATCTATCCTAAATAGATACTTTTGCTCAGTATTTACTGAAGAGAAGGTAGGGCAGGGCCCACAGCTCAGCATCATGGACACAGGGGGAGGGAGGTGCGCACTACTCCCTTCACAAAAGAAAGGGTCCTACAAGAGCTTGCTAAGCTCAGGGTGGATAAGGCAATGGGACCTGATGGCATACATCCCAGGGTACTTAGGAGCTAAAGGAGGAACTCAGCAGAGCTATTAGCAGAATTGTTTAGTGAGTCTCTGAGCACAGGAGAGGTCCCAGAAGACTGGAGAAGGGCTCATGTGATCCCACCCACAAGAGTGGTAGCAGGGAGAGCGGGAACTACAGACCGGTCAGTCTTACCTCAGTAGTGGGCAAGATTATGGAAGCACTCTTAAGGAAAGGATAGTGCAACACCTGGAATCCATAGGGCACAGGATCCAAGACAGCATGGGTTTACAAAGGAAGGTCCTGTCAAACTAATCTCATAGATTTCTTTGACTGGGTAACCAGAGTGGTGGACCAAGGGGAGCAGTTGATGCGCCTACCTTGACTTCAGCAAAGCTTTGACACTGTTCCACATAGAAGATTGATAAATAAGCTAGGTAGGCTCGGTGGGTCAGAAGTTGGTCAACTGGGTGGCAAACTGGTTGACTGGCAGAAAACAGAGAGTGGTGGTAAATGGTATACAGTCAGAAGAGATGCAAGTCACAAGTGGGGTACCTCAGGGATCAGTCCTGGGGCCAGTCCTATTCAACATCTTCATTAGTGACCTAGCAGATGGACTAGAGGGTAAGGCTTGTCTGTTTGCAGATGACACCAAGATTCGCAACAGAGTAGATGATCCAGATGGGGTGGGCAGAATGAGAAGAGATCTGATAAACTAGCAGAATGGTCAGAAGAGTGGCAACTGGGATTTAATGCAAAGAAGTGCAAAATCATGCACATAGGGAAGAGAAACCCTGAAGCCACTTATAGGCTGGGAGGGAGTTGCTAGCAGTCACAAAGGAAGAAAGAGACTTGGGCATCATCATCACTGATGACCTGAAATCATCCAAGCAGACCCCTAAAGCAGTAGGTAAGGCTAGGTGTTAGGGTGTATTAGTGGGGTATCATCAGTGAAGAGGGAGGTAATAACCTCTGTACAAGACATTGGTTAGGCCCCATCTGGATTACTGTGCAGTATTGGAGGCCACACCTTCACAAGGACATTAACCAAATTGAGGCAGTCCAGAGAAGGGCAACCAAAATGGTGCAGGGACTGCATCAGAAGACATATGAGGACAGATTAACGGAGCTCAATATGTATACCCTTGAGCAAAGGAGGGAGAGAGATATGATCGAGACATTTAAACACCTTAGGGCATAAACAAGGTGAAAGAGTCTAATATGTTTAAATATAAGAAAATAGCAGGACAAGAGGACACAGCATGAGATTAGAGGGAGGCCGATTAAGGGGAATGAGGAAATTCTTTTTCACAGAAAGGGTGGTAGATGCATGGAATGGCTTACCACAAGAAGTAGTGGCTATGGAATACAGTGCAGGGCTTCAAACAGGCATGGATAGGCATAAGGGAGCAATACAAATGACTATGAATAGATAGGTCACTGACATCATGAGCAATGATGGCACATTTATAAGGTAGAAAAGAAATGGGCAGACTGGATGGCCTTATGTCCTTATCTGTCAACTTCTATGTTTCTATGTTTCTATGACTGTGTCAAATGCCTTGCTAAAAGTCTAGGTAGGCCATGTCCACAGCCCTTCCTTGGTCTACTACTTGTCACCAGTCAAAGAAATTTATTAGATTCTGCCTGACATGACCTTCCCCCGCTGTGAATCCATGCTGCCTTGGGTCCTGTGCTCCACTGGCCTCTAGGTACTCAACTATTCTTTTTCCTTCAGAATGACTTCATCACTTTCCCTACCACAGAGGTCAGACTGACAGGTCTGTAGTTTCCTGCCTCTGTCTTGGTCCCACTTTTGTGAAGGGGAATCACATCCCGCCTTTCCTCCAGTCCTCTAGTACCACACCATCCTCCCATGATTTATTAAAAAGAGTATCTAGTGGTTTTACTAATTCCTCCTTAATTTTTTTAGAATTTGGGTGAATTCCATCAGGACCCATTGCTTTCTCCACCTTCAGTTTTAGGAGTTCTTGCAGAACCTTTCTTCTGTGGAAAGGACTGGGATCACTTCCTATCAAGAGTGCTTCTGTTAATTGGATTAGGCACTTCTCCTCCTTTGTGAATACTGAGCAGAAATATTTGTTCAGTATCCTTGCTTTTTCATTATCCTCTGCCCACCCACCGCTCATTCTATTCAGCCTCACTACTCTCCTCCTTGTCTTTTCTAGCGCTGCTGTACTTATAGAAGGTTTTATCCTCTTAACTGAGTTGGCTATCTTTTCCTCAGTTTGGGCCTTTGCTATTCTGACTTCCTCCCTGCTTCCTTCTGCCTTAACTGGTACAGCTCTCTGTCCTGCTCCTTCTGTGTTTCCTTATACTGCCGGAATGCTCTTTTCTTCCTGACTTTCAGCCACCTCTTTTGAGAACCATAGTGGCTTTTCTTTCATTTTGATTTGTTTATTTGCTTCACACAAAGGCTTGTTGCCTCTGTGATGGCAGTTTTGATGACTCTATTGTTGCTCCACACCTCCTTCTAGCCTGTTTGCTAGTGCTTTTCTGAGGCACTCTCCATCTTGCCAAAGTCAGCTCTCCTAAAGTCCAGTACCTCACTTTTAGTATGCTTGGACTCTGTAGTTGAGTTTAATGTGAACCACTACTTGTTGATGGTCACTTGTCCCTCAGATGGCTACCCACTCTAGATCTGAGATCCTCACTGCCTCCTGCTTGAGAGTACGAGGTCTAAGATTGCTCCTCACAAGTGGGTTCTGAAACTAGCTGTCTAATGCCTGCCACCTGTAGGGCATCAAGAATGGCCCTGTTTTGGATGTGGCTGCAGCAAATGTGCTCCAGTTAACATCTGGCATATTCAGGTCTCCCATCAATAGTATCTCCCTTTCTCTACCATTCTAAGAATGCCTTCTATCATATCCTTGTCCATTCCCTCCCCTGACATGGGGGTCTGTACACAACCCCTGTGTGGATTGTGGTGCCTTTCCAGTCTCCAAGGTGACCCACAGTGCCTCCTCTCTCCTGTTTACTCTTTGTTCAGTTGCTTTTATCCCTTCCTTTACATAGAGAGCTACTCCTCCTCTTCTCCCTGCCTGTCTCTCCTGTAGGTTATGTAACCTGGTATGTTAACAACCCAGTCATGGTCTCTGTGTACCATGTTTCTGGACTGCTATGATATCCAGGCATCCTCCTTCCATCAAGGCCAACAGCTCAGGGAGCTTGTTGCCCAGACTACAGGCATTGGTACTCATTACCCTCCATTTCCGGATGGCCTTACTCCCTTTTGCCCCATCCCTGTCCTTCTTGCCTTTGTCACTTTCTCCATTTACCCCTGCCCTTCTCCCTATCGACATCTCTGTGTTGGTGTTTGCCGCACTTACTACCGTGATTATTTGTGGGGGCTAGATTCTGCTCCTTTCCAGTGCCTCCCCTGGCTGTTTAAAAGCTTGTGCCAGTGACTATTAAACCTATCACCTAGGATCCTGTTCTTCTCCAGACAGATGCAGCCTATCATGCCAGTATAGTTTGTATCATCCAGGTGGACCCCCAGTCCCAATGAAGCTAAATTCTGAGCCTCACACCAGTATTTCAACCACTGATTGAATCCCCATGGCAGCGGAACACCCAGCCCTCCTATGCCATAGATGGCAGCACTATGTAGAGGCTACCGTCGTGCTACTTGACTAAGGCCCTCCCCAATCTCCACAAACTCTTCCTGCACTTCTCTAATCCTTTCTTAGCCAGGTCATTTGTCCCTAGGTGGACAACGACATCCAGCTCCCTCCTCTGTGCAGCTGCTCCGGCAATCCTGAGGATTTGCTCCCTGTCCCTCCAAGCCATGGCTCCAGGCAGGCACCTTACCTCCCTCTCCCCTTCCTCCCCCAGTTCTACCTTCCCAACAATGGAGTCCCCCACCAGGAGTTGTTTCCTTCCCCTGCAGGGTCCCCTGCCACCGTCCTGTGGGTCTCCTTTGTGGAGGTTCCCAGCATCCTCCTTGGTCTCCACTGCGGGTGCCTCCATAGAGAACCACACTTGCCAGAATGGCATAGGAATTGTGGAGAGGTACAGCTGGAGGGATGTGCCTCTGTTCACCACCCCACCCTCCCTGAGCCCATGTGGTCCAAACCTCCTCTTTCTTGGCAACCTCTGAGGCAACGGCAGTGGCACTGGTGATCCCTGGATGGAAGAGGAGGTCCCACAAATCCTGGTCAACTCCAGCTGGAGATGAGCAACCTCCTCCCTCAGCCCAGAGAGGTGCCTGCAGATGGGACAACACCGCATCCTCCAGAACGTCTCCCGGAAGACTGCTGCTCCACAGCCACTGCACTGTACCACCTAATCATGTCTTATTTCTGGCCCTTAACTGTTTTCAATCCTTACTCTTTCCTCTGTTTTTTTTTTCTCTCTCTCTCCTTATTTTCTGCCTGTGTGCCCTTTAAGCTCCTGATTGTCCTGTTCTGAGACAAGAATATCCTATATTTCTCAGTGGACCACTTACTTGCTCAGAGGCAGACCTCCAGCAGCTAGAGGGGGCCAGAGAGCTACTCCTGCCCTTCTAGGATGGTGGGTCTTTGGTGGTTCTGTGATTACTCACTTCCTACTCCCAAACAAGAAGTTTCTGTTGTCAGTCAAATCCTGTGCCTATAAAAATAGAACTAGCTTGGGGTGGGGGAGGGAAGGAGGGCAATATAGTCCCAGCAGAGAAGTCCAGTCACACAGCAGTCCTTTTTCCTGGTGTCTTCTGCCAAGATATTAGCAGAATCTTTCTAAGGCAGTCTTTAAATGTAGCTTCCTTCTAGCTAAGCCACTCCCCCTACTTACTAGATCTTTCTACCAGTAATTTAAACCTCACAGCAGTTAAGTCCTTTCAATCACCTGATATTTACATTTTAACTGTTCAGATACCCATTCAGTTCAGTTAACCCAGACAGACACACACACCTTTTTTTTGTTTTGTATGTTAGTTTTTTTTTTTACCCTAAATTAAAGGTCCAAGTACAAAAGTTCTTCTACCTTAGTCCCAGCAGAGAAGTCCAGTCACACAGCAGTCCTTTCTCCTGGTGTCTTCTGCCAAGATATTAGCAGAATCTTTCTAAGGTAGTCTTTAAATGTAGCTTCCTTGTAGCTAAGCCACTCCCCCTACTTACTAGATCTTTCCACCAGTAATTTAAACCTCACAGCAGTTAAGTCCTTTCAATCACCTGATATTTACACCTATAACTGTTCAGATACCCATTCAGTTCAGTTAACCCAGACAGACACACACACACACTTTTTTTTTGTTTTGTATGTTAGTTTTTTTTACCCTAAATTAAAGGTCCAAGTACAAAAGTTCTTCTACTTTGGTCCCAGCAGAGAAGTCCAGTCACACAGCAGTCCTTTCTCCTGGTATCTTCTGCCAAGATATTAGCAGAATCTTTCTAAGGTAGTCTTTAAATGTAGCTTCCTTCTAGCTAAGCCACTCCCCCTACTTACTAGATCTTTCTACCAGTAATTTAAACCTCACAGCAGTTAAGTCCTTTCAATCACCTGATAATTACACCTATAACTGTTCAGATACCCATTCAGTTCAGTTAACCCAGACACACACACACACACTTTTTTTTTGTTTTGTATGTTAGTTTTTTTTACCCTAAATTAAAGGTCCAAGTACAAAAGTTCTTCTACTTTGGTCCCAGCAGAGAAGTCCAGTCACACAGCAGTCCTTTCTCCTGGTGTCTTCTGCCAAGATATTAGCAGAATCTTTCTAAGGCAGTCTTTAAATGTAGCTTCCTTCTAGCTAAGCCACTCCCCCTACTTACTAGATCTTTCTACCAGTAATTTAAACCTCACAGCAGTTAAGTCCTTTCAATCACCTGATATTTACACCTATAACTGTTCAGATACCCATTCAGTTCAGTTAACCCAGACAGAGACACACACACTTTTTTTTTGTTTTGTATGTTAGTTTTTTTACCCTAAATTAAAGGTCCAAGTACAAAAGTTCTTCTACTTTAGTCCCAGCAGAGAAGTCCAGTCACACAGCAGTCCTTTCTCCTGGTGTCTTCTGCCAAGACAGTTGTCACCACCGCCTCTTTCAGGGAGCTGGGAAACTCACCTGAGTCCAAGGAGCACCAGACTATTTGCACCAAAACTGGACCAATGATATCAACACAACTAAAATAAGGGTAGTCGGTTCAGGGTCCAAGTTACAGCTTGTGGGCATACACTATGGATAAACCTCATAATATCCACGAACTCAGATCGATAAAAGGAACTCCAGGAGAATCGAGGCACTGTGTTCTCACATGCCCCTACGACATCACCCATAGAGGTTGTCGGACACAGGTCCGCCCTGATGTCAGCCACCTTAGTTGCAAAGTATCGAGTGAGCTCATCGCACTCTATTTGCGAAAAAGCTTTCTGAACTTGCAGGCAGGCTGGGTTGCACAGTCTATCTACAGTTCGAAACAGCTGAGCCGGTCGATTCTGAGCAACTGCAATCTCCCTGGACAGGAACTCTGCCTTCTTATGGGTGATTGCAGATAGCATAATGTTCTATCAATCTAAGGCAGTCGGCTTCAAGGGCGGACCTACGCCAACAACGCTCTAACCTTCGCCCTTGTCTCCGCATCTCCCTCAGAGTCCTATTGAACCAAGGGGCCCTGGGGTGAAGGGAAAGGGGGCACTCATGAACAGGAGCAATAGAATCCAGGGCAACCATGATGGCCTCGTTATAGGCCAACACCAGTGACTCTGGGTTACTGCTCACCAACACGGGGGATGATAGGTCAAGGACCGCGCTAGGCCTTGTGAGGTAACATTCCGTAATGCGTACCTGACCATCTCCACAGGGGATGGCCTTCTAAGGGAGGTGCAAACACTGAACCTCACAGTGTAGTGGTCAGACCAAATGACTGGTTCCACCCCACGCCGGATGCATCAATCCCTAGAAGAAGACTAAGTCCAGAGAATGTCCAGATTTGTGCGTAGCAGTGGAAACTACCTGTGTAGGCCCAAAGAAGACATTAATTGGAGGAAGTGGTTACCAAATTGTGAGAGTTCGTCATCGACCCAGGCGTTGAAGTCACCCAGCACCATCAATCTGGGTGACTCAAATGACATGTCGATGAGGAAGTCTGCCACTTCCTGTAAGAAGTGTTTCCCATCTCTGGGTGGACGGTAGATGAGAACGATTTGAATGCCTACACCTGCTACAACTGTACACTCAAAGGACTCAGCCTCCCCTACTACTACACTTGTGAGGCCCAATTCAGTCTTAAAACAGACTGCAACCCCCCCAACCCTGCGGTCCAATCTCGGGCTGTGTATCACCGAGTACCCGTCCAGAATCATGACCTCTACTGTAGGGCCAGAATTTTCATCCAGCCAGGTCTCGGTGATGCAAGCCAGGTCAGCAGAGCCAACAAGATCAGCAATAATGGCGGTCTTGTTCCTAACAGACCTGGCATTGCATAACACCGCCCGAGTTGGACAAATCTCGGAAGCTGTCAGGCCTATCTGCCTACTGAAATCAGTAGTGCCCTTGGGTATGGATACCAGACAAGGCGAACCCCGATCTGGATTCCATTTCACCCCAGGGTGCCTTCTGGCCTTAATAATCCCAATACGATGGCCCCGCTCGTTCATCCTCCCTTGTTCGTGAATCCCCACCCCCTCACTCTCCCACGAGCAATCCCTAATGCTCTACACTGCTGGTAGATGTCAAAATGTAAGGGAGGAGTACAAAAGGGGCGGAGGGTGCGAAGAAAGGAGGATGAATAGCGCACCACCGTGGGGGATAAAGGCCAGCACATGTCACTACTTAACTAAAATAATAAACACTAAAATACAAAAACACTATCTTATAACAATAAAAATTATCAAGTAATCCCTAAACTTATCCAAAAATAAACAAAAGCAAAAACAAGACCCAACCCAAAATATATGAACTAACCTAAATTAACAGTCGTACTAAAATTAAAAAAAAATATATATATATACAATTTCAATAACATACAAATTTAAACGAAAATAAATAATAAATCCTATATAATCCCTCCCCAATCCTCTCACCACCGGGAAAGAGGATACAATGGCACTCTCACTGCCAAACCAGCATAAAACATACAATTTAAAGAAAAATAAACTCCCTCAGTTCTCTCACAACTAGGGAAGAATGATATCAGTCTTTCTCACTGCTAGGAGAAAGACATAAACTGTAAAGTCAAATAAACAAAAGAAATTAAAACAACAGAAGTTTATGGACCCAGGGTCCTCTCACCACCCAGGTGTCCAAATCAAAATCCGGAAGAAGACAACAGTCAACAACCTCTTGAAGCAGGTCCAAAAATCCACATAGGTTCCGAAAGTCCAAGTCCAAGGAGGGCAGCCAAGTAAACCCAAACAGGAAAAACAGTCCAAGGCGGAGGACCACAAATACTCTATACAGCAGGATCAAGAGATTTAGTCCAGAACACAGTTCCAACCCCTCTGCTCCCTGCCAAGTACACACCAGGGCAGTTAGTGTCACTCACACCAAAGGACCATGAGAAAAGCCACTAAAGCAGCAATTTCCATGGTCCAAGGGAGTGAGGCACTCCACTCAGTTCCCCAACTGGAGAATACCCCAACCCCCTGTGGAGTGGCAAACCCTAGAGGGCATCAGCTAGAGTAGGTGAGTTGCTAAAAAGTTCACCTGAAGTTTCAGGATAATCAAAGGACACCTACAGTCTCCAACAGAGCCCCAATCAAAAAGATCCTCCATCGACTCTTGCCAGTATTCACAGTATCCAAAGAATACGTCAAGCTGATCAGTACTCCTCACCCTCCACACAATAAAAATGCTTCCACTGGAGGAACGGAGTACAAAACACAAAGTCCCCACTTCAGTCCGTGGAGGAGACGAAAACCCAACTGGTGTCTCCTCTCCGAGAACTCGTATCAACTCGTGTCAAACCACAGAGGAACAGCAAAAGAGAAGCCCGACTGGCATCTCTCTTAGATCCAAAACCAGGAATATAGAGCCCACCCGGCATCAAACCACCACCAAAGCAGGACCTGAAAATCTAAAAAAGAGAACCGACCAGCGTCTCTCTCGATCCGAGAAGCGGACCTGCTATACACCTGGCGATGGCCAAGCGATAACGTTTAAAGCCAAAACCGAACCAAAATAAAACAGGAAACAAAACTCGAACTTAAACAAATTTAAAACTAAAATAAATAACAAAAATCAGAAACTTCGTCGAGAAAGCGTACAGCAACGCACTCAGCCTGGCAGCCATCTTGAGAGAGCTCAGTGTACCTCTTCTGTATATATAGTATTTGTTAATTATTTCACAGACTACATCATCCTCTGGTCCCTACCTGATTTACTCTATATCCTCAAGTTGTTCACTGAAACTTCTTGTCAACCTAGCCTGCTATAAACTACGTATCTGTATATTTATACTTATGTAATCCCTGTTATTGTAATTATGTAACCTCTGTAACCTGGTGTACTCATGTTTTTCTAAGACATGGAACCTCCTTGTATCTGCTTATGTACTCGTAACCACTGTAAATGTTATGCTCATGTATTACTACAGTGTGGAACCTCTGTAAAAGAGCCTTTGGCTCAAAGGTACTTCTTAGAAATAAATAAATAAACAAATACCCCCATGAGGTATTTAAAGGTCTCTTTCATATACTAACATATTAATTGCCAGCAGATTAGGCCTTATGGTCTATCAAGTCTGCTCGAACCTCAGATCCCTAGTTGGGTGCGAGGCCCTCCCCCCCTTGTGTTCCAGAAACCCTATATCCATCCCCATCCCCTGGGACAGGCCATCATCTGATACATCCACTTTCTGTGTCTGTCCCACTCTCTCTTGAAGCCCTCCACTGGGGATCTCTGAACCAGCTCGCCAGGCAGTGAATTCCAAGGGTCCACCACCTCTCAGTGAAAACATCCTCCTCTTCCCCTCACCCTTCCACCTTCCAACTTCAAACCATGCCCTCTGGTGATACCTCCCTGCTTTAGTCTAAAGATCCCCTCCATGTTTACTCTATTTATTCCCTTGAGGTACTTGGAGACCTCAATCATGTCCCCACTGTCTCTCCTCTCCTCCAATAAAAACAGGCAGAGCTCCTCAAGTCTGTCCTCATATGTCAAATCCCCTAGTCCTCGTATCATCTTAGTTGCCCTCCTCTGTACCCTCTCCAGGAGCTGTATGTCCCTCTTCAAGTGTGGTCCTGTTTGCCTTGATAGCCGCTCTCCTCTACTGCTCAGAGTTATTCATACAAGCATCCACCATGACCCCTACTGTGGTCTTTTTCCCCTATTTAGGCCTCCAGTGCCTCCCCTCCCAGGGTGTACCTGTGTTTAGGGTTTCCCCCAAGATGTAACACCTTGCACTTGGTGATATTGAAATTTAATTTCCATGTGTGAGCCCAGCTTTCCAGGGTGTCCAGGTCCTCTTGCAGGGCCAACCTCCCCTCTTCCCCTCAACTACTGCTCCCATCTTGGAGTCATCAGCGAACAGACTAATTTCACACCCTATACCCTCCCTGATGTCCGATATGTATGCATTAAACAGGATCAGACCTAGGACCGAGCCCTGTGGTACCCCACTACTGACCTCTCTAGGGTTCGAGAGCTCCCCACCGACCACTACTCTCTGGGTGTGTCCAGCTAGCCAGTTTTCAATCCATCTGACCATCAAAGGGCCTACTCCCAACCCCATCAGTTTCTCCACCAGACCATTGTGGGGGACAGAGTCAAACACCTTGCTGAAGTCCAAGAATAATACATCCACAGGCTTTCCCCTGTCCAGTTCTGATGTTACCCATTCGTAGAACTCCACAAGATTGGTTTGACATGATCTACCTGGCACAAACCCATGTTGCCGACTATCCAGACCTTTCACCTCCTCCAAGTACACCTCCAATCATTCCTTTAGTATACTCTCCATTAATGTTCCCACCACCGAGGTCAAACTGATGGGTCTATAGTTACCTGGTACTTCCTCGACCCCCTTTAGGATTGGCACCACATGTGCCTCTCGCCAATCCCTTGTGTACCTCCTGTCTCAAGTGGTTTGTTGAAGAGCTCCACCAGGGTGCAGCCAGTATGTCCTCCAATTCCATAGTACTTTCGGATGAATGCTATCCGGCTCAGGAGATTTATCTTTCTTTAGGGCATTGAGAGCTAACCACACCCTTTCGGTGTAGATAGTATCATCCGTTCGCTCCACCTTACTGGCTTTTTTATCCTTATCCTGATGTGACACCCCAGGGGTACCTCTCCCTCCCCTGCTCCTTCCTCTCTTCCAGAGTATACATGTTGAGGTCCTTTAGTCTCTCCTTGTAGGGCTTTTGATGCAGACTCTGCACCATTTTGGTTGCCCTCCTCTGGACCACTTAGACTCTGTCTATGTCCTTCCAGAGATGTAGGGCTCAATTTCTGGCCGCAACTTGTGGCAGAAAAGTGGGCTGTGTTCAATGCAGTTGCTCCACAAGCAAAAGTCTGTATTCCAGAAAGTTTGTCGCAAGTGGCAAACATTTTAGAATAGCCACAGCATCTGTCCCTGCACCAGGAAGAGGGGTGCATCTGAGGCTGTGGCATAGGACTGGGATGCAGCTCCAGACAAGTGTACAGGGTAGCCGAGGTCCCTAAGGAGCACCAAGCCTGGAACCTGGGCATGAAAGGGTCAGGCCCCACAAGGATGTAGTACTGGTCATGGGGCCACCACAGGGCAGTGGCCCTATCCATTATTAGTACCCTTATGCCACCACAGTGTTGTGCTACCCATGTGGGCTACACCAACCCCACCAAGCCCCAATATGTACATACTCTGGTGGTGGTATAGTGTCCCCCTCCTGAGCTCCGATCTCCAGGTGACACAAAAAGAGGAACACGATTCCCATTATACTCCCTGGTGGTCTAGCCATCCCCACCACTCCCACACTGAGAGGCATTTCCACCCACTCCCCACCATTCCAACACGCATCTGTGGCTGGCAAACCCTCCTCACACCACCATAGCTACCTGCACAATGTGATTTCACAGACTCAGAGTGTACTGTTCATTTACATGGTCTGTGAGACTGCATTGTGTGGCTGGCTGTCGAGTGTGAGGAGAACTGTGCCAGTCACAGATGTGTGTTGGGGATGATGGGGGTAGCGGGTGGATGACCACTGCCTCTTGGGGTTGGATGGGTGTGGGACCACTATACCACCAGGGAGCATAATGGGGAATTGTGTGCCTCTTTTCTGGGCCACTGGGAGATCAGAGCTTGGGGGGAGGCGCTGTTCTACAGAGGCAATGTCTTCTTGAGGAAGATTGGGGATCAAGGTGGTGGCCACTAGACCATCAATGATTCGGGACACCAAAGAGGATGGGGGAATGACTACAGGGTACTGTGCCATACTTTCTGGGCAAAGGGGTACCTATTGGGTGGTATACCAGGCCAAGCTGGCACCAGCAAGCCACATGCTAGAGGTGGGTTGTCACCCCCCCATCCATTCTCCCACCAAGACATGTCCTGAACCTGGTGCACCCCTACAGGCTCCTATCCCACCTCACCTCAGTGGCACAAGCCAGTTAGATCACCTCTTGGCTGGTCTAACTGGCGGCCCTTCCTGCGTCCATGGTGGGGCTTCCAAAATCCAAGGGGATGTGGCAGCTCCACCATGGCACAAGCCCATTTGCGACCTGATGCCCTGGGTTGTTGAATGCAACCCTGGTGCAAGTGGGCTTGGCACAGATGCAAGCTGTGTTAGAAAATCCCATTTAATGCATGTTGTGATGCAAATCACTACTTCCGTCAAACATCTTTGCCACAAGTTCACTGCACCACACATCTTTTTCTAAAATTGAGCCTGTGGTCTCCAGAACTGAACACAGAACTCCAGGTGGTGTCTTAGCAACTATCTACACAGAGGCAACACCTCCTCCCTTTCTGCTGGTGGTACCCTCCCTATGTACCCCAGCATCCCTCTGGCCTTGCCCACTGCTTTTTCACACTGCCTGGTCACCTCTAGGTCATTGGTTATGATTATCCATGGGTCTCTTCTGCTTGGTGGTTGTCAATACCACTTCATCCATTCTGTACTCCACCGTTGGGCTTCTATGCCCCAAGTGCATTTTTTGCACCTTTTCACATTGAAACCCAACTGCTTATACCCTTTGCCTCAAGTCTTCTTAGGTCTCTGTACCCCCCCTCCCCCGGAGAGTCCACCCTATTGCATATTTTGGTGTCATCTGCGAAGAGGCAGACCTTCTGTTCCAGTTCCTCTGCAATTTCACATGTAAAGACATTAAAGAGGACTGGTCCCAGGACTGATCCCTTAGGCACCCCACTGGTCACCCCCCTTCCTCAGAGTAAACACTGTTTATCACCAGCCTCTGTCACCTATCCTGATCAATTTCTTACCCAGGTTACCATCTTTGAACCCACTCCTAAGCTACCCAGCTTGCTTACTAGTGTCTTACATGGAATGGTGTTGAAAGTCTTGCTGAAATCTAGGTAGGCTATGTTCATAACTCCACCCTGATCTAATTTATTCATCATCCACTCAAAGAAATCTATCAGATTCATTTGACATGAACTCTCCCTGTGAATCCATGCTGCCTCAGGTCTTGTAACCCATAGGATTCAAGATATTTCACAATCCTTTCCTTCAGCAGTGACTCTGTTAACTTTCCTTCCACTGATGTCCAACTGATTGGCCAGTAATTACCAGCCTCCTCCCTGCTACCACTTTTGTGAGCTAGGACTACATTGTCCTTCCTCCAGTCCTCTGGAACACTCCTTTTTCCAGTGAGCTGTTAAAAAGGACTGTCAGAGGTCCAGACAGTACCTCTTTGAGCTCTCTCAATATCCTTTGATGTACCCCATCTGCTCCCCCCTTATCCACTTTCAGATTAGCAAGTCTCTTTAGCACTCTCTCCTTCAAAAATGGACTAATGTCCACCTCCCTCCAAAGCTCCTGTTACATTTCTGTGGCCACTCCCCTTATCCTTCCTCTGTGAACACTGAACAGAAGTATTTGCAGAATCTGGTGTAGATATCCTTATTTCTGGTATATTTCTGGCATTAGTTCTGGCAGAATCTGGTACAGATATCATTATTAATATAGTATATAAAACAAGAAAAGACACAATGCCTCCAAACTCTTACAGACCAATTTCATTGATTAATAATGTTTAAAAAAAAAACTCTTTTGCTAAAATATTGACAAAAAGGATGAAGAAAATACTTCCAAAAATAATATATGAAGATCCAGTAGGATTTACAATACATGCAATTACTTGTATCAGAATTTAAGAAATGTCTTCTATAGAATACACAGGACTGGGAAATCCCAACTTGGCATGAAGATAATATCATTAGATACTGAAAAAGTGTTTTACCATGTCGAGTAAGAATACACTGCAGAGATCTTGAAAAACATTTCAATTTGGAAACGACTTCTAGAATAGAGTTCTAGAATACTGAGATTTGCTGCTACATTTGGATGATAAAAATGATATAGAAATTTACAATTTGGGGTTTTATATTTATGTATATGTATGCATTTGTATATTATACAAAAACAAATATATCACTGTATTTAACCAAGAGTTAAAGGGATAAGTAAGAGAGGTGTATAACATACTCCAGATATAACAGAACTTCATATACAAGGTGGCTTTTTGTATATTATTTATTTGGATTTTCTTAATCGGGTAGGCTCACTGAGACTGAAAACCCCTTTTCATAGGATCTGTATGGAGATGACATACGGCCGGGTGGTGGTCAGTTGTGGGGACTGTGGGGCCATCTTCTCCAGTGTTACAGTCTGGAAGGGGGTGGCACTACCTCATCTGCAAGACCTTTGTGGAGCTCCATGCTTAGGTGATAGCAGCAACAGACAAGCACCTGCTCAGCTGGGGTCCACCCCCACATCCCACTCCCCAGAGGTCCACTGGCCCAGGGGTCTGGAGGGTGGTGGGGAAGGGTAGGAGGAACAGTGTGAGGTGCAGCCCAAAGAGGTTCCACCAATCTCACATAATTCAGATAGCAAATCACTTTGCATCCCTAGAGGAGGCTCATGTGCCTGAGTCCGTGTGGGGTAGGGTTTTAAATCTGTTGAGGGAAATGGGCTCAATGATTTGATAGCACCCAAGAGGGTGAGCAGGAGGAAGTCAGCAAGGTGAGTCTTAGTGATAGCTAACTCAGTGATTAGTGAAGTAGAGAGGGTGGTGGATAGGGCAGTAGAGAGGGTGGTGGGGGAGGGAATGGGGAGTGAAATGGTCAGATGCCTTCCTGGTGCATTAGCCATCCAGAATATAGATATGATAGAGAGAATAATGGAGAAGGGTAAGAGGGATCTGGGGTGCTGGTAAACTTGGGTATCAATGAACTGGTATACCGGCCCATGGAGGAAGTGAAGCTGAACTTTAAGAGCTGGGGACAGACAGAAGGTGCACTCCACTTCCCTGGCCTTTTTCTGAGGTCCTCCTGTGTGTTGATAAGGGGAATGGGTATGACTCAGTAAGAAAGGAAGAGACTGGGGAGTTTAATGGGTGGTTGAATTTGGGAGACTGGTGGAGGCTTCTGGGATACAAGGCTCTTCAGGGGTGATGGCCTTCACTTGACAAGAGAGGGGCCAGTGCTCTGGGGCAGAAACTTGACATTTACATTGGACAGATAAACTGACTGCTGTGTAGACAGAGGATAGGGGAACTGCTGAAAAGGGAGAGCAGATGGGACATGTAGCTAGGGCTCCCCCTGAACAGAGAACTAGTAGCAGTAGGGTGAGTAACAGTAAGGTTGAAATTCAGATTATGTTAGGGGAAGAGACCAATGAGGGAGGGCTGACAAAGCCTACATTCAGCATGAAAAATTAAAAAATTAAAGAGACTAGGGTAGAATAAGGCAGAAGGAATAGGAAACAGTAAGAGTGGATTAGGAGAAAATGAAAAGGGGTCTATCTTAATGCCAGGTATTCTGGGAAATAAAATTAGTGAGCTCCAGGCAATGGTGGCAGACACTGAAATGAATCTAGTAGCCAAGCCATCACAGAAACTTGGGCTACAGACAATAACAACTGGGACATGGCAGTCCCAGGCTATACCATGTTTAGACGAGTTAAAGGAAAGGGAAAGGGAGGAGGCATAACTTTATATGTCAGAGAGGGTACAGAGGCCGTGGAAGATGGAAACATCAGGGGAGGTAATGGGGAAATGGAATCATTGTGGGTTCAGCTCAAGGCATCATCAGGCAAGAAACTGCAAATGGGGGTGATCTATAGAACTTCAGGACATGAGAAAGAGAGAGAGAGAGAGAGATATTAGGAGCTAGGGGAAGAACTAGAAAGGGGTGTGTGGCAAAGGGAGGGTGGTGGTGGTGGTGGGAGATCTAAACCTGCCAGATAGTGATTGTGGCATTCGAAGCCAGGAGCTCCAGAAGTGAGGTCCCACTAGATACATTGCAGGACTGCATGTTGGTGCAACTAGTTATGGAAACCACTAGGCAGGCTGCCATTCTTGATGTGGTGCTCATCAACTCGAAAGTGGTAGGAGAAGTGCAGGTAGGGGACCCACTAGGGTCCAGTGACCCTAACTCTTTATGGTTCTACCTGTCCCTTGGGACTAGTAAACCCTCATCAAAGGCTGAAGTCCTAGATTTCAGAAGGGCAGATTTCAACTGGATGAGGGAGCTGCTCTGGGACATGTCAGAGTGGACAGCATCAGGGATGTGGAAGAAAGATGGGGAGCATTCAAGGGACCATACTTGAGGTAACACAGTCTTGCATGAGAATGGTAATTAAAAGAAAAAGGTGAAAGAGATCAATATGGTTCTCTAGAAAGGTCAAGGGAGCAGTGAGAACCAAAAAGAAGTCCTTAATGAGGTACAAGGAAAAACAAGGGAAGGAAGGAAGAATGGGGAGAGTACCCAATGAGAACAAGGGAAACCAAAAGGGTGATCACAGAAGCAAAGGCAGACACAGAGATGTGTATTGTGGAGAGGGTCAAGAGTGAGGAAAAATTGTTCTTTAGATATATTAGGAAATAAAGAAAAGAAGGGAGAAATTGTTTGACTCACAGTCAAAGGTGGTGTAACTGAGGAGGACGGGAAGAAAGCAGCCATTTTACAGACTGCTTTTGCTCTGTAGTCACAAGAGAAGACAGGGCCTCTGCCACAGAGTGGCATTACTGCATATGCAGAGGAGACTCAGAGATGAGGCAGCAAGTATTTACCAGTGAAAAGGGTCCAAAAGGGCTAGCAGCCATAAAGATAGATAAGACTATAGGGCCATATGGGATGTTTTAGAGGGTGCTCAAGGAACTGGCAATGGAACTAACTGAAGCCCTGGTGGGGCTATTCAATAGCTCAGTTCAGATAGGGGCAGTTCCAAAAGACTGGAGGGTAGCAGATATAGTCCTGCTCCATGGGGGGGGGGGGGATACCAGGTAGCTACAGACCTGTCAGTCTTACCTCTTTTATGGGCAAACTGATGGAGACACTAGTCAAAGAGGACCTTGCAAACTACCTGGAGAGCAATGGACTCCAATATTTTTGAATGACTGATTTTATTATAATGTTTTAATTTTATGTACTTGATCTATTTTTGTAAAATCACTTTGGTTTTTGAAAGGCACTTTTTAAAAATAAAGAATGACTGATTGATTGAAGCAGTCTGGGTTCATGGCAGGAATGTCTTGTCAGACCAACCTTATAGTATTCTTTGACTGGGTAATGAGGTTAGTGGATAAGGACCATGCTGTGGATTTACTCTACTTGGATTACAGCCAGGCTTTTGACTCAGTGTCCCACAGAAGGCTGCTGAAGAAGCTAGAGGATCTGGGCACATCAAAAGATACAGATGAGTGAGAAACTTTTTGGAAGGGAGAAAGCAGAGGGTTGTGGTTAACAGAGTCAAGTGGGGCTAGCAGTATAGCCTGGAGGTTAAAGTTATGGGCTGTGAATCAGCTTGGTACATGCAGCAGACTTGGGTTTGATTTCCACAACCTCCACTTGCATACTGTGACTCTGAGCAAGACACTTAACCTTCACACCCTTACAGAAATATAAGCGTGCTGTGTACATGCAGAATGCATGCCACATCTAATTGTGCAATGTTTGCATGCAGTTCACATACACAAAGTGAATCTATGTCAACCAAGTCTAAAAGCACATCAGGTTCGCATGCTGCAAGCTTGACATGTGTGCAGCAGGTAAGCTGGTGTGAACATCTTCTAAAATCACATCAGGTTCGTGTATTGCATACTTGACATGAGTGCACCAGTTAAGCTGATGTGAATATCATTTTATGTCCTCTCCCATCTCACAGTGGTAATACAAAACATATAGTTTCAGAAACTGAATGGCATAATTCAAAACTTTCTGTGGGGCACAGCCGAACACAGATTCAGTTGGGCCAAACTATGGGCTCCAAAAGAGAAGGGATGGAATTTGCCTAAATTTTCAAAGATATGCCTTCACATGCCTTGCAGCCATGTCATGCTGGATGTTCAATGCACCGAAATCCCTGGCTCCGGCCTGGGTGCATATTGAATATGAGTTATCAGAGGGAGTGCACCCGATGGTCTTCCTCAGCTCCCTTCTCCCCAGACAAGTACAACCTTGGGGCCCCATTCAAGTAGCCCATAAGGCATGGCAGAAAGTGGGAAGGTGCACCAGAGGCTGCTTACACCCTGGTTTTTCACACCAATTTGGAACAACCCTAACCTACAAATAGGGCACCGAATGCTAATGTGGAAAGGGTGAAGAAATATGGGGGTTAACTTCATTAAGGATATCCTAGAGGATGATGGAAGTACCGTGAGCACATTCCAAGTCCTGCAGGACAAATATGACTCCTAAAGGGGATCTGTAGAGATACTTCCAATTAAGAAGCTTGTACTCAGCCTGGCAGGAAACAAAATGTAGGTGCATCACTTGTAAGAAATACCCCAATAAAGGGCTAAGCTTTCCATAAATAAACGGACCCAAAATCCCAAAGGCCGAGCCAGCAGGATCCAACTGATTAAACAGACAGAACCAGACCCTCCCAACCAGCCTTGGCCATATGGCAGGCGATGTTGAACCTAGATTTTAGTGAATAAGACCTGGAAAGGCTGCTGGAGGCTAGCAGCAGAGGCTTGCAAGGACCAGAAAAGCCTACTGATTAAGAAAAGATTCTGCAGCTGTGGTACTGCACCCCTTATGTGCTACATAAAATGGGACTTATCCTTACTGACGAGTGCTGGAGATGCAGGGTCACAGAAGCAAACCTACTTCATATACTCAGGAACTGCCCTCACATTGTTACCTTCTGGGAACAGGTAGTGAGGGCCTGCTCATAGATACTCCAGACCAAGATAGGTGGTGGTTGCCCCCTTTGGCTCTTTGGCATTCCCCAAGATGAGACCATACTCACAAAAGCACAAAGGCAATCGCTCTTACAGGCCTCAGTAGAAGTCAAAAGAGTCATATTAGTTAAATGGACACTGCTACACCCCTACATATGGTGAATGGTACAAGGCTCTATAAAGTTTGGCAACTAATACTAGGCTGCTATATTTCTCTGTACAGAAACCCAGCAAGTATCTGGAGATATGGGTCCCATACAATGACTTTCTGACAAAGCATAGCCAAACACCCTCAAATGACTGGATGAAAGATCTTTTGAAACCTCCATAAACTGCATCTGACAAACTCACTGAGTAGGGGAGAGAGAAAGTAGGGATGCCTCTAGTTCTCTGAGAATCCCCCACCCACACTCCATCCTCTCCTCCCCCCACCTACCCCATTCTCCTTATCAAACTGACAAGCTAGCTACTGACAGGAACAAGGTAACCCCTACCTTGCCACCCCTTTTCCCTTCACCTCAACACCTCCCCAGAGTATGATACACCAGCTCAGTACAGGTTAAACTTTTATATGGTTTGTAGATTTAGGCTTGGTACCTGTAACTGCAACTAGTTGATACCATTTTTCCACTGTGTTAAAGTCACATTGACCGGATGTGTGTGTGTGTGTGTGTGTGTGTGTGTGTGTGTGTGTGTATGTATATATATATATATATATATATATATATATATATATATGAATATAGCCTATGTCAGTAGCTCAATATGCTGTAACTAGTCAAATATATGTAAGCCATGTTAAGAATCACTTGCTCTGTATGTACTATTTCTGTTGATTGTTTAAACTTCATACTAAATAAAAGATTAACTACAAAAAAAAATCACATCAGGTTCACATATGTTGCATGCTTGTCATGTCTGTAGCAACTAAGCTGGCGCAAATCTCATAAAAAGCACATCTATTTTTATTTCTCATACTACTAAGCAATTAGAGCAATTAAAATACCTTTTTCAATGATTTCCCATTAAAATTAAGTAAACTCATGGTGCCCGATTCCAGGTCGAATGTCGCAGCTCACCGGCATATGAGTTTGACATTTGCCGCCACACGAGGACCCTGCACAGCATTCCAAGAGTGGCAAGGTCCCAGCACATGTGACATGTGGGTTATGCCATGTGGAGGCTAATGCCATGGGCATGGCGTAGAAGCCCCGCATGTCACAATTAGTTGCCCACTACTGGTAGCCCCCCCACCCTGAAACACCATGGCACACACCAGGGGATATGGGGGCAGGAAAGGTGGCACAGGTGTCTGGGGGGAGTGCACTGGTGATCAGATCCCCTGGGGTCCCTGACTTTCTGGGGGTGGGGGCAGGGGTATGCTTGTGGGGCATGGGAAGCACATCAGCCCCATTGCCATGGCACTGCGAACTGGGCGTCCGGTGGATGGCACCATCGGATGCCCTTAGAGCAGCTCTGAGCTTCTCTAACTAGCTCCACCAGTGCAGCTCCTAGAATCATGGCAGCGGTTATGCGCAGCCGCCTCTTGGAATAGGGCACAGTTGCTGCATAACCACCCATGTGCCATGTTGTTGTGGGCTGCAGCTTAGTGGGTGGCATAACCCACGGCTGGTGTAGCCACAGCCGACACATGGTACAAGGTGCCTCTTCGAATCGGGGCTAGGCGTAATGTTTGCGAAGCCACCAGATATGCAAAGGGTTTGGCATATCTTGGTTTATGCCAGATTATGCTGACTTTGAATTAGCACTATTAATTCCAATCCTTTTGCAAGTTGTTTAATGGCTTTTGACTTTTGTCATTAAATTGCCATTAATTTATAAAGTATTGTTTGCTTACTGCGTTTAATGCCTAGGATATAGTCAGCAAACACCCCCCATTCCAGATGTGTGAAGAGTGGCCTCTGTGTTGTGAAGCCTGACCTTTTTGTTTTGGTCTGTGCTAATCCCCTTATGCATATTTAGTGCTACAAATGTGTTTCTCCAATACTGTTTTGGCTCACTTACTTTCCCTTTGTCATTCTGTATGGAGCATATACACTATGGCCATGCTCGGCACTCTTTGTGATGAGTAGGGTCTTGGAAGCATGCACCACACCTCACATTTTTTCACAGAAATGAAGGACATGGACACTCAAAATGAGATACAATGCCACTAACCCTCAGGATGATCATGACACATCCTGAAACATGGAGATACAGTACCTCAAAACACAGTGGAAACCACTGTATTTACTTATACTGGAGTTAGCTCCTGAGAATTAATTTCTACCATAAAGCAGGGGTGTCATTTACGTAGGGCAGAGGGGGGCAGTTGCCAGTCTCTGCATTTGTACCTAAGTTGTTCTTATGGTGTGGCAATAATGACATTAAATTTAGATTTAATCTTTTGCACAGTATATGCCCCCCTCAGCCTGTGTTGCGCTCACGCTGCAGGTGCACTCCTGAATCGACTGTGTCTGTATTGTGTTGTCCACTCTCTCCACCTATTAGTGATGGTGCCATCACATGTGACGTGGAGGAGCTCCGGTCAAGTAAGAGCACATGAGTCATGCGAGTGGGATAATGGCTATCCCACCACAGAGTAGACAGGCTGCATACTACAGCTTGGAGGAGTCGATGAGCAGTGAACTCTCAATAGCAGTGTTGTGGTGGTCTATTTTTATTGGTCTACTCTTAGTGAACCTCTGTCTCCCTTAGTGGCTGAAGGGGCTGGGGGTGAGTCAGAAGCTAACTCGAGTCTAGGCTACCTAATTACTCTAGTAGGCTCGCCTCACAAAAAAACAGTGCGGGCCCCCTGTAGCAGCAAGCTAAGCCTTGCAGCAGTAGTGACAGTGGTGTGGGTGACCTTCATAGGCTTTGATCAGTGCAGTGTGGCAGCAGCCACGGCAGCAGCCAAGCAAAATGCAAGCAACACAGGCTGGGTGGGTTCAGTTGGTGAGGTGACTTGATCGCAGACAACATTGGGGACCTGGGATGGTTGGTTCTAGCACCCAGTTTGGCAGAAGGATGTAGGAGGCACAGACTGAAAACTGGGCTGGTGGCACACTGCATTAGGTTGCAGGTTCTGGCCAGATAGCCGAGTAAGTAAAAGTAAATAATCTTTTACAGGGGTATTGGGAAAGGAGGAAGGACTAAAATATTGATGTTTTTTTCATGCTTCTGCACCTTTGGGTGGCTTCATGACCCATATGGGATGGGTATTGAATGGAATGAAGTTGGTGAGAGAAATTGGGATTTTTTTTGTGGGGGGGCAAAACTTCAGCCAGGAAAAAAAGTGGTTAATAACTGGGTGGGTTTAAGCCCAAATCTAATGCACTGCTCCAGGGCATAGGCAGATGAATCTTATACATTTGAATTTTTCCTGATTTGCATTTAACTTTTCAGTCACAACAAATACATTTTACCTTTTAAAGACATTCCAGAGCTTGCTGCATAGGGGCTAACTAGCAGCTGGCCTCCACTTGTTGTTGGCTCCCCCCTGCTGAAATCTGAAATGGTACCCCTGCCATGAAGTCCAAATTTACAGGACATCCTCTGTGTGAGGAGAATTTTTTCCATGAGAGGTGGAGGAGGGGCAGAGAAGTTTTCAGGGGTAAGATGAGGGCTATCCCTTGCATTCAAAGACAGTTGAGGAATATGGTATGCAGAGACCATTGGAGCCCCACTATAGTCAGGCTCCCCCCCACCGTGGAGCTGACCTCCACATCCCCATGCTCAGGCACACTATGTCATAGAGCAAGGGAAAGTACAGGGGTGTGCCCCATGAAATGAATGAGGGTATTTTTTTATTACTATTTTATTCATTATTGATTGAGAGTTAGAGATTAATGAAGGTCACTGCTCGACTAACAAGGGCCTTATTTGTAGAATAGTGGCCTTCATTATTCTCCAACTTACCATCATAACATATAAAATAGTAATAAATAATCATCCCATTCATTTCAAGGGGATACACCCCCGCACTCTGACCCGGCATGGACATCATCTCTTAAAGACTCCTACCTCTGGCTCCCTAGTACTCAGGTAAGAGGCTCTCAACTTATTTCTATACTTGGCGGGTTGTCTGTAGAAGCATGGCTGCACCCGCTACAGTGTGTGTGCATGGGGGAAGGTACTGGCTGTGTGGGTGGGTGTCGAGTTAGTGCTACTTTTGTGTTTGCTCCTTAAAGTCTGTTTGCATTAAAGCATTCAAAACTATGGAGAGAGAAAATAATAGGAGTACATGCCAGGCAGAAATAATTAAGTAGATTTGTGAGTAAGTTTGTGTATTAGGGGTGGGAAGAACCACATGCATTTTCATTAGTATATGTGCTACAGTTCAGCTGTGCAGTTGCTATAAGGGGGAGGCAAGAAAACTAAAAGGTATATCAGTGGCTATAAGCATGCTGCATGCATGCCGATGTATGCAGATTTGTATTAAAGTACATGCGAGCCACATGTACGCAGGGGGTAGAGCTTAGTGGTTAAAGACACTGAACTGCAGACCTGGAGATCCAAAGACTTGGGTTAGAATCTCATCAACCCCCACTTGTATACTGTGTGATCCTGAGCAAGTAACTTAACTTTTATGTGTGCAGTTGTCAGTGATAACTTGCTTTTTGCACACGTCACATGCAAGCGGTCTGTTCCAACTTAGCATAAAAAGCATGCTTCCCACACTTGCTTGCTGCACTCATGCCACATGCATGCAATCGGTTCCAATTTAACATTTAAAGCATGCTTGCAGCATGCATATCATATGGGTAGTTTTATGTGCGCAGTATTCAAACATTTCATGTAATTATTTCTGTAAGGGCAGTGCTCCCCAGTCACCCCTGGAAACAGACACTTGCGCCTAGTGGGGCTTTCCTGGTTACTAAAGAATTTTAAAAAAATCAGAAAAGTGGGAAGTCACCAGTTGGGTACTACAAGGCTCATTTCTGGGTCCAGTTCTTTTCAATATGTTCATTAGTGACATGGGAGAAGGAAACCAGGGCAAGATGTGTCTCCTTGCAGATGACACTAAGTTCTGTGGCCGGGACGACAGTGAGGAGGGGGTTAGGGAGATGCAGAGAGCTTTGCAAAAGCTGGAGAGGTGGTCAAATGTTTGGCAGTTGAAATTTAATGCCAAAAAGTACACGGTGATGCACATAGGGAACAAGAACTCGAGGACAGGGTACTGGGTGATGAGGTAAAGGTGTGCATGACCTCCTAGAAATGAGACCTAGGGGTCATCATCAGTGACTCTCTAGAACAATCATACCAATGTAACAAGGCCTACAGTAAGGCAAACGGGATGCTGGGGTGTACAGGAAGGTGCACTGACAGTAGATGGAAGGAGGTATTACTACCTATCTGTAGATCATTGGTGAGGTTCCACCAGGAGTATTGTGCCAATTCTGGAGTTCTCACCTACAGAAAGACAGAGAAAGGCTAGAGACAGTGCAACATAGGGTGGCAAATATGATTCAGGGCCAGCAGAGCAGATCTTATGAGGATCGACTCAAGGCACTGAACATCTGCTCACTGGAAGCCAGACAAGAGAGGGTGATATGATAGGGAACTTCAAATTCCTGAAAGAATTGAACAAGGTAAAATATGAGGAACTATACTGCATAAGTAGCAGATCAAGAACATGGACACAATTGGAAACTGACAGGGGAAGATTCAGGAGGAACTGAGAAAGTTTCATTTACAAAAGGGTGATGGAGCCATGGAACAATGTAATCTGCCAGCTGCCCTAGTGGGCCAAAACTATTAATGGTTTCAAGCACAGGAGTTAGTGGCTGCTCAAGGTGATAGCGGCAGAGCAACAAGCATGGGGGTGGATAGTATAGGTTAGAACCCCTTATGGAGAACAGGTCCCAGATTTGTTAGGTATCCTGTTATATGGGTGACTGAGATTGAGCGACTCACATATGAGTGACTCAGTCTCAGCACCTGCAATGTGAGCTATACTGAAATGGTAGGATGGCGTGGTTATAGCGCCAAGTTAGGGAACAAAATAGTGAGGTGGTATGAGGGCGGAGAAATGAAAGGGGAGGGTTCTGGAAGTAGAAGGAAACTGAACTGTAGTTTGGCAGTGGGCTACTGAGCTGCCATTCTGGTGTGGTGGTGAGGGTGGAAGGCTGTAGTGAGGGAGGTTCAGGGTTGGGTAGGGCTTCTATTTTCTTTTTCACCATGTGCAGCACTTAAATTTTTTATTTATGTCTGAGTTTCTCCCCCTTCCTGACAGGCACCCCGAGCTGAGAATCTTAATTTGGAGGTGGGGCACAACCCCCGCATAGATAAAATGTTGTTTGTTCTCGTCACTGTTGTCGGGTTCACTAGGAGTGTACATCATCGCTTCAGTTTTCAGTGATGTACACTCGCTGTAACAGCGATAGCTGTTTAGTGACCACTATTATTACATGGAACCGATTTTTCAAGGTTTATGGACAGACTGGATGGACCAGTGTTTTTTCTGCCATCACAGTCTATGTTTCTATATTTCAACGTTCCTAATCTCATCATAAGAATACAAACAATCTGTTCAATCCAAAAGCACAGATAATGTACTGGTTCTTCCTTTTTAATTCCTGAATTATTCAAGCCTGTTACTGAGCCCCACCCTTGTCTCTGGGATCAAGAACAGGAACACTACAGTGCACCACCACGCCAGGATTATCAGATTTAAACCCCCAGATGGTCTGATAATCTAGAATTATGTTCATACGATGTAATGATGTTTGTTCAAAACTTTAGTCAAGAACATCCCAAGATTATTTACTTATTCATTTAATTTTGTTGATCGGGTTAGTGCACTACACAATAAATGCCTATCTTCAGGCACGACCCTGTGCCATGAGATTACAAAGATCACTGGAAAATTCAAATTTAACAGTCACAACAATTACAGAGAATAGGAAGACAGTAAAAAACATTAGATATGTTAAAATAATAAGAACATAAACAGCAGGCAAGAATTGCCATTTCAGAAGATATTTAAAGACCTTTTAGAGCTAAATATTAATACAAAGAAAATCAGTAATGATGAACATTTGAATGGGTAAACATAATGAAAGATATTTAAATAACTCATTTAAGATAGGAAAAAAAAATACTTGGGAATAATTATCTCAAAGAATACAAAAGACCTAGACATGCTAAAGTTACCTGCAGTTACTAGTAAAACAGAATCAGATGTGAAAAGGAGGACGAGTATTCCACTGAGATTATGTTGAAAGATCCCAGATTAACAGGCATTTGTCAATGACAAATGCTGTCTTGCTACATTGCAATTGCTAGTGCAGGAGTTAGAGAGATGTATAACAGGAATGGCAGTAAAGTATTGAACTGATGTTCAGCCCCACCCACCCTGCAGAGATTGACAGGCAATGGTGTGCCTTTGGAGTTGTCTGCCATAAACTCATGCCATTTCACCTTACCCTACTCTGCAGACACCAACAAGTTTTGCGGTGTGCCTTGGGGTCTTCAGGCCTTACACTCACCCCATTCCATAAGAAAATATGCTAAGATGGGTGCAGTATAGGAGAATGGGGTGAACTTTGGGGCCAAAAGTCCAAGGCACACCTCGAAGTCCTGTCACTGGCTGCAAGGGTAGGGGTGAGGGTGGAAATAACGTGAAGCATTACGATTGACAATCCCGATCACACCCTGATGCCTGTCAGTCTCTAGGTGAGGCGTTACAGTTGGAAACCTTAACACCCGGTGTTTGTTGACATTCACTCCAAATTTTCAAAATGGGCTTTTGTGACCCCACCTCATGAACAGTGGCACTATCAGCTCATTAGTCGAAATGTGATTTTGCACAGCGACTGCGCCCATTTGGTGCCACAGGTGCAAAAACATATTTTGGTAGGAATGAAATGACAGCTGTATTGTTCATTAGGAGGTGTAAAAATGGCAATGTTGAAAATCTGGAGTGAAAATATAAAAACTGTTGAACTCATGAGCATGTGCAGAAACTGTGCAATGCATACCTATACTCATAATTATTTTGGGGATTTTTAACCAGATTTTCAACATAGGCATTTTTCGAATCCTCTGCTCATTAACAGTGGCACTGTGATTTTGTTAATCTGCCCTGGACGTTGATTTCCCACAACAACCGTGCCATTGTGCGCCACATGTGCAAACACATCTTGGGCAGATTGTGAAAAATGACAGCAGTACTGTTCATAAGGAGGTGTGACAAAATGGCAACACTGAAAATCTGGGTAGAAAATATTAAAATTGTTGAAGTTATGAGTGTGCATGGAGACTGTACAATGCATACTCATAACTTGATCATTGCAATTTTTTCACAAATTTGCAACATAGGCTTTTTGGGACCCCATCTCATGAACAGTGGCACTGCTGTTTCATTAATCAGTCCAAAGGTGATCCCATGCAGTGACCATGAAATCACCTTTGGGGATCGGACAACGAGATGACAGTGCATGTGTTTTTGAAGTGGGATCCCAAGAAGCCCATGTTGAAAATTTGGAGCCAAAATTCAAAAAAATGGCTGAGATATCCACAAGTTGAACCCCCACCCATTGATGCCATTATACAGCTTACTGGCATTTCTTCATTTTGCAGTTCAGCTTTGAAGAGTCCAGACATGTTCCCGCTCCACCGAAGATTGCAACGCTGTACCTCTAGAGGTAAATATGTGATGGGGGGGTGTGGGGTGGTGGGGTGCGCAGAGGGTGGGTGTGGGTTTTTGAGGGGGGGTGTTGCATACAACGAGGGACCATTTCTTTTTTTCAGGTAAAAAAAAAACTTGGAACCGGACATGGTGGGATGATTTGTTGGGTGTGCCACACAGTGGGGGTGGAGGGAGGAACAAGCCAACACGATTGACTTTGTATGAGTGGCAGCACACTGGGCTGGGCTTCCAGTGTGCCACACAATGTGGGGGGGGTGGATGACATGCCAACATGGGGATTGCACCCTCAATGTCACTTTTGTTTGGGAATTGCGTGGCGATGGCAGGAGCCGCCGCCATGTTTGTTGACATGTTTTACCAGGAAAGACATGTACGGAGGCATGTCATTTCTACCATTGCATGACAAGCTTGTCTCTGATTGCAGCGGCACATTTCTTTCAAGTTGGTGGCACTTTACATAAGTCTTGTATCAACACTAGCATGCTGGCTAATTGGGGAATGAGGGATGCACCTACTAAAGCATGCCCTGCATTTGTCGACACTGACACACCTCTCACTGTGCTACTACTACTGCAAGATGTTGCTTGCACGTGTGCAAGACAACATAAAAAAGATGGTCTTATCAAAACTGTTATTTTTAATCACAAATCTTCCAACTAAATGAAACAAAAATCTCATAAAAAAATTTATTTTTTTAGCAATTAAATGGAAATTTCTATAATCAAGAATAACTTAAAAAAACTCACAGCAATTAAAAGCAAAGAAGAAATGAATGGGCAGGACATTAAACTATACAGTAACACTTCAAAAATGTTGCTTCAATTAGAATGGACTGAGGGTGATTGGATATGGAGACTGCAGAAAGGGGCGAGGGGAGGAGTAGTCTTGTCACATGCATTTTGCAGCAAAAATCTGAGACAAAGAAAGTATATTAAAAATAATATATTCATTCTATTCTAGAAGTATTGGCATTAAGTAAGAAGGAGAGTTAAGTAAAAAAATGGATTTGGTAAGCGATGTAGCAAACACAGCATTTGTGAGAAGATTTGCTATAATAATTATTTTCCAGCTGAAGTTGACAATATAGTCTTGGATAGACAGGGGGGAAGGCCTGGTTTATTTATAGATTCATTAAGCACACCGCAATCATGTGAGACATGTTGCCAAATATAAATTAGAGGTTTAAGTACTGGCAAATAACCTCTTATATTAAAAACATAGGAAGGGATGCGGAGGTTTATATACTTAAGGCAGGATTCACAAAGGTAACGCAAAGTGAGTGCAAAAGTTTGCGCTGCATTTCCCTGCTGTGCTGGTGGGCAACTGTGCTATTCATAGTTGGATAGCCCAGTGAGCTATCCAACTGTGAATAGGGGCCAGCAAGGGGCAGCACTAACCCAGAAAAAAGCAGTGCAATACATAGTAGCACTGCCTCCACAGGTTGCTAGCACAATGGCCCTGCAGCCAATAGTGCTCAGGCACTACAGTGCTATTCACGACAGAATGCATGTAAATGACCCTATTGGGCATGCAAGGAGCTAGAGGGCTTTAGCATGCTCATTATGGGCTCATTTGCATACCATTAGCATGTGATTGCGCCCCCCCACAGCCCAAGCCCCACGCAACTGCACTCCCCCATAGTCCCGTGTTGCCCAACCCCACCCCAATCTCAGCCCCAACAGCAAAAAAACAGTCCCTGCCATAGTGTAGTGTCCCACCCTAGTTCCCACTGGCTCTCTTACCCACCGATAGATAAATTAATAATTTTCCATAGTGTAGTGTCCCACCCCAGTCCCTGATGGCTTCATTACCTATCCCATAAAAATCAGTAATGATTTCCACAGTGTAGGGTCCCTCCCTCCCCTTCCCAGTCCCAATCCCTTCATAATAAAAAAACATAATCCCATTTTCCATAGTGTAGTGGTCCTTCCCCCCTTCCCAATTCCTTTATAATAAACAAAATTCCCATTTCAATAGTAGTGGTCCCTTCCTCCCAGTTCTGATCTCCCACCCGTGCTGTATGTCCATATTTTCCATAGTGTAGTGTAGTGGTCCCTCAACCCCCCACCCACTCTGGTACCCATATTGCACACTGCTCCCCTCACTACAGCATGTCCCACTGGTTGGCAAGCCGCACAGCCCTCTTCTCACCTCCACGGCTGCCCACTGTCTGAACTGTCAATGACAGTTTACAGTATCCACTGCAATCCCATTTGTTGCTTGCACAACTATTAATTTATTGTACTTCTTGTATTTTACTTATGCACATTATATTATTGTCTGCTCTTCCCCCCCACCCCAAGATACATGAGCTGTCTTGGTGCTATGTAAAGGCCAAAATGCAGACTGGAATGGCTTGTAGGTGTTATTCTCCTCCACATGAATTCTGAACCATGCTGCCACCACTTTCTCAGTAACCTTGCATAAAAAATGCAGGTTAGAGATCAGCTGATAGTCTGAAAGATCATCAAGACCTAAGAATGCCCACTTTAGAATAGGCTTCACCACTGCTTCTTTAAAGACAAGTGGAAGAAACCCCTCCCTTAGAGAGGCTTTGACAAGCTCTATGATTACAGAAGCCAGCACCCCAGACCCTCCTGTCACAAGGTTCAACTGCACCATGTCCAAGGCACAGATACTGGGATGGAGCACAGCCAACATCTGGAGGATCTCTACATTATCTGTGCATCAAACATTTTAAAGGGACACTGTCAGTCGCCTCTGGCCTCAAGCTGTCCCTAGCTCAAAAAACACATTTCATGATTGGTCACATTCTGTAGAGATTGCTGATGCAGATAATAGTTTGATTCTGTTTACTTTTTTTATTCTTTTATAAGTGAAAAACAGACTGCCTACCATACTGGTGTTACAACACAAAAACATGTTGGTTTATAGTCCTAACTCCCACTGCATGTTTCCTGGATATGAGACAACTCCAACACAGTTTAGACACTAAAGAGGGAGTGGAAGAAGAGGAGACTATTGCATCATATGTGACAGCACTGTTTGGGTGTGTGTCTAATGTTCAGAAAGTATGCAACAAGAATAGATCAAGGATCTGAAACACAACATGGTGTGGGCATAATTACACCATTAGCATGCAGGGCAGTTCTACTAAGAATGGAAGAACATAATACAACCAGCAATATCAATGAATATTTTAGAATGTAAGCAATCATAAAATGTGGGTTTTCAACTAGAAATAATATGATGCAAAAAGGGTCAACAGTGCTCATTTAATAATGAATGGGGAAACAACTGAGAGAATTCAGAAGTTATGGTGAAACCTGATGTCTAGAAACAGTATTACAAATACTTTAGTGTAAAATTAAGGCTTTATGAAGACATATCCCCCTAAAACTCGAACTGGTGAATTTGAAAATTTAGCATCAGTTATACAGAGAGTTTTAATGGGTTGCGAATTAATGCTAATTGGTGATTTTAATGCAGCATGGGGGAAACCAAGGGGTCTTGCTTTGGAAAAAAGTTTTAAAATTTTAGATGTAGAACAGAAGATTATATTTTCCACTAGGAAAACTTCTCATCTTAGTGCTGGCAATATATTAGATTTAAACTTTGTTATAACAAAGATCAAAATGAGAGCAATCGAAGTAAAGCAAGCAGTGATGGGAGATCATAGCTCTATAAGCTGTTTGTTTGTTATGGAAGATATAGAAAGTAAACCTATTAGAAATCCTTCTTTAAAAATAAAATGTAGAAACTTTAAAAACTACAATAAAGATGCATTTGTGGTAAAACTCTCTTCAGTAAGATGGGATAGATTATTTTTGATACCTTCTGTGAACTTAGTGGTGGGGGAATTTTCTAAATGGTTTCTAGAGATCTGTGATGAATTAGCTCCTTGTACAGGTATGCAGAGAAAGTCACATGTTCCTGGGTCCTCAGAAAATAAAAACTAATATGTGGTAAGAATTGTCTGTGGAAAAGGCGAGTAAATCCTTAAATAATGCAGATTGGGAAGAATATAAAAGCTAGAAATTATTTGAAATTTCAAATAAAAAATTGAAACAAAAATATTTTGAAGATAAAATTAAACAGACTACAGATAATAGTAAAATGTATGGTCATTATTAAAATCTTTTGAGACCCCAGAGGTTTGTGGTCCATCTAGTCAAATGGTAACCAGAGGTATCCCCCAGAACAAAAAGGAAACATCAAATATTTGAAATGATTATTTTGTTACATTGCCAGATTTGGACCTAATTGATCCAAAATTAGGGGATGAACAAATTAAGCTACCGTATATTAATATTCCGAGGTTTAGTTTTAAAATGATTTCTTGTAAACAGGTAAAAGCAGAACTTAGGAAATTGAAAACAAATAAGGCTTGTGGCTTTGATCTTATAGAGAATCGATTTTTGAGAGATTCAGCTCAGGTGATTGCTCCCATATTGACTAAGTTGTTTAATTGGTCTCTGAGTGAGGGCATTTTTCCATATGTCTGGAAGAATGCCAAGATCATTCCTATTTACAAAGGTTCAGGGGATTTATATCAACCAACAAATTATAGACCCATTGCTTTACTGTCTGGGATTTCAAAAATTTTAGAAAAATTAATTCAAGTTCAATTGGTAGACCACTTGGAAAAGTATTCATTAATAACCAAACAACAATCTGGTTTTCGGAAGGGATGTGCCACGGGCACCGCTCTCACCGATGTGGTTGATGCTATTGCGTCCAAATTGGAGGGGGGCCGATTGGTGGGAGCGGTGTTCGTGGATTTATCCAAGGCTTTCGATACAGTTAATCATAGTCTGCTGGTTAGACGCATGGCAGAAATTGGTGTGGTAAAGGAGTCAGGAAATTGGTTTAAATCTTATCTTTCAAAAAGAACTCAACAGGTCTGCATTAATGGAGTGTTATCAAATAAATTAAATGTGCAACGAGGAGTACCTCAGGGCTCTATTTTAGGCCCAATATTGTTTTTGATCTATATTAATAAGGTCACAGATTGCATAAAACACTCTAATATAAATCTTTATGCAGACGATACTTTGTTGATATCTAGTGGTCAAACAATTGATGAAATGCAAACAAATTTACAGAATGATTTTACTAGTTTATCTAAGTGGTTAACAAAATCTGGCTTATTACTTAATAGTAAAAAGACCAAGTTAATGGTTTTTGGAAGAAAGCAAATCCCTATAGGGTTTGAAAATACAAAGATTAATATAAAAACCTTAAATAGTGAAATATTAGAGCAGGTTACAGTTTATAAATATCTGGGTGTTTGGATAGATTCATCATTGAAATTTGAACATCACATAACGGAGACTATAACTAAAGTAAATAAAAGATTGGGAGCCTTCAGGAGCTCTAGTTTTTGTTTGAATAGATTAATGAGGGAACAAATTATAAACCAATTTCTCCTTCCAACTCTGGAATACGGAAATCATATATATGGTTTTGCAGCAAATAGATGGTTAACTAAGGTTGATCAGTTATATTATAGGATGGCTAGATTTATACTACAAAAGGATTACAGGACACATCATTGCCAAGTACTTAGTGAATTGGGTCGGGTCACTCAGGAAAATAAATGTAGGATCTCTTGGTTAACACCGATTTTTAAGGTAATAAAATTTCAACAACCTGAAAGTCTTCATGATAAATTGGAATTGAGAAAATGTGTATATAATTTGAGAGACATAAATTTAAGGGACTATGTATTCCCTAGGTTTATAAGTGCATATAGTGCCTTAAGATTCCCGATTATAGTTAAGGATTTGTGGGGGGCTTTGAAATCTGTAAATTGTAGCCAGACTAATGATTTGAAGGTATTTTTAACAAGTTTGATGCCTGTACTAAAAATTCATTGTGACTGCTTTAGATGATTGTTTAGATGTTTTGTGTATTATATTGTGAATGATTGAATTATGTGTATTGTAATGTTTTGTTGTTATAATTTATGAGTAATTGCACTTAACAGGACCATCTTGAAAATAGGACTTTGTCCTAATGATGTGATGTTTCTCCATCTGAATTCCTGTATAAAAATAAAGGTTTTAACTAACTATATTTAAGATTAGTGCAGCTCTCCTAAATTGGGATGTCCTTGGAAGCAGTCACTGAGGCAGCAATATGCCTGGTGGAATGAGCCTTACACCCATTGGGAGGCTCCCTACCAGCCAACCTATAACAGAGGTCAATGCTGGATGTAATCCACTTGGCATTCGTTTGCTCTGTGCTGATCTACCAGGTGCAGTTTCATCATATGTCAAAAACAGTTGGCAAGCCTCACCCTGAACTCCAGCCATATACTCTCTATAGTAAGACAGCACTCTTTGTATGTTCAAAGTATGCGCCTATGGTTGGCCTCTAAAGATGGCTTCATAAAGTATACCAGAAGATTTATCACCTGGTTATGGTGAAACTCCAGTACTATCTTTGAGAAAAACTGAGGCAAACAGGTCCGAGGGGAGCCCCACTGGGAGAACAGGTGGCTTACTATTTCTTGATACAGTGACCAATCGTGCAACACCTCTACCACCTGGATGAGAGCATCTGCCAACAGACAGACTGACAGAGATGTAGGAGAACCCATCCCGGAGATCCACAGAGCAGAACCACATGCTTATTTTACTTGGGGGGGTGAGGAGGGAGGGAACGCTGTCTGGAAGAAAATAAAAGTCACCACACTTTTCTTCAGGGGATAGCATTTTATTAATTTCACATTAAAATAAATACTTAAATGGTTATTTAAATTACACATGCTTATTTTACTTTAAACCTTTAGTATGCACTCTAAAAGGTTTAAAGGAAAATAGGCATGTACAAATGAAAAGTACCATGAAAACTGGAATCTTATGATTTTAAATTAAAATTGGAATCTATTATTTTAAATTCATTTATAAGCAAAATACAGATCCTCTGACACCATTAGGAAAAAATGTGAGATTTAGACACAGTTCAGTTTGTATTTCATATATTTTATGTAATTCTTTCCCTTTTTCTTTATTACTGAGGACAGTTGCATGAAAGAGGATAACTGTCCCTCAGACTTTATATGCATTTTTGCTTGCCTACACCTGACATCATAATCTCCTGTTTATGGCATCATAATTATCTCCACAGCAACAAGTGTGATGTCATAAACAGAACTGTGATGTTAGGGTGTAAGCAAGCAACCAGAACAGACAGGGCAGCAATCCTGTTTACATGCATATATCCTTAGTAATAAAGAAGTATGGATGAGAATCACTGAAAAAATATTAAATATAAGTTGAATTGTGTCTAAATATTATGTTTTTATGTTGCTTGCACACATGCGCAAGAAACATGTTATGGCAGCTTGCTGAGAAGCAGGTTGTGGAGGTGAGGCACTGTTGTGGGCAACGCCCCCCCTACCTTTTGAGGCTTGGCCCGTGTTCCTCAATGGGGTGACACGCTGCTGCTGACACTAGTTCAGCCAGCGTGCCACCACCTTGAAACATTTTAGCCACTGCAATCAGCTGCCACCTCCTCATTGCAGCATCAGCCATTCCACTGCAATGAGGGAGCAACCCGTCGCTGCAGGGCAGTACCTTGCATGCCCCGACCCAGTTTGCCAACAAGGAGCCCAATCCCCGTCAGCATGATGTCCCCACACTGAAATTTATGCTGTATGCCGAGGGGGTGCCCAATCACCCTTGACATCATGCCTCCCCCGTTTCTTTGCTGATGGAGTGCCCAATCCCCATTGGCTTCAGTCCACCCTTCCACATTAAATTTTCTGATGGGGAGCCCACTCTCCATCGGCATAATGCCATCCCCAATGAAATCTGTGCCAAGGGGGTGCCCAATCCCCCTCGGCTCTTCCCCCCATATGTACCAACGGGGGTGCCCAATCCCCCATCAGTTACAGCACCCCCAAAAACACTCAGGTGACATTCTGGGTGCCCACCCCAGCATGCCAAATATCCCTGTAAAAAGAAAAACTGTCCCGCGATGTTTTTCTTTTTTTTTTTAAACCCTGTAAAACAGAAAATGGTCCCTCGTTGAGTCTGTGGCCCCACCCCCAACCCACTACGCACCCTGCCTCCCCACACACACACACTCACCCCATACTTACCTCCAGAGCCCAGCATGATGATCTTCGGTGGACCAGGAACACGTCTGCACTCTTCAAAGCTGACCGTGAACTGAAGAAATAACGTAAGCTGCATAATGGTATAAACAGGGTTTCTTTCAACTTTGGTGCATATCTCAGAATTTTGGGAATTTTGCTCCAAATTTTCAGCATGGGATTATTGGGACCCTCCTCATGAATTCAGCCACAGTCATTGCGTTATTCGGACCTGAAATGTGATTTCGCGGTCACTGAGCAGAATCACCCTTTGGGGACCGAGTAACGAAATAACAGTGCCAGTTTTCATCGGTGGCCCCCAAAAGCCAATGTTGCAAATTCGAGGGAAAAATCTCCAAAATGACTGTTTTATGAGTGTGTTTTGCCCAGTTGCCACGCACACTTGTAACTTCGTGAATTTGCAATATTTTCACACCAGATTTTCAACACTGGCATTGTTTCACACCTCCTTATGAACAGTACAGCTGTCATTTTTCACATCCTGTCCGAAATATGTTTTTGCACTTCTGGCACAGAATAACGCGGTCACTGTGGGAAATCAGTGTTTGGGACAGATTAAGATCGAGCAAGTGGAGGGGTGAATGAGCTCAACTGAGCTCTGTCGGGACTGCTGAAAATTTCTTTGTGGGCAGAAAAAGGTGCCAGTGCAGGCAGGAGTCCAGTACAAAAGGGCAGCCTGCAGCACCGGGAGAAACAGAATGAGCGAGTGAGAGAGGGTGAGTGAGTGAGCTCAATGGAGCTCTGTTGGGACTGTTGCGGATTTCTTTGTGGGCAGAAAAAGGCACCAATGCAGGTAGGACAAAAGGGCAGCCTGCAGCACCGGGAGAAACAGAACGAGTGACTGAGAGGGGGGAGTGAACCAGCTCAATGGAGCTCTGTTAGAACTGCTGTGGATTTCTCTGTGGCCAGAAAGACTACCACGAGCAGCCCAGTACAAAGGGCAGCCTGCAGCGCTTGGGAGAAATAGAAGGAGTGGGGGGCGGCAGGCTCAACAGAGCTCTGTCAGGACAGCTGTGAACTCTCTGTGGGCAGAAAAAGGCGCCAATGCAGGCAGGAGCCCAGCACAAAAGGGCGGCCTGCAGTGCCAGGAGAAACAGAACGAGCGAGTGAGAGAGGGGGAGTGAGCGAGCTCAATGGAGCTGTGTCAAGATTGTTGCAGATTTCTTTGTGGGCAGAAAAAGGTGCCAATGCAGGCAGGAGCCCAGTACAAAAGGGCAGCCTGCAGCTCCGGGAGAAACAGAACGAGCGAGAGAGAGGGGGAGTGAGCGAGCTCAACGGAACTCTGTCAGGATTGCTGTGGATTTCTTTGTGGGCAGACAAAGGCACAAATGCAAGCAGGAGCCCAGTACAAAAGGGCAGCCTGCAGTGTCGGGAGAAACAGAATGAGTGAGTGAGACAGAGGAGTGAGCAAGCTCAATGGAGCTCTGCCGGGACTTTAGAGTTTCCCACCCTCCTGCCCAAGGTCTTCTGTGGTCTTCTTAGGCATGGTACTTTCACTTCCAAATACCTAAACAGCACATATAAGCAAGCAACATTCAGCATTGACAAATGCTTGTTCAAAACTGTCACAACGGTGACAGGGGCTTTTCAAAGAGTTAAAATCAATTAATGGCCACCATCAAAACAAAAAGGTAAAGGATGGAACAAATTCTAATCAGTTTCATTTGTAATATAAACCCCTCATGCATTTTTATGTATTATATTTATTTTAAGGTGAAACTAAACATATGATGAAAAGTTGTGTAGAAGCATGCAAATACAAGTTTACAAATGAAGCTAATGGAAATGTTTTGAGAGTTTTTTTCTTCCAGAGAGCGTCCCCACTAAAGTTTGTTTACAGCAGTGTTTGGGGAGTAGCTCTAACTTACAAATGTTTAAAGATTGACTTTAGTACCATTTCCTGTAGCAATCCCCAGTTGTTTGAGAATCACATGCCCTGTTCCAGGCATGGTATAATCTGGATCAGAATGACCATACAGAACTTGCTCTTCTGCATGAACTGATTGAAATGCATGAACTGATTGAGGACATGTAGATCCAGTATGAAGCACGTGTTTTGGGACCAGGAAGTTCCTGGACATGTACCACTGACTTGTCAGGGTATTTGAGGCATGGACTAAGGCTGCATTTGCACAGCACTGAGCTACATCCCCCTTAAGGGTGAATAGCATGTCCTCTGACATCCAGGACTCCCGAGGACTGCAGAGTCAGTAAGAATGCAGAGCCGAGAAATCCAGAGGAAACCCTCTGCCTACCACTTCTAATACACACTTCTCCATAGTAACGGTAAACCACTTCACCAGAAGCGGCGCAGCCGACCCCCTACTGGGACTTGGGTCAGAGACTGGACATGTAGGAGAATGACACCTCTGACCCATCACTGGGCAGCTTTGGAGGGGACACAGGATGCTGGGGCCAGAAGGACACTTCCTCTGCCCCAACTCCTTGTGGTCCCTGGTCATCAAACTTCAGCTTTGGGTGCTAGTGGTGGTACTGCCCCTGGTGAAGCTGCTACTGAGGCAGCTATGGCTGAAATGATTTGTACTGAAAGGTCTTTTCTTAGTTTTCTGTGCCTCGTGTCCTTATGGGTTGATGGCACAGAATCTAGAGTGTCAATTGACTTCTCAATCCTAGTGAGATGTTCATCCACCCCAGGGCCAAAGAAATAAGCATCCAAGAAGGGGACATTGGCCAGTTTGTGCTGGGTGTTTGCCATGAAGTTGAAAAGCCACAGCCAGGCCCTGCAACACATCATGAAGGCACTTGCCATGGCATGGGGTACAGGAATCACCTAGGTCTATAGCTGTCTCCAGCTGGTGTTTAGCCAGTGACTGACCAAGATCGCTGACCAACTTTACTGGCAGCTGTTGATCAACAAAAAAGAGAGGGAGGACTTCATCCAGCACTCACAAAAGGGGGTGAACAAAGTTGTCCATCATCATGGCATAGCTCACCTGACAGTGACCTAAGGATGCAGCATTTAGACTTTTTGTCCAAAGGCTTGTCCATGTCCACTTGGCCACTGGATTTCCAGAAGGCTGAGTTCAAACCCAGTCCTTCAGCTGAAGGGTGATGTTTAAACCCTTAAAGGGACCTATAGGGACTGCATAGTTGCAGACCATACATGTGGAAGGTGCAGGGCAGAATTCTGGATACTACCAAAGCTCCAGGGCAAAATTTCAAAATGGCCTCAGCCACTGAAAAGGCCACCCTTAGGGATCTGTCCCTGTCCAGGATGTCAGTGAAGGGGTATTCAACCCTCTTCTGAACTGCCTCCATGGGCACATGCATGGACGCTGACATATGGCAGAGTAAAGCACCAAATTATACTGGACCATGCTCAGCGGTCAAGTCCTCAAACAAGCCATGGTCGAACATGAGAGTCTTTGAGGAGAGCAAGTATGACCTTTCCAAGTCTACCGAGAACTCTTTGAAAATGGCTCTAGACTGTTTACCACCATAAACTACCCTTGTGTCCTTTGACTGGGTAATCTCCACCAATAACAGGACTGGCAAGCCGGCAGCAGTGTGGGAGTCCTTTGTAGGGACACCCACCAAAAGCTGCAGTGGTGGCAGTTCCACTCTCAGTGGTGGAGAAGCAGAAGCTGGGGACTTCTGAGTTAGGTGAACTGGTGTGGGCACAATGGGTGGATGCCTAGGGACAAACAGTCCAGAGGGTAGAGTCCTACCCCAACCCACAAAAGTCCGCTGCTGCCAGAGAAGCACCTCATACTGCCAATGCATCTTGCACCAGTGCCTCTCCTTGCCCAATGATGAGAAGGTCAAGGAGCATTGATGCAGATACCTCATGGTTGAGTGAGACCGAAAGTGCTGGCAGACCTCGACCTTGACGTCGATCTCGATTATTGACCCAGGGACTGACATTGAGACAGGTCCTCCAGAAGGACATGGTACACTACAGTACATGCCTCACAATGTTTAAGAATAGAGTCTTTGAAGACACAACCACCAGCTGAGGCTGGTTCCACAGTGAGCCAGCAAGAGACACTAACCAGGCCACTTCCTCCTGAGTGAGGAGTGGGAGCATGGGGGCTCTGGGAGCTCAACTCTTCATTGAGCTCCTTCTGACAAGGAGCATTTGTAAAGGAGTCCCTGACTCAAAGGTTTGCAATTCCAATTTCTACTAAATAAATAAATAAAAAAACAATCAACAGGTTTGAATAAGATCTCAATCACCTGCTTGACCACAGTCAATGTTGACGAGTCCAACAGGGATCCAACGAGCTGTCAACCTGCCCCTTGACCAAAGGAAGCTTGACCAGAGTTGAGCAGCCACAGGAGTCAAGGGAGTGGGAGTAACGTTTTCTCCCCTGATCCCACGACCTGTGCCCATGGCACTTGTGTTTCTTGCCACAGTGAGATGGCTGATTCTGGAGGCTGAACAGCCTGACACATTTCTTGAAAACCATTGGAAAGGACCCGACGTCACTGGCCTCAGCTGGGAGCAGCACAGAGAGCGACATGGAACTTATGGTGGTGGCAGCTGCCTCCTTTTCAAGGGTCACAAGCTGTGAAGCTGACCTGGCAGCCACTGAGGCCTTCTTGTGGCTCTTAGTTCTATCCCACTCCAAGGATTTACTGAGGGTGAGCCTTGGCTTCCAGTCATCGACTGAAGTTTGAAGCATTGTCTGGCTAAGGCCGCAACTTGCCACATCATACTGCAAGGCCAAGCAATACAGACATGAAGGTTGGTGACTGACACTTTCTGCAGGCACTGCACAAAACTTGAAACTAGGTTTTCATTCCTCCATTATTGATCACTGTCGCAAGTTGCAGCTGGAGACAAAGATAGTTGAAAAATGAGTTATTGCAGTCAAAGAATTCTCCATAGAAAATTGTTTGAATATTGGTTGCCTCAGATGTTGCAGAGCTGTGAAGAAAGAGACCTATTCCTTCCATCAGAAAGAAAGAGCTTATGTCACAGGGTGAAACCAGAGGATATCCCACATGGAAGGAAGGAGGAGATGAGCTTGGAGACATCTGATAGATCAGCCTTTTCCAGAAATCGCCAAGTGTGGATAGTGAACTCTATCCAAGCTCTTAGAAGTGTTTGTTTTCGTATGGAAGGTCCTGAAATTCAAGGTTTGGGGAAATTTTGTGCAACTGATTTCTGCTGATGAAATCTGAGAATTTTTTGCCAGAAACCAGAACGTCTCTTTAAAGCAAAAGGTAAAACAACCAGGAAAAAGTCCAAACCCATCTTGTTGATCATAGCGGACAACAATTATGATTATTATCTGCTCTGACTTTGTATTGTTCCAGAATATGCTGAAGGGCCATGGGTACTACTACCATGGGGTTATTAACCCACCTTTATTCTGCACTCTTTTCACTGGGAACCTTTACCAAATGTATCTTTGTATGTCTATCCCTTCCTGATGATCCAACTTGCCAAGAGACCTTTCTGGCACTCAAACTGGGAACACTGAATCCAAACATAGCTATTCCAACTAGTCAGCTAAAGATAAATTCAGAATAGCTGGGGGTCTATATATATATATATATAGTGTATGGTGGAACATTGTTATACACGAAAATCCATTGGCATAATAGAATTGTTATGCTGCAGTAGCTACATCATTGTAGCTGTTATGCTGCACTAACTACACAGCTACTGCAGCATAACAACATGGAACATGCTTGTGCATACCGTCACATGATCACCACCTCCCAGGAAGTGGCACGGCTATGAGAGAGAGAGAGAGAGAGAGAGTGGAGGAGGAGCGACCTCGATGGCAAAAAGGCATAAGTACATTTTTTTGCTATTCTTTGAACATAGGATAGTAAACCATACACTGTAATAGACAATGTATAGTGTACTATTCATAATCAGCATCTGTATTTATCTTGAGGTTGCCATGGTGATGAAACTCTCAAGCTGCGCTCTCAAGGCCCAAACCATTGCCAAGGCAACCTCTCGATAAACACATATGCTTGTTATGGATAGTAAACCATACATTATCCTCTATTTAACTTACATGTCTTATCAGCCTCTCACAACTACAGAGCACTGCTGTTACTACTCCTGAACAGTATACATTACAACTCTGTGATCGTAATGCTCATATATAGATGGCACTGCCTTTCATGTACACAACAAAGTTCTGTTTGGTTTACAGAATTTATTATGTCTGGGTGAAAAGTTCAGTGTCAGTCAGTGAATGACAGAACAGGAATATGTCATGGTATAGGTACAGTATTAGTACTGAAATGCATTGTTTAGCAGATATAAAAATGTAACCCCTCAAAACTGGGAATTTAATTATAAAAAGGAACATTGATGTCAGTACAGTTCATATCGGAGGACTCTTCATCTGATGAATGTTCATGCTCAAAACAGTAAAATGCCTTTACAGGTTAGAATTACAAACAAATTCAAGCATTTCTGAGATCAAATGAAATCCTACCGGGTTATAATGTCATATGCTTAGTACCGTATGACATTATAGCTAACTAAAAAGCGCTATTCATGACAGCGTAATGGTGGAACATCACAGATTGCCATACGCAGTATTGCACTATTCACATTAATCCCAGGCAGAGGATAAGACCTCTGCTGGGAGTGGTTCCACTGAGCAGCTGCCGTGGCTCACTGGACTGACACACAGCAGCAGGAATCCAGGAGCTGCATCTGGGACCGGGTTTGATTCCCGTGCCAGACATTTAATTTTTCCACACTTTTGTGCGCTCCCCAAGTTGGATCCCCAGAGTTGAGAATCTTTAATGGGGGGATCCAGAACACAACCCCATAATAAGTGTTTTAGACACAGCCCCACAGAAAAAAGACTTATGCTGCATGACAATATCGCACTGTATTGGCAGCGCGATTTTGCCATGCGGCATAATGTCTTGCGAAATTATGACCTCGTGCCAAATGAAACTGTTCTCAGTTTTGGCCCTCCAGAGATTGGCACAGTGCATATGTGCGTCCAAATAAAATCTGTAAAACAATTAATGTATAACTGGATCTAGGAATGTATGTATAGTATGTTACATTTTGTTGGGTCTGTGTACAGGTATTTGCAATAAGACTGCATTCATGTCTTTGGGCATGTGTACTAATATACACAGTAATATAGTAAATTAAGGTTGGAAAGGACTTTAGTTCCGTCAGGTCTTGCCCATCCCTGTGTCATACGCAGGGATCAATATGTACAGTATGCTGTAAACTTATATACCAGTTTATGAGGATACTATATGTGTAGACATCTATGAATGGAAGTGTCGATTTTAGACTACAAAGGTTTGAATGTGTATATGTGTTTGTATGTGTCAGGCTGTGTGTATTTGTAAGATTATATACAGTATTTTTGTAATACTAAATATAAGTGTGTTTTGCATCTGTGTATTTCTATATACAGGAGTATGTGTGTACTTGACATTTGTCACATTATGTACATTTGTATATGTAAGACTGTGCGAGAGTGTGTCTGCATATGTGAACATGAGACTGCGTGTGAATATACACACACATTTGTATGTCTGCAAATAGGTAGTTATGTGTAAAAGTTGTATGTGTATTTAAGAGGTTTTGTATGTGATATTATCAGAATGTTTGCATATACGAGTTGGCATGTGAGCACGTATTTGTGAGGGTGTGAGTCTATAGCCCCGTTTTGAAGGTTAGCACAGTGCAAACCAGAGTTTGTGCTGCACTAACAAGAATAGTGCCAGCCATTGGAGATGTGGCAATATTCAAAGGCTACCCATGCGCGGTGCACCCCCGACAGCACCATAGCACACAATATCATGCTGTGTGTATGCAAATGAGGGAGCCCCCATGCATACGCAGCTCAGCACAATATTGAAAAGATTTCAGAGGCGCTAAACAGCCACAAGTACAGCGCAGTTTGATGCCTCTGAAACTCATCCCTTAACAGTGTGCAGAGAGGGTGGGTGCCCCACACACCATCCATGCACAGTAAGGAGCTGGGTACCCTGGGGGTCCAGCGATCCCACCTTAGCCCCGATCCCCATCCAGGTAATTTTATAATAAACCCTGGTGGTATAGTGGTCCCTCCCATGTCCCGATTCCCTCCACAGTATTTTTTTATTAAATCTTTGGTGATCCAGTGGTCCCGCTCTTGTACTGATCCCTTCCCCAGTATTTTTGATTAAATCATTTGTGGTCTAGCAGTCCCTCCTATGTCTCGATCCTCTCCCCAATACTTTTTCATAAATCATTGGTGGTCCAGTGGTCCCTCCCTAGCCCTGAACCCCTGGTGTATAAGTAATAAATGAAGTCTTGGTGGTCTAGTGGTCCCTCCCCCTCCCCCATTCTCGGATTGCCATCTCAACTACAAATACATTTCCCTGGTAGTCTAGTGGCCCCTCCACCCTGGCAGGTGGTGATCCACCACCCCACTCCCCTAACCCAACCTGAGCCGTTGACTGTCACAGCTCTTCTCACACCACCACAGTCAGACACCAATGAGCATGTACTGTATACTCCACATGCTACATGACAGTTCAGTTGGTGGGAGGCTGTGGTGGTGTGGTGTGAGGAGGACTATGCCATTCACTAGCTTGGGTCGGGTTGTGTGGAGCAAGGTGGTGGGTTGCTACATGCTGGCATGGGTGTGGGCCACTAGACTACCAGGGTAATGTATTTGTAGTTGGGATGGTGATTGTAGAATGGGGAGGGGGAGGGACCACTAGACCACCAGGACTTCATTTATTACTTATATACCAGGGAATTGGGGTTGGCAGGGACCGCTGGACCACAAATGATTTAACAAACAATACTGAGGAGTAGACCGGGACATGGGAGGGACCACTGGGCGACCAGTGATTTAGTAAAATATACTGGGGAAGGGATCAGGATATGAAAGGGACTGCTGGATCACCAGTGGTTTGCAAAACAATACCAGGGAGGGGATCAGGGCTAGGGAGGGACTGCTGAACCACCAATGATTTTCTTTTACATGGACAAGGATCGGGGCTGGGGAAGGAATGCTGGACCACCAATAAGTTAATCAAAAATACTGGAGAGTGGATCAGGACATGGGAGGGACCGCTGGATGGCCAATGATTTAATAAAATATACCAGGGAGGGGATCAGGGCATGAGAGGGACCACTGGACCTCCAATGATTTAAAAAACAAATACTGGAGAGTGGATCAGGGCTAGGGAGGGACCGCTGGACCACCAATGATTTTTTGTTTTCTACATGGACAGGGATCGAGGCTTGGGGGAACCTGGCCCAGCGCACTCAGCAGGCGGCACTCTCATGCAGGTGAGACCATAATGGGCATGCAAATGTCCCCGTAGCACCATGCATGCCCAATGTGCTCATCTGCATGTTTGGGCTGAATATCGCCCATAGGGGCCACGGCACTGATCGGTATGCTGCACTTTACCCCATAGGTGGTCTTCAGTGCAGAGTTCTGGTGGCATGGCACAAGGCATGGTGACTGCCTGCTGTGCACAATGCTACCATGGCCCAATATTCAAATGGATAGCGTGGTCAGTTCAGTTTGTGCTCTGCATTTGAATATGGCACCAGAGTCATCCAGCCCTATTTTATCACGTGGCACCCCCGTGTGCGCATGTAGCCATCTGGCTCTGAATATGGGTCCCTACATGTTGCAATATATGGGCTCACATACATCCAGTATTTGTACACGTGTGGCTACAAGCATGTATCTGTACACCTGTGTATGTGGGGGGGGGGGTAAGTAGGCGCTTACTTTTGCAGGTTTTCTGAGAAAGCCATAAACAGTGACTTACCATATGAATAACGGAGACAGGCCCAATGCTGTTCACATAAATGTCCACATCTACAGTGGTCGGCTTCACTGCAAACAGAAAACAAAAAGGCAATGGGTTGACTTCTCACACAGGTACAATAATTAACATGATACAAGCTAAACTTCCTTTATTATTCTTCCAAGCTCTTTTCAACCACAGCTTGCAGTTCATATGGATTTAGAATATTCTAACTCTCAAAAATATGAAACAAAATCAAATGTAGGACTAGTTTAATTCAAATTCCACTTCAAAAAACTTGATATGTCTGCCTAGTGTCATCAGTGACATGAACAGTCCCTCCCCATCCTTCCTGGTATCCTGTGTGGTGAGCTGATTCAGAAAGATGACCAGCTGGCTTGGAAAAGAAAGGCACTCTGTGGGATATGGTGGGGTTAGCCGGAACTGTGAAAATTATTGATCCCCACTTCCAAGCCATGGATTGGGGATCAGGAGGAGGGGGGGCCAACTTCTTACAAAATAGCCCTTTGGGGCAAGAGTGTAGGTTGGGATTAGGAGGAGCTGATAAGAACAAACAACGATGTTGGCTCCTGGCACAGTGACACCCCCTGAGGAAGGCTGGGATAGCCGAAGCGCTGAGGTCAGTAGCTGATTGTAGCTCCTGCTTTTTTGTTTTACTGTCTGGCATAGCCATTTCAGTTGTTATTGTTATTTACTGGACATACTTGGATGGAATAAACTATAAGCATTCTTATAACTATGTAACCCCCATGTTACCCGGGGTTACTAGAATCCTAGTAAGACCTAGTGATAGGCAGGGAAAGCAGCTTGTGAAACGCCAGTTAAATGGATTTCACACTGTCTCGCTCTGTTCTCAGTCTCAGCTGAGACTGAGGGATGACATCACCATAGAACTTTCGCAGCTGCATGAGCCTCATTGGAATCTACAGTTGGGAGTTAGGTTAGAATGTTGGGGAGTTTTTGAAGAGATTTGTGTGTGAGCAGTCTTGAAGAGAGGAGCACAGCAGTCTGTGCACAGGCTCTTGGAGACTAAAGCTCTGATATAGAGCTACTGTTAGGGAGAGGTGTGTGTTTCCGCCAAAAGAGGAACACAGTAAGCTGTTCGTGAACTGGTGGAGACTGCTGTTACCGGTCCCTGTGCCCCATCCCTGAAGGGATGGGGGTGGAAAGGTTTGTCTGTCATTCCAGGGGCAACCCTCCTGGTTCCGGCTAGGGAAGAAGCTGCCTTATTCCAAGTTGTGCTGAAGCACCAGAGATTCCTGTGAAGAATCGCCTGTGGGGCACCTGCAACCAAAGGGTGAGTTTGCTCTGACATAGGGCCTATGTTTCACCTGAACTGTTGTTAAGTGGGGATTGGACTTCTTAAATGAGAGGCCTAGAGTAATGGGCTAAGTCAAGTAAAAGTATGTTCAAGTCCAGCATGAAGAGTAAAGTAAAGTGGGGACTGGACTGCTTGTTCAGTGGGAGGCCTAGAGTAATGGGCTAAGCCAAGTAAAAGTATGTTCAAGTCCAGCACGATGGGAAAGCCAAGACATGTAGAGGAAATGTGCTATGCATTTACCTTTTAATCTACATTGCCAAGCTTTTCAGAAAGAGATGTTTAATGTCCAGAAAAAATGGCGGGTATGAATTGTGGAAGCGAGAGGTGGGAGACCCCCATCAGTAGTAACCAAATTCACCTCTACGGATTTGCTCTGTGGCCCTTTTACTTTCCCTCAGGCACTTGGCCAGTGCTGAGGAAAGTACCCAGATGTGGGATTAAAAGGAAGTTTCCCTTATGGAGTCGAAGGCTCTAAGGTGGTTTAGGGAGCCACCGGAAAATGTGTCCATGTCAAATGGAAGGTGTTTGAGTGGCTGGCTGGGGAGCAAAGCCAGGAAATCCAAGAAATGTGTAAGAGTTGGGCTGTGTACCCAAAGCAGCATGCAAGTCTGGACTGTGTGCCTGGTGGGTTCAGAGCCTGAGGGCTGAAGTGTTGAGGAAGTGTTCTGATTCTTAATCTGCATTACCAGAAGTGTAGCCCTGTGGGGGTCCATCTATGCTTTGTTTTGTTCTGCTCGGATGTAAATAAAGCCACACTTTAGAATCCCATTCCTGGTATTGGACATTACAGTTATTGCTTCCTGTGTTCGGATTTACTTGGGTGCCCCTGTGCAGAGTAGCCAAACCTAGCCCTTGTGCCGAGTAACCTAGTCCTCCCCGGACCCAGTCCCCCACCTGGTACTGCTGTCAGCTTCAGCAGCATACCACCTGTCGTTTACAAAAAGGCAGGGGTGAGGGGTTACAACTAGATTTGTCCAGTGAATCTTTTCTATGTACTGCATGTTTTCTGGACCAACTGTGCCAGGAGCCTGCCTTTATTTTTTGAAGTGGCTCTATATGGAAAGATTTGGTGGGGGGAAGGGATGAGAGATGACTAATGTGGGGGAGAGGGGCCACTAGACTAGATCTGACCACCTGAGGTGAGCTAGAGTCTTTTTGTTTTCGTTTTTGTACCTTATTTTGGGTTCCCAAGGCTGAACACCCAAATAATGGAAAGAACTTTGACATTCAATCCAAAGGACCCAATTATTTAGGGTATTCAGGGTAATTTGGACCCAGGGACTATGCAGCTGTTGGTGGGCTGATGCATGGCCCTAACTCAGTGTTTTCAGGCATTATCCTGTGCTCCTATTCAGAGGACTGTTTCCCCCATAACTCATAAAAAATCCACAGCGAGAACACTCCTGAGTAAAAAAAATAAAATCTCTGGACCTAGATGTGCTTGAAAATTATGAACCTTTATCATATCTTCCCTTTTAAGGGAAGGTTATCTAGAGTGGCCACTCAGCTTGAAGCTCACCTTGAGAAGTTTGACATCTACAAACTATTCCTGATTTAATCTCCAGTTAGGACAACCAATCTGACATCATTAGAAGTGAAAAATAAATTGATGTCTGACCATAAACAAATATTTCACATAAATTTTAACTGTAGGCAACAATATTGACTGTAAACTAAGTACCAAAAGGGAACCTGTGAATTTCAGGCATTTGATAAAGGGGGGCCTCTGTTTAGATTTAAACTAATCAAAGTAAAAGACATCTGGAAACAATTGTCAAAATTCAATACATCTAAATCTGGTGGTCTGGAGGGACAGCAGTGGGGTCAGGTTGTTGATGGAGGAAGTAGATATGATTGCTGGTACCGTTGATAAAATTGCTAAACAGAAGTCTTTGTTGTGGTTCCTTCCCAACTGTGAGGAAGATGGCAAGAATTGTGCCGGCTCATAAAAGTGGTGACTGTGGAGATGAACAATTATTGACCTATACCTTTACTTGCACTTACTTCCAAGCCTCTAGAGGAAGAAATCTGTAAGCAATTGTTTGAGTGTCTGTCTAGGATCTGCTCTCCCCTCAGCAGTCTGGGTTCAGACCGATCCATTCTACATAGACTTTGTTGGATTTCACGGATACAGTCTCCCATGCACTTGAAGAAAGAAGGTGCATGGGAGTGGTGTTTGTGGGTCTAACATAGGCTTTTGATAAGTTTTTTATTTATTTATTTATTTATTTATTTATTGAAATCTTGGATAACACCAGTGAGCAGATGCTCGTTAATTGGTTCATCAGTCGAGTTACAGATTGGTACAATTATACAATGACAGAAGTACATATACAAAAGTGGAGGTACACATTACACTTATTATACAGGATAGACACTACTAAGGCATTGTACAATGTATGCCTACATCCTGGAGACACAACAGCAGTGAGCAGGTACAGGGGAAAGAAAGAAAGGAGAGGGCAAGTTGATCATAAGCTGCTGCTTCACATGATGTCCAGTAAAGGAACGGGGCAGGAAGTGCTGAAATAGTTTGGATCTTACTTAATTGGCAGATCCCAGGTTCTGCACTAGGTGGTACAATGTCTAGTGATACAGCAGTGGAGAAGGGGTCCTGCAGGGATCAGTATTGGGTTCTTTACTGTTTGTTCTTTTCATAGATTATTTATTGAGGATATCTTCAAATGTCACTATTAAAATGTACGCTGTTGACACAGTCCTTCATTTCTTAGCCCATAAACATTATGAGATGCAGGACATTTTACAAACGGAGTTTAACAAATCAGAAGAATGTTGGTTCAAAATAGGTTGATTTTGAATAGCAACTAAAAAAAAATGTGATGTTGTTTAAGTCCAGGACTTAGAAAAGAATGACTGTCTCAAGTGATTTAAATATTTTTTCTTTGGACGGTGTCAAAGTCTATCAGGTAAATTCATACATGTATCTGGGCCTTTGGTTCAATTCTGAACTAAAGTTCAATGACTATATTCATAAATTGCGTACCAAACTATCACAAAAAACTGTGTGCCCTTAGAAGACACAAGTTTTGTATGACAAATGAGACTAGAAAAAGGCTGGCCTGAGCAGTTATGCTGCCTATGCTAGATTACAGCAGAGCAGTCTATGGAATGGCTGGAAAGGGGTGCCTACAAAAACTGGATAGGCTGCACTACCACTAGTCAGATTTGTGTTAGGTTTTATGAGCTAGTAGTGATACGTCACTGCACACTGCTGCTTCTTTTTTTTTTTATGCTCCTCTGTGCTCCCTGGCTGGCCATTCCTTCAGGTGCGCCTCGGGACCCTGCTGGCACTGAACCCCACGCCAGCCACCACCACCCCACATCGCAGCCCTCCGGGTAACCCGGTGTAACCTTTCACTGGGTGGGTCCCCTCTTCCATGGGGGAAGGGTGTTGGGGGGCCAGCACACTCTTCTGTAGTTGGTCTGGGTGCTGCTGAGGTGGTCTGGGGCCATCCAGGGACTTCCATGGCAGTGGGGACCAGCAACCATTATCCAGTTGGCCAGGGAGACATATTTCGTATGTTCTCCCCTTGGGGTGTGACATGCTACAGACATCAGGGTGTACACTGGCATCTGCCACGCTCCCCCAGTCAGCGGGGCCTGACACATGCTGTTCCCCCGGCCTCTGTCAGGAGTCAGCAAGCACCGGGCTGCATTCTCACCCCCCCCAGGAGAAGGCGAACAGTCAACCGTTGCTCAAGCCTTCTTCCCCCGGCCAGCCCTCCAGTGACCTGAGTCCATTCCCGAACCCAGGCCGCCGGTGTCGCAAGCACAAATCCAACCGCTGCACCGATGGGCTGGCACACATGACTTCTAAATGCAAACTGGACATCTTTGAAAATTCGTAGAGAAAAGCAACTGTTAGGTTTTTTTGTAGAAGTGTATGACACGCAAGGCTCTATCCTATTTTTTGGACAAATAAACTCTGATGTCTTCAAAACACTCTTTAAGGGAAGTACCTGGAAGGGGACTTGTAGTCCTGAAAACAAAATCAAGGAATGGTACAGTGTTGTTAAACTATATTGCAACTACAGCAAGGAATTCATTACCCCCAAAGATCCAAACCCCTCCCACTCCTGTATGAGTGTTAGAGTGGCACTTGCTCAATGGTTTATGTTTCTATGGGACCGTACTTGAATATTTGTATAATTCTGTTATTTTATTCTGTATGGTATTATCCTATTCTATTGTAATTTGTATGCCTACTACATGACGGTTCTGAAAACAGGCTTTTGCTAAGTACCCAATCCTGTTAAAATAGCATTATAGTGTAGTGGTTAAGGGCATTATGCTGCAAACCTGGAGACCTGGGTTTGAATCCCATCAGCTCCCACTTGCATACGGTATGACTCTGAGCAAAGTCTTGTACTCCCAGGTCACACCTGGAAACAAGATCTGGTTTAGTGAGCCTTTCTTGATTAAACAATGTCCCCTTTCCCTAAAATATACAGTAAATAAACTTCAACTTCAACCACAATTACAGTGACAAAAGAGCAGGGTGTAACATGACAGCACAGTCATACAGTAGTTGGGACAATGACTGAACCAGGAGGTACCCCAATAGCAGGGGTGGAAGTGATGCCAAGGAGGATGATCAGATAAGGGTCTGACAAGGGCAAGAGGGGGCAGGAAGGAGTTTTAACTGGTGCTAAAGTGATTCTGGGGAGGCTGAGCGATGGAGGGAGAAGGGGAGCAGATTCCAGGGGGAGGGAACACAATAGGAGAAGACTGACTGCCCGGCAGAGGAGTGAGGATGGTGAAGGGAGTATGTACAAGGATCCCAGTATGTACAAGGATCCTGAAGCAGAGGGAGTATGAGGCAGAAGGGAGAAGTAGAGGGATCAGTGGTGAGTACAAGGTAGGCAACTGGTAGCAAAGCAATAATAGGTATTACAGAAAGTGTCCAGTCTGGCAAGGCAAGAGGGAAGGGAGGTGCTATAAACCACATCCGTACAGCTGAAGTCTGGGAGCACCATTTTGTTAACCAACGTCCAGTGGACATGGGGAGACAGGCACTCTTTGTTGTAGTACTAGGCACCGAGTTTGAGGCAAAGCTTGGAGTGGATGGCCTCAATGAGGGAAGAGAAGTCAAGCCTTCTATCAATCAACACACTGAGATAATTGAAGGAGGGAACCACTTCAAGAGGGGTGCCAACCAGGGTGGAGAAGATGGGGAGGGAGTGAGATGGCCAGTTTCTGACTGGTGCCTAAGGTCATGGTCACTGTTTTCTTAATGTTGATCCAGAGTTGGCTGGTGTGGAACCAGTGCAGGACATTGTGGAAATCTATTTTGAAACCAACCTTCCACAGTCGTGGTCAAGGGGCCTGAGGTATAGATAACTGTCATCTGCATACATGTGTATATGCAAGTAGGCAAAGTCAGAGGGGAGGTTGTTCAGGAAAATGAAGAAGAGGATTGGACCCAGGATGGAGCCCTGTGGGACCCCAGCTTGAATTGGTAGGGGTGATGACAGGATGCTTCCTACCTGTACCGACTGCTGACAGCCCAAGAGGTAGGAACAGAAGCATTCAACAGCAGAGACTGACAAGCCATCAGTTTTCAACTTGTCCAGGAGAGTGGATGGGCCACCAAATCAAAGACTTTGCATATACTGCATGGGTGGTGGGAGGAGCCGAGCTTGAAAACATCCGATGGATCAACCTGTTCCAGGAAACTGCCAACAGGTAGACAGTGAACTGTATCTAAGCCCATAGAAGTACAGTACTTGTTTTGGTATGGAAGGTCCTGAAATTCAAAATTTGTAGAAATTTTGTGTAACTGAGTTCTGCTAGGGATAACTGGAAATTTGTTGCCAGAAACCAGAATATCTGTTTAAAGCAAATGGTGAAACAATTGTGAAAAAGTCCAAATCCTCTGATGAATATATGTAAAGAACTTAACAGCATTTGGGTATTTAGATAACAAAAGCACGTATTAGGATTGTCATGCCATCTTGCATCATATAGATCTCGGGCACCCTCTTGCCATTACACCCCAGGTGAGTATCGCCAAAATTCATTTTTGACAATGTACACTCACCCAAATGGTGATCGCTATTTCGTGATTGTCATTATCACATAGAAGCATTTGGTATATAGCAACCATATGGGCCACACATCTGCTAAAACTCTAGAGGGAGTTTTGGCTAGTTGTATTGGAGCAGGTGTTCAAGGTTATCTTGGAGCTGCACCCCACCTGCAATGATCTGAACCCAGGGTCTATGCAGCTGTTGAAGGGCTGCTGCCTGGGTGCTGGCTCTGGAGTTTATGGGCATTATCCTGTGCTTCCATTTGTAAGGTTGTTTCTGACATGGCTTGTAAAAAAAAAGTCATGGTGAGACCACTCCTAAAAAAAAAATCTCTGGACCCAGATATTCTAGTAAATTACAGACCTTTCTCAAATCTTCCCTTTCAATGGAAGGTGATCAAGAGTGGCAACACAGCTTGAGGCTCACCTTTTGAGGTTTGACATCTACAAACCATTCTTGTCAGGTTTCAGGCCTCACCACAGCATGGAGACTGCACTTGTCAGGGTGTTTAGATATTTGCTGTTGGTGAAGAATAGAGTAGAGCACTCTGCTGTTGTTCTCATGTTCTCTCATCTGCTTTGACACTAAGTTATTTTTGATAGATGGTGTCCCATGCTGTGGGAGGGTTCATTGTAGAGTTGTTCATGGGCTCATACCAGAACCGAAGTCCATGATGGAATCACTTCTGAAGGAAAGAACTGTTGAGTACCTAGATGCCAGTGGGGCACAGGACTCAAGGTAGCATGTGGATTATGGGGTGTTGCTAGAATGCCTTGGGGAATATGCATGACTCACTAAGACAGTGCTGAAGTGGTTTGCATCCCTCCTGTCTGACAAATTATAGCAGGTCATGATGGGTTCGGTCACCTCACAGTCAGTGGTGGTCAGCTTTGAAGTTCCCGAGGATCAACTCTGTCCCCCATCATTTTCATGACATATATGCTACCTCTGGGGTGGGTCATTAGGCATTAGTGTGTGATGTTTCACTGTTGTGCAGAAAATTATATGCAGCTTTACCTATCCATCGCATCAGATGGGCGAGGAGCTGTCCTCATGTAAAACAATGCCTGAAGGAATCACAGACTGGATGGCATCCTGCTAGCTGAACCTCAATCCAACAAAATGGAGTTGCTGTTAATGGAGTCAGGTCCTCGTGGGTTGACTGCATGATGGGAGACCATTGTTTTGCCATCACTAAATGACACCACTCTAGCAGCTGTGGATGGGTGAAAAATCTAGGAGTCATTGTGGATTTTAGGTTGACACTTGAACATCATGTGTCGGCTCCAGTCCGCATTGCATTTTCTAGCTTTGTAATATCTTCTAGATTATGCTCTATTTGATGCAAGAGGGCATGACAATCCTAATACATGCTTTTGTTATCTCAACACCTGAATACTGTTAAGTTCTTTACACGTATTTATATGGGGGGTTTGGAAAATCACCAGTAGCTGGTGCAGATTTCTGTAGCCAGGCTAATCTCTGGATAGTCATACTCAGACCCTATTACTCCTGTGCTATTGCAGCAGCACTGGCTCCCAAGTAGATAGTGCATTATCTTCAAGATTGAAACACACAAAGTCCTACATGGTCAGAGCCATGACTACCTCAAAGACCTCTTGGCCTATTATACCTTCAAACTCTCCTCTGCTTCACTGAAGAAGTCCTTGTGGCCATCCTGAGGTGCAGCTCTACAGCAGTCCACAATGGTGGCCATATCCTTCTGGAACTCCTTGGCATACCATATAAGGAGTTCTCTCTTGGTGCAGGCATTTACAAAGGGGCTAAAATGTCATCTTTTTGTGTTATAATTCGGCACTGAAAAATAATTTAGGAGTTTATACCTGTGATACTCTAAATGTATGTATATTATTATTGCTCTTCTTGTTAAGTGTAATGCTTTCCTGGATAGGATGCTCTAAAACTAAACTTGCCTTGCTATTGACTAGTATTGGAGCTCAATGTGGTGGTAAAGTTCCAACAAGGTACTTGCAGTCACACAGGTCAGTTAATTTAATGGAGCACCATATGATTAGTGCTGGGTGAAGTCAGGGAAATTTGCTTTGCAAAGTGCTTTGTACATTTCATCAGATTTTGATTCAGTGGCAGATGTGCTCCATCCAAAAATGTAAAATCGTGTTCCCCAAATAATTCCTCTTTCATTCACTGACCAAGTCCTCAATGCCCCCCTCCCAGGAGTCAAGCAGCAAGCCCAAATCGCAAGTTCATAGAATTTGACAGCAGAAAAGGAACACCTGCCCCCCCCCCCCAGCCTGCCCAGATGTTCCTACCTATTCTGTCTCCACAGTCCCTATCTGGACTCATTCAACCCCACCTCTCCACCTCTTTTTCTCCAAACTTATGTTTTATTGAAAAGTTTTTGGCACACTGAAACAATTTCACAATGTATAGAAGAGATCAGGTGATGTTTGAACAGGCATGGGACGGCTATTTATAAGCACAGCATACAGTATCCATTCACTCTTCAAGTTGATTAATCTGACTCGGTTGGAATCTCTGGTATATTGGGGATCCTCTGAATCAGGACCCTCCCACCTAACTCCCCGGAACCATCTGCTTCACTCCTATAGATTTAAGAGATTATGTCTGTTCTACATATCATAACATGGAGCAACCATGGTTTCCATCTGTTCTGTCATTTTCTTCTGATTTTAAGGTATGCAGTGAGTTTCTCCATTTTGTAGATGTCCCACAGTGTGTCCTCCCAGCTTGTTAGAGTAGGGGTGTCTGGCCTAAGCCATAGCAGGGCTTAAAATTCAGGAGGGGGGGGGATTGTATGATTCATGCTATTTTTAGCCCCCATAAATTATGGACCCCCATGTGGGACAATCCTGCAGTCACTGAGTGCCCTGTAGCACAGTGGCAAAGTGCCACACAGCGCCTTCAATGGCATTTTGCCACTGACTTTTTTTTAACCTCCCTGGTGGTCCAGTGTACGCACCTACATTCATCTCCCAGTGGTCTAGTGTGCACATCTCTCTTGCCCCTTCATCACTTTCACCAGACTGATGCATGTGGAGTGACTGGAGAAAGATGTCACAACATCAGAAGCAGGAGCCACCATTTGGTGAGAAGCACAGGTTGAGGGAAGAGCCAACGAGGAGCAACTGAGGAGAAGTGCAAGAAATGGCAACAAGGACAACTACTGGGTATGGTGGCAATGAGACACAGTGAGAGAGTCAGACCTGTTACTTTTGTCCAGAAACAGTTAAACCATCTCAGATTGCCAAAAAAAAAAAAAAGACAGTGTTGGCAGCTGAAAATGGAGGGTCCAGCACTGCTGAGGCCCATGGCAGGCAACAAGACTCGGGCAGTCAGGGGCATTACAGAGAAACCAAGAAAAGAAGTGTGATGCAGCAGGCACAGGCATAATGTGATATGGCAGTCACTGAAAAGCAGCCAAATGAATGAAAACACAAAACACTAAGCTATAAAGTCTGGTGAGTGACAAATAAATAAAAGGGGCATTTCAGCCAAACAAAGCTGATACAGAAAAATTAAGGAGAGGCTAAGCAAAATGAAATGGGGAATATATTTTTGGGGGTTGGACTAGGAGGGAACCTGGGAATGAGGTAAGACCAGGGTGCAATAAAATAGTTGCCCAGCGTGTCCTTGTCATTCAGAAGTGGACAAAGTGTGTACAAAAAAGAAGATGGAGTATGCCAGGGTAAAAATAAAATCTTGGTGCCAGATGGATGGCTCTGGACCCACTATTGTTTATTTATTTTATTTAGTTTTTGTTGACCGGGTAAGTGCACTAGATAAATCCTGCCTATTTTCAGGCACGACCCTAGGGAGGGGATACAGATGAATGCCAACTGACCTTGAACCAGATTAAGCTGTTGGTGGTAATTTTTTTTCAGTGAATGAGGGAAATCTGGCCAGGACACTGGAGAAATTCCCCTATTCTTTTTTGATAAGTGCCATGGGATCTTTAACATCCACCTGAACTACCACCAATCCAGGCAGATGGGACCTCGGTTTAACGTCTCATCCGAAAGACAGCACCTCAGAAATGCAGCACCCCTTTCATGCTGCACTACAGTGTCAGTACTGGGATATTAACCCAAGTGCCAGATGTGGGAACTGAACCCACAGCCCTCTGATCTCCCGGCCTCAGAGGCGAGTGTGCTACCTACTGAGCCACTGACACTATTGTAAAGCAGTTGCTGCCAGAAAACATTTTTGTTGGGGTAAGGGGTGGGAGGTCTGTTACCTGGATGTGTCCAATGAAAACTGGATTTATTATAAAACAAAAAAAAGAAACATAAAAAAAGTTATTTTTTGCAAGAACAGTATGTGTGGGAAAACTTCTGAAAGGGGTTGGAAGGTCTGTAACCTGGGTGTGTCCCAAGAAAAGCTGAATTTATTATAAAATAATAAAGAAACAAACATAAACAAAAAGACATAAAAGAACATTTGCAAGAAGTGTCTATGTGGGAGAACAACTGAAAGGGGTGTGACTGTCCACAACCTGGGTGTGTCAAGAAAAGCTGAATTTTTAAAATAAAAATAGAGAAAAAATAACTTTGCAGGAAACAAGACAAGAACTGTGGGTTTAAACAACTAGGTGGGATGGTCCATACCGGGTGTGTCCACTTCAACTTTTCTGACCCAACTACAGAATCTGCAAACATGGAATTCATCTCATTAAAACAGATCATGATCTCAAATGATTACATACATAGATACATAGACAGTGTCGGCAGATAAGGGCCTATGGCCCACCCAGTCTGCCCATTTGAGCTTGTAAGTTCAGTTTACTGCAAGTCTGTGTCATTCCAGCAGTTTGTGGAAGTTGTACTGAAAGAGCATCCAGGTGTTTCCAGAGTTTGAAAAGCTTTATCAGACTGCAATGGTTATACCAGTGGCTAGCTTGGAATGTGAGCATGGCTTCAGTACTCAGAACCAAATAAGAGCAAACTTCAGGCACTTCCTGAACAATAGAAACTTACAGAACTTAATGATAATCTCAGAATTTGGAGCAAGTAGAGGAACTGAAGATTTTAAAAGAGCTGCAAACACATGGAGAAAAATGAAAAACAGAAGAAGAGAGACTTAGTTTTTATGGCTGCATGGCCAGAACCATGGAGATGCATTGCTATTACATAGTACCAGAAGGGGCTGTGAAAGTACATGAAAGGATATCTAAACTGTGTCCTTGCACAATGGAGCTGAAGCACATGTGGTCCTTTAATTCACCACAGTGCTGTTCCTTCTCTCTCCCCTCCCTCCACTGCAGAACTATTTTCTTGCTCCGTACTCCAGTCCGAAACACAGGACTCCCATAAACAGTGAAAGCTGGTTTTCTTTCCAAGGCACCCGGTTCTCTCCCTTCCTCCAGTAACAGCTGCTCAGAGGCACACTGTCCCATATGCCACTCTCCTTCATCTCACGTTCAGTGTTCTGGTCTCAGTGCTTCAGCTTGATTCAGCATTACAGGTCTGTGTCTTTAAATCCTGATTTTGCCACAACCCCACACTTTTCTTTCTTTCCCTCATGTAACCCCTAGGTGGCGCTATTTCTCGAGTTCCTCCCCGACCTAATTTCCTAACAACAGGTTGTGGGGCCTGGGTTCAATATTATGGTGCCTCCACCCAGAGTAAAATAGTGGGGGTATCTACCTAGCCTGGTATAGCCTCTGGGAAGCTATAACCACGCTAATCCACCTAGTGATTAATTGCCAGGTGCAGACAGTGCTCCTTAATAGCATTCAACAGACAGTATGCAATAGGCATTAACAATTTGCACATACCTTTACACTTATCACCAGAGTTGGACCTTCAGCAATATGCAGTATAGTGCAGTGGTCTAAGGCTCTGAGCTGCTAAACTGGTGACATCCAGCAGACCAGACCTGGGTTTGAATCCCACAGCTTCCACTTGCTACTGTGTGACCCTGAGCAAGTCACTTAACCTCCTTGTGCTCCCAGGTTGCTCCTGTAAAAAAACTTTCAACTTAGTGTGCTATACCTGGTTAAACAACTAAAAAAAAAAAATCCCTGGAGACGCCCTGTAAAACAAGGTTAGCAAAACAACTGCACTCTTTCAGTACTGTAACCCAACTAATAATATGCACATAAGCCTGGTTAAATATGAAAAAGACAATCAGATTTATTCAGGAGTAGTGAACAAGGAAGGGACGTGAATCAAATTAAATGATTCATATTCTGAATTGATTCAGGTTTCTGGCATGCACTTTTAAGTCCCAGAAGTACAGTTCTACAACACTGGGTACCCAGGATGGAAAGCTGGCTAGCCAAAGGTGTTGCCTGGGGGAAGGGGTGGCCAGCATTGCAGCTGATGTTGGGGCCCTTGATGAAAAGAAAAGGCAGTTAGCATGTATACACAAGACTAGGCTATTTGTATTCCTGGCTGGTTGGTTCGATTGGTTGAAATTATTAACTTTAAGCAGGAAAACAATTAGATGATACCACAAGAAGAGTTAGTTGACTGTTGCAAGGAGTTACCCTGGATTTACTCACTGTACCAGTCAAATAGAGATGATGTCCTGGTGAAATGAAGACCTGAGGCTAGAAGCTGATGCACATGGGGAAGCTGGCCTGACACGACTCACCTCCACTTCATGGCCTTTCCCTGAAGGTGGCCGCAACCTGTGATGTCTTTCTGCACAGGGGCTGGATCCTGAAACAAATCTCTTGCCGATGACACTAGAGCTGGTACAAGATCAGATGGCATGGGTTGGTTTGGACAAGGGCCCAAGGCTGGATCAACACTTTTGGCAAAGTCAGTTCAATTGCTGGTGGCCTTTCCAACTGACCATCAGTTTGAACACAAGTACACGTGGGCTTCGTTCTGGCAATCAGGAGTCCCTGGGCAGCAGGCATTGATCCACAATAAACATTCAGCACACTTAAAGGAAACAGCATTTAAGTTTCTACCTCTCAGTTCAGTACCAAGCTGGTACACAATTTCAGTCGATTCACTGAGCAAAACCTTCAAACTGCAGTCAGGCAGTTCCTGGCAATTAATCTTCTCTTTCAGACCACAAGAAACACACAAGATAACAACTAAGTCTCTTGCAGGCCCGATCTCTGCAGACCTGCTTGGTAGTTCAAGCTGGGGTTCCAACACAGGCCTACCTTGAACTGCAGGCTGCGTTCCGGAGTCTCTTTCAATCTGGTCTCCCTGTAGAACTGCCTCGAATTCAAACTGTCCCTCTTAAATAAAGGCAGAAATCCTTGGGATCTGATTGGTTGTTTAGGCTGCCTACAACAATTCAAGTCCTTTAATTGGCTACAGTTTAGGTGCAAAAGCTTTGTCCCAGATTATCCCCCATAAGTCTGCATCACACTCCCATGAATCTCTAGATAAAACCTCAGTTCATGATTGGCTGATGCACTTCAACATAGTGGCTGCTGTAAAGTTTATATACCGTTTATGCAGTCCCAAATGTTTCACTGATCTGGTGCAGCCAGGAGAAAGATTATATCATTACACTTTCCACATATATGTAGCCGAACAGTACTCTTTCAAATAAACCACATTCAATTTAGTACACCCTGTACTTTTGCTGTCACTGCTGCCAATACACTGTCCTAGGCAGCAGGCAGCTATTCATGAATATTTTATTTTATTTAGTTTTGTTGACCGGGTAAGTGTACTAGACAAATCTGACTATTTTCAGGCACGACCTGGGGAGGGATACAAATGAATGCCAACTGACCTTGAACCAGATTCACAAGGGCTCATAAATATTAATGAGCCCTCCAAATTACCCATTCTCATACTTTATTTTAAGGCCTTAGTGGCTCATGTCGCATTCCCAAGATCGCCGGCCCCTATCTAGCTTGCCAGGATGCCAGGACCAGTGAAGACTCCTGTTTGACCTCTAGATTTGTGGTCAGCAGATCAAATGTGCTTCTTTGCGCATGCAAGTCGCCGGCGGCACCAGAAACATGCTGGCGACTCGCAGTTATAGATTTTGGTCTGAACTGGGCTCAGTCAGCAAAATGGACTGCATTGGGACTTTTGTGGATGCCAGGCACCAAGAGAAGTTTGGGGATGCCAGAGCAGTGGAAGAATAAACAGGAGAGAATGATGACATGGGGCAATTGAAGGTAGTCCTGGGTTACACTCAGAAAAACATCAGTACTGCTATTGCTTACATTTCTGAAGGAATCTGTCTACAGCAACAGCTCTGGCCTCACCTCAGACATAGCTGACAAAACATTAAGCAATTGTGTGGAACTGCTATGACAGACTATGACTAATACCAGATCCTCTGGAGGAGACTGAGCAATTGTGACAATTACCAGTTAAATATCCAAAGCCAAAATGTAAACATACTCTGCAAGTATCTTCTAATTGCCAGAAGTAATTTGCTTTGTTTTGGGTTAACATTAGTGTCAGCGGAAGCTTAGATTCTGCAACAGCGTGCATATGTACATAGCCTGTGCAACAGCTTTGTTGTTTCCATTCATAATGTAAATGCAAGAGGGTGCTGGAATCTGCTTTGAGGTACATCAGAATAATAAATCAGAACACATTGTTTCCTTCATGTAATCAATTTGCTGTTTTAAGTGCCCTGAATGTTAACACATTGAGCGCTGAAACAATGACATGCTTGCTTTAATCAAATTGTTTTTTAAATGTGAACTTTTGCAAGAGAAATCAAATGATATCTGTTCAAACTTAGAACATGGTGTCTCCGTGTTAGTGAAATAATCCTGGCAACAAATGTGTGTCCCTATAAGTATAATCAATTTTAAATATTGTAATACTTGGGATACATTTAGACACACTGCTCTGCTAGTATGGTTCCTTTTGAATCATAGCTCTGAAAGGTATTATATCAGCTGCATATGGCTACTGGGGTATTAAAGAACTCGAATTTCATACCAGCGTTGACTGGTAAGTCGCATTTATTATCCATTTTTTTGGGGAATGACAAGTATAAAATTAAAATTACTCCGCTGATTTTGTATGCTGTGGGAGTTCATATAAAAGTGCTGAAATTGATATTGATGAGTAGCGTGAGTTGAAAAACTGAACCTTGGTAGGGGAGGTATTTATTTATGCCTGCTCTGTTTCCTGTAATTGCCCAGGTGATGAGCATCCTATCTTAAAATACATTTGCTGCTAGAGTTTTCTCTCTTCTCAAAAACAAATGGACAGCTGCAAGAAAATGCTGTTGAGTGGAACTGATAAAGGCAGAACTGATGGTCACAGTAAACTTCCTCATGAAATGCTCTAAATTTCATTCCAGTATTGTTTGGAACACAGCCATTCTGCAGGCTGTAAAATCAAACGTTATGTACAGCTCTAAAATGAAGAAATAATCTGATTGCTGTGTATGGCACTGTGTTGTATTTATTGTTGCTTGAAAAGATAGTGTAACTGTGCCTAATGTGATTGTTTTCAAAACTATTGATTGTTTTAAGTAAAATACATAGATACATAGATACATAGACATGTCGGCAGATAAGGGGCCTATGGCCCACCTAGTCACCCATTTGAGCTGTAAGTTCAGTTTGTTTTCCTAGAAGTCTATTTCCCTTACCCTGACCTCTAGAATTCCTTTATGTCTATCCCATGCATTCTTAAATCCAGTGATTGTTTCAGCCCCACCACTTTCTCTGGCAGGGTGTTCCACTTGTCCACCACCCGTTCTGTGAAGAAATTCTTTCTCATGTTTCCTCTGAATCGTCCTCCTCCAACTTCATCCCATGCCCTCTAGTCCTGAAACATCTTTTCGCTTAAAAATAGTGTTTTCCTGCACCCTGTTCCTCCCTGTAAGATACTTGTATGTCTCTATCCATATCCCTCTCTCCCTCCTCTCCTCCAGGAGTACATGTTCAGTTCCTTCAACCTGTCTTCATAGGACTTGTGATGCAACCCATGCACCATCTTTGTTGCCCTCCTCTGAACCTTCTCTACCCTGTCTATGTCCTTGTGAGGTATGGTCTCCGAACTGTACACTGTACTCCAGGTGGGGCCTCACTAGTGTCTTGTATAGCGGAATTATGACCTCCCTTTTCCTGCTGGTGATGCCCTCTATACATCCCAGCATCCTATTTGCTTTACCTGATGCCTTGTCACATTGTTTCCCTACCTTGGGTCATCAGAGATGACCACCCCAAGATCCCTTTCCTGCTTGGTGCATGCTATATCCTCACCCCCAACTGATATATTGTGCCAGGGTTTTGTGCCCCATATGCATTATCTTGCACTTCTTTGCATTGAATTTCAACTGCCAAACCCTTGACCATTCTTCAAGTTTCTGCAGGTCCTTCTCATTCTGTCTACACCCTCTGGTGTGTCTACTCTGTTACAGAGCTTTGTGTCATCAGCAAACAGTGAAATTCTGCCTTCTATATCCTGTGCAATGTCACTGATGAAGATGTTGAATAGGACCGGTCCCAGCACTGATCCCTGTGGTACCACTGGTCACTCTTCCCTCTGTGGAGTGACAGCCATTTATCACCACCCTCTGTGTCCTGCCACCCAGCCAGTTACCTACCCACCACACTACTGTCCTGCCCACACCCATATTCCCCAGTTTGTGTAATAGTCTTCTATGTGGCACAGTGTCAAGGCCTTGCTGAAGTCCAGATAGGCCATGTCCACTGCCTCCCTGATCCACTTCCTAGTCACCCAGTCAAAAATTCAATGAGGTTGGTCTGACATGACCTCCCCTGGTGAAACCATGCTGCCTTGGGTCCTGTAGTCCATTGACAGCCAGATGTTCCACCAATCTCTCCTTCAGTAGTGCTTCCATGATCTTTCCCACTACCGGGGTGAGGCTGACTGGTCTGTAGTTCCCTGCTTCCTCTTTGTTCCCACTTTTGTATAAGGGACTACATCTGCTGTCCTCCAGTCTTTGGGTACCTCCCTGTTTCCAGTGATTGGCTGAACAGGATAGCCAGAGGTTCAGCCACCACCTCTCTTAGTTCTTTAAGGACCCTGGGTGCACCCCATCTGGCCCCATTGCTTTATCAGCTCTTATTACTTCCAGTTCCTTCAGGACCCTTTCTCGTGTAAAGGGACTTGTGTCCATTTCTGCACCATTCTCACCCTTGTACTCCTTCAGACCCATTACCCCTCTTCCTTAGTAAGACTGAGCAGAAATACCTGTTCAATATGTCAGCTTTACTGTTGTCATCCTCACGCGGCTCCCATCCTCCCCTCCAGTCTCACTATCCCTCCCTTTGTCCTTCTTTTTCACTTATGTACCTGTAAAGGTTTTGTCCCCTTTAACCACTGATTTTGCAATGTGTTCTTCTGTCTGAGCTTTGGCTTCCCTTACTGACTTCCCTGCCTCCTTTGTTTCTCCTGGTACTTCCCCTATCCCCTTCTGCCTGTGTCTTTTGTATTGCCTGAATGCAATCTTTTTGGCTTTCACTTTCTTTGCTACCTCTTTGGAAAACCATAATGGTCTCCTCTTTCTTTTCCTCTTGCTAACCTGCTTAATGCATAATTCTGTTGTTCTTATAATCCCCATTTTAAATACTGCCACTGTTCCTCAATCCCTGATTCCTGTCCCATTCCCCTTAATGCCTCTTTCAAGTATCTCCCCATTTTCCCAAAGTCTGCCCCCCTAAAATCCAGGATACATGTTTTTGTGTGGTTTGGTTCTGCTCTTTCTGTGATTTCAAACCACAATGACTGGTGGTCACTGTTACCCAGGTGCTCCCCCACTGTTACCCCCATCACACTGTCTCTGTTTGTGAGCACAAGGTCCAGTATTGCCTTCTGCCGAGTTGGTTCCATGACCAGTTGCTTGAGGAAGGCACCCTGAAGGGAGTCCAGGATAAATCTGCTCCTAGTTGATGCTGCTGCTGGGATGCTCCAGTCCACGTCTGGTATATTGAAGTCTCCAACCAGTACTACCTCACCCTTGTCTGCCTCTTTTATTGCAACATAACTTTGTTTTGGTCTTGCCATTACAACATTTAACTAATTGTTTATCATAATTGCTACATAATTTAGTTTGAAATGTATTTCACAGGTGAATAATGTGTATATGCAACCCTGTCAAACAGGCACTCATGGTTGTGACTCACGACACTGCATCCACAATGGCCATTTCGGATGCGCAGCATGTACCAGCATGCCACATAGTTTATGTCCTGATATGGGCTTCCACAAAGGTGGTAACCCTATAAACCAGAACTGTTGCTGACTGTGCTCCAGAGTTCTGTATCAGGGACTATAGTACTTCACACTGCGTAGCAGTGATTCCACTGAAATGAAATATTGCAACTCATTTGAGCTGTCCTGGGTAAATAAATTGTGCACATTAGGAAGCTCTCCATGATGTCAGTACCTCAACAGCTCTATATTCCATGCTGATTTCATAAATCCCCATCGTCAACTGAAATGTCAAATTGTGTAAATAACTACCTGCATTCCCCAAAAGCAAGATCCCTCTGAAAACAAGATACTGCATCTTAGCCGGTCACTATTGGGAAACTACACTGTAACACTAGGTACAATCAGGACCTCAGTAAAAATGACATACTGCATGTTAACTAACCTATCCTGGGTAACTACATTGTAAAAATGTATAAAAGCAGGACTCCAGTAAAAATTAGATTTTACATTTCAGCTGTGCTAACTCTACTAAATACACTGTAAAAATGTGTAAAGCAGGACTCCACTGAAATGAAATATTGCAATCACACTCACACCCTTTATGTGTGCACAACTGTTGTAACAGTATGTACATCCAGAAAAAAAAAAACCTTACAGGGGAAACTCCTATTGAGTCCCTCAGTGCAGCAGCAGCTGTGGAAACACCCTATTAGGGCTGCTAACATAAAATATATGTTTTTTTATTACCTGGTGCCCCAGAATTTTAATGAAAAAGATCCGCTCGCTCCATAATGGTGACAGAGCCCCGGGCGGATATCTCACGCACCTCTGGTGACTTCCACCATGAAGGTTATGCTAATGAGGGCTACCAACAAACGTCAGATGTTGGTAGCCCCCATCGCATATCCTTCATGTAGAAAATCACCGAGTGCCAGATCTTGACCCATAGCTCTGTCACCATTATGGAGTGAGTGGATTTTTTCATTAAATTCCAGGGCACCAGGTAATAAAACATTATCTTTATGTTAAAAGCCCAAATCATGCATTTCTGCAGCTGCTGCTGCACTGAGGGACTCAATAGGAGTTTCCCTTTAATATTTATGATTTTGTTTTTTCTACTGTTGCAGGGTATTAAATAAGCTGCAAAAACTAATTAGAAGTTTTGCACGTGAAAGTACTAATCAATTGAGCAATGTGTAGTACTTGCTTCAATTTGATTAACAAAGTTATGAATACTAAAATGTATATGCATATAATGTAAAAAAAATTTTAACCAGAATAACATCCTTTATTGAAATTAGTTCTGTATTTGATTCATCTTTGTCAATAACCCCAACACACACACACACACACACACACACTCACTCACCACCACTCACTTACTTACTCCATTCTTAACTTATCTTTCAGGGAGATGAGGCACCAGCTGACGTAACTCTCAACTGTCTCCGATTATGAGTGAAGCCCCTCATTTTACTTCTCAGAATTGTTTTGTCCCTTACCCCACCCTCACAGAAAATGTACTGCCCACACAAATTCAGGCTTTAGTGGAAATTTTCATAATATTTTAAGATGCTGAATACAAAAAATATCTACTTTATTCAAGTACCTGCAATGGTTTTTTTTTTTTTTTTTTTTATATTTCTCTTTATTCTCCTCCCTCCTTACAACCACCTCTTCTTCGGGAGACACCGTATGGCCTTATCAGCCTTCGCTCACCTATCTGGAGCCAGTGCAGTCCATGCCCCATTGAGCCGTGGCTATACCCCCCAGGCGGGTACGGGGTGGTCCCCCTAGCCACCCCGACGTCCTCTAGTCTTTGTCGGCATGCTGTCCCCTGGACAGGTAGGGGCATTGAAGGTCGGGGCCCTGGTGCTCCGTCTACTAGGCGGCTGCAAGTGTATTTCCTGGTTTTCTCCCCTTACACCCACGCCCCCTGAGACGCCGTGCGCTTTGGGATGCATGTCCCGAGTGGCTACGTGCTGACGCATGCCAGCCCTCATGCGCCGTGACGTCCCCCCTTCCCGGCTCCGACAGGCGAAGCCGCCTCCATCCTTTCCTGCTGTCGGTGCTTCCACCGGCTATGGAAGGGATGCAGGACGCTGAGCGTTCTTGGTCACCCACCCCTGGGGGAGGACAGCATCCGTTGGGATGCTCGATCCTCCCTCCCCCCACCGACCCCAGGCTCCCGAGTCCGTTCCCGAACCAGGTCGCCGGCGTAAGCGCAGGTGTGGCGTCTAGCGCCTCAACCCTCAGCACCACCGGGCGGCTGCAATGGTTTTTCAAAGTGTTCTGAGCATTTATCTGTAAGTTAATACTGCTGCAGACACTACTCATACACTCTGTAAGAGTGGTCTCAGTGCATTCTTAGGGTATGAGAACCACAAACCTAAGCCAGTGGTTCTGTTACCCTATGAATGTAAGTAAACCATTCTCACAAGTGTAAGTAGTCTCCGTGGCAGTATTAATATATTATTGATCAGGCATGATCAATAAAAAAAAAATATATATATATATATATATATTTAAGACTGTCCCAGAATAGTACCTGTTTCCAGGGCATCTGCACATGAGATGCTTTTCACAGAATAAGACTGTCTCATGCGCAGAGGAAAGGAGCGCTCCAATTGGTCAGGAGCACTTCCTCAATCTATAATTCATATTGAAGGATGTGTCCCTCACAATTTGGGGACCTGTGTCCTTCATTTCCTTAAATATACTTTATTGATTTTCTTTTTCATTATATAGGCATTCATTGGATGAGTCATACATATGTTGCTGAATGTACATTAGCTAGAAATAATCTGAATCAGGATTAAGATACAGAAATTGTCTAACAAGGTAATAAGTCAATACCTGTACCCCCTTCCCCAATCCTTCCAACCCACCACCCCAACCCCACCACCTCCTACCCCACCCACCTGCCACAAAGGTCGAATCTAAAATTATTTTTGGGTATGAACTAAATTATATTTTAGGAAGATGAAGGATTATATTATGCAGGGACACTTGTATCAGAAGGGTTGGAGTGGATTGGGTGATCAACAAACTAATGAGCTGGTCTCAAACATGTTTATATTTCTCCATTCTATTGGTCCTCCCGGCAATAACCCATTCTGCTTGAGGGCAAACATGATTTCCTTGAACCACTCAGTACGGGAAGGTATCAGTGCATCAATCCAGTGTCTGAACAGTACTTTTTTGGCACAGGCTGAGATTAAAGCCATGTAGGCTCTTTGAGTACGGCCTTGAAGATTTGTATAGTCCCCTAAAATACAAATCTCAGGAGTAAACTTATCTGAGAGGGATAGCAATGGATTCAGATGAGATTTGATGCAATTCCAGAATGGAGAGACCATGTCACATGAGCATAACATATGTAACAGGTCCCCCGGAAACTGCAAACACTTGGCACAGATTGGAGGATAGAAAGACCCATCCTGCATAGTTTAATTGGGGTATAATACAGATTGTGATTAATCTGAAACTGCATGTATCTATACCTGTCCCATTTAAGGTATCTGTAGATGTGTTTCCAGATTCTCGGCCAGTTTCTGGGAGAAGTAACAATCGATAAGGATTGGTCAGACCAGTAGCTTCTTTGTCCTTTTAATCCAGTAGTTGTGGTTTGCAAAAATTTGTAAGTGTGGGTTATTAAATGAGGGGATGGGAGGGAGTTAAGATATGAGGTCAGGGTAGCTGATAAGGACTTAATCCACAGTCCAGTGCCAAAGTGTTGCAGTAGTATATGGGAGATCTGCAGATATTTAAATACATGGAGAGGAGACCAAGAGTATAGGAGGCAGGCCTCCTGGAAGCACATCAGTTTGTGGTTACTGACTAGCTCATCCACTCTCTCAATTCCATGTTAGGCCATAAGAGGCTGGACTTAATTGGTTTACACAAGATTAGAAAGTTAGGGTTATTGAAGAGGGGTTGTGTTACATCTCTGTACCCTGGGATCTTAAGAAGAGTGTTAAATTCGTATTGTGTTGACAGAAGGGAGAGTAGTGGAGAGTCTTTCAACCTGTTGGGAAATTTCTTTCCACATAGAAAGGGAAGAGTTCTCAGGTCTAAGTCGTGTGAGGCATAAGGATCTTTCAATTTCCAGCCAGAGAGGAGAATAAGAGGAGTCAGAGGAGTAATTTGAGGGAAGTATCCAATACCTCATTCCGGTTAGATGTACGGCCAGGTAATATAAATAAAAGTTGGGAGCTTGTAGGCTACCATCAATTTTCTGATGGGTGAGTTTACAATAACTTCTCCTTGCTTTTTTCCCAGCCCACAAAAAGGAGGTAATGATTTTGTGAACTTGAGCAAACCAAGAGCTTGACAGGGCCCAATTATATATTTGCAATGGATATAGTATACAGGGTAATATGTTCATTTTTACTATACTCATGCAACCCCACAGGAAAAGAGGTAACAGGGACCAACGTTGATATCATCCTTTATTGTACTTATGATAGCATCAAGATTAAGTGTTTTCATTGTCTTAGGAGAGGAATGGAGGAAGATACCCAAATATTTGAGTTTGTCTGATCACCACTGTAGTCCCATGTTAACTGTTTCTAGTCTCTGGAAGTAATTATTAAGGGGAAAAATTATGTTTTATCAAGATTCAGTTTATAAGTAGAGATCGTACTAAATTGGAAAATTATTGTTAGTGTTGCAGAGAGAAATTGAGAAGGGGAAGAGATGTGCAGTAGTATGTCATCTGCATACACAGAGAGTTTGTATTCTGAATTTCCTATTTTAATGTCAGAGGCTAACAAGGAGGAGTTTAACTTCTATAAGGGTTCTAAAACTAGATTAAATAAGTAAGGCGAAAGGGGGCAGCTTTAACGGGTGCCCTGTTGTAAGGAAAAGGGTGTGGAGAGTACCCCATTACATTGCACATGTGCGGAGGAGGAAGAATAGAGTAATATCCAGAGGGATATTATGCCACTCTGTCAAATGCTTTTTCTGCATCCAAGGAGATCAGAGCAGCAGAAATTGTGGTATCCTTGGATGCAGAAAAGAGGTGAGCCAGTTTCCTAAGATGATCAGAGGATTGACATCCCTTAACGAAACCTACTTGCTCTGCACTAATCAGGGAATCCTATACATGGCCCAATCTTGAAGCCAAAATCTTGGCTAGTATTTTAAAGTCCACATTAATGATGGAGATGGGTCTATAGTTGTGTATTAATAAAGGGTCTCTAGTACCAGGTTTATGGAGGACCACTATGATGGCTTGGGTTAGGAAGTGTCAGAAATGCCATTTTCATAGAGATATTGAAATGTATCTCGAAGAACAGGCACCATGGTATTTCTTAGGTTTTATAAAAATTAGATGAAAATCCATCTGGACCCGGGATTTGTCCAGTGAGAGTGAATCAATGGCTTCCAGTACTTCTTCGATGGTAATAAGAATTTTCAGATTAGAGGACTGTAACTCAGACAATGTAGGGAGGGTAATATCACTAGAAAGGAGTCAAGCATTTGTTGAGAGAAGAGAAGTTAGTAGGGTATATAAAGATTTGTAAAATCTAAAAGCTTCACAAATGTCCTTGGGTGAGGTGAGGGTAGTGCCTGTAGAGGACTGAAGGGAGTAATAATCCTGTCAGATATTTGAGACCTAATTCGAAGAGCTAAGTGTTTTCCTGCTCTTTCCCCTTGATCAAAATAGGATATCCGAGATCTAAGCATGAGAAATTTAGCCTTTTCAGCCAATAACTGATTATATTGAGCCCGGAGGGACTCAACTTTCTCCCAGTCCTCTTCAGGAGATAGGGCCGACAGATTTGTCTCAGCTTTTGTAATTTGGTCCATAATGGAGGAGAGGGTCTGTTCCCTTTGTTTTTTACTTTTTCATGCTAGGTGTATTAATTCTCCCCTTAGGGCGTATTTTAGTGAGCCCCATAGAATGTCAGTTTTAGGCATGGATGGAGAGTTATCCATCATAAAATTAGATATGAAGGATTGTGGGTGATGTACATGGTCTTCAGATTTTAAGATTTCATTATTAATCCTCCAAAGCCTATCTCTTTGAATGTTAGGTGTAATATCTAGAAATAATTGGGCAATATGGTGATCAGAAAAACTTTTAGATGAATAGAAGACAGATGTAACCCCAGAAAGTCAGTCCGCACTCATTAGAAAATAGTCAATATGGGAAAATGAGTGACGAACTACAGAGTGGAAGGAATATTCTTTTCTATTTGGATAAGTAATTCTCTAGGGGTGTGCCAACCCTATTGAATGCATGAATTCCTGCAAGGCTTTTTGGCCTGGGGACAAAGATAGTCTAGAATGGCCCGATCTATCAAGATTATTTGAAAGAACTTGGTTCCAGTCCCCCCGAGAATTATTGGAATAGTGGACCAAGGGGCTAATGTGGTCATTAGGACTGCAAAGAAGTCTCGGTCATCAGAGTTAGGTCCGTAAATAGAACCAAGGATAACCTCTGAATGACCTAGAAGAGCCCTTAAAATGACATAACAGCCTTCTGAATCTGATATTTCTTGCAATAAGCGGAAAGGAATTCTGCAGGCTATTAGGATGGCAGTTCCCTTTTATAAGAAGTGAACCAGAGCCAAACACTTGCCCCACCCAGAGCCTACAAAAATAAAGCACCTGGTTGGGTAGAAGGTGTGTATCTATATGACGGCTACATCAGCCTATATACTGCAGAGATGTAGTAATCTTTCATTCTTTAGCCGGGTTTGTGCCCTTTGATATTCCATGTACAGAAATGGTAACCACATGTATTTATTTATATGTGAGGGGTGAAATCCAATACCACAGGAAAGAAAACCCAGAATCAGAGCATTATGAGCAAGGACCCTACTATTTGTGGCAGTACCCTCCCCCATAACCCAGAAAGTCCCTCCAGTTCCTCCATAGCCCTCCCCAAAAGAAGCTACCAAAAAGTAAAATCCTGAGTCCCACATGAACAGGTCAAATAACCTTCTAGCAGAAACCCCATGCTGGGGTAAGAATTGTGGAGGCTCAATCCCCTTTTGCCAAGACATGACTGTTCCAACCAGGATGAAGCATCCCAGCCCACCCTCCCCAATCTCTCCAAAGAACTTTTAAAAATCAGGGTCTCTAAAACAATTAACTCTCTCAGGGGGCAACCCCAGTTATATGGTCCAGTTTCCACAACTGAGACTGGGAGCTTGAATCCAGTCATAGTCCCCAATCTTTTAAGAGTTCTATACTGTAATGTAGTAAGCTGAAAAAGAACAATTAAACTGTCAACTGTATGACTTAACAGGTGATACTCAAATGAAAGCATCAGCTTCTCTCAATCACATCAGAATGGCGTTAAGCTGCAAGTGACAAAAAAAAAAGGGGGAGGAGGACAATAAATTAAGCAGGAGTCAGGCTTTACCCATAATATAATGAGCTCAAATGATTGTATTGGAATTTACAGTACAATTAAATAATCTGATAAAGCCATGAGTCAGGCCCGATTTACATATTGATATGAAAAGAAAAAAGTAGGGGGAAGGAAAAATGAACAGGAGGGGAGTAAGACCTAAAAGAGGTATGAGGAGGGGAAAATAGCCAGGTAAAAAGTCTCAGGTCCAAGAATGGTATTCCATGGTCGACTAGTCTCCAGAGAGTGCAGCTCTGTATTCGCACATCCGAGTGGTAATCTTGTGCAATAGTGCGTACATTCAAGCTGCTGGTAACTCGCACATTCAAGAGGAAGGGAGACAGATTTATGAGCTGGGGAAATGAGGCAGAATATTAACAGACCTGTACAATAACTCGCCATAACTGAAGACAGAAAAGTAAGGATCAATAGCGCATCCACGGGGAGGTAAATACAGGTATAAATTAAAAGAAGAAGGAATAATAATGAAGGGACCAGAATGTCTATTTTGTCATTGTTAAAGAGTCATCTCAGGGACAGCACTGTAGCAGGGACCCTTAAGGGATGACATAGTAAATGTCAATGCTGTTGAACAAAAGATGAGGGAAATGAAATGATCCTCAGAAAACTAGCGGGTTATACACCATGAAGTAAACTTTTGACAGACTTGCAGGAATTGCCAGACCTGTAAGCCCACTTGTTTGGGTTCAGCGATGCGTAAACAGGTCGGGGAACATGGTGGGAAGTTCCTCTGCTGCTTGCTTGGTGTTTTTGAAAACTCACTAACTGCCTTGATGCTGGACCTGCAATTTGGCCGGGTAATTCATCTGGAATCGAATCCCAGTGGCAATTAACTTTGTGATGGAGTTATGGTATTCCGCCTACTTCTGCTGGGTAGCTACCGGCAAATCTTGGGAAAATCAAAGTTGAGCAGCCTCCCAACGTATCTCCTGCAGCTCCTTGTTTTTTGCCAGGACATGCTGCCGATCCACATAACTTAGATGATGTATTATGAGCGGTCTAGGCTTCGCACCGGGAGGAGGTCGCAGTTTTAGCAATCGGTGAGCCTGGTCAATCTGATATACTGTGGTGTGCAGTGGAGGGACAGCTATCATCACTAGGAGCTTCTGGACAAACAGAACAGGAGAGGATCCTTCTGCTTCCTCCAGTAAGCCAAAGATAACAATATTGTTCCTTCTATTCCTTCCCTCGAGGTCTTCCATTTTATTTTCTAATTTGTTTAGCCTCTGCCGTAAAGCTACCATCTCGGGCTCTACTGTAGTCTGCCAATTTTCCAACGAGGAAGTGTGTGCTGAGATGTGAGAAATTTTCCTATTGATACCTTTCAGGTCAGTCTGAATAGTTTTTAAATCTGAGGCAAACTCATGGAAAACTTCCTTGATGCTGGCCATTTCAGTGAAAAATTTGTCCTCAGACAGGCGCAGAGCTGGTAGGCACAGCTGAAGTTTTGTTGGAGACTGTGGCCTGTGCTTTGGACCTCTTGGTGGATCTATCTGGGGCCTGAGGAAGCGTGTGGGCCATGAGGACCTGGCGCATTTCTGCTTCCATTTTCAGGTTTGTCTGCCAGTGAGTGCTCCCAGTTCTGGGTTAGTTGCTATTCTCTTTGTTCAGTAGAAGTTGATGGTTGTAAAAAATAACTGACTTCTCTGTCAGGATTGTTAAAGTAGAGGTTTTTGAAGGTTAGGGAGGAGAGCTGAGCTGATAAGCGACTACTCAGGTCAAAGACATCACATGATCGTCCGTGTCCTTTATTTCAGTGACAAAAGGTTAAGAGGTATGCCAGCTCATAATAGCCCCAATCCCACGTACTGCAAAACCCTCCCCCTACCCATCTCAACCTCTCTACCATCCCCACCCATGTGTCCACAGACATTCACCCACAAGTAGTTAACTTTTCTCCAGTGATCTGAAGGGCACCACCAATAGTTTGCTAATAGTCTCACCAGCACAGCCCGAATGGTGGCAATTGTTCTCGATAGTGCAAAGCACTACTGGAAGCGAGTGCTGGCATTCAGGCCATGATGCTGAGACTGATAGTATACTACTCGGCAGCACCCTTCAGGTCATTGGATAAAGTTAACTACTTGTGGATAAGTGTCTTTGGGGACATAGGTATGTAGAGTAAGTGAGGCTGAGATATGAGGGAAGGGTCACGGAATGGATTGCATTTTCTTTTCTGATCCAAAACTAAAATTGATCACATGAGCAGCTAGTTCACATCGCAAAGTGTGATGATACCTGCTATTTAATACCCTGCTATTGTGATGTAAATGTGGGACTTTTACATCACAATAATACAAGTATAACTGTCACACAATAATTCTATATCTCTCCCATAGTATCGGTTATTTCCTTAGTTTTTATTTTGTTAAGTTTATAACTAATTGTTCTATAGTCAGTTCCACAACTTATTGCTTGGTAACTTATTGTTATCAATTTATTCTTAGGCATAATTGTCCTGTTTATTTTGGTTATACTTATTCCATTTCTATGTATTTTATAATCTGTATTTTTGCATCTGTTATCTTTTCCCCTCCACCAGGACACATCTTAAAATGAGCTGCTGCTAGCTCAGTATGTCTTTCCTGGTAAAACGTTTGAAATACATACATACATACATAAATAAATCTCATCAAATTAATGCGTTAGCAGCCATTGTGGCTCTGACCAGAGTTTGTTTATGGTAACTTCAGGCCTCAGATTCACTCACTAGGCAAAGGGGCCAAAGTTTAAGTAAGGAAAGGGAAGGGCCAAGTTTATTTTAGCTTTGTATTTTGTGTTTTCATTCTTTTGATTGACAGGTTAGCTCAGTATTTTGTGTTTCCATTTCATTTGGCTACTTTTTCAGTGACTGTTTGTGGTTGCTGTTTGACCCACTCTCTATTTTATTTTTAAAAAGTATGTGTCAGTGCCTTTTGACACCCATCAGTTTGTCATCAATCAAACAGTACACAAAAGTACAAAAAAAGAAGTCCAGAAGACACCAAACTGTAACTGCAATTTTTATTAACACTCACATACATCAGCAAATGAAAGATAATTTTTCTTAGGGAACCCCCCACCCCAAAAAAAGAAATATATCCCTCCCCCCAAAAATGTGGGTTCCCATCTCATTTTGTAGACTAAGAGGCAGAGAATCCCCCTGGACCTGGACCCAAATTTTGAGCCCTGCATAGTTAAGTAATTACCTTTTTAGCCACAGTGAGAAGTATACGTAATAAGTAGATTTGAGCCTTAGTCCTGGATATGAGCGTTGTTCTTAATGGGTGGTAGGCAAAATAATATTAATGCCATCTGTGGGGTAAGGGGCCCCATGTTTATAACCACTGCCTGTATATCCTTTTCCACATTGAGCCAATACTGTCTGAGAACTGGGCAAGACCACAAGACATTGGAGTGCATGGCTACCTTCATCCCACAACCTCTCCAGCAAGAAGAATCCCATGTGGAGAGAAACTTGGCACTAATTTGATGTGTATGAAAAAAATCTAATGACTGTATTCCAACTGTATTCATACCACAGAAAAGACCCAGTTACTTTATGGTGTATATACCAGACTGTGGCCTATTCAGCTTTTAACAGTTCTGTTGTGCGCTCATCTTTCCAGGTGTCCCGAATGGCGTTTGGCCTGTTTGCCACCCTGCAGTGCCTGGTAATATTCATAAATAAAATGATCCAGTCAAGAACCCTATAGGACCAAGATGATGCGGTCTGTTAAGAGTGGAAGGTCAGCTTCCTCCAGCTGTAGGCAAAAGAATGCTATTCTATGGACATATAAGGCAATCACTCATAAATTACCTCAGTACCTCACAAGCTGCCTAACTCCCTCCATCCCTAGTACCTATTCTCTCAGAAGTCTTACCATATTATCTCTGGCTATCCCTAAAGTTAAAACGCGCTTTGGTAGAGCCTCAATAAGCTTCACTCTTCCTACACTCTGGAATAAGATCTAGAAAACCTTAAGGCTCGCTTCCCCTGTCACGTTCTCCCTCTTCAAATCCTTGTTCCTGAGGACCTTCTCTGAGGTCTGTCATTGCTTTAAGTCAAGGTCTTAACATCACAATTTGTTACTGCTTTAAATTCTGGACTTAAACCTCAACCATTGCCTGAGGTGCCATTTGAGTCCTCCCTTCTGTCATTGTCCAAATCAAGGTCCCAACATCATGATCTGTCTTTGCTTCAAATATTGGACCTAAACCCTAACCATTGCCTGTGGTATCTGCCATGTCTCTCCTTTGAACAGTCCTTCCTCTCTAGGCCATCATGTCCACTCTCTATCTCATCTGACCTTCCCTCCTCACTCTTTATACCCTCCCTTCCCACCCCCACTAGCCAGGCCATGCCTACAGTACTTATCAAAGGACTCTTACATCTCAATCTTCTTCACATTTTGACACTAGAGGAACTGCCACTCCTGCTCACTATGGTTCCTCCAATGATGTTTACTATATAAACTTTAGCTCATTACCTTATGTCCATATAACTGTATCCATGCAATTTTATTTAAATGGCACTACCTCCTGTTGAATCTATTGCTATGTTCTAGTGCAAGTATCTTGTCACATGCGAAGGTTATATGTTATTATGTTGTTATCATTACTATGTAATTGTTATGTACATTCACGCAACCTGTTATGTCTTAACCCTGTTGGCAAATGTTTTGCTCCAGGTTCATCTTGTAAATGAGCTTGTCTCAACTATGTTCTGCCTGGCAAAATAAAGATTTTGATTGATTGGTTGATTGTAATCTAAGTCCTGTCATGCAATAATTGTGAAACTGTATGTATCTATAATGATCTTGCTGCTCTTGACCAAATTCTTTCTGGAGCTGGTCAATGGATCTGAACTGAGCTTGTGTATAAAACTGAAAAACATGTGCCAAGACTTCTTGGGCCCACAGTTTAAATGTGTAGTCCAGTCAAGCTGGTGCAAACTGTGAATCACAAATTGGGCCCCTGAGCCATTTGGCTTAATCCTTATAATAAGACTATGAAATTAACCAGTGATAGCCACTCAAAACCCCAAGTGTGAGAGATGAAGGAGTGATCAGTCTATCTATCGGATATTTAGAACCAAAGAGCACCATATCTGTGGAAAATCAAGAGACTGTACATCTACTCCTACCCATCAAGATCTGGGAGAAGTGAGTTTCCAGGAAAGCAGATGTTTAATCTGAGATGCCTGAGCATAAAGGCAATGATGGGGGTGAGCAAGACCCCCCCATGTCTTTGGCAACTGGAGTTTGCTACATGCAACATGGGGATGACCCCCCCCCCATGCCCAAGGAACCTAGAGATCCATTTGTTCCCTTTCTGGAACTCAGCCTAGGTGGGGAGGATAGCTATGATTTAAAATACTGTAAGTAGAGATACAGTGGGAGAATATTCCTTTGTATTGCAGGTACCCACTGTAGGAGTGATAGTGGGTGGAGGAACCATTTCTGTAAGTCTTCTTTGATCTCCCATTCCAGACAGTCATAATTTAGCTGGTATAATGTTGTTAAAGAGGTTCCAGCACAGACCCCTAAATACTTAATATGGGTTTTCCCCCCATTTAAATGGGTATGTATGCAGAGTAGCCTGATCAGAGAAGTAATGAATTTGAAGTACTTCAGTGTTATCATTATTAAGTTTATAGCCTGTTAATTCTTCCACTAATATTAAGTACCACATTAGCATGGGTAGGGACTTCCTAGGCTTGATTATGTAAAGGAAAAGATCATCTGCATAATAGGCAACCTTATGGGTCCAGTGATTTTAGGTGTTTGTTGAAGTAATTGTGCTATGGGTTCTATGTAGACAGTGAATAAGTATAGAGATAGGGAGCAACCTTGATGGGTGCCATGTGAGAAAGGAAACCTGGCAGATAATGTCCCGCTTGCCTGAACCATGGCCTGAGGGGGGTATCGGGCTATGCAGTAACTGTAGAAACTGTAGGGGAAAGCAGAAGTGGGCCAAGGTGTGATGTGGGAAGGGCCATGGAACCTGATCAAATGTCTTCTGTGAGTTGAGACTTAAGGTAAGGGTGGAGGAGCACATACATGATGCTTTATCTAAAAGTAAAAGAGTACATTCTATATTATTAGCAGTCTGTCTAGAACAAATAAAGCCTGATTGGTCTGGGTCAATAATGAGAGGGAGAATGTTATTTAGTCAGTGAATAATTATACTCATAAATAATTTGTAATCCAGGTTAAGGACCAAAATGGGACAATAAGAATCCCAGTTGGTAGAAACCTTATCTGGCTTAAGAATAGAGGAAACAGTCATGCACCTCCAGGTATCAGGACAGATAGCCTTTTCCAGACAGTCTTGAATAGTGCATAGTAACAAATTATGAAGGGGCTCCAGTGCAGACTTATAAAATTACACACTATAGCCATCAGGCTCAGGGCTTTTGCCATTCTTTAGGGAATTAATGCTTGTGACCAACTCCTGAGAGGTAATGGGTGCCATGAGAGCTGTCCATTGTTCCTCTCCTCTGTAAGATGAGGGAGGTCAATCCATCAAAAAGGATTGTACGGATTGCCCTGTGGTTGTTCTGTCTGGGAATACAGAGTTTGGTAGTAAGTTCTGAGGCTGTCAAAGATATTGGATATTTTATTACCGACCTGACCTGAGATAAGATCTCAGAGCAGTGAATAGTATAAGTGCATCTCTGTTGGTGCAGCCTGTGCACCAGCATTTTGGAAGCTTGGTCACCACCACTGTAATAAGTCTGCCTAAGCCAGAGTAGTGCCTGTTCTATCTCATACATCAAGATATTTTGTATTGTCCCTTGAGTCAGCTTTATTTGAAGTAGAAGCGAGTCCCCCCCCCCACTATAAGCCAGTTGTAGGAAGTTTAATTCTTCCTTTAAGTCCCGTTACTGCTGGTCCCTCTTTTTCTTTTTCCGGGACACAAAGGCAATTATGTCTCTGCGCAGAACTGTTTTGACTATATCCCACAAGGTAGCATTGGTTAGGGAGAGCCTATCATTTTCTTGCATAATATGTGGGATATGGTTCTTCAGAAAAGTCTGGAATTCTGGATATCTGAGCAGGAGGAATTAACATGCCACAATGTGTGTCTCTCTCCATGGAATAGTTAGGAGACTGAAATTGGGGCATGATCTGATAAGAGAATAGGACCATCCAGACATCCCCCAAAACTCTCTGTCCTCTACTGAGATGAAGAAATAGCACAGCTTCAGGTTGCTGTGTTGGGAATGAGAGAAAATTAATATCTGCAGCCTCTTGGGTGTTCGAGATGCCAACATCCGCAAGACCAGTCTCTTTGATGAGATATCCATGAATGTTGTTGGCCCTGTTGAGTGAGGGTCACAGATTGCATGTCAAGGGCAGGGTTAGAGTCCCTCCCCAGCAATAATATCCCTGATATTTTTGCTAGAAAGGTATCTATGAGTATTTGAATTGTGGCGCTGTCACTGCCTGGTGGAACACACACACAATTATGATAGTCAAAGGCTTGCCACAGATGGACCCCATAGCCAATGTCAGTCTCCCCTCCTTGTCTGCAATGGTAGAGGCAATGTGAAAAGGAGAATGTTTTTAAAATAACCATCCCCCTTTTGTGGCCCTGTCTACATGCTGATTCAATGACTTATTTGAAGCAAAATTTTAATAATTTCTGATGTTCCTTACTATCCAAACACATCTCTTATAGTACAGTAATATTAAATTAGGTCACTTTTTGTTAAGCACCTGTAAAACCTTTGCCCTTTTCAATTAATTTGATAAACCATTCCCATATTGTGAAACTAGTGTAAAAGAAGACATTTTAAAAGTTATCAGGTCTGGGTCCAAGTGTCCCCCAAGTCCCCCACTAGATAGTATCATCTTTATGAAAAAGTGAATAGCAACAAGTATTCCAGTGTGACATTACATTTGAGCCCTCCCTGTTCTGCCCAGCCTCGATCTCTCCATGATGTGTAAGATGCATAAATTCCCCAGTCATCATAATAAGTAAAGGATATAAAAACTGGAAATCAAGGGAACCAACTGGGTCTCCCAAACCTTCATTCATACTCAGATATTCAGGTATGCATCACTGCAAGCCAGCACCCCTAGAGAAGAAAACTGGAGATGAACTAAAGACACCCTGACAGGCCCTGTGCTGTCACCCTGGCCTCCAACTTACCTGAAGATGGCCGCTGTGCTGGGCGAGCTGTTGAGGCACTGAAGATTGTAAATCTGTCCTGGTTAGATGGTTAGAATTCTGCAGAGCTACTAGTTTTTTGTTTTATAGTTTCATAGTTAGCATTGAGTGGTAGGGCTTTAGTGCCAGTCAGAATTTTTGCATAAGTGATTTAGTGGAGGAGATAGCATTTGTTACTTTTTATAAGCTAGGTTTGGAATTGTGGGACGTTTGTGGCTAGAGCCCCATGCACTTTCAACTTAAGCAAGGTATGCATTTTTATAGTTAACTTGTTTGTTGAACACTTCCAAGTTACAAACAAACACAGATGCATTTTTGAGTAGGCAAACTGTTGTACAGAAACATTAGCATTATAAGTGTACCACAGGCACATGGTGTACATACCATATATCCTCAGCAAGAGTCAATTTAATAGGCATACTATCTATGTGGTTAATCATTTATGTTGGGGGAAAACATTCACAGAGCCTTCTAACACACCGCATGGCAGGTTACATACTATGCAAAGACATTAGCATGCAGTAATGAGAGATTGTAAAATCTGCTTATACTCTGCCAGTGAGTATGCCCCCTATCTGCTAGAAATTAATCTGCTTGTGGAGAAGAAAGAAAAATAGGCAGAGGAGAACAGTGGGTGTTGGCAGGAGGCCAACCTTGCATCCACAAGATCTGAGCTGTGTGCAAACATACAGTGTGTTATAGATGTGATAAAGAAAAGGGATAGTGTACAGAAAAAAAAAACATCACTGATATTGCTCTAAAAGTCCAGAGGGATGAGTCAAGCTGAGCTAAATACACAAGAAGGTGATGATCTGTGGATCCACTTTATCTTGATCTTACATGATGGAAGCAAAGCCTCCACATTGGTTTCTGTTTTATTCCAGAGAGTGTGTTTAAGGCAACAGAACTGGGAGTAAAGTGAGGGAAATAAGAAGAGAGAGTCAAACATAACTGAGCCTATGACTATGTTCAAGCCTCAAAGCTAACATCTGTAACTGGAGTGGAGCATTTTAACAGGTCTAGAGGAGAGGGTTCCCCCTTGGTCATCAGGTCCCTTGCAGTATACATCTTCAGTAGAACAAATCTATGGTGTGTCCAGTAAGTCAGGAGAGCAACCTATTCCTGTTCAAGGCTGTGGGGTGGGCCGGGATTATATAGGAGGCTTTTCTCCAGGTAAAGGAGGTAAGGATCCCATATTTATTTTATTTATTTATTGAGGATATTGGAAAACATACCTTTGAGTCATAGACTCCTTTTCAAAGGTTCCACATCAGAGATACAAAGAACATCAAATACAATAATAACAGCTGGACAAAACAGTTACAGTAGGGAGCATAAACAGCAAACAGTATTGTATCAAATGGCTACAGGTGGCAGAGAATATCAGTTGGTGATATACGAAGCACAGTGATTACCTAATCAGGTACCTAGTACTAGTGAAACAGTTAGAGACACATACACTGTAGTTCAGTGGCACCAGTCTGGACCAGGGGTTACTTGGTTACATCAGAGGATTAGGCTGGACCAATTGGGGGGGGGGGGGCAGTTCTTGACATTAATGACAGTCACAAACTGAATCTTGAATGATTAGGTTTCGCAGATGGATCTTGAACCGGCCCAGTTTAGGTTCAGTGAAGACGGAATTTGGGAGGGAGTTAAGCCAGATGGGGTCCTGGTACCTAAAGGTTCTTTGACCCAAGGAGGTCTTGCAATGGGGTACCTGGAAGTGAGTAGACGCAGATTGTCAAGTGTGCCAGGTGGACAAGGGTGATTGGAGTAGGGGGGGTAAGAGCAGGAGGAAGTTGTCCAGCCGTGATTTTTTTAGCAAAGAGGCAAGTCTGATATTTGAGCCTCCCATCAAAGTTTAGCCAGCTGGTGGTAGAGTAAAGGGTGCAGGTATGTGTGAATGTGTCAAAGCCAGTGGCTAGTCTACAGGCCTTATTAAGGGCCATCCTGATTTTGTTAAGGTGTGTGTTGTCAGTCGCCCCATAAATTATGACACCACAGTCTATAAGTGATAGGATTGATGAGGAGATAGCTAGGTAAAGAGCTTCAGGTGGGCGGCAGCGTTTGTACCGATGGAGTAAACCAGTATGCACATTGACAGCAGTGCTCAGTTTCCGGATATGGTCATGGTAGGCGAGTCCAGAGTCTAGGGTGATACCCAGGTATTTGAATGAGGTAACCTGCTCAAGGGGGTCATTTAGAGAGTTCAGTATGAGCAGAGGTAGCCCATTGTTCTTATTTTGGGCATGGATGAACACCATTTTTTTTTTTTTTTTATAGTTTAGTACTAGCCTATGCTGAATGAACCAAGATTCAGCTTCAGTAAAGGATTTTTGGAGTGTGCATCGGAGAGCGGTAGGGTCCATATGGGAGCTGTAGAGGATGGCATTATCTGCGTACAGGAGTAATTTCCCAGAGCAAGCCTTGGGCAGGAGTTGAGAAACAGGGAAAACAGTAGTGGACTTAGAATTGATCCCTTCGGGACCCCTGAACTGACTTGGAGGGGGAAGGACTGTGTGTGGGCAAACCTAACTTTCTGAGTTCTCTTGGACAGATAGCTGGCAAACCAGCCAGTGGACTCAGGAGACAGACCTATGTGAGTAAGGGATTCCAGGAGAAGTGTATGGCACATGGTATTAAACACCTTGGATAGGTCTATAAAAATGGCACCAGCAGTGTGGCCCATGTCAAAAGATGTGTGGAAGGCGTTGGTGAACTCCAGGAGGGCTGTAGTGGTGCTGTGGTTGTTGTGGAAGCCATGCTGCTCTGGTCACAAGGCTTTGGAGGGAGGCAGTACTGAGATGGGATGGTAGTTCCCGGTTGGGTGTGGTCACCGCTCTTAAGAATGGTCATGAGTGCTGATTTCCATTTAGTGGGAAATTGGCCCAGTGATAGGGAGCAGTTCAGAAGTTTGGTGAGGGGGCAGCAAACTTCATTGAAGGTTAACCTAAGTAGCTTAAGATCCAGTGTGTCACTGCTGAATCTTGATTTACTGAGGGCCTTGTAGAGCAGAGGGGCAGCTTCACGCTGCAATACTGTTTTAAAGTGGAAAGGGGAGTGACAGGGGATGCTGGAAGGGTGGGGGAGAAAACATTGGGAAGAAGAACACTGCTAATGTTGGAGAAGGAGGCGTTAAATGTATTTGCGATCAGGGCAGGGTCTGTGGTAATGGATCCATTAGCCCAAAACTGGGAGGGAGGGGCTGTGGAGTATTACCGCTGAGCTCTTTAAGAGAATCCTAGAAATTGCACCCTGAACCCTAGGTGGCAGCGAGTGAGGCTCGATAATATTCAGCTTTGGCCTTACGGATGTTCCATGTACATTTATTATGTGCCTCTTGGTAGCTCTGTCTATCAGAAGGTCTACTGGTTTCCAGGGCAATGTGCCATAGGTTGTCGCAATCTCACATTTGGTCTAACAGGGCTTGTGACATCCAGGGTGTATCGACCCCTTTGACAACCTGTTTGCTTAGGGGTGCAGAGTGGGCACAGGCAGAATTGAAGGTGTTGATGAAATATTCTAGTGCAGAGTCTATGTCCAGAATGGTTGAGATGGGAGACCAGTCACAAGCTGAGAGGCATTGTTTAAGGAACCGTAGTTTGCCAGGTCTGAGACGGTGTTGGAGGATAGTTTTTTTGGGGGTGGGGCTTTTTTGCAATGTAAGACCAGTGACAGAGCACTGGGGAATGACCATTCAGGGCCTTGGGTTCTACCCTAACCTGGGTAGATTTGTGTGGAGAGTTGGTGAGTACAAGATTAAAGATGGTGGCAATGCCAGTCCTCAGGTTGAGTCTAGTGGCAGTGGTCACAAGTTGAGATGGGTTATGTGATGCTGCAGCATCCCTAATGGGTGCTGATGTGTCAGCCAGCCAATTAATATTAAAATCCCCAAGGGCAATGATTTCAGCATTGTCTGGGAGAGTCTGGAGGTGGGTGAAGACTGAATGAAAGGCACTCTTTTGATTCCTGGGGGGGGGACGTATACTGAGGAGAGGAACAGGGTTGCTCTGTTTGGGGTGATGGTGATTTTCAGGGTGAGGACCTGGGCACCATGTTCGAGGGTTGGGGATGGGAGGGCAAGACCTTTTAGTGAGTCCCGGATGTATAGTGCACAGCCTCCACCTTTGTTGGAGGTCCTGTCAGCACGGTATAATGTAAACCAGGGGAGTGAGACTGCAGAGTCAGGGGTACAGTAGTTGAGCCATGTTTCCACCACCAAAATGACAGCAGGGTGATTCTGGGCAACCCAGCCCTGAAAGATGTCAAATTTGTTGAGGAGGCTACATATATTATAAGGGAGGCTATTATGAGATCCTTAGGGGCAGAAGGCTTGGGTGAGGGGATTGGGCAGGTCCAGGGTTGGGGTGAACGTCTCCTGAGAGAAGGAGAAGGAAGATATGCATGGAGGCTAATTTTAGTCACTTCTGTGCCAGCTTAGGTACCAGCAGAGAGGGGGAAAAACAGCTCATAGTGATGGTGATGGGCAACTGCCTTAGGGAAGGAGAGGCAAGGCAAAGTAGTGACCACTGACATGCTGTGGCAATGCCAACGGGAGTAGATGTGGGAGGAGAGAGCATAGTCCGCAGGAGAAAAGAGTCAGGTGTTACCATGGTGGAGGTGGGGGGGGGTGAGGTGAGATGCCCAGTGGGGAGAGGGCATGGCACACCATAAAGGTGGGTGAGTGGTGCTTGACCTAGTGGAACAAGGGAGGCTAGGATTAGTGGTGCAAGCCAAGAGGCAAGAGTGGCACCGGTAGGAGGGATCATAGCTGAGTACTGGGTATTGAGGGGAGCAACTGAGAGGTTAAGAGTATTAACAAGGAGGGTGAAATTAGCCTGACCTGTTGACTCAGCGGTAGTGTTGCAGGCTTTGGTCCAAATGGTCCTGGTTTCAAGGCCTGCAGGAGACAATGGAAAAAATTAAGGCTAGTGGTGGGGTATGAGCATAGGAAGGCAGAGAGGAGCCGAGGTGCAAGGAGGGTTAGCAGAGTGCCAGGAGGTAGGAAAACAGGGACTCAGAAGGGCACTGCAGCGACTCTTAGTGGTCACAGAGTATAAGCTGCAAATGGAAAAGTGGGCACTTAGAAAACATAGGGTTTGGTCATGTGATATGTCATGTGACCAGGGTGCAGTAATAAATGTAGAGCTGAGCTTGGGTGGCTGGGGCTTTGTATTTATTCATAGTGTTTGTGCTGATGTGTGAGAGTCTTTCCTAACCTAATTTGTAAATTACAGAGCAATTTGGTCCTTATGTCTGACTGGGCAAATTAATGTGTAATGAGGGGAAACATACCACCATGCACCTCATGAAAAAACAACCCACATAGAAGTTATTATATGAAAGAAGTAAAACTAGCTAATGTCACCTCTGAAAAGGATAGGTGTCAAAGTGTCTGTAGACCTGAAGCCCAGGGAATACATAAATGAAATGTTTAACAAAACTATTTCCTGAATAATATTAGTAAACATTTTAGTCATAAATCCAAGGACACACTTCAACCTATATATAAATCCTATATACAACCTGTCACTAGGTACTGCTCCCAGTTTTGGCGGGGAGAGAGCTTAAAGCAAGGGGACATAAACAAACTGGAGAGAATTCAGCAGAAAGCAACAAAAATGATGGGAGGAATGGAAAACATGTCATATGAGACAAAGTACACTTTCATTGCATAGTCTTTGTAAGAGATGCATGGGGAGATCTATTATTTTACAACCTAGGAAAGGATGAAAACTTATTAAGGGACTTAAATATAACCTTTAGGGTTGAGACGCATAACACAAGAAGTCACATGAAACAGATTATAAATACAAATTTCAGAACAGATAATATAAGGATGTACTAGACCCAATGGATTATATGTATATGGAACTTATTGCCAGAGGAAATCATCTCAAGTACAAATACTGAATTATTTCTTTTTTGCAGTTACATTTTTTATTGAAATTTAAAATATGAGCGTAACATAAAGCAACACTCTATCACTGCAACACAAAATGGCCAAGAGCAGCGATTACATGCAGTAAGCACCAGTAATCCCTATGACATTTCAAAATGCACAATGCAGATTCTTTACTGAGATTAGTACATGAGAAGAAACAGGTCCAAGAAACAAAGGGGGGATCTTAAGTAATAGCTTGCGTAGAATCAGAGGTAGCAAATGGGGATGAAAGGAAGAGAGCCCACAGAGACTAATAGGTGTGGGAGTCTTTCCTAGCAAAATAGGACATCTTATCCAAGGTTGCTAGGACTCTTACTGCCATCAGCCACTATTACAATGATGGGGATTCATTTGTCCTCCATCACTGGAGAATAAGCCATTTGTCCTCTACTTTGACCATTAGGAACAAGAAGAGGTGTTGAGATGGTAACAGGGAGAAAAATAAAAGGCGGACCAAGGAAGAACAGGTATGGGGCAAGGGAATCTGAAAACTCAAGATTTGGAAGCAGAGATTGATCCCAGTCCAAAATGGGAGGACTTTAGGGCAAGGTCACATAACATGCAGGAGGTCTGCTCCAAGGAATGGCACCTCAACATCTGTCATGTCCCAGGAGCAAAAGTTTTGAGCTCGGCAGGTGTATAGTACCAAAGATGTAGAAGCTTATTTTATTCTGTATCAGGAGACTCTAGAGTCTGGGCACATTTTGATGTAACAATCCACAGCTGGGACATTTGTTTTGTAGTGATGTCAATCCTAGAACTTGTGATCAGCGAGTTCTAGCTTTATCAGAGGGTCAGGAGCTGTGTTCAATATTGCTTTGTATCTGAGGCTAGCTTTGCCACTAGGAAGGTAAGTCATGATTGGAGGATTGTAGTTGCTTGGGTAGGGATCTGAGGGGCAGCTTCCTTTGATATTCAGAAATCACACTCCTAATTTGGAGGTACCTCCAGAAGTCTTCCTATGGGAAGTTAAATCATCTTTGCAGGCTCACATAGGAGTCCAAGTGGGTTAGAGTGGGTTGCCCCAGACTGGAGAGGTGGAATATGCACTGGTTTTCCCAAAGCCTAATTTACTTTTCATTTGCCAATTTTGATAAGATCATTCTGCTAAAAGGGTATGGGCCTGGTATATAGCAGCAGAATGAAGCCAGCATTCCAGAGTCTTCCAACAATGAACAGTTGTAGATACTGTTCGTCCTAATCTTTTAATAGCTGTGGATTGGGAGTAGAGACTGGCCAGAAGGCAAGAACCAGAACATAGGTTCTGCTCCAGTGAGACCCAAATGAGATCAGCTTGAGGGGGAGGAACCACTGCAGGGTTTGTGAACATTTGAAGGCAACACAGTACACATAAAATCATTGCAGGTTCCAACTGCCTCTGCACCAGTGGGCCCAGTTTAGCCTTACAATATTGCAAGGATTTCCTTCCCATAGGAAATTGCTGACCATAGCCTCCATCTTGTAAAATCATTGCATAGGCACTTCTATCACCAGGTGGGCAAGACAGCGTATAAGTTTGGGGACCAAAGTCATTTTAAGGGTCACAATTTTCCTGAAAAGGTGACAGATTAAGAGTCTTTCACCTGTCACAGTATTCTTTGAGTTTTTTAAATAGAGGGGCTAGGGTTGTCAATACCATTTCACCTAAATCAGTTTGGATGCAGATGCCTAAATAGTTAATACTCTCGAGAACCAATGCAGGCCCTGACCAAACAGCATTTGCTGAGTGCATGCTGAAGAAAGGGGAGGATCTCCATCTTGAATGGATTGGTTGTAAGTCCTGAGGCAAGCAGCATGTGAAGGAGAATTGGAATAATGCTGAGAGCATCCTCCATGAGCACAGAGACATAGAAACGTAGAAACTGATGGCAGATAAGGACAGCAGGCCAATCCAGTCTGCCCATTTTCCTTACCTACTGCAAAAGCCACAGACCCTACTTGATCTCCAGCTTTACCTTCTCGTTTCTATCACTAGGGTTCCCCTACGTCTGCCCCATACATTTTGGAATCCCCCCACTGTGTTTGCCCCCACCACCTCTGCTGGGAGTCTATTCCATGCATCCACCACCCTTTCTGTGAAGAAATACTTCCTCACATTACCCCTTAGACTACCCTCATCCAACCTTATGTCATGCACCTTCGTTCCGGAACATCTACTTTTCAGAAAGATGCTACCCTACAGTACCTTGTTATGCCCTTTAGATAGTTGTAGGTTTCTGTCATATCTCCCCTGTCTCTCCTCTCCTCCAGGATATACATACTGTGGTCTCCTAGTCTCTCCTCATTTGACTTTTGGTGCAGGCTCTGCATCATCTTTATTGCCCTTCTTTGAACTGCCTCCACCCTGTCTATGTTCTTACAGAGATGGGGCCTCCAGAACTGGATACAGTACTCCAAATGAAGCCTCACCAATGATCTGTACAGTGGCATCATCACCTATTTTTTTCTACAGGTGATAACTCCCCCTATGCACCACAGCATCCCACTGGCTCTTCCAACAGCCTTGGCATATTGTTTGACCACCTTTAGGTCATCAGATATGATTACCCCTAGATCCCTTTCCTGCTTGGTGACCGTCTGTATCTCCCCTCCCATCATGTAATCCTCCTCTGGGTGCTTGTGCCCCAAATGAATGATTTTGCACTTTTTCCCGTTGAATCTCAGCTGCTACACTCTAGACCATTCCTCTGGTTTTCCTCCTCATATTTTCCACTCCTCCCAGTATGTCCACCCCATTGCAGATCATAGCGTCATCTGCAAAGAGGCACACCTTCCCTTCTAGCCCCTCCACAATGTCATTTATGCAGATATTAAACAGGACTAACCCAAAACTGATCCCTGTGGCACGCTGCTGGTCACCCTCCTTTCCTCAGATTGAGCTCCATTTACCACCACCCTCTGTCTTCTATTACTCAACCAGTTCCTAGCCCAGTTTACCACCTTGTGACCCACTCTGAGGCTGCCCAGCTTGTTCACATGTCTTCTATGTAGAATGGTATCGAAAGTCGATGCAACTGTATACTACAATCAGTGTTTTGTATCAGCAGCATGGAACAGTCATCAGCATAGATCACTGTACAAATATCAGCTTTACCAATCTTAGGCCCAGGAAGATTAGGGTGTTACTGCAGTGCTATGGCCAGTGGCTCAATTGCCTGCACAAAAAGCATGGGAGAAAGGGGACACCCCTTATGTTACTCCACTGAAGGGAAAAGGGACCAGAGAAGAAAGAATTAGTCAGAACCCTTACAGTGGATTACTCATACAGCACCTTGATCCAGCCCCCAGATTGCCCACCAAAGCTCAGTTTTGCCAATACGGCATGCAGGTATCTTCACTCCACTAAATCAAATGCCTTTTCAAAGGCCGTGGTAACTGCTGCCACTGCAGTGGTGGCAGAACTGACTGAAGTCATGAGGGAAAACAGGGCCCTGTGATGATCCAAACTCAGATGGCCTTTTACAAAGCCCATTTGGGGAGAGTGGATCATGAGGGGAAGGAGGCATTCAACCCTGGTAGTGAGCACTTTGGAAAGGACCTTTGCATCTGCATTAATAAGCGAGATGGGTCTAAAGCTGCAAGGAGATGTGGAATCGTCCCTTTCTTGGGGAATACAGTATTAATCACCTCTTGCATGGTGGATGGAAGAATGGACAGGCCATGAGATTCCTGGAACACTGATTGCATATACAGTTGCAGCCATGACATGGCCAGATATTTCAGATTTTTCACAATATAGCTACAGAGATTCTCTCTGGTGGCCATAGTGGTACTACAGGAAAGCAGGAAATTGCTTCAGAGATATCACAGAAATTTCAGGAAATAATCTGACCATGTCCATGGCTGCCACTATACAAGATACCAAGTCAGACATCCCTGGGTAAAGATTGATTGGAATACAGTCACTGACAGGGACTTTGTTGGGGAAGAGTGCCATCATCAATGCCTTAAGCTTTTGGACTATGAGGGGAGCTTCCAAAGCCTCTCTGTCAGGGTTAGAGAGGATAGGGATAGGAATAGGAAGACCCTTCAGAAAGGCTTCTGGTTTGTCCCAGTTCAGAGAGTGTCACATGAGGAATACAGTTCTTCACAGAAGGAGCACATGATGTGGTTAACTCAGGAAGGCTGGGTGTGTAGGGTACCAACTGTATCATGCAAGCCATGGATGAATCTGTTGGCCTGCTGTTTGTGCAACATACATGAAAGGTGCTTTCCTGTCTTTTCCCCTCCATCCAAAAATCTGTGCCATAAACAGAGCTCAGCTAGCTCAGCTTTCTTGGTTGCCAGGTGGCTGAGTTGCATCCGTAAAGATCCCTTAAAAGGGAGGAGCTGGGTTGCATAGGGTTGAAGTTCCTTGTACTGCTTTTCCTTGAATACAAGATATTTTCCAAGCTGCCGTTGCTCAACCTTCCATTTTCGACAGCTGTCGACCATTTACTCCATGACCTGACCCCTCAGAGAGTGGATTATCTCATGGAGTCATCACCACACCATTGGTATCATAATAAAATCTAGCCTCTTGATGTACCCAGGAGCCAAAGTATTTATCTTGTAGGAGTAGGGGGGTCCAACCACCATGAGGCAGATCTGAAGGGGGGGCCCACACAACTGCAAGATCCTCCAGAGCATGGTCAGACAGATACAAGAGGCTACGTGCAAAAGCTGTGATGCAGGAGAGGAGGTTAGCTAGAAATCTATTCTGCTGGATGTGTTGTGGACCAGGGAAGAGAAGGAGGAATCTAGGATGGAAGGATGTTGCAGACACTAAATATTCTGAAACACATGAACAGCCATCAGTTTATGCACTGCAGCCAATACTTTGACGTGGGGCTCAGATTTGCCTGAATTTCTGTCCATACTTGCTTCTATGGTGAGGTTCCAATCCCCTCCCAAGAAAATAGGGGTGGCAAGACCTGCATAGTCGAGCAGAGCTCAAATGAGGGCATGAAAGAGGTCTGGGGCATCCTGACTGTGTTCATACACATTCACAATCAGCAATGGTCCCTCAGAGGTATGGCTTTTGGCCAGGAACCATTTACCCTCAGACTCCTGCTTCACTGTCTTTATGGACCATCAAAGTGATTTAAGAATCAGGATGGAAATGGCTGCCTTGGATGTGGGGGCACAGCTATGGACCTCAGCACCTTTTAGAAAGAAAATTACATTAATCCAGTTTTTCCCCAAGTGGTATCCATAATAACAGAAAGAAGCAGCAGCGTTTATGACAAGCTCAGTTCCCTTGTTCCAGTTGTGGTGTCTGCTGAATTCCAGGATGATGAATCCAGGCCACCAGTGTGGAGCTCAGTTGGTGGTGCAGGGCCTATGGTGGGCAGCAGATGGCATTCTAGTTGGTCAGAGTTTTCTTGTTTTCTGCAGTCTCCCACAGATGTCAGGAGACCATGGCCAATGCAGCTTGTGTCATGCCACTGATGCCCTGCTCCCTTGATCTCTGGCTTCAGCTTGCACCATACCTGGGGTCAACAAGTGGTGATAACTGCAGCAGAGTCCAGTCACCCACCCACCCTAAGAAGGAGAAACATCCATGGGATGCTCAGCTTTCCCTCCTCCAGCTGGTCATCTGACAACCAGGGCTTATTCCTGAACCCGGACTGCCAGTATCGCAAGCAGTAGCATTACCACTGCGCTGGTAGGCTGGCCTGTGACCTCCCACATTTTCAACATAGCCATTTTTTGTAACCCACTTCATGAACATGATGTGTAATTTTTCAAATCCTGCCCAAAATATCTTTTCACACTTAATTACAATTTGGAAAAAATTTCATAAATGAGACCTAGCATGTTTATTAGGTGATGCAGTAAAAACTATGGTAAACATTTGAGGTCAACATAAAAAAAAAAAAAGAAAAATTAACAAATGCTGACATTTTTCAATGTTTATTCATAACTTTACATTATTTTATTTAACCCACATTGTCAACATACTCATAGTTTTACCCCATCAAATGAAAATCGCAGATATTATCAAATCCTCCTCAAAACTTGTTTTCCACAGTCATTCCACAAAACAATGTTTAAGGTCACATTTCATAAATGACATCTGTCATGTCCATACACTGAGGCAAACAAAACAAAAAAAAAGTATATTTTGAAAATCAAAGTTACAGTCTAAGAAAACAACAATGTTATGTGTGAACCTCTTCATTTCAAAATCATGACAATTTCTCCATTATAACTCATGTTATTAATTTGTTATTATACAATGGTGCCTGGAAATCTGTTACCATGATTGGTCTGCTAGGGTCTTTACCTGTGGGTAAATCCTAGCATAACCCATGGGTAAAGTTCCAGCCATCACAGCTGACTGCTACACAACACAAAACAAGCATTTGTCAATGCCGAATGTTGTCTCGCTGGCATTGGCATTGGTAGTGTAGGGGTTAGAGATGCATAATAGGAATGTCAGTGAAGTGTACTGAAGTGGCGTAACCTCATCCCACCCTGCAGAGACCGACAGGCATTGGGGTGTGCCTTCGGGTTGTCAGCTATAATGCTCATGCCATTTTACCTCACCCTACCCTGTAGATACTGACAAGTGTCGGGGTGTGCTTTGGGGTCTTTTACGAACATATGAAATTTGCCAGCAGATAAAGGCCTAGAGGTCTATCAAGTCTGCTCGAATGTGCAGCTAACACCCCTTATTCTGCAGCTGCCCCTCCCTTCCACCCTTCCCCTTCATAAACCCTTCCCCTTGTCCTGTCCCATCCTCGTTTGAGCTGTCAACTGTTCTACTGCATACTACTTCTGCAGGTAATGCATTCCACCCAGCCACCACCCTCTCTGTAAAAAAGTGCCTCCTCATCTCCCTCCTGAACCTTCCTCATTCCAGTCTCATATCATGGCCCCTGGTGGCCCTCCCCTCCCTTAGTTTGAACAGCCCCTCTGTACCCGTCTTGTCTATTCCTTTCATGTATTTAAAGGTTTCAATCATGTCACCCCTGTCTCTCCTCTCCTCCAGTGAGTACATGTTCAACTCCTTCAACCTCCTCTCGTATGATAAGTCCCCCAGCCCCTTGATCATCTTTGTTGCTCTGCGCTGCACCCCCTCCAGTAACTTAATGTCCCTCTTCAGATACAGGACGCCAGTACTGCATGCAGTACTCCAGGTGTGGTCTAACTAATGACCTATACAGTGGCAGAATCACCTCCTCCCTCCTCGAGGATATACCCCTTGCAATACAACCCAGCATTTTGTTGGCCTTTGCAGCTGCCTTCCTACATTGTGCCAAGTTGTTCATTGACTCTGTAATGAGCACACCCAGATCCTTCTCCTCCTCTGTCTGGGCTAGATGCACTCCCCCTAGCTGGTAACTCCTCCTTGGGTTCTTCATCCCAAAATGCAGCACCTTGCACTTTTTGGCATTAAACCCCAGTTGCCAGGTGTCTGACCAGGTTTCAAGCTTTGCCAGATCATCCTGCAACCCCTGCCATCCCCCTGGGTCATCCACCACCGCGCCAACCTTGGTATCATCAGCAAACAGACTGATCTTGCTCATGATGTCCCATGATATGTCTGCAATGAATATCCCAAACAACACTGGTCCCAACACCGAGCCCTGTGGGACACCGCTCATCACTGCCCTTGGGTGTGAGAGCTCCCACCACCACCACCCTCTGTTGCCTTCCCTGCAGCCAGTTTCCTACCCATCTCACCAGCTTTGCACACGCCCCTGTGCCTACTAACTTCCTTCCCAGCCTTCCATGTGGCACTGAGTCGAATGCCTTACTGAAGTCCAGATACAGGACATCCACTGCTTGGCCCCTGTCCAGTTGCCTAGTTACCCAGTCATAGAACTCAACCAGGTTGGTTTGGCAGGATCTGCCACGTATGAAGCCATGCTGTCTGCTGTCCTGTAGTCCTTTGGCGTTATACTTACCCCATTCCATAAGGAAATACACAGAGGTGGGTGCAGTATAGGAGAATGGGGTGAACTTTGTGACCGAACACTGCAAGGCATACCTCGATGCCTGCCACTGGCTGCAGGGTGGGGGTGGAATGGCATGAGCATTACAGCCGACGATCCCAAGTCACACCCCTGACACCTGTCAGTCTCTACAGGGTGGGGTGCTACAGTTGGAAACCCTAACACTGTAGGCGTGTGTTGGTATTTTCACTCCAAATTTTCAACATGGACTTTTTGTGAGCCCGCCTCATGAAGAGCCGCACTATCAGTTTGTTAGCTGAACGGTGGTTTTGCACAGTGGCTATGCCATTTGGTGACACAGGGACGAAAACACATTTTGGGCAGTATGTGGAAAATGACAACTGTATTGTTCATGAGGAGATGTAAAAATGGCAACGTTGAAAGTCTGGAGTGAAAATATGAAAAATTGGTGAAGTCATGAGCATGCATAGAAACTGTGCAACACACATCCATAACCCAATTATTTTGGGATTTTTTTAACCACATTTTTAACATAGGCATTTTGGGACCTCCCCTCATGAACAGTGGCACTGTGATTTTGTTAATTTGTCCCAAACGTTGATTTCCCACAGTGACCACACCATTGTGCATCACAGGTGCGAAAACACATTTAGGGCAGGATATGAAAAATGACAGCTATACTGTTCATAAGGAGGTGTGAAAAAATGGCAGTGTTGAAAATCTGGCCTGAAAATATTGCAACTCTGCGAAGTTACAAGGGTGCGTGGAAACTGCACAACACACACTTGTAACACAGTCATTTTATGGAATCTTGTCACCAAATTTTCAACATAGGCATTTTAGGACCTCTGCTCATGAACAGTGTTACTGTCATTTCGTCAAACTGTCCTGAAAACTGATTTTGCACAGCCAACGCGCTATTCTGCGCTGGAAGTGCGAAACCACATTTCGGCCAAGATATGTAAAATGACAGTTGTATTGCTCATAAAGAGGTGTAGAAAAATGCCAGTTTTGATATCTGGAGTGAAAATATTACAAATTCACGAAGTTACGAGCATGCGTTGAAACTGCGCAATGCACGCTCATAAAACAGTAATTTTGGGGATTTTTTTCCACCAAATTTGCAACATAGGCTTTTTGAGAGCCCCCTCATGAACAGTGGCACTGTCATTTCGTTACTCGGTCCTGAAAGGTGATTCCGCACAGTGACCGCGAAATCACCTTTCAGGACCGAATAACGCCATGACAGTGCCTGAATTCATGAGCAGGGGTCCCAATAACCCCATATTGAAAATTTGGTGTTAAAATTCCCAAAAAAATGCCTGAGACATGCACCAAAGTTGAAAAAAACCCTATTTATGCAATTATAGAGCTTCCTGGCATTTCTTCAGTTTGCGGTCGACTTTGAAGAGTGCAGATGTGTTCCCAGTCCACCAAAGATCATCACGCCATGCTCCAGAGGTAAGTATGGGGTGAGGGGGGTGTGGGGAGGTGGGGTGCGCAGAGGGTGGGCGTGAGTAGGGGGAGGGGGCAGGGAGACCACGAGGGATCATTTTCTGTTTTACAGGTAAAAAGGAAAAAAAAAAAAAAAAATTGTGGGACTTTTTTTTTTTACAGGGTACTGTGGTACACTGGGGTGGGCTCCCAGTGTGTCACCTGATTTTTTTTTTTGGGGAGGGCTGTACCTGACAGGGATTGGGCACCCCCATCGGCAAATACCAGTGGGGCAGGAGAGCTAAGAGGATTGGGCACCCCTCAGCAGACAACAAATGGGGAGGACATTATGCCGATGGGAGGGCTCCCCATCGGCAGATTGAACTGAGAAGGGGGACTCAGCCATTGGGATTGGGCCCTTCGGCAAAGAAAGACTTTTTGGGGAGGCGATGATGCCGAGGGGACTGGGCACTCCCTCGGCACACAGCAGAAATGGTATGGGGACATTATGATGACAGGGAGTAGGCTGTCCCGTTGGCATTGTGACAGGTGGTGGCAGTCACTGCCGCCATGTTGCTTGCATGTTGGGAGGCGTGTTGTGGTCCCGCTGCATGAGACCTTCACTCTCACTGCAGCGGACCTTTTCTAAGATCTGGTGGCTACATTAGGGATGCATGATGTCAGCGCCTGCTGCTGGCTGACTGGGGAACAAGGGACACACCTACTGATCGCACCTGCATTCGCCCAACAGTGACGGTGTTCCAAATCTACTACTACTGCAAGATGTTGGCTGTGAAGCATGAGCCAACATGAAAATCACTACCACATTGCTACTTTTAGTTTTCCACCTCCTGTTTAGCTGCAGTGTTGTCTATGTCCAATTTCCATCCCCATGATCTTCACAGCTCTTCAAACTTCAGCTCTATGGTACACGCTACTTGAAAGAAGTTGCCCTGCATCACAAACATCCCTATCGCTGTAATTCCCCCCCAAAAAGAAATAAAAAACACAGAGTTTGAGCATCACTAGGTCCTGACTGGAAAAGCACAGTAACACTGGAAAACACAAGGCTCCATGGTTCAAATGTATGTCCATTGCCACTCGTGCCAAACTTCGGTCTTTCTCGTTAGTCGCTACTGAACCCCCCAAAGTGACCTTATGAACCCCTGCCTGGGAGGGCTCCACAGTTCAAATGTAGAGCCAATGCTGAACCTCGTGGTCCTTCTCTCATTAACTCTCTGCTGCCTGCCACCAACATCCTGAAGTGACCTAACAAACCCCACCTGCACTTAACCATGGCTGTCAGGCTACCAGAGTACTAAACTTAAAAACTGAAGCCTCAGTACAGAAGCTGGAAAAAAAAAATCAGCTTCGGATTGAATCAGTGCCACATACATTAGTACTGAATGGGGTGAATGAGGCTGACATGCAGCCTATTCATCTCTCAGGTGATTTTCTCTGGCAGGCATACATCATGAGTCTGTAGTCTGTTACACAAAACAATGTCACTGACAGGCATACATCGTGAGTCTGTAGTCTGCCATACAAAACATTGTGACTGACAGGCATACATCAAGAGTCTGTAGTCTGTTATACAAAAAAAAATGTCAGTGACAGGCATACATCGTGAGTCTGTAGTCTGTTATACAAAAAAAGTCACTGACAGGCACACATCGTGAGCGTGTAGTCTGTTATAAAAAAACAATGTCACTGACAGGCATACATCGTGAGTCTGTAGCCTGTTATACAAAACAATGTCACTGACAGGCATACATCGTGAGTCTGTACTCTGTTATACAAAAAAAATGTCACTGACAGGCACACATCGGGAGTCTGTAGACTGTCATACAAAAAAGTCACTGACAGGCACACATCATGAGTCTGTAGTCTGTTATACAAAACAATGTCACTGACAGGCACACATCGTGAGTCTGTAGTCTCTTGAACAAAAAATGTCACTGACAGGCATACATCATGAGTCTGTAGTCTGTAATACAAAAGAATTTCACTGACAGGCATACATCGTGAGTCTGTAGACTGTTATACAAAAAAAAGTCACTGACAGGCACACATTGTGAGTCTGTAGTCTGCTATACAAAAAAGTCACTGACAGGCATACATTGTGAGTCTGTAGTCTGTTATACAAAACAAATGTCACTGAAAGGCATACATCGTGAGTCTGTAGTCTGTTATACAAAACAAATGTCACTGACAGGCATACATCGTGAGTCTGTAGTCTGTTATATAAAACAATGTCACTGACAGGCACACATCGTGAGTCTGTAGTCTGTTATACAAAAAAAATGTCACTGACAGGCACACACCGTGAGTCGGTAGTCTGTTATACAAAAAAAAGACACTGACAGGCATACATCAGGAGTCGGTAGTCTGTTATAAAAAAAAATTCACTGACAGGCATACATTGTGAGTCGGTAGTCTGTTATACAAAAAAATGTCAGTGAAAGGCACACATCATGAGTCTGTAGCTGGTTATACAAAAAAAAAGTCACTGACAGGCACACATCGTGAGTCTGCAGTCTGTCATACAAAAACAATGTCACTGACAGGCACACATTGAGAGTCTGTAGTCTGTCATACAAAAAAAAGTCACTGACAGGCACACATCGTGAGTCTGTAGTCCGTCATACAAAAAAAAAAGTCAATGACAGGAATACGTCGTGAGTCTGTAGTCTGTTATACAAAAAAATGTCACTGACAGGCATGCATCGTGAGTCTGTAGTCTGTTATACAAAACAAATATCACTGACAGGCATACATCGTGAGTCTGTAGCCTGTTATGCAAAAAAAATGCCACTGACAGGCATACATCGTGAGTCTGAAGTCTGTTATACAAAAAAATGTCACTGACAGGCATACATCGTGAGTCTGTAGTCTGCTATACAAAAAAATGTCCCTGACAGGCATACTTCATGAGTCTGTAGTCTGTTATACAAAACAATGTCACTGACAGGCATACATCGTGAGTCTGTAGTCTGTTATACAAAACAAATGTTACTGACAGGCATACATCGTGAGCCTGTAGTCTGTTATACAAAACAAATGTCACTGACAGGCATACATCGTGAGTCTGTAGTCTGTTATACAAAACAATGTCACTGACAGGCATACATCGTGAGTCTGTAGTCTGGTATACAAAAAAAATGTCACTGACAGGCATACACTGTGAGTCTGTAGTCTGTTATACAAAAATGTCACTGACAGGCATACACCGTGAGTCTGTAGTCGGTTATACAAAAAAAGTCACTGACAGGCACACATCGTGAGTCTGTAGTCGGTTATACAAAACAATGTCACTGACAGGCACACATCATGAGTCTGTAGTCGGTTATACAAAACAATGTCACAGACAGGCACACATCGTGAGTCTGTGCTCTGTTATACAAAACAATGTCACTGACAGGCACACATCGTGAGTCTGTAGACTGTTATACAAAACAATGTCACTGACAGGCACACATCATGAGTCTGTACTCTGTTATACAAAACAATGTCACTGGCAGGCACACATCATGAGTCTGTAGTCGGTTATACAAAACAATGTCACTGACAGGCATACATCGTGAGTCTGTAGTCTGTTATACAAAAAAATGTCACTGACAGGCATACATCATGAGTCTGTAGTCTGTTATACAAAACAAATGTCACTGACAGGCATACATCGTGAGTCTGTAGTCTGTTATACAAAACAATGTCACTGACAGGCATACATCGTGAGTCTGTAGTCTGGTATACAAAAAATGTCACTGACAGGCATACACTGTGAGTCTGTAGTCTGTTATACAAAAATGTCACTGACAGGCATACACCGTGAGTCTGTAGTCGGTTATACAAAAAAAGTCACTGACAGGCACACATCGTGAGTCTGTAGTCGGTTATACAAAACAATGTCACTGACAGGCACACATCATGAGTCTGTAGTCGGTTATACAAAACAATGTCACTGACAGGCACACATCGTGAGTCTGTGCTCTGTTATACAAAACAATGTCACTGACAGGCACACATCGTGAGTCTGTAGACTGTTATACAAAACAATGTCACTGACAGGCACACATCATGAGTCTGTACTCTGTTATACAAAACAATGTCACTGGCAGGCACACATCGTGAGTCTGTAGTCGGTTATACAAAACAATGTCACTGACAGGCATACATCGTGAGTCTGTAGTCTGTTATACAAAAAAATGTCACTGACAGGCATACATCATGAGTCTGTAGTCTGTTATACAAAACAAATGTCACTGACAGGCATACATCGTGAGTCTGAAGTCTGTTATACAAAACAAATGTCACTGACAGGTATACATCGTGAGTCTGAAGTCTGTTATACAAAACAAATGTCACTGACAGGCATACATCGTGAGTCTGAAGTCTGTTATACAAAACAAATGTCACTGACAGGTATACATCGTGAGTCTGAAGTCTGTTATATAAAACAAATGTCACTGACAGGCATACATCGTGAGTCTGTAGTCTGTTATACAAACAAATGTCACTGACAGGCATACATCGTGAGTCTGTAGTCTGTTATACAAAAACAAATGTCAATGACAGGCATACATCGTGAGTCTGTAGTCTGTTATACAAAAAATGTCACTGACAGGCATACATCGTGAGTCTGTGGTCTGTTATACAAAACAAATGTCACTGACAGGCATACATCGTGAGTTTGTAGTCTGTTATACAAAAATTGTCACTGACAGGCACACATCGTGAGTCTATGGTCTGTTATACAAAAACAAATGTCACTGACAGGCATACATCGTGAGTCTGTAGTCTGTTATACAAAAAATGTCACTGACAGGCACACATCGTGAGTCTGTAGACTGTTATACAAAAAAGTCACTGACAGGCACACATCGTGAGTCTGTAGTCTGTTATACAAAACAATGTCACTGACAGGCACACATCGTGAGTCTGTAGTCTCTTGTACAAAAAATGTCACTGACAGGCATACATCATGAGTCTGTAGTCTGTAATACAAAAGAATTTCACTGACAGGTATACATCGTGAGTCTGTAGACTGTTATACAAAAAAAAGTCACTGACAGGCACACATTGTGAGTTTGTAGTCTGTTATACACAAACAATGTCACTGACAGGCACACATCGTGAGTCTGTAGTCTGTTATACAAAAAAGTCACTGACAGGCATACATTGTGAGTCTGTAGTCTGTTACACAAAAAAATGTCACTGACAGGCATACATCGTGAGTCTGTAGTCTGTTATACAAAGAAATGTCACTGAAAGGCATACATTGTGAGTCTGTAGTCTATTATACAAAACAAATGTCAGTGACAGGCATACATCGTGAGTCTGTAGTCTGTTATACAAAAAAAGTCACTGACAGGCACACATCGTGAGTCTGTACTCTGTTATACAAAAAAAATGTCACTGACAGGCACACATCGGGAGTCTGTAGACTGTCATACAAAAAAGTCACTGACAGGCACACATCGTGAGTCTGTAGTCTGGGACTTTTTTTTTTTTTACAGGGTACTGTGGTACACTGGGGTGGGCTCCCAGTGTGTCACCTGATTTTTTTTTTTGGGGAGGGCTGTACCTGACAGGGGATTGGGCACCCCCCATCGGCAAATACCAGTGGGGGCAGGAGAGCTAAGGGGGATTGGGCACCCCCTCAGCAGACAACAAATGGGGGAGGGACATTATGCCGATGGGGAGGGGGCTCCCCCATCGGCAGATTGAACTGAGAAAGGGGGGGACTGAAGCCATTGGGATTGGGCCCCCCTTCGGCAAAGAAAGACTTTTTTTGGGGAGGCGCATGATGCCGAGGGGGACTGGGCACTCCCTCGGCACACAGCAGAAATGGTATGGGGACATTATGATGACAGGGAGTAGGCTGTCCCGTTGGCATTGTGACAGGTGGTGGCAGTCACTGCCGCCATGTTGCTTGCATGTTGGGAGGCGTGTTGTGGTCCCGCTGCATGAGACCTTCACTCTCACTGCAGCGGACCTTTTCTAAGATCTGGTGGCTACATTAGGGATGCATGATGTCAGCGCCTGCTGCTGGCTGACTGGGGAACAAGGGACACACCTACTGATGCGCACCCTGCATTCGCCCAACAGTGACGGTGTTCCAAATCTACTACTACTGCAAGATGTTGGCTGCGCAAGCATGAGCCAACATGAAAATCACTACCACATTGCTACTTTTAGTTTTCCACCTCCTGTTTAGCTGCAGTGTTGTCTATGTCCAATTTCCATCCCCATGATCTTCACAGCTCTTCAAACTTCAGCTCTATGGTACACGCTACTTGAAAGAAGTTGCCCTGCATCACAAACATCCCTATCGCTGTAATTCCCCCAAAAAGAAATAAAAACACAGAGTTTGAGCATCACTAGGTCCTGACTGGAAAAGCACAGTAACACTGGAAAACCAAGGCTCCATGGTTCAAATGTATGTCCATTGCCACTCGTGCCAAACTTCGGTCTTTCTCGTTAGTCGCTACTGAACCCCCCAAAGTGACCTTATGAACCCCTGCCTGGGAGGGCTCCACAGTTCAAATGTAGAGCCAATGCTGAACCTCGTGGTCCTTCTCTCATTAACTCTCTGCTGCCTGCCACCAACATCCTGAAGTGACCTAACAAACCCCACCTGCACTTAACCATGGCTGTCAGGCTACCAGAGTACTAAACTTAAAAACTGAAGCCTCAGTACAGAAGCTGGAAAAAAAAAAATCAGCTTCGGATTGAATCAGTGCCACATACATTAGTACTGAATGGGGTGAATGAGGCTGACATGCAGCCTATTCATCTCTCAGGTGATTTTCTCTGGCAGGCATACATCATGAGTCTGTAGTCTGTTACACAAAACAATGTCACTGACAGGCATACATCGTGAGTCTGTAGTCTGCCATACAAAACATTGTGACTGACAGGCATACATCATGAGTCTGTAGTCTATTATACAAAACAAATGTCAGTGACAGGCATACATCGTGAGTCTGTAGTCTGTTATACAAAAAAAGTCACTGACAGGCACACATCGTGAGCCTGTAGTCTGTTATAAAAAAACAATGTCACTGACAGGCATACATCGTGAGTCTGTAGCCTGTTATACAAAACAATGTCACTGACAGGCATACATCGTGAGTCTGTACTCTGTTATACAAAAAAAATGTCACTGACAGGCACACATCGGGAGTCTGTAGACTGTCATACAAAAAAGTCACTGACAGGCACACATCATGAGTCTGTAGTCTGTTATACAAAACAATGTCACTGACAGGCACACATCGTGAGTCTGTAGTCTCTTGAACAAAAAATGTCACTGACAGGCATACATCATGAGTCTGTAGTCTGTAATACAAAGAATTTCACTGACAGGCATACATCGTGAGTCTGTAGACTGTTATACAAAAAAAGTCACTGACAGGCACACATTGTGAGTCTGTAGTCTGTTATACAAAAACAATGTCACTGACAGGCACACATCGTGAGTCTGTAGTCTGCTATACAAAAAAAGTCACTGACAGGCATACATTGTGAGTCTGTAGTCTGTTACACAAAAAAATGTCACTGACAGGCATACATTGTGAGTCTGTAGTCTGTTATACAAAACAAATGTCACTGAAAGGCATACATCGTGAGTCTGTACTCTGTTATACAAAACAAATGTCACTGACAGGCATACATCGTGAGTCTGTAGTCTGTTATATAAAACAATGTCACTGACAGGCACACATCGTGAGTCTGTAGTCTGTTATACAAAAAAAATGTCACTGACAGGCACACACCGTGAGTCGGTAGTCTGTTATACAAAAAAAAGACACTGACAGGCATACATCAGGAGTCGGTAGTCTGTTATAAAAAAAAATTCACTGACAGGCATACATTGTGAGTCGGTAGTCTGTTATACAAAAAGATGTCAGTGAAAGGCACACATCATGAGTCTGTAGCTGGTTATACAAAAAAAAAGTCACTGACAGGCACACATCGTGAGTCTGTAGTCTGTCATACAAAAACAATGTCACTGACAGGCACACATTGAGAGTCTGTAGTCTGTCATACAAAAAAAAAGTCACTGACAGGCACACATCGTGAGTCTGTAGTCCGTCATACAAAAAAAAAAGTCAATGACAGGCATACGTCGTGAGTCTGTAGTCTGTTATACAAAACAAATATCACTGACAGGCATACATCGTGAGTCTGTAGCCTGTTATGCAAAAAAAATGCCACTGACAGGCATACATCGTGAGTCTGAAGTCTGTTATACAAAAAAATGTCACTGACAGGCATACATCGTGAGTCTGTAGTCTGCTATACAAAAAAATGTCCCTGACAGGCATACTTCATGAGTCTGTAGTCTGTTATACAAAACAATGTCACTGACAGGCATACATCGTGAGTCTGTAGTCTGTTATACAAAACAAATGTTACTGACAGGCATACATCGTGAGCCTGTAGTCTGTTATACAAAACAAATGTCACTGACAGGCATACATCGTGAGTCTGTAGTCTGTTATACAAAACAATGTCACTGACAGGCATACATCGTGAGTCTGTAGTCTGGTATACAAAAAAATGTCACTGACAGGCATACACTGTGAGTCTGTAGTCTGTTATACAAAAATGTCACTGACAGGCATACACCGTGAGTCTGTAGTCGGTTATACAAAAAGTCACTGACAGGCACACATCGTGAGTCTGTAGTCGGTTATACAAAACAATGTCACTGACAGGCACACATCATGAGTCTGTAGTCGGTTATACAAAACAATGTCACAGACAGGCACATATCGTGAGTCTGTGCTCTGTTATACAAAACAATGTCACTGACAGGCACACATCGTGAGTCTGTAGACTGTTATACAAAACAATGTCACTGACAGGCACACATCATGAGTCTGTACTCTGTTATACAAAACAATGTCACTGGCAGGCACACATCATGAGTCTGTAGTCGGTTATACAAAACAATGTCACTGACAGGCATATATCGTGAGTCTGTAGTCTGTTATACAAAAAAATGTCACTGACAGGCATACATCATGAGTCTGTAGTCTGTTATACAAAACAAATGTCACTGACAGGCATACATCGTGAGTCTGTAGTCTGTTATACAAAACAATGTCACTGACAGGCATACATCGTGAGTCTGTAGTCTGGTATACAAAAAAAAAATGTCACTGACAGGCATACACTGTGAGTCTGTAGTCTGTTATACAAAAAATGTCACTGACAGGCATACACCGTGAGTCTGTAGTCGGTTATACAAAAAGTCACTGACAGGCACACATCGTGAGTCTGTAGTCGGTTATACAAAACAATGTCACTGACAGGCACACATCATGAGTCTGTAGTCGGTTATACAAAACAATGTCACTGACAGGCACACATCGTGAGTCTGTGCTCTGTTATACAAAACAATGTCACTGACAGGCACACATCGTGAGTCTGTAGACTGTTATACAAAACAATGTCACTGACAGGCACACATCATGAGTCTGTACTCTGTTATACAAAACAATGTCACTGGCAGGCACACATCGTGAGTCTGTAGTCGGTTATACAAAACAATGTCACTGACAGGCATACATCGTGAGTCTGTAGTCTGTTATACAAAAAAATGTCACTGACAGGCATACATCATGAGTCTGTAGTCTGTTATACAAAACAAATGTCACTGACAGGCATACATCGTGAGTCTGAAGTCTGTTATACAAAACAAATGTCATTGACAGGTATACATCGTGAGTCTGAAGTCTGTTATACAAAACAAATGTCACTGACAGGCATACATCGTGAGTCTGAAGTCTGTTATACAAAACAAATGTCACTGACAGGTATACATCGTGAGTCTGAAGTCTGTTATATAAAACAAATGTCACTGACAGGCATACATCGTGAGTCTGTAGTCTGTTATACAAACAAATGTCACTGACAGGCATACATCGTGAGTCTGTAGTCTGTTATACAAAACAAATGTCACTGACAGGCATACATCGTGAGTCTGTAGTCTGTTATACAAAAAATGTCACTGACAGGCATACATCGTGAGTCTGTGGTCTGTTATACAAAACAAATGTCACTGACAGGCATACATCGTGAGTTTGTAGTCTGTTATATAAAAATTGTCACTGACAGGCACACATCGTGAGTCTATGGTCTGTTATACAAAAACAAATGTCACTGACAGGCATACATCGTGAGTCTGTAGTCTGTTATACAAAAAATGTCACTGACAGGCACACATCGTGAGTCTGTAGACTGTTATACAAAAAAGTCACTGACAGGCACACATCGTGAGTCTGTAGTCTGTTATACAAAACAATGTCACTGACAGGCACACATCGTGAGTCTGTAGTCTCTTGTACAAAAAATGTCACTGACAGGCATACATCATGAGTCTGTAGTCTGTTATACAAAAAATCACTGACAGGCATACATCGTGAGTCTGTAGTCTGTTATACAAAAAAATGTCACTGACAGGCACACATCGTGAGTCTGTAGTCTGTTATACATAAACAATGTCACTGACAGGCACACATCGTGAGTCTGTAGTCTGTTATACAAATAAAAGTCACTGACAGGCATACATTGTGAGTCTGTAGTCTGTTACACAAAAAAATGTCACTGACAGGCATACATCGTGAGTCTGTAGTCTGTTATACAAAGAAATGTCACTGAAAGGCATACATTGTGAGTCTGTAGTCTATTATACAAAACAAATGTCACTGACAGGCATACATCATTGAGTCTGTAGTCTGTTATACAAAAATGTCACTGACAGGCACACACTGTGAGTCTGTAGTCTGTTATACAAACAATGTCACTGACAGGCATACATCGTGAGTCTGTAGTCTGTTATACAAAAAAAAGTCACTGACAGGCATACATTGTGAGTCTGTAGTCTGTTACACAAAAAAATGTCACTGACAGGCATACATCGTGAGTCTGTAGTCTGTTATATAAAACAATGTCACTGACAGGCACACATCGTGAGTCTGTAGTCTGTTATACAAAAAAAATGTCACTGACAGGCACACACCGTGAGTCGGTAGTCTGTTATACAAAAAAAAGTCACTGACAGGCATACATCAGGAGTCGGTAGTCTGTTATAAAAAAAAATTCACTGACAGGCATACATTGTGAGTCGGTAGTCTGTTATACAAAAAGATGTCAGTGAAAGGCACACATCATGAGTCTGTAGCTGGTTATACAAAAAAAAAGTCACTGACAGGCACACATCGTGAGTCTGTAGTCTGTCATACAAAAACAATGTCACTGACAGGCACACATTGAGAGTCTGTAGTCTGTCATACAAAAAAAAGTCACTGACAGGCACACATCGTGAGTCTGTAGTCCGTCATACAAAAAAAAAGTCAATGACAGGCATACATCGTGAGTCTGTAGTCTGTTATAGAAAAAAATGTCACTGACAGGCATGCATCGTGAGTCTGTAGTCTGTTATACAAAACAAATATCACTGACAGGCATACATCGTGAGTCTGTAGCCTGTTATACAAAAAAAATGCCACTGACAGGCATACATCGTGAGTCTGAAGTCTGTTATACAAAAAAATGTCACTGACAGGCATACATCGTGAGTCTGTAGTCTGCTATACAAAAAAAAAATGTCCCTGACAGGCATACTTCATGAGTCTGTAGTCTGTTATACAAAACAATGTCACTGACAGGCATACATCGTGAGTCTGTAGACTGTTATACAAAACAATGTCACTGACAGGCACACATCATGAGTCTGTACTCTGTTATACAAAACAATGTCACTGGCAGGCACACATCGTGAGTCTGTAGTCGGTTATACAAAACAATGTCACTGACAGGCATACATCGTGAGTCTGTAGTCTGTTATACAAAAAAATGTCACTGACAGGCATACATCATGAGTCTGTAGTCTGTTATACAAAACAAATGTCACTGACAGGCATACATCGTGAGTCTGAAGTCTGTTATACAAAAAAATGTCACTGACAGGTATACATCGTGAGTCTGAAGTCTGTTATATAAAACAAATGTCACTGACAGGCATACATCGTGAGTCTTCTGTTATACAAACAAATGTCACTGACAGGCATACATCGTGAGTCTGTAGTCTGTTATACAAAACAATGTCACTGACAGGCATACATCGTGAGTCTGTAGTCTGTTATACAAAAATTGTCACTGACAGGCACACATCATGAGTCTGTGGTCTGTTATACAAAAACAAATGTCACTGACAGGCATACATCGTGAGTCTGTAGTCTGTTATACAAAAATGTCACTGACAGGCACACATCGTGAGTCTGTAGTCTGTTATACAAAAAATGTCACTGACAGGCACACATCGTGAGTCTGTAGTCTGTTATACAAAAAATGTCACTGACAGGCACACATCGTGAGTCTGTAGTCTGTTGTACAAAAAATGTCACTGACAGGCATACATCATGAGTCTGTAGTCTGTAATACAAAAGAATTTCACTGACAGGCATACATCGTGAGTCTGTAGACTGTTATACAAAAAAGTCACTGACAGGCACACATCGTGAGTCTGTAGTCTGTTATACAAAACAATGTCACTGACAGGCACACATCGTGAGTCTGTAGTCTGTTATACAAAAAAAGTCACTGACAGGCATACATTGTGAGTCTGTAGTCTGTTATACAAAAAATGTCACTGACAGGCATACATCGTGAGTCTGTAGTCTGTTATACAAAAAATGTCACTGAAAGGCATACATTGTGAGTCTGTAGTCTGTTATACAAAAAATGTCACTGACAGGCATATATCGTGAGTCTGTAGTCTGTTATACAAAACAAATGTCACTGACAGGCATACATCGTGAGTCTGTAGTCTGTTATACAAAACAAATGTCACTGACAGGCATACATCGTGAGTCTGTAGTCTGTTATATAAAACAATGTCACTGACAGGCACACATCGTGAGTCTGTAGTCTGTATACAAAACAATGTCACTGACAGGCACACCATGAGTCTGTAGTCTGTTATAAAAAAATGTCACTGACAGGCACACACCGAAGTCTGTAGTCTGTTATACAAAAAAGTCACTGACAGGCATACATCGTGGAGTCTGTAGTCTGTTATACAAAAAAATGTCACTGACAGGCATACATTGTGAGTCTGTAGTCTGTTATACAAAAAATGTCACGTGAAAGGCATACATCGTGAGTCTGTAGCTGTTATACAAAAAGTCACTGACAGGCACACATCGTGAGTCTGTAGTCTGTCATACAAAACAATGTCACTGACAGGCACACATTGAGAGTCTGTAGTCTGTTATACAAAAAATGTCACTGACAGGCACACATCGCGAGTCTGTAGTCCGTCATACAAAAAAAAAGTCACTGACAGGCATACATCGTGAGTCTGTAGTCTGTTATACAAAAAAATGTCACTGACAGGCATGCATCGTGAGTCTGTAGTCTGTTATACAAAACAAATATCACTGACAGGCATACATCGTGAGTCTGTAGCCTGTTATACAAAAAAAATGTCACTGACAGGCATACATCGTCAGTCTGTAGTCTGTTATACAAAACAATGTCACTGACAGGCATACATCGTGAGTCTGTAGTCTGTTATACAAAAAAAAATGTCACTGACAGGCACACATCATGAGTCTGTAGTCGGTTATACAAAACAATGTCACTGACAGGCACACATCGTGAGTCTGTACTCTGTTATAAAAAACAATGTCACTGACAGGCACACATCGTGAATCTGTACTCTGTTATACAAAACAATGTCACTGACAGGCACACATCGTGAGTCTGTAGTCTGTTATACAAAATATGTCACTGACAGGCACACATCGTGAGTCTGTAGTCTGTTATAAAAAAAGTCACTGACAGGCACACATCGTGAGTCTGTAGTCTGTTATACAAAAATGTCACTGACAGGCACACATCGTGAGTCTGTAGTCTGTTATACAAAAGTCACTGACAGGCACACATCATGAGTCTGTAGTCTGTTATACAAAACAATGTCACTGACAGGCACACATCGTGAGTCTGTAGTCTGTTATACAAAACAATGTCACTGACAGGCACACATCGTGAGTCTGTAGTCTGTTATACAAAACAATGTCACTGACAGGCACACATCGTGAGTCTGTAGTCTGTTATACAAAACAATGTCACTGACAGGCATACATCGTGAGTCTGTAGTCGTTATACAAAAAAATGTCACTGACAGGCATACATCGTGAGTCTGTAGTCTGTTATACAAAAAAATGTCACTGACAGGCATACATCGTGAGTCTGTAGTCTGTTATACAAAAATGTCACTGACAGGCATACATCGTGAGTCTGTAGTCTGTTATACAAAAAATGTCACTGACAGGCACACATCGTGAGTCTGAAGTCTGTTATACAAAACAAATGTCACTGACAGGCATACATCGTGAGTCTGTAGTCTGTTATACAAAACAAATGTCACTGACAGGCATACATCGTGAGTCTGTAGTCTGTTATACAAAACAAATGTCACTGACAGGCATACATCGTGAGTCTGTAGTCTGTTATACAAAAAATGTCACTGACAGGCATACATCGTGAGTCTGTAGTCTGTTATACAAAACAAATGTCACTGACAGGCATACATCGTGAGTCTGTAGTCTGTTATACAAAAAATGTCACTGACAGGCATACATCGTGAGTCTGTAGTCTGTTATACAAAACAAATGTCACTGACAGGCATACATCGTGAGTCTGTAGTCTGTTATAAAAAAATGTCACTGACAGGCACACATCGTGAGTCTGTAGTCTGTTATACAAAAAAAATGTCACTGACAGGCATACATCGTGAGTCTGTAGTCTGTTATACAAAAATGTCACTGACAGGCACACATCGTGAGTCTGTAGTCTGTTATACAAAAAGTCACTGACAGGCACACATCGTGAGTCTGTAGTCTGTTATACAAAAAATGTCACTGACAGGCACACATCGTGAGTCTGTAGTCTGTTATACAAAAATGTCACTGACAGGCATACATCGTGAGTCTGTAGTCTGTTATACAAAAATGTCACTGACAGGCATACATCGTGAGTCTGTAGTCTGTTATACAAAAAAGTCACTGACAGGCACACATCGTGAGTCTGTAGTCTGTTATACAAAACAATGTCACTGACAGGCACACATCGTGAGTCTGTAGTCTGTTATACAAAAAATGTCACTGACAGGCATACATTGTGAGTCTGTAGTCTGTTATACAAAAAATGTCACTGACAGGCATACATCGTGAGTCTGTAGTCTGTTATACAAAACAAATGTCACTGACAGGCATACATCGTGAGTCTGTAGTCTGTTATACAAAACAATGTCACTGACAGGCATACATCGTGAGTCGTAGTCTGTTATACAAAAAAGTCACTGACAGGCACACATCGTGAGTCTGTAGTCTGTTATACAAAACAATGTCACTGACAGGCATACATCGTGAGTCTGTAGTCTGTTATACAAAAAATGTCACTGACAGGCATACATCGTGAGTCTGTAGTCTGTTATACAAAAATGTCACTGACAGGCACACATCGAGTCTGTAGTCTGTTATACAAAAAGTCACTGACAGGCACACATCGTGAGTCTGTAGTCTGTTATACAAAAAAAGTCACTGACAGGCACACATCGTGAGTCTGTAGTCTGTTATACAAAAAATGTCACTGACAGGCATACATCGTGAGTCTGTAGTCTGTTATACAAAAAATGTCACTGACAGGCATACATCGTGAGTCTGTAGTCTGTTATACAAAAATGTCACTGACAGGCATACATCTGAGTCTGTAGTCTGTTATACAAAACAATGTCACTGACAGGCATACATCGTGAGTCTGTAGTCTGTTATACAAAAAATGTCACTGACAGGCATACATCGTGAGTCTGTAGTCTGTTATACAAAACAAATGTCACTGACAGGCATACATCGTGAGTCTGTAGTCTGTTATATAAAACAATGTCACTGACAGGCATACATCGTGAGTCTGTAGTCTGTTATACAAAAAATGTCACTGACAGGCACACATCGTGAGTCGTAGTCTGTTATACAAAAAAGTCACTGACAGGCATACATCGGGAGTCTGTAGTCTGTTATACAAAAATGTCACTGACAGGCATACATCAGAGTCTGTAGTCTGTTATACAAAAAAGTCACTGACAGGCACACATCGTGAGTCTGTAGTCTGTTATACAAAAAATGTCACTGACAGGCATACATTGTGAGTCTGTAGTCTGTTATACAAAAAAATGTCACTGACAGGCACACATCGTGAGTCTGTAGTCTGTTATACAAAAAAGTCACTGACAGGCACACATCGTGAGTCTGTAGTCTGTTATACAAAAAAATGTCACTGACAGGCATACATCGTGAGTCTGTAGTCTGTTATACAAAAAATGTCACTGACAGGCATACATCGTGAGTCTGTAGTCTGTTATACAAAACAATGTCACTGACAGGCATACATCGTGAGTCTGTAGTCTGTTATACAAAAATGTCACTGACAGGCATACATCGGAGTCTGTAGTCTGTTATACAAAAAATGTCACTGCAGGCATACATCGTGAGTCTGTAGTCTGTTATACAAAAAAATGTCACTGACAGGCATACATCGTGAGTCTGTAGTCTGTTATACAAAACAATGTCACTGACAGGCATACATCGTGAGTCTGTAGTCTGTTATACAAAACAATGTCACTGACAGGCATACATCGTGAGTCTGTAGTCTGTTATACAAAACAATGTCACTGACAGGCACACATCGAGAGTCTGTAGTCTGTTATACAAAAAAATGTCACTGACAGGCATACATCGTGAGTCTGTAGTCTGTTATACAAAAAATGTCACTGACAGGCATACATCGTGAGTCTGTAGTCTGTTATACAAAAACAATGTCACTGACAGGCATACATCGTGAGTCTGTAGTCTGTTATACAAAAAAATGTCACTGACAGGCATACATCGTGAGTCTGTAGTCTGTTATACAAAAAATGTCACTGACAGGCATACATCGTGAGTCTGTAGTCTGTTATACAAACAATGTCACTGACAGGCATACATCGTGAGTCTGTAGTCTGTTATACAAACAAATGTCACTGACAGGCATACATCGTGAGTCTGTAGTCTGTTATACAAAAATGTCACTGACAGGCACACATCGTGAGTCTGTAGTCTGTTATACAAAAAATGTCACTGACAGGCATACATCGTGAGTCTGTAGTCTGTTATACAAAAAGTCACTGACAGGCATACATCGTGAGTCTGTAGTCTGTTATACAAAAAATGTCACTGACAGGCATACATCGTGAGTCTGTAGTCTGTTATACAAAAAATGTCACTGACAGGCATACATCGTGAGTCTGTAGTCTGTTATACAAAAAATGTCACTGACAGGCATACATCGTGAGTCTGTAGTCTGTTATACAAAAAAATGTCACTGACAGGCATACATCGTGAGTCTGTAGTCTGTTATACAAAAATGTCACTGACAGGCACACATCGTGAGTCTGTAGTCTGTTATACAAAACAATGTCACTGACAGGCACACATCGTGAGTCTGTAGTCTGTTATACAAAAAAAGTCACTGACAGGCATACATCGTGAGTCTGTAGTCTGTTATACAAAAATGTCACTGACAGGCATACATCGTGAGTCTGTAGTCTGTTATACAAAAATGTCACTGACAGGCATACATCGTGAGTCTGTAGTCTGTTATACAAAAAATGTCACTGACAGGCATACATCTGAGTCTGTAGTCTGTTATACAAAACAATGTCACTGACAGGCATACATCGTGAGTCTGTAGTCTGTTATACAAAACAATGTCACTGACAGGCATACATCGTGAGTCTGTAGTCTGTTATACAAAAAATGTCACTGACAGGCATACATCGTGAGTCTGTAGTCTGTTATACAAAAATGTCACTGACAGGCACACATCGTGAGTCTGTAGTCTGTTATACAAAAAATGTCACTGACAGGCATACATCGTGAGTCTGTAGTCTGTTATAACAAAAATGTCACTGACAGGCATACATCGTGAGTCTGTAGTCTGTTATACAAAATGTCACTGACAGGCATACATCGTGAGTCTGTAGTCTGTTATACAAAACAATGTCACTGACAGGCATACATCGTGAGTCTGTAGTCTGTTATACAAAAAAATGTCACTGACAGGCATACATCGTGAGTCTGTAGTCTGTTATACAAAACAATGTCACTGACAGGCACACATCGTGAGTCTGTAGTCTGTTATACAAAAAATGTCACTGACAGGCATACATCGAGTCTGTAGTCTGTTATACAAAAAAGTCACTGACAGGCATACATCGTGAGTCTGTAGTCTGTTATACAAAAATGTCACTGACAGGCATACATCGTGAGTCTGTAGTCTGTTATACAAAACAATGTCACTGACAGGCATACATCGTGAGTCTGTAGTCTGTTATACAAAAAATGTCACTGACAGGCATACATCGTGAGTCTGTAGTCTGTTATACAAAAAATGTCACTGACAGGCATACATCGTGAGTCTGTAGTCTGTTACAAAAAATGTCACTGACCCTTCCACTTTTTAATTTTTGAAAAGTATTCTAGGACAACGATTGGTTTCTTTATTACCTTTAACGTTTCATTTTGCCAGTTTGGTAAGAAGGAGCATCCATTCTATAAGCAGTTATACAGATCATTTCACTCGACTCTTACAACCAACCTGATATTGTTAGTCAGAAATAAACTATAATAATAATAAAAACTGGGGTTGTATCCAACCCACCCATCTGAACAGTTTTATATGTTATCTCCCTTTCTTCAGGATTTAGGCTACCGCCCCACAATGTATGAAGTTAAAAAAAAACACTGTAAAGCTTTGTCTTTAATGTCTTAGGGGTTGGGAAGTTATAACCAACATACAAAAAAAGCATTAATTAATAAATTTATTTATTTGAATTTTGGTTACTGGGTAGGCCACTGAGATGTTATTGTCCCTTTTTGAGGGGTGACCCAGGGAGCATACACATTCCAGGCAATTTACAATGCATTAGTTTCAGAGGTTAAAACACATTTAAGTATTCCTGTGTACAGCAATAAAGTTTACAATACATGGATATCAAAGTCTGGTATACACAAAGGTTATAAAACAGAGGAGTGTATTTACATATATACAAAAGTATCTAGAGAAGTATAATCAAATTGAATGAGGCAGTTGGAATGGGGAGGACAGGTAGCTGAGTAGATCAGGAAGGTAGGTGAGGGAGGCGGGGATGGAGGTAGAAGACCAGTGAACTCTCAAGGATAATTATTAGCAACTGCAGATGGAGAGGAAAGAATGTTTCTTTGAAGAGACATTTAAACTGATGAAGAGATGTACAGGAAAGTAAACCATGAGGGAGGCTTTATTAGAAGGATACATTTTAATTTTCCTAGTCTTTTATATTTACATGTTTACCTTTTGTTCAGCTATTTTAAAACATGATTCCCAATTTTTTGCTGCCATATTACATTATCCAAATACTATTCCTAAAATGTTTTACCTGTAGGGATGCTATACTTTGTAAATGGTTCACTGCTACTGCCCCCAATGGGTATCCAATATTTTTATTAAAGTGCATACTAGAGCCAGAGATAGCTGTAAATTTACCCACATTATGTACAATTTCTGTACCAGAGTTTTCATTTTGAATTGTGATCACAATATCATTGGCATCAGCCATGATCTTTATTGTGGGGAGTCAGGCATTAGAGAAATGTCTTCTACATCTGGACTATAGTGGATCTTCCATAGCAAAGGTTCCAAGCAAAAAATATACAAAAGTGGATGTATGGGGCAGCCCTGTTGTACTTCTCTCAAGTTCAAACTGTTTCTCCAACCAACCATTAATGTTTGGTATTATAACTGCCTTCTGATACAAACAGATAATACATTTTACAAAAGTTTCTGGTATTTTAAAGACCCTTAAGTACCTTAAATAAGTACTCATGTGAGACTCTATCAAAGGTTTCTCTTGATTTATACTGAGAATATAACCAGTTAAAGAACCTACTGAACCTCTGACAAATAGTTCCCTTAGTTTTATAAAGTTGTCTTGTATTCATCTGGTTCTAATCAAACAAGTCTGACAGGAGTTTATAAGGACTTCAGCAAGTATGGCATGCCTGTCTGCCAGAATTTCAATTCAAATCTTATAATCCAGGTTTAATAAACTCAAAGGGTGCCAGTTCCTTCAATCAGCCTTTACACTTTTTTGTATTATAGCAGCATGGTAGCACCACTTTATTTAGGGTTGAGTAGGCTGTTTAATGTTGACCCCCTGACTTTGCACTTTTATAACTTTGCCCTCGTTCAATGGATTTGCATGAAATTTTGCAATGCAAGGTCGGGGGTGGGTGGATGGGTAGACAAAGTCTCTTTATGTGCTAATCTTCATTTCAGCTGGACGTGCAGATTCTGAGATCCATATAGTGCATTTTTAGGAAGAATTGGGGGGGGTGTTGTTGTTTTGTCATCGTCTAGCACCCAGATAGTTTGTAATTTTGGTCTAAAAATTTTTGGGTAGAAAGGGCTTGCCACAGAATGATGCCTTTCATTGGTTTGGTGAAAAATATTAATCCATTCCCAAGTTATAAGGATTTGAAATTTTGGTTCTGAGCATGTTCAGTAGGTTCTTTTGGACAGATGTTTGATACCCTACTGATCATGCTCAGGTCCAACATTTGAAATCCTTGTAACTTGGGAATGGATTCATATTTTTTTCGCCAAACCAATGAAGGCACCATTCGGGGGCAAGCCCTTTCTACCCTGAAAATTTCAGACCAAAATTCCAAATTGTCTGGACTGTATAGTTCATGAGGTGGGGTAATAATTAGACTATGCTGAAAATTTGGTGTGCGGGTATTGTAAAATGCCAAAGTTATGATTGAATGTTGTAGTATTTAATTGTTCACTCATAACTTCGCTAATTTTCAATATTTTGACTCCAAACTTTCAACATAGACATTTTTTCACATCATCTCATAAACATGACAGATAGCATGTTTTAAATCCTGGATGAGACATCTTTTCACACTTCTGGTATAAAATGACATTTTGACCAATATACTATAAATGCTACATGTCTTGTTTATAAGGGCAGCCATAAAATGGCTATCTGAAAACTGGGGGACAAAATTAAATTAAAAAAGACAATGTGTGACTAGTGAATGTGCAAACAGTGAATATGTGAAGAATGAATGTAAAAGGGTGAGTGTGTAAAGAGTGAATGTGCCAGGCCCTGCACTTCTGTAGGTGTATAGAGTCTTTCCATGGTGCATGGGCCAAAGGGCCTTGTACATTTACAGCTGTTCACACAGGTCCCAAATGAGGATACAATTCCACTATCTCAAAAAGAAAGGAAGTTCTTTGCAAAAAACCTATGTTAATGCACCAGTTAAGGTAACTTAATGCCACAAAAGTAGGGAAATGTGGTGCTAGGATTTCCAACCCTAACTCCCTACTCTCACCCCAAGCAGCAAAAGGAAAAAAAAAATTAGGGACCTGCATGAAGAAAGCTACAACAAATTGTGCTGGCAACATGTGGTGAAACATATTTCTCTACCTTTGAAGACTATCAATATGAAGCACTGGCTTGGGGCTGCACCTTGTGTTTTGGACTGGAGGCTGTGGGCTGGGGAGGGGTGAGCATTAGGGTTGACAACTCTGAGGAAGACATCACCACTGATTCACCAAGACTCCAGAGACCCAAAACCTATTGTTTTTGTCTTTGCTGCTTGTGTGTATATGTGTATATGGGGAGGATTAAGGTTGAAACCCTAACCACTACTTTCCTACTGTGTGACATTGTTACCCTCAACTGGTGACTAATGAAGTTTTTTGAAAGAATGTATATATATAGTATAGATGTTATTATTACATATTGTCAGCATAGAACACTGAGAATTCAGTTGCACCACTCAGATGACTGGCCACCACAGCCAGGCACAGACAGCTGCCCTGTCAGGACTCATCAGTATGCCTCGCCTGTTTGACTCCCCTGGGTGTCAGAGCAGATGAGGCATACTGATGAGTCCTGTAGATCAAACATGTGTCTGTCTATCTGTTAGCACCCTTGCAAACTCTGTGAGAGGGCCTTTCGGCACCATGCAATTCTGCTTAAAGTTGAACCAGCATAACATTCTGTGGTGATTTGCATATGCTGCCCATGATGCTTTGCATTGTGTGGGCATGTGTGATTTTGTATTTTCTTGAAACTTGGCTTCCCAGCCAAATGCCCTTTGGGGTAACCCTTGCCTCAGTGTTTGCGCACAGAGGTTCTTTGTCATATATATATAAATATATATATATATATATATATAGTGCCCTCATCATAGAATCAGGGAGTAAGCCTTGTTTCAGACACTGATTGTAAAGATCTGCTAGTGTGGAGCTAACTGAGCACTGAACTTTTTATAAAATTCCAAGCTCAGTTCATCCATCCGTGGAGCAGTATTTTTTAGGGACTCAATTCCTTTTTCTTACCTCTTGTATTGTAATGGGAGCCACCAGTATCTCCTTATTCTTATCTAGTTAGTCTGGTACGTGGAGTTTTGAGAAAAAGTGGGGTCAGGTTTTATTCCTGGTGCAGTTCAAAAAGTATTTGGATCAAAAGCAGAGGCTGCCTGTAATATTTTGGCCATAGTGCTCATAATCTTTTCATCTGCTGCACATATTTATTACATTGATCTACTTTCTACTCTTTTATAGCAGTCTGTATAAGGATTGAAGATTTGTCTATAACACTGAGTGCCAAATCTCATTTCTTGGTATAGCGTCTGAGCCCCATCCTGTTGAAATTTTCTCAATTCTTTTTGCATTACTAGAATGTGAGCATTGTAATTTACTTTCTCTAACTCAGATCTTGAATCTACATTGTTTTATTTATTTATTTATTTCAGTACTCGGAAGACCATTTGAGCGCAGAGCTCTTTATATAGGTTCCACGTCAGGACATTTCAGTACAACAGATAGGTCCTTATACAAAAGTGGGAACAAAGAGGAAGCAGGGAACTACAGACCAGTCAGCCTTACCTCGGTAGTGGGGAAGATCATGGAAGCACTACTGAAGGAGAGATTGGTGGAACATCTAGTTGTCAGTCGACTACAGGACCCAAGCAGCATGGTTTCACCAGGGAGGGGTCATGTCAGACCAACTCGTTGAATTTTTTTGACCGGGTGACTAGGGAGGCGGATCAGGAAGGCAGTAGACATGGCCTATCTGGACTTCAGCAAGGTCTTTGACACTGCCACATAGAAGACTATTACACAAACTGGGGAATATGGGTGTGGGCAGGACAGTAGTGTGGTGGGTAGGTAACTGGCTGGGCGGCAGGACACAGAGGGTGGTGGTAAATGGCTGTCACTCCACAGAGGGAAGAGTGACCAGTGGGGTACCACAGGGATCAGTGCTGGGACTGGTCCTATTCAACATCTTCATCAGTGACATTGCGCAGGACCTAGAAGGCAGAATTTCACTGTTCGCTGATGACACAAAGCTCTGTAACAGAGTAGACACACCAGAGGGTGTAGACAGAATGAGCAGGGATCTGCAGAAACTTGAAGAATGGTCAGGGGTTTGGCAGTTGAAATTCAATGCAAAGAAGTGCAAGATAATGCATATGGGGCACAAAACCCTGGCACAATATATCAGTTGGGGGTGAGGATATAGCATGCACCAAGCAGGAAAGGGATCTTGGGGTTATCATCTCTGATGACCTCAAAGGTAGGAAACTGCGACAAGGCAGCAGATAAAGCAAATAGGATGCTGGGATGTAAGCAGGGGCATCACCAGCAGGAAAAGGGAGGTCATAATTCACTATACAAGACACTAGTGAGGTCCCCACCGGGAGTACAGTGTACAGTTATGGAGACCTACCATGTAAGGACATAGACATGGTAGAAAGGTCCAGAGGAGGGCAACAAAGATGGTGCATGGTTGCATCACAAGTCCCTATGAGGACAGGTTGAAGGAACCGAACATGTACTCCCTGGAGGAGAGGAGGGAGAGAGGGGATATGACAGAGACATACAAGTATCTTACAGGGAGGAACAGGGTGCAGGAATACACTATTTTTAAGCGAAAAAGATATTCCAGGACTAGAGGGCATGGGATGAAGTTGGAGGGAGGACGATTCAGAGGAAATGTGAGGAAGAATTTCTTCACAAAATGGGTGGTTGACAAGTGGAACACCCTGCCAGAGGAAGTGGTGGGGGCTGAAACAATCACGGGATTTAAGAATGCATGGGATAGATATAAAGAAATTCTGGAGGTCAAGGGTAAGGGGCAACAGACTTCTAGGAAAACATAAACTGAACTTACAAGCTCAAATGGGCAGACTGGGTGGGCCATAGGCCCTTATCTGCCGACACTGTCTATGTATCTATGTATAGGTGAAATTATACAAAGGATTGCAGAAATACAAAGGTAAACAAACAGGATTATATATCAAACACACTACAGGTCACAGGAAAACAGACAATTTATAGTGCCCAGCGGTGAAACCAGTCAGTTGTCAGCAAACAAGAGGTTGTTTGGAGCGTTGCTAAGTGCTAAAGAAAAAAAGAAAAAAGGGTGTGAGGGGGAGGAGCCCAAGTGCAGTGTGCAAAAGGAGAGCGTAATATCAGTACAGCAGTAGGGATCAGAGGTGACTAGATTGGAGGCAGAGGGAGAGAGTGCTAGGTGTGTGGGGGAAGCAGGAGGGCCTACTCAGGGGAAAGAGGGAAGGGTTGAGGGGGCAGGGGATGGAAGTAGTGATGGGGGTGGAAAGGTGGTGCTAGCAATGGCAGGCACATCGAGATTCATGTATCATAAGGAGCTTCAAGTTCATTTTGAAAGTACCCAGTGTGGGCAGGTGTGCAATGTTCTCCTGGAGAAAGAGTTGAACCACAGCGATGCATGGTAAGCAAAGGACCCTTGTCCTTGAGATGTTCAACATTTTGCAGTTAAGAAGGACTGGTGTTCGGAGTTACGGGCATGCCGTGGATTATTGCTGAGAACCAGAAGTTGTTGGACCCCTGGCGGTAGCTGAGCAAGGCAGATCTTTTTGGTCAGAAGGCAGGATTGATATTTTAGTCAGTCACTGAACGTGAGCCAGTGTGCCCTGGCATAGAGATCACAGGTGTGAGTCAGTCAGTGCGCACCTAAGGTGAGCAGGCAGGCTTTGTTGAGTGTAGTTTTTATGCACCGGAGAGCAGTATCTGTGGCAGAACCATATATAGGCAGCCCGTAGTCCACTAGGGAACCCACAGAACTGTGAACAGCTATGCTGAGGGCTTCAGGAGAGAGGCGATGCTTGTGACAATAAAGTAGCCCTATGTGCGTGTTGATAGCTTTGGCTGTATTGTCAATGTGGAGAGTGTAGGAGAGCAAGTTGTCAATAGTGATACCGGTGGTATTTAAAGTGTTGAACAAGTTCAAGGGAAACTCTGGAACTATTGCATATTGATAGTGGGTAGTTTTTGTGTTAGTTTAGAGAGCTGGAAAACAGCATGGTTTTTTGTTTGCTTGTAGTTCATTATCAATTTATGATCTTTGAACCATGTCTCTACACTGGTGAAGTCGCTCTGTAGTTGCTGCTTAAGGGCACTGGGGTCTGAGCCATTTGAGAAGACAACCGCATCATGTGCATAAAGGAGGATGCGGCCTTGACTGGCTTGGGAGAGGCAATTCAAGAATAAGCTGAATAAGAGAGGACCCAGTATTGACCCCTGCAGAATGCCTAAGCAGACAGGTTTGCTGTATGAGAGAACAGTACCTATCCTGACTTGCTGGGAGCGGCAGTGCAGGTAACTGCGGAACCATTTAACTGCCTTGAGGGCAAGGCCTGTAGCAGTGAGTTGGTCAACTAGGAGGGCATTATTGACCATATCGAAGGCCTTTGTTAGATCAATATAGAGTGCCCCAGCAAGCTGTCTAAGATCGAGAGATTTATGGATGAAGCCTGTGAATTCCAGGTGGGCTGTAGTGGTGCTGTGCCCTGCCCTAAAGCCATGCTGCTCAGGGCATAGGAGCTTATATTTGTCCAAGTATTCAATGAGTTGCTCCATGACGATTCGTTCTAGGGCCTTCAAGAGTGGTGGAAGTATAGAGATGGTTCTATAGTTCTCGGGCATGGCTCAATCCCCGCTCTTGTACACAGGGGTAACTACTGCGGCTTTCCATTTTTGAGGGAATACTGTGAGCCAGAGTGATAGGTTGAGGATATGGGTAAGGGGAGACAGGATTTCTACCAGGGAGAGTGAGATTAGTTTCAGATCAAGGTTATCTCCACTGTATCTCCCCTTACCGAGCACCTTATGCAGGTATTTCCTGGCTTCCCCAATAGTAATAGTCCTGAAGTAAAAAGGGGGATGCACTGGGTTCTGTGAAGGAGCAGCAGGGTTGGTGAGGGAGAAGAAGTCTGTAGGTAGGACATTACAGAGGTAAGTGAAAGCAAGGTTGAAAGTATTTGCTACAGGGTTAGGATCAGAGATTGGGGATCCATCAAACTGAGCATGGTGGGGGCTATTTTGGGCTCATGTCCGGTGACCTCTTTTAGGTTTGCCCAGAATTTACAACCATCATTCCAGTTCTTGGCTAGGGCCTCCTTGTAGTATAAGTTTTTGGCTATTCAGATGGTCCTGGTACCGTTTTTAATTCAGGATGTCAGACTGCTTCCCTGTGGCCCTGGCTACATGCCAGAGATGGTCTCTATTTTTCATAAGTTCAAAGGTGTCAGAGTTCATCCAGGGGTTGAAATGGCCTTTGATTTTACGCTTTTTGAAGGGTGCATGAGTGTCGCAGATCATATTGAATAGGAGGATGAAATGGTCACGCACGTTATCCATGTCAGAAGCCCAAAACACTGCTGACCAGTCAACATTGAGGAGATCGGCTTTAAAGCTGCCCATGTGACCAGGCTTGAGGACCCTGTTTGTGACTGTTCTTGGAGGGGGTTTGGTGAAATTATTAGCCCAACTGAACATGACAGGGGAGTGGTCACTGATGTCGTCCAGGAGGACAGAGGCATTCGAAATATGCTCAGGTCGGTTCATGAGTACCCAGTCGAGCAGAGTACTAGTGCCCATTCTGTAATTGATCCTAGTGGGGGCTTCAATGAGCTGTGTAAAGTGGACAGCCTGAATTGCATCTTTGAAGTGGTTAGCTTCAGGGGCAAGCCAATTAATATTGAAATCACCAAGAAGTATAACCTCGGAGCTTAGGGTCAGGTTTCCAAGGCAGTCTGTGATGGCTTGGAGACCTTGGGCAGAGTTCTTTGGCGGAATGTAAACTGATAACAGTGTAATTGTTTTGTTATGGGCTCCAAGAAGGTCCTTAATGGCAAGAGCCTGGGAGAACAGCCCTAGGCTGGGTAAATTTAGGACTATGCCCTGTAAGCTATCCTTCAGGTAGAGTGCACAGCCACCACCTCTTTTAGATACTCGATCTTGCCTAAAAATTGTGTAATCCTGTAGACTGATGGCACCATTGGGGATCCTGGGAGGGAGCCATGTCTCGACAACTGACAGCACATCAGGATTATGGAGGGCTACCTAGGCTTGTAGATTGTCAAATTTTGCTGCTAGGCTGCACATGTTTAGGGATGCAAAGGTTAACATGCCTGGTTTCTGGGCAATTGTACCCTGATTTTGATGGGGGCCCGGATTGGGGTGGATATTGCCTGAGAGAAGTAGCAACAGAAGGGCTAGTCTAACCAAGTAACTTTTAAAGTATTGGGTGTTAACTTTGTGCTGCCTTCTTGAGTTTATTCTGATGGTGTGCCTGTCGAAGAGCGAGGGCAGTGTGAGGAGGAAACCATGGCTGGGCACGTTGAGTTCTGGACCAGGTGTGCAAGGCTGTGTTGTCAGGTCTGCAAGTGGCAGGTAGGTCGGAGTCAAGCACCAACATTATGGTGCAGTAAGTATATCCATAGGTATGCTCAGTGATAAGGAGGGTAGGCAGTTTAGGGTCATTGCATGGCTGCCCTGAGAGCATACAGAGAATGGTCAGAAGAATATAAAAAGGCATTAATCTAGCTATCGAAGTCATGATTGGTGGGGGGATCTACGATTAATACTGCTCTAGAAAAATGCAAGGACTAAAGGGCTGATAAAGATAAGGCAGCAGCAATGTTTGTTAAATTTCAGCATGAGAGAGGATTACCCCTTTAGTTGCTGTAATTGACTAGTATGAGGCCTCAGGGGGCGGGATCACTGGGGAAGTATATTTAATAAAGGAGGGAGGGGTGGGGTGGGTGAAAAACTGTCCAGAGAGTAGTACAGCAAGGCAGTGGCTGAGCTGTGATTTGAAAAAGGTGTCTTGGGTGCTTGCTTTCTCAATGGGGATCTGCAGCATCCAATCAGGAAGCGGCCACAGTCCCCAGGAGCTCGTCCAATTATGGGGATTGAAGCCTGTCAGCTCCAAGCTAGGAGCTGACTGATCGTACCTGCTTTCCTTGGTCAGGAGGTGGTGGTCTGGCTGCAGAGGTCCGGCTGCCAGCAGGCAGCCGGACCGAGGCTGCTCAGCTGAAGTGGAGAGCCTGATTTGGGCTTGTGGATAAAAAACACCATTGTGAAGCTGAGCCCTTAAACGCACGTATGCAAAGCACTCCTTAGTTGCCTTTTGTCCAGTGTATTTTTTAAAAAAATGTAGAGAAATCTTTTTACTTTCTTTCCAGCAGAAGCCAGTGTAATCATACATACAGTACACAGCACAGCATTCCAACATCATTCTCATTTTTTCTCTACAACGGAATCTTGAGGAATACTATTATTCACTCTCCACTGGCCTTTCCCATGAGTAGGAGACCCCCGTTTTAGCAAAAATTGTAACATCTTGTGATCTGAGACTTCATTACTCTATGTTTTTTGTTTCTACAACAATGCATGGGACAAACAGGTAATCAATTCTTATGGAATATGTACCTCTGAAATAAGTATTACCCCCCAGAGAATGTTTACTCCTGTTGGTTTCCTTGATATTTGCCCAACTAACAACAGAGTTGAAACATTTGAAATCACTAAACATTTTTGCAGTTTGAGGCCTGTATCAGATTTTATTATGCCGCAGTTGAAATCCCTTTCCCAAATTGCTACACGAGAAGTGTGGAGAAAGGAGCAAACAAAGTCACCCTTAAACCTATTGTTTGTGGGGTATATACTGCAATTATATGTTATCTGTATTATTTGTATGAAACATCCAGAAACACGACTCTCCCCAGATGTATATCCACTAATCTTGCTACTTTAAGGGCAAGGTCATTTGGTAGGATTCTGACACCATCAAAACATTCTATTCCAACTGACCAAAATGAAGGGCCTTTAGTCCACAGCCTTGTGGCCTGAGCATTTTCCTATTTAGTTTTTAATCTTTGTCTTTTAATAAGATTATCTGGTTGCTGCAGGTCTGCAAAGCAGCAAAAGTGGAAATGTGCTTTCCAAATAGGTGATATGTGCGAAAATGTCACGTTTCTTTTTTCTTCATGAGAGGTCTGTGACCAGGGACACTGGTTTACCGGGATTGAGAAAGGGCATATTCCGTTTTACACATTGTAAAAAACAGTATCGTCACCGGTGTCTGCTAAGCCAAAATCCGGTTTTACTGGTGTTTGGTTTTGTGTACTTTATTTAACAATTTTTAACTCTGCTAACATGCATTTTTGCAATTTTGACCTCCACTATTACATATCCCTCCATCCTTGTACCAATTTAAAGTTATTTTAGGTACAAGATGTGATGGCGGCGGCAACACTACAGCCCCCATCCCTAAGGTGTGATGGAAGCAGCACTATGGCCCCCATCCCTCTGGTGTGACAGAAGCAGCAGCACTATGGCCCCCATCCCTTAGTTGTGATGGCAGCAGTACTACGGTCATCATTCCTCATGTGTGATGGCAGTATCAGCACTATGGGCCCCATCCCTCAGGTGGGACGGCAGCAGGCCTAGATTCCCCATCCACCAGTGGTTATGGCAGAAGCACTACAGCCCCACCCCTTCGTTGTGATGGCAGTAGCAACAATGCAGTACACATCCCTCTGGGGTGATGGCAGTAGTGACAGCACTATGATCCTCTTTCAACACTCACACCCCACATGCACAAGTTACAAATGACTTGGTCTCTTTGCTTGTTAGAACTCAGATGTGAATTAATCTGAACCATCACCGCTAAGGTGGACTACCTTTGTTTTTTCCTATCTATAATTTAACTGCCTGAACTGGATATCTGCATGTGCCACCGCTGACCAGGGTTAGGGAACAGACTTGGGTGTTGGAGGGCCAGCTGGTGGGTGAAGGCTTGAGTGTCCAATGACCACTCCCCTTCTCCTGAGAGGGAGGGTGGGTTCACGGCTCAGCATTTGCTGGCCCATGGTGGAGGCCAAAGGCACGACAACACGTCAGTCCTCACTGTGGGAGGAGTATGACGGATGTCGGCTTGTGCCTTGACATCATGTAGCCTGTCACGCTCCCAAGAAAATGGGAAAACATTCGCTGGCCAATTGAAGGATGGCTGCTGGTTCCACCATACACCAGAAGCCCCAGACATGTGCCCGTTCTGACCCCCGACATGCCCAGGATACACAGAAAGCTCTTTGAACAATTCTCTCCCTGGTAGCCTCACAGGGTGAGGATACCGGTGAAGGGTTACTTTGGGTTACCTGGTAGCACAGCAGTAAGGGTTAGTGGATAGTGGTCAGGACTCAACAGTGGTGGTAGGGGTCCTTGGCAGGCCTGAAGGAGTGGATGGCCAGGGGTAGGAGGAGCAAAAAAACTGCTTGAATTTGCTTCTTTGAAATAAAGTGTTTCAGCTAAAAATCCACAAGTGATTAGTAGAGGACCTTCAAATGGATTCATGCATCTCCTAGACATGTGGATGCTTTTTTTTCTACTTGTTGTCCATGAAAAGGGTGTCTTCCAGTTTTCATGTCTTTGTTCAGATGTGAATTGAGCACTACTCTACCCACCAGCATCATACATCCCTGGGTCTTACCTTGTTAAGTACTCTTAAATACTTAACATTTGCTTTTTTTTTGAAGTAGTCTGTCAGAAAACATTTTGTTGTCACAGAGACAGAACCAGCAGGTGGGAGAAATGGTGCAAATGATCCAATTCACCTAAATGGGGTGCTAACTGTGAAGTCTTTTCATAAGTAGTAAGGCAGTTTCTTCTTTGTGAACATACTTTCATTCAGACTAGTTTTCATTCAAACAACTGAGGAGTTTGGATGGCCCTACTGATTATAAACTTGAATGTTAGTTGGTAACATTGGTCCTGCGTTTAGCAATCTACAACCTAGATGCTTATATGCAACGAATACCTGACTAAAATCTAAAAACAGGCTTATAAAACATATCTGAATATTTATCTTTACCTATACAAAATCATTGCAGCCCAAGTAAAACTCAAGTAAATTATATGGCACCCTGACTACTATTCTATGATGTAGTAAACATATATTGGTATTTTTTTTATATTCTTTGTAAAGCAGGTAAGGCCCACTAGGCAGAACTGTCTGTTTTAAGGAGTGACCAAGAAGCACTTGGAGGTTAAGTGACTTGCTTGGATGCAAGTGGAGGTTGTGGACTCAAACCCAAGTCTGCTGGATGTACCCAGTTCAATCACCGTTTGTTACTCTAACCACTAGGCATGGGGGTTAAACTGAACGGCTGATTACAACAAAGCAGTGCAGGTGATTTCCTTACTGTTTCTATACACAGCAAAGCAGAAAGAATGCAAAGTACAGCAGCATTCATTTTAAGATGCTGAAATCTGGTTCGGCCCGCTGACGCTGCAGTAGCACTATTGCTTGCAATGCTAGTGACCCAGGGTCAGAAGCAAATTCGGGTTGCTGGAGGTCTTGTGAGGGGAGTAGGATTGAGCAACTGGGGGATTGATCTTCTCCTCCAGGGAGGGTGGGCTGCAGGTCCTGCTTCTTTACCACTACCGGTGTGACCACGGGTGGTGGTGCAAAGGTGCTGCAGAGTGATCAGAACTGGAGGATGCTAGCTAGGATCCGGAGCAGGAGCATGTCTCTATGTGACCTACCTCCTTGGATCTCTAGTGCCGGTGCCCTCAGGGACAGAGACCAGAAAACCAGGAACAATCACCCCACATCGGCCACTGACAGAAGGGACCCAGGTGCCACAGACTTCATAACCAGGCTCTATGAGGGACCCACTGGGCTGCCCAACACACACTAAAGGAGTGTGGAGGGGTGACCTAGGGTCCCCTCCCTTCCCACCTAGGGGAGGTACAACCCAGGCAGGATAGGGGCAGGCCCATAGAAGCTCCTGAGCATTACCTGGGGGTGAAGCTAGAGGATACAGATGCTGTGAGAAGGGGACATAGAAAGAGAAAATAAAAAAAATTTAAAAAGATACTGAAATCTTAGAGATTCTGTGCAGTGACATGCAAATTCCGGTACAAGAATTCAAAATCCGCAAACCAAGCAGGATTCCATGATTGTTACCGGTAACAATGGAAAACCAGGTTCCCTGTCTGTGACCGCTTGACCCCTCATGTGTGGCGTAGCCATGAGTGAAGGATCAAGAGGTCACAGACATCGAATGAAGATAAATAACCTTGTAATACGCTAACACATAGCATGTCCGATTTGTACTATGAGCATGTACCTTCATGTAATGGATTCAAAATGCCACGTCATTTTGCTTGTTTGCTTTTGCTACTGCTGTGTCTGAAGCCATGGGTCTGCTGTGGTGCGAGTTGGCATTAGAATGGATTATGACGTACAGGATTGTGGAGATAGCTGTTGTGATGAACCCGATTTATAAGATAAAATTGCTATCTTTTGAATCGGGTAAACATCACCTGGGATAGCACATTTATCTAGCCACTTGCAGCATCAGGCTCACTGTATAAATCCCTTTATACTATTTACATTTAGTACAGCAACATTCTAAGTATCCAGAAGTACAAAGGGGGAAAAACAGATATCAGACATAAATCACTTGATTTTATTTTGTCTCTAGACCTTGTTTTTGATTTCATTCTCTTAGATGCCAAAGGCTCTGCTTGACAGTCCTCTTGGTGTGAAAAGAGATCTTTTTGTGAAGAAGCGAGGGATGAAACTTCAGAGTCCCCATCATCCTCTTCTGAATCACATCATTTCTTCTCTGATACCAGGGCACTATATTTGTTGTGTAAGGGAAGGTGGAGAGAGTCTCATTTTTCTTCCCTTTTGTTTGGTTCTACTCCAATTTCTAGGTCTTTTCTTTTTCCTTTCAAAGTAACGACTTCATGCTCCTCTTGGGGGGTGGGGGCTGGCATTTGAACCAGAGAAATATACAAACATATGAACCTGCCAGCAGATAAAGGCTCTATGGTCTAGCGAGTCTGCTCGAGTGTGCAGCTAGCAGCCCTTATGCTGCAGCTGCCCCTCCCGTCCCCCTCCCGTGACCCTCCCACTTACCCTGTCCCATCCTCTCTGAAGCAGCCCACTGTATTACAGGCTACCACTTCCTCTGGTAATGCATTCCAAGGATGGGCCATAGCAGTTTCTTTTGTGATATCTCTGCAATGTCCAAGGACATGTCTCCAACCATCTCAAGGTTGGTATCCACTGAAACTGTAATAACAGAATCTTTATGTCTGGCATAGGGCTCAAAGCCTTCTATAGTGGTCTCAAGGTAGGATCTGAAGCATATTCTGACTCCATGGGGCTTACTGAGGACATTGGTCAGAAGGTAGAGCTGAGGTGTCAGTATTTCCTTCTTTTTCAACAGTGTGCATAGACTTCACAGTATCCACTCAGAAGCTTTGGCTGCACCTTGCTGTTATGCCTGTTCACCAGAATCTCTTGGGACAAATATTCCCCTCTATTGTGAGAGGTCCATGGTCATCTTGCATATGAGTGTCCTCTTTTTTCACATATATTACACCTAAATGAATTTTTGTAATCTTTTATCATATGGCCATGATCTAAACAGTGACTATTCATGTACATCTAGACTGGTCACGTGCATTACTGAAGTGTGCCTGGAAGCCACAATTATGACATGATTTAGGTTGAACCTGATCAGACAGGGTGCCCCTATCACGACCTAGAAGAAAATGATTGGTGACTGCAACACACCTGCATCAGCTTGAAACAGATTGATCCATATTTTCCACCCCAGTCCATATTTGGTCAGAGTCTATAACAGGCTCAGGTTTGTCTAAAACTTTCCATCGTTGACTCAGCCAGTAAAGAATGTCTGAAATATTCACCCCTTCATTCTTAAACAAAATTTTTATGGTTCTTAATGCAGGCTGAGTCAAAAGAACTGCTGCAAATGGTGTCCATAGAGTTTTTTTTTCGATTTTTGGTATTGCACCCAAAATCTGTCCAGACCAGCGATTTGCTGAAACCTTATATCATAGTTTGAGTCCCTCTATAAATAAGGGCATATATTTCTGATGTAAAGAATATATGAGAGTCTCTATACAGTTCTTACTATATATACCCTGTCTGATGATGTTTCAATCCCATTTATAAATTATCCGCTGCATTCTTGTAGATGCAGGTTTCCTTTAGTGGTAAATAAATCAGCGTATTGTTTTACAGTATCTTTTGCCTTAGTGGTCTGGTCCTTGTTAATGTTCTGCTTTCTCTGATACAAGAATTTCTAGTTTGAATGGGGGGGGGTCATGCTCTGAGGCATTCTCCCTGGAAGGGCTTGCCACAAGGAAAGATGCAGGGGGAAGAGAGGTAATTAGCAACATTGGGAGGGGGGTCATTAGCAGCACTTATAATTAGTTTGGCCATTTCTTTTACTACTACAATTTCACATTTGAGTGAAATAGGATTTACAGAAGTCTCTAGTTCATGAGCAGTCTTATTCTGCTGCTTTTCATTTATTTACCCCACAGCAGAAACCTCACCTGAAGCTTGGTCATTGTCCTGTTGCTCCACTGAGTAACTCAACTCATGATGTTGTGTTGGGCTGAAAATAGCATTTCTTGACTGAAAACTACAATCCTCGCTTTGTGCAGAGGTCTCTGCACTGTTTTTCTGCAGCGGCAGGTTTCCCTCTGTCACTGTGTCAGCTCATTCATGCTGCAGTTCCATGTTGGGTTTGCTTGCTGCACCTCTCTCATGTATCTCTGGCACTGTAAGACTGGTTTCAACAGGAATCCATTTTCCTTTTCATTTACCACCCAGCCAGCATCTCTCAATGCTCTTCTGGAGACCAGAAAGCAACATTTTTTGTTTTACTTGTGGCAACTTTTTAAACAGCCGCTTTCTTGCACCCAGCATTTTTCTCTCAAACTGCTGTTCAGCCTGCATAGCTGGGGCTATCAGTTCTGCATCTGTCAGCTTACCAGCGTTGGTAGCTCCTTTGATTCTCTGCAGCTGGCAGAGATGGTCTCTCTCTTTTCTGTACCTTGCCTCTTCTTCAGCTACCATAGCCAATAATTTTTTGCTTTTTCCCTTCAAGGCAGCTCCTAAACTTCTGTTCTTCCTGGCTTAATTGCTCATCTACCAGGACAGTCTCCATTGCACTCAGGTCTGTATCCAGTTCCATGTTTTCTGTACTTTTATTCAGCTCAGTATCCATCTGTGATTCGGTCTCACTTATTTCAGTGGCAGGGATGGAGGTCAGGTCTCCTGCCACAGCTCCTTCCTCAGCTTCTCCTCCAGGGTCAGCCATTTTGGATGGCAACCAGAGTCTCCCCCTTCCTACTGCAAGAGTAGGGGAATTTTATTAAAAATATGAATTCATACAAACAGTGCACTATGCACACGTGTATCTTATAAACAATCAATACATGATTAATCAATACATGATATCACAACCATAGAAAAAGAGAAGACCCCCTCCCCACACATACACACATACAAACTCCCTACCACAAAACCCCTCTCCTATTACTGGAGCAGAATACAAACCACATCCAGTGAAACTGTCATCAAATATAACAGTACTCACACTTTCAATTACACCTAATAACATGAAGTCCAATATGTTTGAAACAGTATATGAATGCAGTCATTAACTTCAGCCTGATAAACATTTTGTAGAGCTTTAAAAACCATCACTACTACTGTATAGTGTCTAGTGTACAAAGATGTGTTGTATTTGTAAAGAACAGCAGGCCTACCATAAACAAAATCTACAGCAAACAAAAACCAGCTGCAGGGTAGAAGGGTGAAACTCCTTCCATCATCCCTGATACAAACCTAAGAGAGCACCCAAATACAGTAATTCACATTCCTAAATAGTGGCTCATTCCACATATTACTTAGGGTCCTCCAAAATGAGAATGCAAAAAGGCACACAAGATGAAGATGGTATTGAATTTCAAGTATATTCCCACACATTTCTCTGGGGCAGTTTCTTTCCTCAATACATTTATGCTTAAAAGAATCTTTTATAGCCGAGGAGTCACTGATCCAGTCCAACAGGTAGCAGCTCTCCAGCACAGCTCCAGCCCTCTGACTCATTAAATTCCTAATTTTACAGGTAGTAATTGTTAGAAGCTCACTAAACTATTCCCTACGCCTTCAGGAAAGGGTCTAAGTAAGAATTTGTGTAAAGTAGACATATGGAAATGAATATGAGGAGGATGCGTCCAAACATACTCTTCTGGCACGCCTGAGAAGGCCTCAAAAATCCAGGATCTCGGGTGGCAGAAGGGTCATCTCGAAACTACCATGGAAGAGCAGCAGCCCTTACCTCTGCAGCGATTCCTGCAAGAATTTGCTCCATTTAAAGAAAACCTTAGTGTAATCATGACTCGAGATTAAAAGCCTAACTCAGGCATTGAGGACCTGCATCAACGGACAGCAGATAGTGCAGCCCAAATCTGTTCAGTGGAGAAAAGGGTCAAGAAAACGGAACCTGAGATTGTGGCTATTCGTCAGAAGCTAGCACAAATGGAGGTTAAGATTGAAGACCTAGAGTGCCGCAGTCGTAGAAATAACACGGTCCTCATAGGTCTCCCCAAAAATGAAGAAGGATCCGATGTTGTGTTATTTATACAAAAACTGGTGGAAAAGCTAGCTGGTCCATCACCCTTCGGACCGAAATACATCATTGAATGGGCGCACCGATCTCTTCGCCCAAAACCGCCAGCAGGAGCACCTCCTCGCCCGTTAATCTTTAAATTCCTAAACTTTTTGGAACGGCAGCATTTTTTCACCAAAATCAAAGAATTACATGAAGTGCGATGGGAAGGTATTAAAATCAGGGTGGCACAGGACTTACCAGCATCCGTCAGGCAAAAGAGAGCTTTGTTCCACCCTTTGGTGTCCAAATTAATTGCAGCCAGTGTGAAATTTCGAATGGGGTACCCTGCAAAATTTGGGGTCATGATATCCGGATCGTGGGCATCCTTCGAAGACCCAGACATCGCTGCTAAGGGGCTCAAGAATGCCTTTCCCAATTTGTTTAAAGACTCATGAAAACCCTGTACAGGAGGGACATTGGTCACTGAGTGGGATATGGAGATATCAGACTTGGAGCTAATTTAAGTTTGTAGCCTCTCTACCGTAAGGTGACAACTCAAAGGCATGTCTGTCATCCAACTTGCAAGTCGGTAGATGTGTAGCCCCCAGATGAAGTTTTTTTTTCTTCTGTCCCCTGCCCTCCTTTGCGACTCCCATGTGATACTTCAAATCTCTAAGGGGCTTTGTTTTCAATACAAGGTTTTAGACAAGTCACGCCAGTTTAAAACCCCTGCTCTGCTGCACTAGTATGGGAGCATTCCTTAATTTAGTTCATTCAGAGCTATCGCTGAGTACAGTCTGCGAGTTAAACCTGCCCTGCTTGACTGCTGCACCAGTGCTCGCTATATCTTAACATCTGTTACCACTAGAGGGAGCCCGGAGCCTGGCAGTGACACGAATTCCATGGCTGACAGATGGCTAAAGTCTCATCACTGATATTGGCTGCAGAGTTTCGCTGGCTGGGTGCTATCTTACCATATGGCGGAGCGCCTTATGGACGATTTTCACTCCAGCGAGTGGTTTCAATTTCTTTTCCTTTTCTTCCTTGTGTTGACAACAGCAAACGGCCAATATTTCAGGAACACCATTCAGAAGGGGCATCTGTTCAAGCCTGTTTCTTTTTAAGAAGAGTGTTATAGAATTACAGACTCAGTGGTACAAGATAAATGGACCTCCGATTTCACTTTCAGATAATGGAAGTTATTATCACTGGACAATATTTTGTTAAAGGGGACACTGGATTTAGAAAAAGGGGCTAAATGAACAATTGTTAAGGATTTCACTATGAAAAGGTCAGTTCCTTTATTTTATACCCTCACATGGGGGCTGAAGCTCTAACTTGTTTTCAGGAGCACAAGTATTAGGTTTGTATTTTATCATAAGAGATTGAGTTCTGTTAGTAACTATCTGGGGTATAGTAGGTGGACTTAGTATTTGGGTGACACATAGGGTGGGAGACACCTACACCTACAAGATAAATGCAGATGCCTACATATATGAGAACTTGCTAGCTGTCTCCTGTTTCTTATTCTGAGAAATTAAGCTTGTGGCTTTGATGACTAGGTGATGTTATTATAACGCTCTGCATGACTGGTCATGACAGCATGGAAAAGAAAAGAGCTGGTTGCTTGCTTATGCTTAAGTTAATTTAGAGGCATAGGTGTTAGGTCAGGGTTAAGATACCAGTTTAATATAATTAATAATTTAGAGTAGTTATAGTAGGAGGATAGTTTATCTGAATAATGAGGGTTAGCAAGAATAGTTTGTTTCACACCCCGCTTGCTTTATTTGCTACTAGCTGTTCAAATGGTAGAACGTGTTGACGGGGTGGTAGTTGGGTCCGAGGGCTGGGGGTGGGCAAGCATAGTAAGGTGCTCTGTTGACCGTAGATCATAGTAATGAGGGTGGGAGGGAGGGTAAGGAGAACATCTTGATGCAGGTACTGGAATATTTTCATTTTGGGTTGTTGGATTTTGGGAGGTGTGGGAGGAAGGGAGGTAGGGGGAGGGACCGGGTTTGCTCGGATCAATCCATAATACTTGGCCGGGAACAGAGCTTGTCGACAAAATGCCCAGAAACTTTTACATTTGTATACATCCAACCCATGATCAGTAGCCTAGTCTTTTCCACATGGAATGTTAAAGGAATCAGGCAGAAGATTAAGCAATACCAAGTCTGTAAGCATTTATAGTTGTTAAGGTCCGATATCACTTTTTATTCAAGAATCCCATCTACTGATCTCAGAAGAACTCAAGATGAGAAGGCAGCAAATAGGGCAAGTGTTCGCAGCTGAGGGTACCACGCAAAGTCGCGGGGTGATGATACTGCTAAAGCGTAACATCCCATTTTCACCATCTAAAGTTATTAGGGATGCTCATGGGAGGTACATATTAGTTCAAGGGAGAATGTGCACTACGGAGATATTATTGGGTAGTATATACGGACCGAATAGTGATTCTCCGGGATTTTTCATGGAATTAATCAACATATTAGCCCCTTTTTTAGCAGTTCCTATGATTTTGGGAGGCGATTTAAATTTAGTGTTTGACCCAAATATGGACCGTACAGGTAATAAATTCAGAGGTCTTTCTCCGGCCCAAAGGGCTTTAAGAGACATGTGGGACAGGGTGGGACTGTGTGATGTGTGGCGTACTCTACACCCCTCAGACAGATGCTATACGTTTACCTCTCCAGTTCATAAAATGTCTTCCAGGATTGATTACATCATGATTTCTCAGCGATTATTATCAGGGGTTGTAGACTCGTCCATTCACCCAGGACCTCCATCGGACCACTCTCTTGTTACTTGTCAGCTTTCTCTTGCTGCTGTTCCAAAGGTAGAAGGTCGTTGGAAAGTTAATAATCAACTTTTAAAGGACCCAAACACAGTGAAATATATTAGTAGTCATATCTCACAATTTGTATCCGCCAATCTTAACCCCACCGGGAAACCCGATATGGAATGGGGTGCCTTAAAAACCTCTGTGAGGGGATTGTTAATTGGGGTGGCATCAAAGAGGAAAAAAATGAGAGAACAGCAATTAACACAGCTTCTCTACCAGATTAGAATTATAGAAAAGAATATGTCCCCTCACACACCGGAACAAACTCAGTTGGAATTTATAAAATTAAAGGACTCCTACTTGGATCTTTTGAGGGAGAGGACAGAATTTTGGATTTTGAAGTCAAATGCAACTTATATGCGACCAAGCGAGAAGGCGGGTCACCTCCTAGCTGCTCGAATCAAACAGCAAGAATCTGCTAGGTTTATTGCTTCAATTTGGTCTGCCGACGGAGTGCTGGTAAATAACCAGATAGAAATGACAGTAGAATTTCACAAATTTTTCAAATTATTGTACTGTCCTATGGCTGACCCCACTCCTTGTAAAGATTTGGATCACTATTTAGCCGAATCTTATCTGCCTTCTCTCTCAGAAATGCAAAAAGTTGCATTATGCGCCCCCATAACTGAAGCGGAGATCTTAAAAGTTATAGATGACCTTCCCCTTGATAAATCCCTGGGACCAGACAGGTTTTTGCCTAATTTTTATAAAAGGTTTGCAAAGCAACTTGCCCCCTACTCCTCTCTTTGTTCCAACAGATTCTTGCAGGTAACAACACAGATGGTACATTGTTTGAGGCGTTGATAACTCTACTGCCAAAACCTGGTAAAGCACCTGAGTATATGGCAAGTTACAGGCCTATATCTTTACTTAATCAAGATATCAAAATTTTGAGTAAACTGTTAGCGGATCATCTTAATACGGTTTTTCCTGATCTAATAGGAGCAGAGCAGGTGGACTTCATGAAGGGGAGGTCAGCCAGTGACCATTTGTGCACCTTGGCCCATGTCATCTCGTCCAGAGATGCGGAATATCTGGCTGCCCTGGTGTCCCTGGATGCCGAGAAGGCATTCGACAGAGTGAATTGGAATTTTCTTTTCTGGACATTACATGCTTTTGGCTTTCCCCCAGAGTTCCAAAACTGGATACGAGCACTTTACAAGGCCCCTATGGCCAGGGTTTTATGCAATGGGTGTGTTTCTGATTTGTTTTCCTTGGGCTCTGGCACTAGACAAGGCTGCCCCTTATCTCCTTTACTTTTTAATTTGTATCTGGAGCCCCTCATCGGAGACTAGTTGCCAGTCCTAAGATTCAAGGTATCACCATACAAGGTATTGAAGTTAAAGTCTCGGCCTACACAGATGACTTATTACTTCAAATTTCTTACCCTGGAGAATCTATCCCACATTTATTGGAAGTTATTAAACAGTATAGTCTATTTTCCAACTACAAATTAAATGTGGAAAAGACTGTGGTTTTCCCCCTCAATCAGAGAGTGATGAAACATGAAGTTAGTGCACTAGGCCTGTTCTGGGAAAATAAATCACTGAAATACTTAGATATTACTTTCACAAGAACTGTTGCACTGTTGCAAAAGAACAATTTGGATTCCTTATTATATATTATTACCCAAGATTTAAATAGGTGGTCCCTTCTCCCATTGACTGTCTGGGGCAGAATCAGCCTCATTAAAATGAATGTTTTCCCTCGTTTGTATTATCCACTTAGTCTCTTGAATATATGGCTACCTCAGTCATGGTTCAAGAAAGTGCATAATATTTTCATCAATTTTATTTGGGCCGGAAAATGTCCCCGTTTGACTTTTCATAAGTTAGCGCCCCCAAAACTTAGAGGCGGCCTTCGCGTGCCGCATGTTGGCCTTTACTATTGGGCCAGTCATGCGAGCAAATACTTAAGATGGCTTAAGCTAAGTGATCTAGAAGAGTCCTATGTGTATAAGCCCCTCTGGATTAAAATAGAACTAGCCCAAATCCGATACTACAGTCTCTCTCCCGCTGCACTGCTCTTTGTGAAACCTAAGAACCTTACAAAACAGCTCTGTTCGACACCTATTGCAACATCTGTGAGGGTGCACTCCCAATTCTGTAGCTTTATAAAATACAACCATTGTTTAGATTTGGAGCAACCATTGATAGGTAATCCCAACATTAAGTTAGATGGGAGGGTTCTTTCTCCCTTGTGGCTCCTGCAAGCTAAGGAGGTTAAACTTACATACTTTTGGAATGAGACTAAAGGGGCATGGCTTTCATCTCCAGAAATTCTAGATAAGCTGGGAGTTCAGACCATAATATCTTTAAAATTTTCCAATTCGTCACATATTTGTGAAGGTCATAGGGATGATGGCCCAGTCATCCAGGTGCCCTCCCTTTAGAGCGAATCTGGTTCAAATGGTGGGCCTTCCTCGCGCTGTATCAAAGATTTTTAATGTTTTACATGCTTGGATCTACCCCGAACCCTTTGCACCCTCAGACTACTGGGCTGTGCTCCTTCCTGAGGTACCCATTAATTGGGAGATGCTCTGGCAAGGGTGCCACAAATTTATTACGCAGAACAGGCTCCGACTCATGCAGTTCCAAATTTTGCACAATTTATACTATATTCCTCAAAAAATGGCTAAACTTGGTATTGCCTCTTCTTCTAACTGTATAAGGTGTGTCCACGGGGAGGGTAACTTATTGCACATTTTCTGGCTCTGTCCCAAGATAGCCTTCTTATGGTCGCAAATTAAACAAAGAGTAGATCCTGGGTCTCAATGACTTGTTCTCGCAAAATTTTCCTCTTAGGAGACTACTCTGAAATCCTAATAACCATCGTAAATATCATATGGCATTAATATCCATGTCTGTAAAAAATTAGTACTTAGACATTGGAAAGATAGCGAAGAGATACCATATGCAAAATGGTTGAAGGAGTTCTGGCTAATCTTAGAGTGGAAAAAATGACAGCCAGTCTGAAACAGAATGAGTAAGTTTAATAAAATCTGGGCCCGTTACTAACCCTTTATTCTCTTCAAACGACATAATGTAACAGATCCTCGGGAGTAGGGGTATGAATTAAGCAATGCTCTGGACATACAAACCTGGGAGGAAAGGGGTGAGTGGTGGGCGGAAGGATATAGTAGTTTTTGGTTTTTTCTGTCGATGTATTTGTGTTTGGATGGGGGTATGGGGGAAAAGGAAAGGGGCTTATGTTTTTCCGAAAGCATATACTGTATCTTCTGTATCGTGTGACTATGTGTACTGTATGTTGAAAATCTTAATAAACTTTGAATTATAAAAAAAAAATAAACTTTTACAGCCATCCTGCTATGCAGATTTAGCCACGTAACATCCCACATTTGTCTTGGGATCCTTTTGATATACAGCTGTCTTGTAGCCTCTTTTTCTCTGCTGACTGGGCAGAATTTTAAATTTACATTAATGGTATAGTTTAGTACATAAAATATGAGCATATCATTGTTTTCTAGACCAGGAGGCAACTTGATTAAAAGTTAATTTCCATCCTATACTTTTTTTTCCAGTGAACAAACCACATCTTGTGGTACTACATGACTGTGAGAATATATCCTACTTACCCACATTCCTTTCTACCAATCCATGAGGAATGGAGTGAGCCAATTCACTATCAAAGGACTCCAAAGTTTCCCTGTATCTCTTAGAGCTACTGTAAAGTTGCAATGAACAAATAATGAAAAAATGAAAGCAATGGAGTTCACCATACCAAGAAAGCCAGAGGTTGCTGTGCTCAAAGCAAGAAAAAACACACCGACTCTGGCCTGTGTGTTTTTTCCTGCTTTGAGTTCAGCAACCTCTGGCTTTTTGTTCTGTTAGGTTTACAACCCTGTGCTGCACCTACAGTACCGGGGCTGAGTTTTCGCTGTCCTCTGTTTCAAACCAGGTTCAACATACCCACTACTCCCTCTTTACAACCCTTATATGTGATTTCTCATTTTATGGGGTTTAATTGACTCCCAGATTCCTTGAAAAAATAAGCTATACATTTTCACTTCCAGACATTTAGGTGGTGGAAAAAATGCACTGATATATAAGAAGCAGGGAAGCAACAGAGTTTTTATCAAATAAACACTTTTCCTTTTTGATAATGTTCTGTTTTTCCATTTTACTATATTTATTTCTGCTTTTGAACTGCTGTCCATCCAGTTTTCCATGCACGTTGCCCATGCCAGATCTGAACTCCAGAATTTAAACTGGCCCCTCACTTATCTGTTCCCCCTACAACACACCCTATCTTCCTCAGATCATCTGTATTACCTATTCATATTCCAATACATTTATTATAGTTTATCTTAGCTCCCACCACCTGAGAGAAGGTAGCAGCTGTGTCTTGATAATATGACTTACATGTGTCTTATCCATGATAATGCACAAATCCTCAGCATAAGCTAAAAACTTAACTGCAGCAGTGTCTTCTGCAAGTTGTATACCCCTAACAGCCTTATTTTGTTAGAATGAAACATAACAGAGGACCTAGCATGAAAATACACAACAGAGGGCTTAAAGGGCAGCCTTGTCTGATCCCTTTCTTAACTTGTATCATATTCCCAAAGCTCAAATTAATAGAAGGTACAAGAACAGCCCCTTTATATGGTATCATTATCCAATTTACCAGTTGTTCTGGGACCCCATATTTTAACGGAATGGACTGTAGGTAGTTATGTGAGACTTTATCAAACACCTTCTCCTGGTCCATGGCTAAAAGAAGCCACTCAGTCTTTCCTCTACTGACCCTTTTTACTAATTCTCTTAGTACAATCAAATTATCTGTAATACTTCTATGAGATATTTCACATGTTTGTTCCGGGGAAATCACTGCTGACACAATTTTATGCTATCTTTTTGCTAAGGTTTTTGACATAATCTTTAAATCAGAATTTAATAAGCTTAAACACCTCCAGTTATCTATGTTAGACTTATCTCCTTTTTTGTATGAGGATCAAAATTGTTGTTTGCATAGAATGAAGTAAGCTACCTGTTTCTAAAATCTCATTATAAAAACTTGTAGCATTAGGGCTAAAGTACTCTCTAAAGTTTTATAAAACTCTGTAGGGAGTCTGTCTGACCCTAGGGCAGTGTTATTTCAAGGTATGCTATGGCCTGCTCCATGTCAGATAGCAGAATTGGACTAGTAGCCTGTTCAAAATGTGAGGAGGAATCGGGGTGGGGGAGTATTCAAAGTATATGATTATTACTGTTAGAATCTTCCTATTCTTCAAAAAGGTTTCTGAAGGGGTAGGTACGATTTCCAAACACACGAAATCCTACTGCACTATTGCCTGACACCAAAATCCCAAAAACCAGAATGCCGACAGGTTTGAAAACCCATAACTTGAAATCCTGACATTTGCCATGTCGAGTTGTGTTGGATTGAGTGCTGCAGGAACTGTGTGATTCAATTAGCTACCTGCAGAAAAGCTCTTGACCTTGCCCCTTGTGCCCATAAGCTCAGCACTATTCCTCCTATTCTCCTGCTTCATGCCGGCAAAAGAGGTGTTGTCTGCCCTTTCACTCAGAGATAACTGCAGCTGCTGTTTTTCCCCTTGTAAGAGCTCAGGGTTTTCTGTTGCAGGCATCAACATGATAGCTGATGCACCACATTTATGCATTTCAATTAGCAACTGTATCTAGGGGTTCTGATTTTTGTTTGCTTTCCCCTCTTTTTCTAAGCTGCACAGTGGAGTGCTAGCAGAGGAGTTCAACGGTACCATATATGCATCCATCGAGCCTCGAGCCTCATGGGTTGGGGGCATGACAGAGTTTTAAGTGAGTTAATTCCTTTGCAGTCTGTCCTTCTATTAGATGAATTATTTAGATAGTCTTCAATCAGGATTTTTTAAATTGGTATTAGAGTCATTAACCTGTTCGGTGGGAGGGAGCAGCCAGATTTTGTAGATAAGTAACTTTTCTCCTGGTTGAGCATGGAAAAGCCAGTAGTTCTCTCTCCTAGGTCATGCCACTGGATATTAAACGGAAAGCAAGAAAGCTCCGCTCATCAATCATGCCGATTTTATTGCATTTTGTCTAAATGAAGACGCCGGGTGTTGTGCTGTTCATTGAGATACGCTCAGCTCCCTCTTCTTCTTTATAATGGATACACATAAAGTATGCAAAATAAACAGACAAGTAAAAAAAAAGTAAAATAAAATATGAGAAAAAGAAAAGATCCTACCAGTTGTAGCCTGTATGATGACAGGCTCCTCATCCGACATCAGTTACCATACTACTTTTAAAGCTTCTTTAGTCAGAGCTGGATGGAAAGTACATTTGGGAATGTACGTGCCAGGCAAATAGCTGTTGGGCAGGCAAAAGTCGGGATTTCAACCCAGTTGGGATTGCAGAGTCGGGCAAATACATGTCAGGAATTTGACAGTCGGAAAATAGTACGAATCCCATTTCCGGTGTGTTACTGCACTTTTTCGGCACAGTCTGAAACTATGGCTCCATCAGATTTCTGCTTAACTTCTGTCATGAATCTATTTTCCACTCTCTCTTTGCAGTCAGAGAACACATCTAAGGACTGTGCCTTTCCTTGTGTTCCAAAATACAGTTTTTTTCTAGGGAAGATAGTCTATTATTTTGGAATTTTTGCATTTCCTCTTTCATATTAATAGTTTATTCAGACAAATCTGAACCAGGGTCCTGAGTTTGAGAAATAAGGTGATGCAATTTAGCCCGAAGAGTTAAGTATTGCAGATGTTGGTTATTATATTTCCTACATCTCCATTTCTGAAAGTAGAACTGAAATTCTTTTTTTGACTCCTTCCACCACTGCTCAACAATGTCATATGCTGTAATTATCGAGCATCTAGCTCTGAAAAGATAACCCCAACTTAACTGAACTTGATTTTGTTCTAATATATACAGACATTTAGTCTCCAGGGCTTTTTGTGTGTGTGTGTGTGCAGGAATAGAGTGCCCTATAGAACATAAACAGAAAACAGCAAGGTGATATGAATTCTTGACTGCTATTGCTCTAAAAGACTGAACATTCAAGGCTGCTGACAAAAAGAAAAAGATCCATGCTGGTAGACAAGGTGCCTTTATAAAACATATCTGTGCCAGCCTGGTGGCGCTGAGGCTTGAGGCGCTGGACGCCACACCTCGTGCCACACCGGTGACCTGGGTTCGGGGACAGACTCGGGGAGCCGGGGGTTGGCAAAGGAGGGAGAGGATTGAGCATCTGGAGGACAGCTCTCCTCTCCCAAGGGAGGGATCCTGTGGCTGCTCGGTGTTCTTGCGACCCCCGATGGAGATCGGGGGTATAGCAGGATCACCAACCAGAAAACGATAGGGAGGGAGTGCGACAGACGTCAGCAGGCAGCCTTGCGTGGACGTCACTGCACACTGCACTCCCAGTGGAAAACCTATATACAGAAAATCCCCGACTCAAGAGATAGACGACGGCATCTCCATCCACTCAGCCACACTCCACCGCCAGTTGTCCTCCTTTCCCGGGCCGAGCCCAGCCCAGCCTGAATTCAAGATAGAGTGCCCTGGGTGGATAGAGCAGCCCTACCTCAGGGGGCTTAGAACCAGGGGGATAACCAGGCTGGTGCCAGGAAATGGAGGCCTACACCGTCACACTTCTCCACATCCTGTGACCAAAAATAGGCCCCATGAGACCATAATTTCTTTGTGGCTGAAATTTCATACACCGTTTTTAACCTTGTGCCTTGTAAGAAAAAGATGTTCCCTGGTAAGGTGTTTAAAATGGCCATCGTGGCAACCCTTTTCCTGTAGGTTTTGATACTATTTACATTCACAGAGACTGGAGAAGTTGTAGCCCCTCTACAAATGTTGAATTATCAAGGAAGGGGGTCTCTGCTGTTATATGGGTCTGAGACCTAGTTCTCCATCTATTCTTCTTAGCAGCAGAGGTGTCCTGGTTGGACTTATCCCAGTCCAAGGAATGCTCTGGGGCAGAGGATGCTAAGGAAGAGTTTTAAGAATCTGTCTCCTCCTTAGCCATGTCCCCCCCCCCCATTGTTTTGCATTGGCTAGGCCACATATCTGTTTTGCATCTAAATCCTAGTGGGTTTCTAAAACATAGTGTGCATGTTTTTCTGCAGGAGACTGCACTCATGTCAGCCTCCTCTGAAGGTAGAGTAGGAGGCATTACCGTCTCGAGTTACAAAGAAACGAAGACCATGACAGCAGAAAAGACTAGAAGTTCATCCAGTCTGCTCTTATTCCTATAAACCCTGAAACCTTCCTTGAACCTATTGCTCCTCTAGAGTACTAAGCCTTCCTGTCCTATCCCCATTCTCCTCCCTGGTGTTGTCGCTCCAAGCGACCACTATTCCCTTCATTCTGTCCCATGCCTGCTTGAATCCCCTGATTGTGCTTGCACCCACCACCTTGGCTGGCAGACTGTTCCAAGGTTCCACCACCCTTTCCATAAAGAAATACTTCCTCATGTCCCTCCTGAACCTCCCTCCTGTTAATTTCCACTTGTGACCACGTGACCTCGAGCTGGTATTCAGGGTAAATAATTCCCCACAATTCCCCAATATGTTCAATGATCACTGCTTTACTTAGTGTATTAGGAAAACCTGCCCCCCCAGAATCCACCCCCAAACACATCTGGCACAGGCCCCTCAGGTCTCTTAACACAGATGCTCTCTTAAGCGACCCGGCCTCTGCTGACTGATCTCCTGTTTACTCTACCCAAAACATAGACACAGCCCTCTTATACTTCACCGCCATCCTCACCTGCTCCTGGAACACCCATGCCCCCTTCAAAAAATCCAGAGTGAAACTTTCCCACCATCCTTGGATTACACCCAACCTCACTGAGCTATGCAAATCTAGGGACCTTGCACAGGCCCACTTTAAGGCCTCCCACTTTGACTCTGACCATCAGCACTACAGGTCCATCAGAAACGCCTGTACCAAGGCTATCTGAGCAACCAAAGCCCACTACTTCAAATGTAACCTACAATCCAGCCTAAGCTCTCCCTCCAACTTCTGGAAAGTAACTCACTCCCTTTTTGACATTACCACCCCCCAAACAGATGGCCTTCTGGTCTCTGACCACCTTGTTTTTGCTTCCCTCTTCAACAAGTTCTTCACAACCTGCACAGTTCACTGCCAAGTCCTCAAACATAGAAACATAGAAACATAGACTTTGACGGCAGATAAGGACTGCTAGGCCCATCTAGTCTGCCCATTTCCCTACCTACAGGATAGGCCGCAGATCCTAGTTAACCAACAGCCCTTCCCACACTAACCCACCTCTTCTGCTGGTTTTCACTTTCCTGCTGTCTCCCCTTGAGAAGTTTTCCTTGCTCTTAAGTCTCTCAACCCCTTGAAATACAGTCCAGATGGCTTGGACCCCAAACTCCTCCACATATCTGCCCCTGCTATCCTCCACCCGCTCACCCATTTTTTGAACCTCTCTTTCTCCCTTGCCTGGAAAACCCTCAAGGTACTCCCCCTTCACAAAGGGGGCGATCCATCATCTCCTGGAAACTACAGACCTATCTCTCTCCACCCATCCCTTGCTAAACTACAGGAGTCATTGGACCACTCCAGATTAGTTGACCTCCTAGACTCCTCTTTCTTCCTTTTCCCTTTCCAGTCCAGCTTCAGAAAAAAACAACACTTCACTGTCACCTCCCTTCTCTTTGTTATTGACTCTATCCTTACATGGATGAACCAGGGTCATGTCACAGCAGCAATTTTTATCGAACTTACTAAGGCATTCCGTTTGGTATACCACCCTCTCCTATTGAACAGGTGTCCTCAGCTGGTCTCTCTATTTCTGCTGTTAATTGGTTCAACTCATACTTTACTAACCATCAGCAGTCTGTTCAGGTAGGTGGTGTACTATCTCCCCCTCTCCATACTTGCAGGAGTCTCCCTGGGCTCCATCTTGGGTGGGCCCCATACTGTTTTCTATTTTCCTAAATGACCACCCATCTGTCTGTGTCTTCTCCCATATCCATATGTGTGCTGGCAACATAGTCATCTACGGTATGCATCTGGTCCCTCCATGTCTGTGGTTGCATCCCCACGCAAGTGCGATTTCCATGCCAACCAGTTCAAAGTTAACAGCAGGAAGACTGTGTTTATGACCTTTGGCACAGCAAAAGCTGTGAGTTCTCCCCTTTGTCTTCCCTACCACTGAGGGCACCCAACTGGAGGTAGCCCACTACTACAAATATCTTGGCATGTGGCTTGACAGTAACCTGGTTCTCAGCCCACATCAAGGCTATATACTCAAAGCTCACCCCAAATTAGGCATCCTTCACTGGAACAAGGATTGTCTCCCCACCAAAGTCCATGAGGACCTGCTTGTCAAAATGATCCTTTCTATTTTTGACTATGCAGACGTGGTTTACAGTGCTGTCTCTCCTTCCCTCCACCCTCGCTAGACTGGACAACCTCTGTAACGTCTTCTGTCGCTTTTCCTCAAACTCTCCTCCCTGCACCCATCACTGATCCCTTTATTCCTCTCTCTCCATCAGCCCCCTACCTTCCCATTGCCATTCCCACTGCTCAGCCCTCATTGTTAAATACTGGTTTGTCACCCTCACCTCCTATTTGTCTTCTCTACTCTCCTACTCTACTTCCTTTTACCCCTTTACACTAGAGACTCCCACTCCTTCTCTATCCCACACCCCTACTCTCGCGCTGGTCAGGCAGCTTTCTCATTCGGGCTCCACTCTCTTTACAGCTGGCTCCCCCCTCTTCTTCATATCTCTAAAGCAGCTGCTAAAGCCCACCCCCACTTGCTTCTCTCTTATCCCTCTAACCATCCCTCCTCCTCTCCTCCCACCCCACTTCTTCCCCTCTCTGTTAACCCTACCACCTCAAATGTGCCTTCACACTCCTAGCATCCTCTCACTCTCTCTCTCAAATGAGGGCTCACCTCATCCAGATTAAATCTTCCTTGCTCCCCCGCTGCATACCTTTGTAACATTTTTGTAATTTTTTTATTACTCTTATGTAAAGCAGTGTTGCCGTATACCTCAATGTATTGCCGCCACTATTTTGTTAGCCACTGTATCTGCACTTGGAACTGCTTATATTGCACTTAATTTGTTTGTAACTGCCTACCTGGTTTTATCCCCTGTACCCTTCCCCTGGGTTGCACCTGTAAAAGAGACTCAGCTCAGTGTTCCTTTCCCTGTCAATAAACTTTTAAATAAATAAATGTGTCTGAAAACTACTGTGCCATTCTCTAAAGAATTAACAATAGCAGTAGTATGAAGAACTTTGACAAACTCCACACATTTTTTGGGATTCCATATTCAATAAGTACCTGAAAAAGAAAATCATGTTGTACTTTGTTAAATGTTTTCTCCTGGTCAAGGGAAAGAAGCAGACCCTCCTCTCTTCTCAGTTGACCACTCTCAAACACTTCTCTCATTAATATAAGATTATCCTCTATCTTCCTAGCTGGAACTGCACAAGTTTGAGAAGGAATCACTATCTAAGAGGCTGCCAAAGCCAGTCTCTTACTTCATATTTTAGCTAAAATTTTCATATCCATATTAAGTAATGCAAGTGGTCTCCAATTATTCAGATTGTGCTTCACTCCAGTTTTGTAAATGAAAAACATTGCATCAAGGCAACTGAAATTCAGAAAAGGCATGAGGAAACAGAGGAAGTCTGGGTTACCCTTGAGCCAGGCAATGGAACAGCCATTTGCACAGGGGTCATTTACAGACCCCCAGCTCAGGCAGAAAAACTGACAAATTGCTGCTGGAAAGCATGCATGACATGGCAGCAATTGGGGAGGTACTGACTGATGGGAGACTTTAACATGCCAGAAATAGACTAGTCCATCACTTCTTCCCACCTTGCACCCCTCTTCTCATTCCAAACTCACCCCCTTATTTTTCCTCACTTTCTCATTTCTTTGATTCCTTCAATTCTATCTACAATTTGTCAGTGCCTCTCGCTGCTCCTTTCCCATATTTCTCTCTTTTCTCCTCTACTCTACTCCTGTGCTTCTTTCTTTAATATGACAATGCCTCTGGCTGTTCCTTTCCATTTTCCCCATCCTTGTTCTGTACCCCATCTACAGCTGTTCAGTACTGTAGCACTAGTATAGCCTGTATGTTTTTAATATAGTCTGGTTGTTTTTTCTTTTTAATCTCATTCATGTACATGCTGTTATACTATTACCATGCCTATGTAATTCAATGTCTTGTTTACTCTGTATTGCACCTTCTTTGACATGGAACCTTTGTAAAGAGCCTTGGCTCAAAGGTACTTGTAATCCTAGATTTACTAAATAAATAAAATAAATAGTTTTAATTTCATGCTTTGCTAAAAGAATAGCATAAAATGGGATCCATACGGGTGTCTTTTAATTGCTTATACTTTGCTTTAATGTATGCTATAAAGTCATATGTCATGTTTATAAGGAGTTATAAAACTACTATCTTAAAAATTTGGGGTCAAATAGAAAAAATAATAATTATTAAGAAACTTTCTGTGTGGTGTCAGTCTTCACCTCAGCAGGTATATTTAATGATCATGTGCTGAGCTGAGTCTGGGGGCAGGTTCAGTGACTCAGCTACATGGGGTGAGGGTGAGGCCAGGGAATGGAAGCTGCAGAGTTGCCTGCACGTGCCTGGGTACCATATGGTGAAGACAGCTATTCTTTTGGCATGGCCCTGCACCTCTACATCCCTGGGTGGCAAACGGCCCTGAGTACTGGCTGACAGATGAAATCTTTGCCTTGTGCATCTGTATTTGTAGCGACATGGAAGTGCAGGGACCAGAGGAACCTGTACTTCCAGAGTCCACCAGACAGCTCCATGAATTCTGAAAATCTATTGCTTCGTGGAACTGTGTAGCCCTACATCAATAGGAAGACAGTCTTTCCTGCATTCAAGGTGATCTGCATGAAGGATGATACAATTCCACTATCTCAAAAATAAAGAAAATTCAATTAAAAAACTTTGTTAATGCACCAATTAGGGTTCAAGTTAATTCCACAAAAGCAGTGAAATATGACATTAGGGTAACTCACCACCCCAATCCCCAAAGTAGCAAAAGGAAAAAAAACATCAGGGTTTTGGTCTCCAGAGTCTAGGTGAATCAGTGGTGGGGTCTTACTTGGGGTTGTCAGCCCTAATACCCACCCTATTCCCTGAGCAAACAATGCCAGATGTGATCTCCTTTCTTCATGCAGGGCCCTACATGCCCTGCATGAAAAAAACTACAAGAGACTGGGTTGGCAACTGTGGCTAGACATACTTCTCGCCTTTGAATAATGTATCACTATGAGGCACTGGGTTGGAGCTGCACCTTGTGTTTGGAGAGAAGACTATGGGCTTGGGGAAAGGGTGGCAGTAGGGTTGATAACCCAAGGAAGATTCCACCACTGATTCACCAAGACTCAGAAACCCCAAACCTTATGTTTTTTTGCTTTTGCTGCTTGGGGGTGGGGGGTGGGAGTTTGGGTTGAAACCCTAACACCACATTTCCCTACTTTTGCTGGGTTAACTTGAACCCTAACTAGTGCATTAACAAAGTTTTTGCAAAGAATATATATAGTCAGAAAAGTTTTATGGATCTTGTATATTATAATGTCTCAAAGCAACAGCAGGCTTAAAAGAAGTGACAGAGTAGGTAGGTAGGGTAGAAGGGACAAGATATTAGGTTGGTTAGCGTTGCTGAGAGAATCACTTTTGTGGGTGTGAACTGGCCCTCAAAATGGCGAAGGAGGTGGTTAAACATACAACACTCGAAGGGAAGGGTGTGGGTGGGCTCTTTGGTGATGTGAAAAACTAGAATTTACTTTATGTTATATTTACTTAAGCCTCTTGTCCTGGGCAATTATTGCGCGTGTAAATGTGCCTATTCGCGCCCATCATACAGTATGTGGCAAATGGGTATGAGTCCAGACTGTCTGCAGTATAATCTCTCACCACTGGTACTTTTGCTGTACAAGTAACTTTGTATCACCTTCAGAGACAGATTCCAAAACACATAATCAAAAACAGACAAGCATGGTGTTGGTATATGAAATGTCAGCATTTTAACAAAAGGATTTTAGACAGCTGGGCAATCAATCATTTTATAGCAGGAGACATAATCTGTCTGTCAGTGAATAAAAGCTGTTTGAAATTCATTTCCTTTTTTAAAACTATTATTTGTCCCCTTTTATGTGGGTGTCCAATTTATAGCAAGTTCAAATAGCAGATTTTGAAAAAGCCATCTCCTCCACTAAATGAAATACCATTCCCTGATCACCGTGTGGTGATGTGAAAAAAAATTACACACATGAACAATTAATCATTTTAGTAATCTTCAGCCGAGATGAGTTTTAACAGCTATAGGGCTTCATTCTAATATTTAATGTTTTCAGGGATTTTTCGTTTTCTTTCCTGTTAAAAGCAGACTAAAATAATTTCATGCAGTGATTATTCAAGGTCATTGAAAATAACAAACATCAGCTCTCTTCTTAAAGTTTATTCGAATTGGATTTTCAATCTTCACTTCACTTTTCTTTTCCTGATATAACCGTTAGTGTCTACTGCAGCCCTGCATCCAAACCAGATTCCTTTGTTGGTCTGTCCTCCTCTGCCTCCTCTCATGCTGTGGTCATTCCCCTCTGCTAAAAAACTCAGTCAGAACATCAGAGTATTCAGTTCCTTCTCTTCATGTAGCATATCTCTGAGCCAGACCAGCTCAAATCCTTTACTTCAGACCATTCCCTAACTGACTGGGCTCTTTCCTGACATCTGTACTGCACTGTGGAAGCCAGCATACTCCACAATACTCTCAATGACCATCATATGGTGTACTGAGTCTGTAAGGTTCCGCACCACAATGTCCCACCTGGGTGACTGAATGTTACCATGAAGCACTGCAACATGGATATTCTGTGTAATATCAATAATCCCTCAGCTGATTGTGGTGGTTGGCTGCAAAGGTGAGTGGTGTGTTGTACTGGTTGCTGTTGGGGGTGGCAGGGAGTGCAATGGGGTACCACTGGATCCTTGGCTTTGGGATGTGGTGGGTTACAGGGCACCACTAGATACCAAGGACAGGGAGCACATCAGGTTAATTAAAAGTTATAATTTTATCTATTTACAGGGTGGGGTGAGGGAATGGGTTGCCACTGGATGACAGGGATTCAACGAGTATTATATTCATGGGGAGGTGCCACTGGATATGAAGGACGTTTTTTTTCAGGCAGCATGTAGGAACTTGGACTTGATTAGTCATTTTTGTACAATCTGATATGAGATCTGACCTCAGATCAAATCTTGGTTCAGAAAGTACAAATAACATCTGATCAGAAATCTGAAAAATGGACCGAGGCATCTGCCTTTTTTAGAATGGGGGGATCATATTTGAGCATTACTATGTCCATGCCATGCTGAAAGACCTCCATGCCATTGACTGGTCTGTCATTTCTACATAGACTGAACTAGACAAAGCCGTTAACAAAGGTTAAGCTAAACTGACAGCTGCCTGAGACATGAACGCCCCTCTCTGGAGTCACGTACCGAGTCACATCAGTCCATTAACACAGCGATAGGGCTACCACTTGCAATGCTGGTGATCCGGGTGTGGGAATGAGTCTGTATCATTGAGGGCTGGCCTGGGAAGGAGAACTGTGTCCCAGGAGGCATTCTTCTTCTCTGGGAGGGTGGCAGAGAAAAGCTGCCATGGCACAGCCTCTTGGGTGACCACAGGTAAAGCTGCAGGTAAGCATGCCTTGGGGCAGGGAGATGATTCAGCAATAATGCATTACAGGGAGTGTGTTATTGTGAGAGTTACACATGCCTTGGGTAAGGTGTGGTGCGAGGCTGTAGGTTGAGTGCTGTAAGCCGCCCGATGCATGTGTAAATTCTCACAACACCCCTCCTGGAGTGCATTATTGCAATTATAAAATGAAATACAAGACAAAATGTGTTTTTCATTGAGAATAAATCAATATTTTTATTAATTTCAAGAAATACAAGGTTTTGTTCATCCATCTATGATAAAATAGTCCCATCAATATGAAATACAAGGTGTTCATATACAACCTTATATTTTATAAAATTAATATTAATATTGATTTGTTTTTGATGGAAAACACATTTTTTAAATTTCGTTTATAATCTCAATCTGTGTCAGCATTTCTAGAGCCTGGTAAAATATGTAGCCTGTAACCCAAATTAATGCCGATTTCTAGTGGGTGACAGGGAAATTATCTGAGGAGGTGGATTCATGGAAGGAGGCATGTTTATTTGAAGCCTGCCCCATTCCCTAAATGGATGCAGTGACACTGTGACTGAAGGTGGAGTCAACGTTCCTTCAGGAGGGGCTGGCATCTAAATTTTAGGCACCACTCTGTTGTCAGCATGTCGTACCGAGGTGATGTGATAAGGAGGAGTCGGTCCCTGGTCATCACTGCGAACATCAATGTCAAATGACACAGCAGGAACAGAGGCTTCACTAATCACTGGGCTGCTCATTTGTTGAATACCTGCTGGCAGGATTTCTGTTGAGAAATTATATGGTTGATGTGCAATAAAAGTCAGTCGCTGGCTGTTGGTCCCAATCAGAGGTCCCGTCACAAAAACTGTCCATGAATGCATCTACAGAGCTATGGAAAAGACTGAAATATGTACTTTCCATTTTTGAATGTTTTTGGCACTGTGTTTCTCTGTGTGGGTATAGGGTTGTAACCCCCAGTCCCTGGGGTTACTAGAATACCATCAGTGTCACTGCTAGGTAGGGAAGGCAGCTGGTGAATAACTGGTTAAATGTTTTTCACCTGCTCCTCTCTATTTACTTGGTCTCAGCTGAGAGGAGAGGTGATGTCATTTAGAACTCTCACAGCAGCATAAGCCACAGTAGTTAGCTGTGGTGGGAAGCTTTCAAATGTTCTGTTAGTTCTGTGAGTAGAGTTCAGTGTGAGCAGTTGGAGGAGTGAAGAGCTGCAGTGTGGGCTGTGTGAGGAGAGACCATTTTCTCACCCTAGTGCTGAGAACCATCTGCCTGCCAGTAGAAGTGGTGGAAACCATTTAGCAGGAGTTCCTGATTTTCTCATCCCTGTGAAATGAGAAGGACTGCAGAATGGATCAGAGGGCAATCCCTGATTTGATCCAGGACATTTAAGTTGCCTGTTTGGCATCAGTGAGTAATCTGAATTTGGGTATCCCAGGAGGAAGGTACCTGTGTTTTCTTTTGGGGTGTATTCTGATAAAGGAAATATACACCAAGTTCTGGTCTAGTTTGAGACTGTTCTCATCCTTTTTAAAGTTGACTGACAATCATGGAGTCCCCATTGAGACTTGACACATTGTTCAGGACTTTAGTTTATGCTCAAAGTAGTGTGTTTCAAATGCTGAATGTGAAAGTCATTCCAAGATGCATTGTTCTACTGTTTTACTAAAAGTTTGAGGTATAACTCTGAAAGAATGGCTACGTATGGACGTGGAAGCAAAGGTGGCAACCCCCATCTGGAGTGACCAGTTCAGCACTACAGGTTCTGTAAGGGTGCCTGCTTATTCAGGACATGGTGGACACTGCCTGAAGAGAAAGTTTACCCCCTGGTGTGGGTTTGTGCTAATTTGAGCACCAGTGTGCTCCATAAGTGGCCAGTTGCCACATTGCTAAAAGTTTAAATCCTATGCCGATGGAAAATGCTCTAAGTCATGGCCAGTGCCACTAGAATAAAGTGTGTGTTTCAGCTGAGGCTTTGCTGCTGAAGAGAGTCCAAGGTCCTATGCAATATGGGATGTTTAGAGTTTCCATCCACTGCAGATGTTGTTGTTCTGCATTGCTTTGTGCCAAGTGTAAACCCTTAGGGGTCCACCTTTGCTTTAGTGTACCAACTCTGGAATAAAGCCACAATCTAGAATCCCAGCCTGGTTTGGACATTCTTGTTACTGCTTCCTGTGTGGAATTACTGGGTACCCTCTAGAAGTACAGACCTAGCATAGCCCCAGGCAAAGTTCTCTCCTCAGGACCTGGGTATAATGATCATTTGTTGTAATTTGCTTTTGTACACCCCCACCCCTTTCTGACCTCTAGAAGCAATGAGCCTGGTATACATTCCCAAAGCTAGGGATGGTATCAAAACATGTCTGAAGTAGTTTGAGTGCCCAGTTGAGGGTAACAAGGGTAGTTTGCTGGGTAAAGTAATTGGGGTTACAGGGTATTTATGGTAAGCAAACTGCTGTCTTGGAGCATTACTGGCTAGTTTAAAATAGATGTCTGTTTTCCAAGTTGCAAATGTTCTTCGCTTGATACCTAGTTGTCCAGATGTTATCAGGTCAGCAGTGGTCAGCTGGAACTTTATCCATGTGTTTGTTGTGAGATTATACATGGCTAAAGTCCCAGTCTGACCAATCAGATGCAAATTTTTCTTGTCCATTTTATAATGGCTAATGCCACATGGCAGCACACTCTGCATGCATGCTGGAGCATGGCTTCTCAGCCACTGGCATTTTGTGGGAGGGCCACGGGAGGAAACAAAGAAAACTGCCCGGCTCTCATGATGACAGATCCTAAAATCTACTGATAACTTACAGTACTCCACAACTGAAGTCTTTACAATCATAAGCCAGGTAGAGAATTATATTGGTTCTGTTGGCTATTCCAATTATAAATTAAATAAATTAAAAACCGAAGTGCATGGTTTGACAAATACTGTAGGGATCTTAAGAAAGAACTATGTAAACAATTAATGGAGTTATCTAAACAATAAGATTGAAAACTAAGGGAAGAGTATAAATTTACCAAAAGAGGTACTAGTAAATATTAACCACCAAAAAGATTGTGACAATACAAATTATGGAAGGAGTTTAATGCGACTGTAAATCTAGTGATGTAGAAAAGTTCTGGCAATTGTTAGAATAGGCACTAGTTCTTGCCATACATGTCTTGATTTTCATATTCTGCCTCAGCAGTGGCTGGATTATTTTAAAGTGTATTCTTTGACAAAGATATTGGTAATGCAGTACAAACCAGATTTTCCAAATTTTGGTTAACTTGAAAATCCAGATTAACAGAAATCTGGTTACTCCCCCATTGTTCACCTGACTTTTCCCAGTCAATAAATTGCCTTTTTTTAATTCTTTTAGAACCTAGTAAGGCCTACTAGGCACAAGTGCCCACAGGGGCAACCTGAGAGTACTGGTGCAGTTAAGTGGCTTGCTGAGAGTCACACACCGTATGTAGGTAGAGGTTGTGGGAATCAAACCCAGGTCTACTGGATGCACCAAGCTCATTCATAGCTCATTATTCTAACCTCTAGGCTACACTGCCAGCCAGAGCTGTAGTCTGACGTGTTAAGACTGAAGAGGAGAAGTAGAATTAGGCTGCCCTCTGCTGGTGTTCACTATAATGAAATGCAAACACTCCGTTCTCCAGAAGCTCCAGAATCTAGACTGCCTGGAGAAAGGGGCGCATTGTTGATGTTGCTAAGAGGTATAGAATCAGAAACTCCACCCTTTGTGACATTTGTAAAATAAAAAACTTTGCTGCTTCCCTTGATTGTAATGAGAGCCCTAACAGCTGCAAAACTATGAAAGGCTGCAAAGATGATGCTCCTGGTCGTGCACTGTACCACTGGTTCATACAGAACCATACTAGGGGCACTCCGATATCTGGGCTGATTTTGAAGGAAAAAGCCCTTCAATTTCATCACATTCTGAGTGGTGTTAACTGTTTTACAGCCAGTGACGAGCAGCTGAATAAGTTTAAGTAGCACCATGGAATCCGTCATCTGTCGATTGCAGGAGAGCTGCTTTCATCTGCATTTGAAAGCATAGTTCTCTTTCATGAGAAGGTCATAAAACTGTTGACTGCTGAAGGTTTCACTGCTCAGCAAGTGTACAATGCGGATGAAGCAGGCAGTTATTGGAACCTGTTACTGGACAAAACCTTGGGCTGTCAGTTCTGAAAAAGTGCCCCCTTGCATTAACATTTTTCTGCTACTAGACATTCATTACTCAGTTACTACCTTGGACCAATCTATCTGAAATATTAGAAAAGAACTTACAGTAGCTCAGGTGAAAACAAAATCCCTGGAGAAGATGGAATTCCTGTAGAATCAGTTTAGAGCTCCTGTCCTTGAGTTCCAAACCTTGAAATAGCCACAAATTTTGGATTTAAAATTCTATTTTATGAATATTTGTTTAGGAGAATCCATAGATTTATTGAAAGCATTTGTTAGGCTCTCAATATATAGCCATTTTTAGCATTAATAAGGTTCAGTTAGTGTTTAGTTAGTTAGCACTCGAGGCTTCGGGACTAGGTGATATTAAGGTTCTGGAAGTGAGGTGGTTAAAGGAGCTAGCTTTTTGGTTTTTAGTGAAAACCTTTTACTAAACAACATAGTCGGGGTGCCATCAGCCGTTTAACCCCAATTTTTTCACACTGCTAGTTACATATTAGGAATGGGACTTACCACTGCACTGCAGCTTTTGGTTGCAACTTCAGGAGCCGCAGGTAATATCTTCGGCTGAAGCAGGATTTACCATGGGTTATCTCACGGAATGCCATCTGAAAGTTGTGGCCATGGAGAAGCAAGGCTCATTCTGAGGAAGGAACACCAGTGCACTCAAGCCAGCCCACTCAGTTGATTGATGCTGCTCGGTTCGGGAGTCTGGAGTAGTCATGGCTAGTGGGGGTCTATGGGCCTCTCTGGGATCCTGTTGCAAGCAGAATGAAGTGCTGGACTGCTGCTCACGACCGCCATAGTTTCTTACAGTCAGCTGATGAATTCAATCTGGGAGGTTATTTCCCGCTGTATGGAGTGCCTGGTCATACAGAAGAGCTGTAAAGGACTTGGATCCATGGACAGTAGAGTCAGTCTCCAGCCGATGTCGATGGAGGGTGGCAGGTGATGAAAGCACTGTTTGCTTTGTTTTATTTCCCTGTCTTTCCTGCAGATTGACTGAAACCCTGAAGCAACAGTAAGACAGCTGCAGGGAGTATTTTCACTCCTGCTTTTAGAAAGACTGGGCTTACTCTGGTGTGAGTTGAGCCTGATGCTGAATTTTAGAGTTTGCAATTTGCATTACATAAATGCAGCACAGTGACTCTTGCACATTAACTGGATGTTCCTGGTTACTTATTATTTATCATTTTAGTTATTATCTTGAACTTTTAATTGTCTCAGTACTTTTATTGTGGGTTGAAACGAGGAGGCGAGGTTGAGGGTTTGGCAGCTGAATGTATATGTTAGAGGTTGGCTGGTAGTTGGGTCTGAGTAGACAATTTACTGTATTAGTACTGAGTGATTGTATTGGTGTAGGTGCTTAGTGCTTATGGTGAGTGAGGGTGTGCAGCTATCCTTTAGCTTATTTGCTTCTTGATCTCCACTACTTGATGGCGCCCTGCCAGTAGTGGCAAATAGGTGCTGCAGGGTGGTGGGGTTGTGATGCAGGATAGTAGGTGTTGGGGTTTGAGATACTAATGGGGGACACTATAGGGTTGGTGAAGATGACATGATGCCTGGGGCAAATGAAACCTAGGCAGAGGTCAGACATGGTTGGTTCTCATACCCAGTGCTCCCAACCAGACACGAGGTAGCCATTAGGTCAGAAGTCTCTATTCATCCCTATGGGCAGCCATTTTTCAACCATACATTGATCAGGAACAAGACTGTAATTACAGTGGAAATTACTTCCACGCTGACCTGGCTTGCATCATGGAGACCTGCCTTAGTGATGATGCTGGTCTTGTTCTGGAGGCATCAATTCTGATTGGATTCTCCATGGCTCACTGCCCATGGTGGGATCACAGGAGAAGGAATGGCTATCTGTTTTAACTCTGACCTGAAGTTTGCTGTGTACCCAGTGGGTTCTTCTTCATCAAATGAATACATGGCCATGTGTGGAAGTCCTGGTGCAGGATGCAGAATCCTTCTTGTGTACCAGCCTGTAGGGCACTAGAGGATTTCTGCACTAAATCATGGACTTTTTATTTATTTATTGAAATGTTTCACCAGGAAGGCATGCTGAACAACAAGTTGCTCATAGTCCCAGTATGACCTGGGGGAAGGAATGGGAAAGTACATACAACTTCACATGAGAGCAGAATAGTACATGCAACTTACAGAAACAGAAGAGTACATAGGAACAGATTAGCACATGTTGAAGCATGTGAGCGATACAAGAGATACAGCAATGTCATTTCATACAGGATTACAATAGTATAGTAAGGTAAGGTGAAATAACAATTGAACAAAATTTAAGTGAAGGATTACATTAACTTAAATATAATGTAAGTGCAACTGCACAGATTGTGCTGCAGTCATGACTGAGGATTGTGACTGAAGATAGCAGGTGGAGTTGGGGGAGAGCAAATTATACAGTGCAGAGGAGAGGGAAGGAGAGGAAGAGGAGCGATGTAATTGTGGGGGAAGGGCGTTCCACAGTTTTGGGAAATGATGGCTGAAAGTGGACTGCCTGGCCAGTGTAGAACAGTGGGGATCGAAGGTGCGTGCATCTGAGGATTGTAAGGAGGAGAGGGAGGGGAGAGAGAGAAGAGGACAGGTATGGAGGTAGAGAGCCAAGCCAGTATTTGAAATGAATTTGCACAGTGGGAGAGGTGCCTATTAGCAAGAGAGGAGAAAGCCAGTGAGCTGTAGATGTCACAGTGGTGAGTATGTACAGAAGAGTCCAGAGCAAAACGACAGAAAGAGTTGAAAAGGGGTCCAATCTGGATAAGGTGGAGTTGGAGTGGCACTCTAGACTACATCACAGTAGTCAAAAATAGGGAGAATCATCTTTTGGACAATCTCACACCTGGCCGTAAGAGGAATGCAATTTCAGTTCCTGTGTAGGGCTCCAAGTTTGGGGCGCAGCTTTTTCAGGATGGCATCGATATGCCCAGATAAGGTGAGGTTTTGGCCCAGCCAGACCCCAAGATATCTAAAAGAAGAGGTGTCCTCTAGCAGTGTCTCATCCAGGGTGTGGAAGGTGGGCAGAATGGGAAGCCTAGCAAGCCTCTGCCTAGTGCCAAAGGTCACTGAGACTGTTTTCTTGGTGTTGAGAAAGAGTTGATGTGTTGCAAGTCAGTGCTGGAGCTTATTAAAGTCGAGCTGAAGTCTGGATTCAACATCTGCGGAAGACTGGCCAGAGGTGAACAACACAGTATCATTAGCATACATGTGTATAAAGGAGGAGGAGCAGACTGATGGCAGGTCATTTAAAAAGATGGAGAAGAGTAGAGGGCCCAGCTTGGAGTCCTGCAGTACTATAGCGAGGATTTGGCATAGGGGGAGTAGGACTCTGCTATTCTAACTGATTGTGTCCTCCCTGAGAGATAGGTCCTAAACCAGTTAGTAGCTGAAGGCGATAGTCCAGCTGAGGAAAGTGATTAGAGAAGTAGGGTGTGGGAAACTGTGTTGAACGCTTTGGCAAGGTCGACAAAAATGGTGGAGGTAATCAGGCCCTTATCCATTCCTGAGAAGACTGAATCAGTAAGCCTGAGTAAGGAGATAGTGGTAGAACAATTTTTCCAAAATCTAGATTGGAAAGGGGTGAAGAAGTTTGAGTCTGCAAGAAAGGAGGATGTCTGGGAGAGAACTACTGTAAATGTTCCTGGACTCATAGTGTGGATAACAGGAAATAGGGTGATAGTTGCTGGGAGAGGTGGAATCTCCACCTTGGGGAGTGGAGGACAACAGCATGTTTCAAGGTGTGGTACCTGGGCTGTCAAAAAGGAGAGGTTTACAATTACTGATAAAGGATGGGCAATAGCTGTGGCGAGAGGGAGAGGAGTTTGGGGTCGAGTTAGTCAGGCAAGCTGCCTTTAAACAAGTTGATGGCCAGCAAGGCAGTAAGGGTGTCAGCAGGTGAAACTGAGGAGAACTGGAAATCTTGGTAGTCATGAGAATGGTGGTGGCTATTAAATTCAGATTTTGAGGAGGGTGGCGCAGTTGGGCAGGTGGGGAGAGAGGCTAGTAGGGTCGAGGAACACATTGTGAAGTAAGAATTGAATTCCTCGGCTACCGAAGTGTGATCAGCTATTAGGGAGTTATTTATTTTAAGTACTGGGGGGTGGGAGGGGGGAGAGAAGAGGGCGTGCACAACTCTCCAAAATTTGGACAGGTAGTTAAGGTTAATGTGAAAGCAAGAGTTGAAGTAGTTGGCTTTGGTGAAAATGTTGTGGAGTTTACGGTATGTATTAAAGTCATTTGGTAGCTTTGTTGCTTTGTGTTTTTTCCATGCTTTGTTGTGTTCTCTAAGGCAGGCCAGCAATTCAGGGCTAACCCAAGGGACATGGTTTCCTCGTACTCTGGTGCACTTGAATGGGGCACAGTGGTTCCAAATGTTGAGGAAAATCTCTTTAAAGTATGCTAGGGCATCACCCACATGGACAGCGGAGGTAATCGGCGTCCAGTCAGAGTTTATTAGGTCATAATGAAGTGATGCTAAGTCAAGGGATTTGTACAAGCGAGTGAGAAGGATTTTATGGTGAAGTTTGGGCCTGTGAACCTTCCGGACTACGTATATCACGTGGTGGTCACTAAGGGCATCAGAAAAGATACCTGATTTGATGATCCGATGTGGGTGGGAGGTGAGGGCCCAGTCAAGTAATGTGTGATTTTGAGATTTAGCATTTAGGAGAGTTGGTTCTTGTATGAGTTGGATTAGGTCAAGGGAGGCAATGTCGTTTTGCGTGATGTCTAGAAAGGGTGGCAGCCAGTTTAGATTGAAATCGCCTATGATGAAAAGTTTGTCTGAATTCGAGTGGGATACAATGGTGGTAATGAGGTTGGTGGCCACTGAGGGGGGGAGATTGGGATGACAACAGATGCCGTCCACAAAGATAGGGACTGAGAAAGGAGGAAAGCTGAATGACAAGGGTCTCATATTTGGATGGTTGTGAAGTGGAAAGGGTGGTGGCATATTGTAAGAAAGAGGAGATGTACATAGCCACACCCCCACCTCTGCTGGAATGGTCTTGTCTGACTAAGGAATAGCCTGGGATAGAGATTGTATGGCCAGGTATCTTACTAGAAAGCCAAGTTTTGGAGAGTATTAAGATATCAGGATTAAGCGTGACCATTGAGGTTTGAAGAAGATCCAGTTTAGGCAACAAGCTACGTATATTTAGGTGGAGTAGCTTGAGACCTCTAGGGAGGCATAAGGAATTAGTATGGTTAAAGGTGGAATTATTTTGAGAGTGTCCAGGTAATATGGCAGTAACTGGACCAGGACTGGGGTGGATGTTGCCCGAGGAGAGAAGCAAGAGGCTATTATTAATTAGAAAATGGCAAGAATCAATTCTCACACCTGATTGTCTGAGACAGGCTCCGAGCTGGGCATTTATTTTTTAATAGATGCCCAGCTAAAAATAAGAGCCAGTCCAAGTGGCACCTCACTGCACAGCATTCCACAGTGGTGCCCAGCCTGCTCTTTAATTGGCTGGATGCACAGAAGAAAATTTAAAATGCCAGCCATTTCTTCTCTTGCTTAGCGAGACGTACTGTTCTCCCCAGCCCAAAGCAAACATTATTCACCTGCAGCCACCCCCTCTTTTAAAAATTTAAATAAACATACCTCAGTAATCTTGTGGCAACAAACACTCACTAGAAAGTGAAAATAAATATCTTTCTTTTCTCTCCTCGTTCATCGCGGTCTCTTCGGACATCACGGACAAATGTCACGCACCACACAGATACAATGTCAGGCTCAGGAAAAAAAAGAGAAACACAATTCTGCACCAAAAAATAATAATAAAAATTGCCACAGTGATGGCCATACTAAAGAAGTAGTGTCTCCTGCAGTAATCTCTGCTGCGACTGTGCTCACACCCTATTTCTTCCATGACCATCCCGATCACTATGACAACAGCTGTCAATTTAAATTAAAAAAAATATTTGTATTACCAGTGTTGGGGCAAGGATGAACAAAAAAGAAAAACAACAAACCAAAAAGTGGAACATGAACACAAAGCTGCTGCTTCACTAAAATGGGGGGAGGCTTCTCAATAAACAAACACAAGCAGACTGCTGGGGACAGGTAACTACATACAATCAGCTTGTTTTCTAATCATAAACCAGATGGAGGAACTATTTTATTACGAATCTTCTATTAAACTAATTGTGAACAAACAGTTTTTTTATTAAACTTTTATTTTTTTTATTGTGCCATTTTCTAAGCACAATAATACCCTCCAGAATTGAGCATTATTGGAAATACTGACTTCAGGGTTATAACGCCCTCCACCTGTAATGGGCCCCACGCTTCCCTGGGTGGTCTGTATTCCCAGTAATGCCCACCCTGTCGGGTATTATTGCTTACATAATGCATCTTAGAGTTTTTAAAGAAATGGGGCTTGTTAGAGGTGAGAATTGCAGGTGAGGAGGTATGGGGTGGGGCTGCATATAGTAAGAGACTAAGAAAGGCAAATGAGACCAATACTGACATTAGAAAAGCTGCAGGGGGGAGGGGAAAAAGGCTCCAGAGGTGAAGGAAGGGAGCAGGAGAGATGGCATGATTAAAAATGTAGGTATTTGAAATATTTAAGTAGACTAGAGGGAGTACTATGGGATTTGAATGGAGGAAGGGAATGGAGAGGGAGGCAGGAAAAAATAGTAGAAGGGGGAGATAGTTGGACTAAGCATCATCAGAGTAGAGCAGCTGTGCTAAAGCAGATGTGGAATTAAGAGTAAACAGGAGGAAATAGTAGAATTTCCTCGCTGTGATATAACTAGATTGCAGGTGATAGGCAGGCAGGATAGAAAAAAGTAGGGAACTAATTTGCAACATACTAGGACAAATAATGCTGTGAGTGGCTGGTCAACCTTGTGGGTGGGGTGCAGAGTGCTGGAAGAGCATTTAAAGAGTGCCAGGGGCAAGGTGGGAGGGTCAGCCAAAAATTCAAACTTAGGAACACTAGGGCAGTTAAGGTGGCTGTAGAAAAACAGCTGGTCAAGTCCTTGCAACCAATGGCGTGGTTGGAGGACACACTTCAACAAAATGGCCACCTTGCAGTTCATGGGCTATCCAGTCAGAAGCTAAGCTTTCCAGCCAGGAGAATAGCAGGAGAAATGGTGGTTGTACCTGGTTCCTAGGTGGGCGAGGGCTGCAGCATGGCCGGTGGCTCAGTGGAGACATCTGTGGAGGGAAGGGAGAAAGACAAATTAGCTCTATATGGCCATAGGATCAGTAGCAGTTTAGCAGTGGGTGTGGATAGAGAAGAAAAGAGAGGGGGTGATATACTAAACAAAGGCAGAAGTAAATGGGAGTGGTCTGTGCCTTGGCGCTAGAGCCCGGGAGCAAGCAGGAAGTTTGCCCTTAAATACTTAGATTCAATGCAAAGAAGTGCAAAGTAATGCACCTGGGAAAAAAAAACCAGGAGAAGAGTACACAATAGCAGGGGAGGTACTAACAACAACAAAAATGGAAAGGGACTTGGGGGTAGTCATATCAAATGACTTAAAGGTGGATAAGCAACGTGAGAAGTCAGTAAGGAGAGCCAGCGGGATACTGGGATGCATAGGAAGGGGCATCACAAGTAGGAAAAGGGAAGTGATTATCCCTCTGTACAGACAGTTGGTGAGACCCCATCTGGAATACTGTGTGCAGTCATACCTCTCAACCTCCCTCATCACAAATCAGGGACAAGGCTTAAAATGATCAGGGACAAATGACCAAAATCAGGGACACATCTGAAAAAATAGTAATATTAGTTCAAGAAGCTGTGTACTACATGCTTCTTAGTATGAATAGCATTTTCTTAATGAGAACTAGACTGTAACACCAATGGCTAGCATTATTTTGTGATTCAGGCCCCATTCTTCAGTGACAGAAATGCCAAATTTAGAAGGGACAGAAGAAATTTCAAAGGCAAAATCAGGGACATCCCTGAAAATCAGGGACACTTGAGAGGTATGTAGTGCAGTTTTGGAGACCCCATCTATGCAAGGACATAGACAGGATGGAAGCAGTCCAGAGGAGGGCACCTAAAATGACGCAGGGCCTGCATCAGAAGCCGTATGAAGAGAGACTGAGAGAGCTTAATATGTATACCCTTGATGAAAGGAGGGACAGGGGGGACATGATAGAAACTTTCAAGTACCTCAAGGGAATCAACAAAGTCCAGGAGGGTAGCATCTTTCAAAAAAAGAGATGTGTAAGAACAAGAGGGCACAATTTAAAGATAGAAGGGGACGGCTCAGGGGTAATGTGTGGAAATTTTTTTCAGGAGAGAGTGGTGGATGCATGGAACCGCCTTCCTGGGGAGGTTGTTGGGTCTAAAACAGTGAGGGAATTCAAACATGCATGGGACAGACATAAGGCAATTGTAGTGGGGGGTTGCAGGAAGTAGGCTGTTGGTTAACTAGAATCTGCAGCTTATCCAATAGGAAGGGAAATAGGCAGACTGGTTGGGCCAAGTGGTCCTTATCTGCAGTCAAAGTCTATGTATGTTCTATGTTTCTAAGCAGATAATTGAGGAAGGGAGGAGGGGAGAAAGGAATTAGCAGAGTGCTAGAAATGGTGAGGGGGGAGGGCTTAACAGCAGCAGTGAAGACTTTAGCAGAGTACTAGAAAATGGCAAGGGGGACTTAACAGTAGCAGGTAAAGAAGGGAAACAGAGAGCAGAGGACAGAACTTAGGCAAAAATACAATTATTCCTACAGCTTGGGTAACAGAGAGTTTTCCCTTAGGCAAAAGCAAATAACCGCTGGTACAAATTAGGCAAGTGGACACCTGCAAAGTGAGGTCTGATTTAACCCAGAACCTACTTAAACAGTGTTGGGACACTAGACTGGTAGCACAACTTAAACCTCAGCATACATTTAAGCACAGAACTCAAGGAAGTTTGCCCTTAAATAAACAAAGTAAATAATTAGACCCTAACATACATTTAAGCAAAGAACTCGAAGAAAAAACAAACTAAATAATTAAACTAGGCTAAACTGTACTTTATGCACTGAACACAAGGAAATTAGCCCTTAATTAAATAAGTACATATTTAGTCTAAGATGAACAGAGCAAGTGCTGGCAAAATTCAAACTTAGGAACACTAGAGGTGCAGTTAAGAAGGCCGTAGAAGAAGCAGTCGGTCTGGCTGTGGCAAGTCCTCGTGACCAATGGCGTGTTTGGAGGACAGCGCCTTAACAATGGCTGCCTTGCAGTTCATGGGGCTATCCAATCAGAAGCTGAGCTTTCCAGCTGGGAGAATAGCAGGAGAAACGGTGGTCATACCCGTTTCCTAGGCGGGCAAGTGCTGCAGCATGGCTGGCAGCTCAGTGGAGCAAGCCATGGCCCCAAGGGTGGAGGAGAGTTGCCCAGTCAAGGGCAGACTTCTGGTTCCTAGATGGGTGAGGGCTGCAGCTTGGCTGCCAGCTCAGTGGAGTGAGCCACGGCCCCAAGGGTGGAGGAGAGGTGCCCGGTCAAGGGCAAATGTCTGGTTCCTAGGCGGGAGAGGGCTGCAGCATGGCTGGCAGCTCAGTGGAGCAAACCATGGCCCCAAGGGTGGGAGAGAGTTGCCCGTCAGGACAGACATCTGGTTCCTAGGTGGCGAGGGGCTGCAGCATGGCCGCCCGGCTCAGTGGAGTGAGCCATGGCCCCAAGGGTGGAGGAGAGATGCCCGGTCAATGGTAGATGTCTATGGAAGTGACTTCATCACCCAGAGGATATTGGAGTCACTAAGATGGTTGTTTCTGTGTGATTTCAGTGCCTGGATCTACAATGAACTGTCGCAGTTTGGTCAAGATTTCCTCCAATGCATGGAAATGTTGGGCCTCCCACAAGTAGTTACCTCTGTGACCTATTAACACAGTCACACCTTGGACTTAATATTACCACTGGGGCTCAAGGTTAATAACCTTGAGATGAGGTTGCCTGGTCAGACCACTGCACAGTAAAGTTCTCATTCGGAGCTCCCCCTTGGAAGTCCACCCCCAGTGGAGATAGTTTACTACTGCACTTTAAAGGGGTGGTTCCCAGTAGGATTTCAGATGGTACTGAACCTCCCTGATGTGATGACTGCTTGTGTGGCAGAATCAGGAGAGGTGATGGTGGCTTATAACAGAGCTGTCACCTTGGTTCTTGATTCTGTCACACACATATGTATGTATATACATATACATATATATATATATATATATATATATGAGCAAAAATCCATTTAATGCATCAGTTAGGGTTGTTCACACAGCAACAAAAGTGAGAAATTCAGTGTGTAAGGGTTGAAAATCCCCTTGGACCCCAGCCCACCCCCAACTGGCACTGGGTGTGTGTTGGGGTCATCGGCCCTAGAAGCAGAGATATAGGAGAATGGGGTGAGAGTTAGGACCGATGACCTCAACGCGCACCCCAATGCCGGTTGGGGGTGTGGGCTGGGGGGTCCAAGGGGGGTTTTCAACCCTAACACTGAGTTTCCTCACTTTTATTGCTGTGGAACAACCCTAACTGATGCATTAAATGGAGTTTTTTGCCTCTAATTTCCCTTCTTTTTTAGAATGATGATGACAAATAGTGAAAATAATGCAGCGGTGAGAGCACGGGGCCCCCCGCCACGTGATGTCTTGTGACATAGTAACAGGAACAGCAACACAAACAGAAGTGCCAACAGTGGTGCACATGGTAACGGAAACGTAAATGGTATAGGAAACGTTAATAGAAACGCAAGCACAAAGTGAGGCCAAAGTGAACAGTGACGCAAACGGACATTGAAGCGTGTATGAAAACACAACTGGTAACGCAAACAGTGATGGCAGTGGTATTTTAAATGGAAATGTTAAGTGTCACAGCAAAAAGAATGCAAAAGGGAACAGAAACAGAAATGCAAATGCGAGCCCACATGTAAACGCAAACCGTAACGTGCACAGCCACAGTACCACAATAGTAAATGCAAATGGTAAAGTTAACATGAAGAATAATGGCAAAGGAAACAGAAATGGAATGGAGGCGTGGTACAGAAGCATAAACCGTAATACTGGTCCCGGAACTGCAATTATACAAAATCAAACAGTAACAACAATAATTGCAAAACAGAAATGCAAATGAGTACAGAACATGACCAAGAAAGACGATCAGCACTATTGTAAGCATAAATAGTAACAGTAACATGAAATAATGCAAAGCAAACAAAACAGAAATACAGCACATGTGAAAAAACAAACCACTTAAGCTGGATGGTACCACAAATGCAAATGAAACTGTAATGGTACAGCACAATAACACCAAACGATACAGAAACACAATGCAGGCGAACGAACTACAACCCCACACGGTGGTGTAGACAGTAATGGTGCCACAAACGGTAACAGAAACGCAGCTGGAAACACTAAGTGGCACAGTAACGAAAGGGCACACCCTTCTTTTCCACAAAAAATGCATTGGAAAACACAGTGAAAACAAAGAATGTATACATAACAATGGGCCTCGGAGCAGAAAATGAGGACTTGGAATATTAAATTGCTTATATCTCAGGAACAGTACGACATAGAAAAAAAATGTAAATTTCATATGAATTATGACTTTCCTGGCTAGTTTTAAACTTAGCCCCTAGGAAGGGGCTAAGTGTCTTTTGATGAAAAGTCCATATCTCCGCACTGCTTTCCGAGATACGGCCCCAAAAAGGACACGGCGTCAGAATATATCCAATGGGAAAAGTGTTAACTTCGGAGTGCCGCCACTGTGCCGCCTGTAACATTTTTTCACCAAACCACCAAAAGGCACATCAGTGAGATGTTGGCTTTCTTCCCTCCAAATTTCAGGCCAAAAGACCAAACTGTTATTTTGCAGCAGGGCAGCAAAGGATTCCTGTAATGTGGCGGACGCCGTAATGTTATCCTATGGGAAAAAGTGTCAACTTTGGAGTGCCGTAACGTTGCTGCCCTGTAATATTTTTTCACCAAAACACTGAAAGGCACATCTGTTAGATGTTGGCTGCATTACCTCCAAATTTCAGCCCGAATGACCACACCATTCTTTTGCAGCAGGGTGGCAAAGAATGTTGTTATTTTATCATACCTGGAAAAGTAGTGTACGCCAATTCTAAAAGCTTTCGCAAAATTTGCGACAGTTTCATGAGTACGACACTACTTTGTGAAAGTACTTTTTCCAGAAACTTGAAAAACATATTTCTAGGGTGTTTAACCTCAAAATAAAGACATGCCTAGCATCCTCAGGGTCCGACTAGGTAAACACAAAAAGAATTGTGTTGCTAGAGGGTCCCAAATTTAAATGCCAAGCATTTTTCTGATCACCAACTGAAAACAAAATGGTGGATTTGCGAAAGTAAAAGGGCCATTTGCCAAAGTAAAACTGCATTTGTGAAAGTGTTGAACTTTTGTTAACTTTTCCTTTGACTTATAATGGGAACTTGTTTTTGAATAACTTTTGAACCGTTCAATATTTTTTCAAAAAATCTTCAAAAGGCAAATTGGGGACCCGGCTGCATGTTCCCTGAAGTTTTTGGACTGGTCGCTTAAACTGTGTGACCTGTAGGCAAGAGCAAAGAAATCACAAAAAAGCGTAATTGTGCAATTGGTTGCCCCTTAATAACTCCGGAGCCGTATATCTGACTGATACAAAACTTGACAGATCCCAAGACCTACCATGCCCAATTGTGCATCCCATATTTCAGGCAAATCTGTTGAACAGTGGCAAAGTTATTAAGGTGCAAAATTTGTGACTAACCTTAAAAGTGCTACTCAACCTAACTATGGTAGCTCTACTGTCTACCATAATATATATATATATATAAAACCAGGACTTCTCACTTGAGACCCTGTGGTGTGATGGGCACTCAAGGTGATGACGCCATGGGTCAGAGGTTGGAGCGTTGTTGGCAGAAGTCTAGGACTGAAGGACTGATGAGGACAATCTGGCTTTGAGAACTAATTATGGTGACTATCACAAGGCACTCTCCCATAAGAAGGCAGCATTCCTGTCCAGGGGGGTTGTGCAGAGAAGAACAGACTGGCTCAGCTCTTTTGTACTGTGGACAGGTTACCTCATCCTACCTGCCTTCAGTCAACAAGTGAAGTTTCATTTGCCAGGTGTGAAGAGTTTTCCCAGTTCTTCTCAGACAGAGCGAGGCCTCTTCTGAAGAAACCATCTTTGGGCTCTGACTGCTTGGTGAATTTTAGACCTGTTGCTAACTTTCTCTATCTGGGAAAGGTTATTGAGAAGAAGGTAGCACTGCAGTTTGATACACACCTCATGACAGTTGTCATCTGTGAGCCTCTCCAGTCCAGATTCAGGTCTAGGCACAGTATGGAGACTGCATTGGTCAGGGTGCATAATGACCTCCACTGGGCAAGAGATAGAGAAGAATGGTCAGTTCTAGTTCCACTCAATCTCTCCTCAGCATTTGACAACGTGGACCATGGGTTGATGTTGGCTCACCTAAGAGTTCTGTGGACTCACTGGCACTCCGATCAGCTAGTTTGAGTCCTTCCTAAAAGGCAGGACACAGACGATGGTGATGGGGAATTTCTCCTCAGTACCAGAGCCCCACTCTGAGTTCCTCAGAGCTTGATCCTCTCACCCATACTGTTTGCAGTGTACAGGTACGATGTCCCCTGGGGAGGTCATTCGATGCTACAGTCTGAGTTTTACTGTTATGCAGATGACACTCAACTACATTTGTCATCTGGAACTGGGATACCTAATGCATTTGAGGTACTAAATTTGTGTCTGGCCAAGATCCAGGACTGGATGTCCTGCAGCTGGCTAAGACTCAACCCAGATAAGATGTACTAGTGACTGTGCCTGGTGGTCAGCAGGGTGCAGGAGCAGCAGGAGAGGTGAATGGCCCGGTGTTTGGTTCCTCCAGGCTTGCAGTCTCTACTAAGGTGAAGAATTTGGGGTTATTCTAGATGATAGACTGACACTTGAGGTTCAGGTGTTGTCTGTAGCCTGGAGTGGCTATTACCATCTCAGGAACATCGCCAGGATTAAATTCTTAGCCCCACTGGATGACTTGCCATCATTAGTGCATGCTTTTGTGACTTCCAAACTTGACTACTGTAGCGCTTTATATGTCGGGGTTAGTGGCGGGGCCCTACGATGCCTGCAGTCAGTACAGGATGTTATAGCCAGGTGGCTGACAGGTCTTCAGAGGCCCTGTCACATGACCCTGGTCCTGTATGGCCTGTACTGGCTGCTAGTGAAATGGCTAATCGCCTTCAAGCTGGGTTTACTGACCTATAAAACCCTTTATGGACTGGGCCTCAGTTATCTGAGTGACCTCCTACAGTACCCAATTTTTAAGAAGGATGACAGGAAATATCCTTCGAATTATAGACCAAAAAGTTTGATCTATTGGCTCTGCTACATGACTGGATACAAACTTAGAATATTATACATACCACTAGATGCCAGTGGTCACCGTACAGTGTGGTTCAGCATTAAGAAAAGTGCACAGGCAAACCTCACGAGGATGAGGGTCTTAGACTTTAGAAGTGAGGATTTTAAAAGAATGGGACACTGACTCAGAAACTGCCTAGAAGGGGAGGATTGCCAGAGAAGGGTAGAGGCATAGTAGGGAAAAATAAGGGACAGCATAACTAAGGCAGCTAGCCTCTGCATGAAGGAAGTGAGCAAAAGCAGAAGGAAGGAAAAAAAAAAAACTATTTATGGTACTCTAGGGAAAAGCACTAGAAAAAAAGGACATCACTGTACCACCACTGACATTAACTGCATACAATTTTAATAGTATGGAAAAGTGATAAAAACTCACATTAGTGCCAGTTGGAGATGCCAGCCAGCTCAATCAACCACCCGACTGGTTTCGTGCATGTGTGATTTGTCAGGAGGCTGAACACCATCACAAAGTCTGTTTAAATACCTGTGCAGTTACTGGTACTCAGTGCAGTGTGCAAAACATTTGCAAAGTTCTGTGCACCAAGCATATTTAAAGTGACATTCAGTAATGTTACAGGTTAAAAATGTAAAACGAACAAGCAGTCTACAGAATACAGCATACACATGGATCAAATAGAAGCTTGAATAATTTACATGTTTAACCTGTAATGTTATTGAGTGTCACTTTAAATGGTGTTTGGCCTCCTGACAAAGCACACATACATGAAACTGATCAAGCCACTGGCTGAGATGGCCAATGCCTCCACTTGGCACTAATGTGAGTTTTTATCACCTTTCCATACTATTAAAATTCAATGCAGCCAATATCAATGGTGGTACAGTACTGTCCTTATTTCTAGTGCACTGATCAAAGTTTCAGGACTTAGCATGTCAATACCATAGACTGGCCTTCTCTGTCTGTGTACTCTAGAAAAGTGACCACAGTGGTGAAGGAAAAAGGGTGGCATTCAAAAAAGGGTGGCAAGGAGGTACAAAGAAACACAGAAAGAGGAAGACAGGAAGGTATACCAAGTAAAACAGAGGGAAGCAGATAAGGCAGTGAGGGGAGTGAAGGTGCAGAAAAAGGAAAGTATAGCTAGAGGGGTAACTAAAGGGATAAAACTTTCTTCAAGTACATAGGCAAGAAGATGACAGTAAGGATAAAGAGATTTTATCTATTTTAGTCTTTGGTAACTGGGTAAGGCCCACAGGCACAAGTGCCTGTTTTCAGAGGCAACCTGGGAGTACTGGGCTTTATGACTTGCTCACAGTCACACAGTATGCATGTGGAGGTTGTGAGAATCAAACCCAGATCTGGTCTGCTGGATGTACTAAGCTCATTCACAGCTTGTTACTCTAACCTCTAGGCTATATTGCCATCCAGGATGATGGAGGAGACTGCACAAAAGAGGATCAAGAAAAAGCAGACATCCTAAAGCAGTAGGTAAGGCTAGGGAGATGTTGGGGTGTATTAGTATGGGTATCACAAGTCATAGAGAAGTAATATCCATCTTTACAAGACACTGGTTAGGCCCCATCTGAGTACTGTGCGAGTACTGGTGGCAGTACCTTCACAAGAACATTAAGAAAATGGATGCAGTCCAGAGAAGGGCAACCAAAATGGTGCAAGGACTGCATCAGAAAACATGAGGACAGATTAACGGAGCTCAATATGTATACCCTACAGCAAAGGAGAGAGAGAGGTGATATGATCAAAACATTCAAACATCTTAAGGGCATTAACAAGTGAAAGAGTCTAACAGGTTTAATATAAGAAAAATAGCAGGACAAGAAGACACGGCATGAGATTAGAGGGAGGCTGATTAAGGGGTAATGTGAGGAAGTTCTTTTTCACAGAAAGGGTGTTGGATGCAGGGAACGGCTACCTCAGGAAGTGGTGGATATGAATACAGTGCGGGCCTCAAACAGGCATGGGATAGGCATAAGGAGTCCTACAGATGAGTATGAATAGATAGGCCATTGACAGAGTAAAGGCCTGAGACACATTCATAAGGTAGAAAAATGGGCAGACTGGATGGGCCTTGCAGTTCTTAACTGTTGTCAACTTCTACGTTTCTATACAGAACAGGTGCTTCTGCTCAGTCTTCACAGTGGGGCGATGGACTACCAGTGAGCAGCAGGAACACTGGGGAGATCCAAAGAAAATGAGTGTGCACACAGAGAGGTGGTGCTAAAGGAACTACAATAAGATTAAACAAAACAGTTCCCAGCACACAGCAGGCCCTTAAGAAGGGCGCTACAGCAATAGAAGCTAAGTTTCAAACATATATTTATTACTACGGACATACTGAACAAATAAACTTCGCTCGATATTAGAATTGCTTCCTTTTCAAAGACTTTGAAAAGGGAAGCAATTCCAAAACATGTCAGATGGGGAATTTTTGTCTGTATGTCCATGGTAATAAATATGTTTGAAACTTAGCTTTTATGGTGTGTACTGGGAACTGTTTTATTTAACAATGGGGGAGAGGTGGATACAAGTCCATTTTCAGAGGCACACATTCTGAAGAGAATATAAAATTCTGCCCTTGAAATGCCCATTCTGATTCACGAACATTCAGCGGAATTTAGCAAAATTTAAAATTTCAGTTATTTTGCTATAATGTTAAAAATACACATCCAAATAACATCAGACCTGGAACATAAACAGTATCCTATGGTGTATAAGAGTGTACCAAATGTCAGAGTTGTAGATTGAAAGGGGATGAGTTATGGGTGGCCAAACATTTAATCAAAATTTTATTTTTAGTTATTTTGAGATCATTTTAAAATTTCTTATCCAATTTCTCCACAATATCAAGATTTAGAGAAGCACCTAGAATGCATATATGCACCATGTTTAAGTCTCAAGCTTCAATGGAGCTGAGTTATAGATAACCAAATATTTTGCCAAAATTTGGATTTCTGTAATTTTAGTATAATTTTGGTAATATTCAATGAAACTGATAGGTATACAGGTTATCACTGCATTTCTATATGTACATAGTTTCAGATGTCTAGCTTTAAATTTAACTTAGTTATAGCCTGTCAAACATATTGCCAAAATTAACATTTCGGTTAGTTCCCTCTAATTTTAAAACTATGTATCCAAATTTAACCAACTTGAAGCATTTAAACTACTATACCACATTTTTTATTTATTTCATATTTCGGATTAATACCTTTGAGCACAGAAAGACTCTTTTACAAAGGCTCCAAGTCAAAATGGCACAGAAAAAGGAAAGACAACAGATTACAGAATATTACATACACATATGGAAAACAAACAGTTGAAACATGCACTGCTCAAGAATACAATACTTAGTTACAGTGAGCAATTTCCAGTTAAATTCTGTAACTTCATTATGCAATGTGAGTATTGCATGGAGTGCTTCCATAGTCCATGGTCATTTCTGAAAAGTTCATATTTGCAGCTTTAAATGGAACTGAATTAAAAGTAGTCAAGCTTTCACAACATTTAAAATGTAATTTTGCAAGAATGTAAACTACAAATTTATAAAACCCTGAAGCGTTAAAACTAGAAATGCAATACCATTTAAATTTGACAGGTTCTTAGACCTTACAAGGAGACTGTGTGTGCCAATTTTATTAATTGCTTGCTGCGAGAAATTGCAAAAATACATCTGTACTTAAAGTCAGATCCCACGAGTCTTTGTGAAAAATGTAGAATTTTATGAAAAATTCCATAAAAAAATAGAATTTTCTAGTGTCACTCATCCTTCACTGGGGGATTATAATTGAAATGTAGGGGTATAAGAGGCAAGTAGTGCAGGGGTCACCAGGTTCTAGAGTTAGATGCACATTTTCACCAAGAAATGGACAGCTGAACTAGGTAGTACAACAGTGGTAGACCCCCAGGTTGGAGCAAGAAAGCACAGAGTGTCAACAATTCCAACCTGAATATTTCACTGAAATGGTGGTGAAGAGATGAAACAGTCTCCCCCAGGAAGTGGTGGGGTGGCCACAGTTCCAGGTTTCAAGAATGCGTGGGATAGGCACATGGGAGTTATCAAGCTTTTGGAAGGTGGGGAACTTGCAGCATCTAGGTACCAAGCATTAGAAAGAGGGATAATACAGACCAGATGGGCCACAAGGACCTTATATGCCGACAACATCTATGCAGGATATTTAAGGATCACATCCAATAAATTTATGATCTGGGGAGCTTGGTGTACATGCAAGTCTAGGACTTAGAGGTACTAAAAAAGTGGTGGGAAAACAATGTCTTGGGCAGAACGAAGAAAGAATTCTGGCTATTCCAACGGGGTAGGTTGGCAGGAAAAGGAGTAGGTGACTCACATTTTAAGAGAGTTTGTCACTATTAAGAACAAAGAGGATATCAGTGGGATCAGTAGTTTTACTGAATCAATCTGGCTTCGCCAAAACAGTTGGGGGATAGTCACCCAGAGAGGAACAGCAGGACTGTAAAAAGCTCAGCCCAGCTTATCAAATGATGTAGTGATATGTGCAATGTTAATGTTACATTCCATAAAACAATTCTGGATGCTTCATCTACAGTACATGCTATCATAAACATGTGAGGAAATTTTACTAATCATGTTTTTTCTTCTACAAATTTCAAACTGCTTAAACAATTTACCCAGTTGTGTTAGACACCATGATACACTGACTATATATATATATATATATATATATATATACATATGTCAAATGTTAACTCTATGCATGCAAGAGCAGAGAAGTTACAAACATCTACATTTTTATAAGCTTTCACAACATTTTGCAAATATTTACATAGTAAAGTTTTAAACCCTGTAACTTAACAATCTTGTATCTAATTATCTCCATAGTTAGATAATTCTATATGCATTACAAAAAGTTATCCATACTAATTTACACATGTCTAACTCCAAAGGTGCCTGAGTCATATGCAGAATACAGTTTTCATGAAATTTCCTGAAATAAAATATAATGACAGATTTTTAGCTCATATAATTTTGAGACAATGCATCATATTGTCATGAAATCAGGCACATTGTTAGGACCCTAACATCAACAAGTCATACCAAATTTAATATCTCTGACTCAATCAACTGATAAAAATGTTCATGAAATTTCTCAAACAATAAAATGACAACTTTGAGCACCTATGATTTTGAAATTGTCAATCCAAATGTCATGATATTTTCTACATTAGTGGCCATCTACACAGAGAGTAAATTGCCACATTTCAGAGCTCTAGCATAAACGGCAGCTGAGTTATACACACATTAATACATTTTAAACATTTCACGAAATTCCGATGCAATTCCATGAAATGTCACAGAATTTCATGAAAGGTCACTGAAATTCTATGGGTTCAGTATTTTCCCATTCTACGCAGCTCTAGTGACCAGGGAAATAGAATAGGGAAGGGCAATGCATATGGCCTACTGTATTTCCTCAAATAGAAGCCACAGCTTCTATTTTTGATCAAGCTGTTCCAAGCCACAGATTTAATTAGAGGACAGCATCTATTGGTGTGTGGTCTCTATTTGAACTTGACTCCAAAGTTAGCAGCACCAGAGGAAAAATTGGGGTGCTCAAAGGGATTAGCCCAACAGTAAATCAGACCCAGGCAGTGAGGAGCACTCCGTCCACAATCATACAAGCAAATGACTCAGAAAATAAATTTTAAAGCAGAAAATAACTTTATTGCTTTTGAGTCAATCCAGTCACCAAATGAAACAGTAGCACACCAGTGTTTTGCCTGTTAAAACAGGGTTCTTCATGACCTTCGGTAATAGAGTGCACTCAGGAGGGAGTGGATAGAATGAGTAGGGACCTTGGGAAACCCCAGGAATGGTCAAGGGCATGGCAGCTGTGGTTCAATGCTAAAAAGTGCAAAATCATACACCTAGGGCATAGGAACCCAGGAGCTAAGTACAGGATTGGGAAAGAGGTGCTGACAGTTACTAAGTAGGCTCAGTGAAGATGTGGCCCAGATTAGCTTCAGGGAATAAACTGTTGAAGAAAAAGTCATGGAAAGAGTCCTGGAATAACTGGATAGTGTTTCTTGCTTCCTTTCCTTCTGGAATCACACAACTCAGATCATGTTCCTCCTGTCTCAAGGTTGCTTGTCATCCAGACAGGGCCTGAAGTTCTTTGTTGGCCTCACAAAATGATTCTCCTTTTGTGAAGAAGGCCTACGTACAAAATGTATGTTTGCTATTTGTTCTTCCATGGCCTAACTTGGGTTTCTGCCTCCCCTATCGTCACTGGTGCATACCATATCCTGCAGAGCTCTGAATGAGATTGCCAAAGTGCCCATGTTTTAAATACCTTACCTGAACTTGATCTGATTGCAGTCAGAATTTCAGCACTTAGGTGCCCCAGTCAGATACCACATAAACCATTTTCTACTGAGTACCATTTTGCCTCTGAGAGATCTTCTGGGCACAGGACTTCTAGTAAAATTTTTGCCAGACTCCTTCTCTTTGCCCCCCGCACAGATTTGCAGATGTACTGAGAAGCCAGGAAGTTGAAAGGGTCAGTAGGTATTTAATGGAAGATTATAATCAGAAACACTGTAAGGGCTCAATGGCACTCCCTTGAGAGGAGTCCCACTTGTTTTGTGACATCACATGTCCTCCATGTAAAAGTTCTTACGTTACCACTATCAGTTATTAATTTGTGGTTCTGTAACTTTTTCCTGTACTTTGAACAAAAACTGGAGAAATACTGTAATGATGAAGATGCTTGGCAAACAAAGCCTTGAATTTGTAAAATTTCCCATCAAAAATCTTTCCAAGAGCTGATTCTGTTTGTGCTATGATTGTACAACCTGATAAACAGTATATATATATATTTTTTTTTTTAAATACGACTTTTAATAAAGATACTCTTTTTGTCCATAAAGCAACCTGAAGTTGGAACTCTTCAATGTATTAATTTGTATGACACAGTATATGCAAACTTGGGACAAAATGCTTTTGTGCATACAGAATGGCTTATGCCTTTTGAAAATATGTTTTTCACTCACAAAATAGCTGACTTTTTTTCACAAAAGAGATTTCATCTGAAGAAGTTTTTTTTATGCTTTGATGAAATGTATTTTTCCCACAGAATATATTCTATGCTTTGATGAAATGTGTTTCACCCACAGAATGGCTTCTGTACTTTGACAAATCACATGATGTCCACTGAATAGCTTTTGTTCAGGTACTATAGCAATATTTGTCTGCATTTCAACTACTTGCAGCCATGAAATTTAATACCTGTTCCCAAAGCATAAATCAACCAATCACAGAATTTAATAGTATTTGCACCTAGGGACATATTTTTTGTTCCTGTGTTATTAGCAGTATATACTGCAGCAAACTACTTTGAGATCAAATAAATATACAATAGGTAATAAACACTTTATGGAAATATACAAAGTCAAAGAACCTCAGCACAAGAACACTGAGGCAAGAGTTACCAGAAAGGGTATTGGCAATAAAGCCAGGTTTCTAGGAAATGAAAATTAAATATGTCCTCATAATACAGCTATAATGGAAAATATATAAATCACCATGAAAGAGTTTAGACCGGTTCCGCATTATGGATACAATGATTATTGCAGGCAAAATGTGACTGGAAAAATAACACAACTTAAAGAGGATTCTCATACTAGCGTATGACCAATCTTAAAATGCATATCATTTTAAAACAAATCCAACTGACTGTATTTCTCCTCTTCATTGGTGAAAGTATTAAATATAATTTTGATTAAAAGAACAGTTTCCTTCTTCACAATCTATCTACTTCCACTACTGGATCTTGCAAAGAAATCATGATTCTGCATTTGTGACATCAAGCGTTATGTCCACTGCAACAATAATGATGTCACAAAAGTAGTAGTATGATACCACTGCATGCTCCAGCAGTATGAGGAAGTGGGTTATTAGGGAAAAAGCTCTTGCTTAAATATGGATACTTATAATAACGAGTAACAGTGGTAAAGGAAATACATCTAAGGAAAATGGCAAAGGTTTAAGTATTATCTTCTGATGCTTTTACAGGATTTGCAAGGAAGATTAAAGATTATAGGGAGAATTATTTAAATGCACGTGAAATTGGTTAGATGTCCTAGAAATGTTTTAGAAGTCTAGTAAAGGTTAATTAAATGTTTAATATTTATCCAAAATTTTTATGTTTTTGAAAAGTGATTTTTGTCAACACAAGTGCTTTTATGTCAACAGAAAGTGAGTTTGACAACAAAGTGCATTTCTTATGGCAAAATTGAGTCTAGATCTACACAAAGTGAGTTTGCACTGATATACGTTTGTGTTGACACTGAGACAGCATCAGCACTAATGTCTCATTCACATGGCATGTACCTGGATCGCTGCAGTCCCCATCGGATCCATCACTGTTATTTGCAATGCTGCTGACCAGCGTTCACATGATATGGGTGTGTACTGTTGCAGGCCTGCTTCCTGCATTGCCACAGTCTTCTGGAAATCGACATAAATTGCAGTCGGGCAAATCACCTTATACTTGCATCATTGTGAGTGGTGCCAGGTGCTCAGAAGGCTGCGTAAAATGGCACAAAATGCCTGCACCACTTTGCAATCCCAAGAAAAGAGGGATCACAGTCACAATTAAATGTAACCTGAAAATGGTAAAACACTGGCATTCAGACGTGCACAGTGGCAACAATCCCACTGCTGTGCACCACCAACAATGACACAGAACTGGCCGTATGAATTGGGTTAAAGTGGCTTCATCTTGAATTCATCTTACTTTACACGGATGAACTTTAGGCCCATTCTCAGTTGCAATGGGTGGCAGTGTAAAGCAGATTACAAACAGCCACCTTATTGTATTTCCACCCATTGAAACTATAAGCAAATGATGTGCTAAGTTGTGGGAGTGGATGGGGTGAAGGAGTTCAGCCTTAGCCTAAGTTTCAGTTGTCCTGATGTTAGTGGCCAAAAGAGGCCAATAGGGTGTGCAACAACCCAAATAATATTTCCCATTGTCAAGGAAAATGAGGTTCCTGAACATTGGGACTGAATTCCAAATACCGTGTAGCACCTCACTATTTGGATATTCAGTATTTATTTTATTTATTTATTGAATCTAGAAATTATTACCTTTGAGCCATGGCTCTATTACAAAGGTTCCACGCAGTAGGGTACAAGACAGGCAAATTACACAAAATAGAGCAAACAAAATTATAAAGCAGCATTAAGCAGTATTAGGTAGTCCAGTAATGGCAGCTTGAAACAAAAATTCTTGAGAACACATACTGGCTGAATTGGTGGAATACAATAGAGAAAGAACAATGGAGGGGAAGAGAGCAAGGAGAGGCAGACATAGGAGACTAGTTCAACTCAAATGTCTTTGTCAAAGTGAATCAGAGATGGGAGGCTTTGCAGAATAGTTAAAGGGGAAAAATTAATTGAAGCAGTCACAGGAGCTGGAGGCTGTGAGGTAAAGCTGTAGCCTAGATTTGAATACTCCTAGAGGTGGAGTTGGTGATATAAGTGCTAAGGGCATTATACCATCTGGTGCACGGTAGGCAAAGGATCTTTGGCCCTAGGTGGTATGGCATTGGGGATGTGGAGAAGTTGATGTTCTAAACTTCTGGTGAACAGGGGTTGGTATTAGGCGTAGCAGGTCTTGGATGCAGGGTGGAGTGAGGCCCAAGGTAGATTTTTTCACCATCAAGCAGAAAGGTACTTTTATGCAATTGGAGATCTGTAACCATAACCATTTGTAACCACCACCCAATCCCAGTACTTTCCCCACCCACCTCCATCTGTCCTGTACCCCTGTAATGTCAACCCCAAAAATATATGTGAAAATGCTGGCTTCTGGCACCATGTCAGAAAACTATGGCATGTTTAAAGTATAACCCTCCCTGTCTGAGCCCCTCCAATGACAAACATGCCAGACACATAATTCAGCCCCAATCCCCACTGCCTCTAATACATGATTTAAGATTTTTTGGGCCAGGGCTGAGGCTGGGAGTTTGGTGGCAAAGTACTGGACTGGGGAAAGGGTGACCAGGAGACTAGTATTAACTACCTGGGAGGTGGAAAAGCATTTGAAAGGGATTTTTAATTTTCATGTGTGATTACTAAATACCCAAATAACAGAAACTCAAACATGTGGGCCCCAGATACTGAATATTTTGCCAAATATGGGAAAAAAATATATCTGCAAAGCCATAGTGGCTAATATTCTGGTTTGTAACACCCACATAGTTGTAGCATGGTATAGCCTCCAGTTGCATGGTGTTATGCCATGCATTGTGGAGTTGGTTGGTGCAACTCCTAAGCCTCCTCCATCCATTCCTTGCTTACCTCTAGGCCAGTTGATTTTCGGTTTTCAGGGCCCCCGTTATGCCATTCCCAGGTAGTTTATGGCTCCCACCATACCTGCAGTCAAAATCTGATGTGGGTCCCTGATGTCCAGTTGAACCCACATACTAGCCTTGTTTTCACAGAGTTGCAGACTGATGGTCTGCATCAATCCCCTAACCCCTCCCCCAGCTGCTCAACAGGTTCCAACTGTACTACTACGATAAGACTCTTCCTTATAGAAGTTCTAAAGGTGAGGGTACAACTGGGTTAGTGAGCAATACCATCATTTGTTAAGAGCCATGCAGGTATTTTGTTAATGGCCCTGGTACCCTTCCCTACGGGTCATAATGTCGTATGCTTAATAGTGTACGATATTATAGCTAACCTGAGTCGCTGTCCATGACAGTGAATGGTACTAATACCACATATACTGCTGTATTGCACATTCTACACCCCAGGCAGAGGATAAGACTTCGCTGGGAAGTGGGTTCTGCTGAGCAGCCTCGCGTGGCTCATTGGACTGAGCCACAGCAGCAGGAACCCAGGTGCTGCATCTGAGACCAGGTTTGGTTCCCGGTCCCAGAAATGTGATTTTTTCCACTATTTGTGCACTTCCTGAGTTGGACCCCCCAGAGTTGAGAATCTTCAGTGGAGGGGATCCGGGGTACAGCCCCATAATGGGGAGCAGGCGGAGCCACCCACAGATAAAGACTTATGCCGCATGGCAATATCGTGTATTGGCAGCGCAATTCTGCCATGTGGCATAATGTCTTGTGACATTATGACCCCGCGCCATCTCCTTCACTGCATGGTTGCAAACCACTGGACACCAGAATTTGTTAATGGCCCTGCAGGCATTTTGTTACTGGCCCTGGTATCCTTTCCTGCATGGTTGCAAACCACCAAGGGACTGGCCATTGGATGGGGAAAGGCATTGACTCAGCAGGGCCCTTTCCTGAGTAGGTGGGTTAGGGAAGGGACACATCTGTATGACATGGCCATGTGCTCCACATTGGGATTGATCACAGCATGACACTGCACCATGCACTTGGTGCAATTCCACACAACAACCTGTCAGATGAAAACATATTAGGTATTACTAGATATTACTAGTACATAACACAAAGAAAAGGCATTAAGACACACTGACACTGCCTCCCACTTCTCAGTGGTAGCATTTAAAGGAGTTTCCCGTTTGGATTAATAGGTCAATTCCATTGGTAAAGCAATATTTTGGCCGGCCCGGTGGAGCTGAGGGTTGAGGTGCTGGATGCTACACCTCACGTCACGCTGGCAACCCAGGTTCAGAAATGAGCACAGGTCACCAGGGGTCAGCGGGGGGAGGGATTGAGTGTCTGGAAGACTGCTCTCCCTTCCTGGGGAGGGATCTCTGGGAAGCGCCACTTCTGAGTGGCCCCTGATGGTGGTTGGGGGATGTGCCAGAAATAGGCAGTGCTACAAGCAGGGGCAGAGCTGCAGTGGACATCGGCACGCAAGTGCCTAGACATCATTGCATGTCCGAGCTCTGGGGGAACAGCAAGCCAGAAAAACCCTGGTGTTCCCAGCAAAGATGATGGAGACTCTGGGGACCTGCCCACGTCCTGATGTTGGACCTGCCTGCACCAGGATCTCCCACAGCCATCCTGCCCTCATAGTACACCCCTCTAATTTTAGATAGGCTGCCGGGGGGGGGTGATTCAGGTGATGGACCTGCCATGGGGGTCAGGGAAGAGCAGAGACAGCATCAAGAGGGCACTCCGGAAGGATGCCCTGGGGCTCCAGAGAATAAATAGAATGCACAAAAAAACCTGAACAACTATATTTTGTTTTACTTTACTTTAATTATGAGGGACAGAAAGATGGCCCTCTACAGCAGACATGCATTAGTTGTGCTCTAAGGACGCTGGTACTGAAATAAAAAAAAAAAAGCCTCTAAAATTTATATTTGAACCATTCTTGCTACATTAATGTTTGAAAAATGTAGGGACAGAGTGAACACATCCTTGGAGGAATGTTCAACACTGAGAATCTGTCCTCTTGAAAAACGTTTCCAACCAGCAATCAGCCCCTGCAGTCTCAGAAGCACAGAATCAGCCCCAGATCCGCAGCTCAGGAGGGTTCTGCCTCTGCCTCATGTTCTCCTTATAAGCTGTTGAAAAACCTAAATATATTGGAGAGAGCTCTGGTACCTTAAAAAGAAGGTCAACAGTATTAACAGTATCTTTGGGTTTTGCAAGTGCACAATATACCCCAGCAAAGCTTTCAGCAGAAGCACAGCCTGCATGGTTTCAGTAAGTGACCTTGATCAGATAGAAACCTTCACACCTTAACTTGGCTCAGACTTGAATTTTCTTGTGGCAGTGGTGATCCACAGATGTCTCAAAGCAAGAAGCATACAAACAGATACAATGGGTGACCCAACTGAAAAATACTTAAGTGCATACAAAGAATAGACAGAACATTTGAAACACTCCGTTCAAGGGTAGTTTCATTCAAAAAAAGTTAAACAAAATATGGGCAATGTAATAAGCATGCAGAAACAGATACAGGAAATGACAGAAGCAATATCAAAGGTGTCTGATAAGGTGAAATTGACTGAATTGTCGGGGAGTGGCATGGCAAAGGATAACTATAATAGTAATAGAAAAATTGTAATATTGGAAAATCAAACAAGGTACAGGAACTCATACAAACAGAAGAGATAAAGAAATAAAGTGCCTTATTTGGGACTTGAACCCAGGCCACCTGGAAACCATTCCAGTTGTGCTACCAGCTCGCCACCAAGGCAGCAGAAACTAAGCCATGGGAACTTACTCCTTCTCTAATGCACAATCTGGTGCTGCACGATAATTACATTTTCAATCACAGAGCATGGTATGAATATTTATGGAACTCATATAAACAGAAGAGAGAGAAAAAAATGAATGCCTTAGCTAGTCATGAACCCAGGCCACCCAGAACACTGGATTTCAGTTACGCTACCAGCTGCGCCATCAAGGCAACTGGAAAATGAGCCATCTAAGCACCCTATTCTTTCTGTAATGCACTAAAGGTATTAGATAATTACATTAATTATAAGAGTGCAGTATGCATATTTATGGCACTCATTTCTTTCTTCTGTTTGAGTTCCATAAATATGCACACTGCACTCTTGTGATTGAAAATGTAATTATCTGTGCAGCACCAGGATTGCATTGGAGAAAAGAGTAAGGTGCCTCGAGATGGCCCAGTTTTCACTTGCCTTTGGTGGCACAGCTGGTAGCACAGCGAGTGGTATTTTGGGCAGCCTGGATTGAAATGCTGCGCAGGGCACTTATTTCTTCTCTTCTGTCTGTACGAGTTCCAAAATATACACACCACACTCTTGTGATGGAAAATGTAATTATCTGTGCAGCACTAGACTGTGCATTACAGAAAGAGTAAGTTTCCTCAGGATGACCCCGTTCCCAACTGCCATGATGGCGCAGCTGGTAGCGCAACTGGAATGGTATTCCTGGTGGCCTGGGTTCAAGTCCCAGCAAAGGCATTTCTTTCTTTCTCTCTCTCTTCTGTGTGTATAAGGCACAGGAACGTCAGAAATATGCTACTAATTAAAATACATAGTGAATTTGATACTGTTCAGGACCTTGTAAAATATATCCTTGTGTCTGTGCATGACCTAGTACCTGACAACATGGGTTCGATTTTCAAAATCCCTGTAGACTGATACAAGGAATGCTGAAACCCTGGTTGTGGCAAAGCTGGGTGTGCCAGGGATCCTGGTGCCAAAGTCCCAATGGCTACCGCAAGTGGAATCTTGCACCAAATCATTGACGGAAGGGAGGGGTTTGACAGAGACTGCCATCACTCCCTGTCCAATGACAACTTGGTCTAGTATGTCAGTTGGGAACTATCATATTTAGAGCAGTGTGCATAGTACAATGTGCGGGATGAAGAGCAACATTGTACAGATGACAGTCTATGGAAACAGTGGCAAGCTGTGTGGCCAGGATGCCCCCATATGGAGACATGTATGTGCAGACACTGTAGGAGCTCAGGATTGTAGCAGCATACCCTGACACACTGCACAAAAAGATGGATTTCATGCATATGCCATACCAGCCATAGGGAAAGAAAAGGGAAAGGGGAAATTGTTTAACCAGGAAAGGCACACCAAGTCAGGTCTTGTTTCCAGGTGCAACCTGGAAGCACAAGGAAGTTAAGTGACTTGCTCAGGGTCACACAGTATGCAAGTCGAAGCTGTGGGATTCAAACTCAGGTCTGGTCTGCTGGATGTCACCAGATCTGCAGCTCAGAGCCTTAGACCACTGCACTATACTGCCTCCTTAGGGACAAGGAAGGTCTCCGTCTTTGACCTCTATGCCCTGCAAATAGCGGATGTCCCCTGCCAAAACCCATATTACTCTGTGTGGTATGTGCCTGGGGTTGCAGATAAATAACTCCCGCTGAATCATCACAGTGCCACTGCCAACTGCTCATAGGCCATGCATCCATTGCCTAGTACCAGGACAGGTCATGTCACATCACATCCAGGACAGGAGCATGTGGAGCTACTTGTCCATGGTACGTGGTACTCAACCTGTATGCCACACGGCATGATGGCTCAGCTGGAGCAGTCAGAGTGACAGCCCCTACATAATGTTGGCATGAACTAGTGTGCCAGCCAGCAGATACCAATAGCAATGCCTCACCACAGTACTGTACTGCACAACTGGTACATGTGGTTGTCCCATTACCATGAACACTACGGAAGCAAAGATGACACCTATAGCGCACGCCTGTTACAGACCAGTTACACTCTTGTCAGTACTGCAGTTTCATGCCATTGCTACTAATCATGCTCAGAGATGCACACTGTACACCTCTACAGCACTACACCTGCACTGGTACATGTGTCTTCAGACCACTGCAATAGGGGTAGCTGGGGTGGCCCACTGGATGGTGGGCATACCACCACAAGAGGTGAGCATGTTATCCCCCCCAACCAGGCTGTGACCCATAATGTGGTGCAAAGACTGGTAGACCAGCTTTCTGCTGGTCTAATAGTTGTGACCTGTGTGGTCTGTGTGGGATTTTAGAAAATCCCGTTATAGGAAATGTGGCAGCCCCATCATGGCACAAACCACCTACTGCCAAGGCATAGCCATGTGTGCGTCGCAAGCACAGCACAAACCAGTCTGGCGCAGGGGGGCCTGGTTATGCTGCAAGCTTCCTTTCAAAATAAGGTTTGCTGCAATATGTGATGCAAGGTGCACATTGCATGAATTTCTTTTGATGCAAGGTCCTTGTGTCAGATTCGGACCTTTGAAAATCCTGCCCCCTGCCTTTTTTAGTAAAAACCTTAAGTTCCCCAAAAAAGCTGCAAATCAGTCTCAAATTTGGGAACAAATCGAACAGGATTCCAAAATGACAATTTTTGTATCACTGGCTTTTGAATTGGATAGGTGGCTTATTTTAAAGCTTTAAAAGATCAAAGGTACTTTGATTTATAAAGGTTATAGGTTTAGTGTGTTTCCTGATTTTGCATACTCTACCCAACAACATTGCAGACAATTCTTATTTTACCACCAGGATGAGTTGGAGTTGGCTGCTCAGTTCAGTTCCTGGCACCAACAAAGATATGCATTCTGCATGATGGCAAAACACATATTTCTTGAGATTGACCAACTGGCTTCCTTCTTAAGTAAGTAAGTAAAGGTTTATTTTAAATGTTTTTCCAAAGATCAAAGCGCTTTACAAATAACAACAAATAAAACAAATACAATATTAACAGTATAAAATCATAAGCCATAAGTTTTTACAAAAAAAAATGTTTTCAACTCTGTTTTAAAATTCTCGACGGTCAGGCAGCTTCATATCCGAAGAGGTAGAGAATTCCACAGGGCAGGAGCTGCGTATGAAAATGCACAGGCTCCAGATGTTTTCAAGCTAACCCTGGGAATCTCTAGCAAATCCCTCATCGGCGGATTGGAGTGAGCGAGAGGGGCAGTAGGGAGTAAGGAGATCTTTCAGATTCTGTGGTCCCTGTTCATGTAGAGCTTTATAGGTCAATAACCCGACCTTGAAGGTGATTCGCCATTGTACCGGCAGCCAGTACAACCCGCGCAGAACAGGTGTAATATGACTATGCCTAGATATTCCAGTCAAAAGCCTGGCTGCTGCATTCTGCACTAGCTGCAGGCGATGAATATCAACCCCCAGTAGCCCCAGGTTAAGGGAATTGCAGTAGTCAAGGCGAGTGGTCACAATTGTGAATGAATCCATTCACATATCTGGACTGTATAGTACAGTACGGTCTGCACGCCCATTGGCCCACGCTGTGGACCAATGGGCATACAGCTGTACTGTACGCAGTCAGCGGGTGGCCGGGCTGCTTATGGTGGGGAGCTAGCGCCGCCGCTAACCGGGGAGCAGGTGGTGGGGCTCAGTGGGAGGGTGGGAGAGGGGTACTGCTGGACCACCAGGGATGAGATCTAATCTTTTTAGACTTCTGCCTCGCGATCAGGCTGTGAGTGGTCCACTGGACCACCAGGGATATAAAGGATTATTATATTTATACTTATGCCCGCATCAGGCTACAGCGCCGTCCTCACTGGACTACCAGGGATATAGGAGATTATTATATTTATACTTATGCCCGCGATCACGGCGAGCGTCCACTGGACCACCAGGGATATGGGACTATTTGATTTCTACTTCGCCCGTGATCGGGCATGTGGGGCACTTCCTGATGGAGGGTGCCGCGGCTCGGTGGCTACCCACAGCTGGCAGCTGCCGTGTTGTGCCCTGCAACACGGCAGCTCACCTGTGGTGGCCGGATGTTGCTCCTTTATTTTTGGAACAACTGTATCTGCGAGCGCATGTGAGGGGTTCGCGCCTGCATGGGCTCCGCACATCCCGCTCAATATGTCCGGGATGTGGGGGGTATGCATGGGCACGCCCCACTTCTGCGCCAGATACATACTGATGCGCTCAAGCATCAGGATTTGTGTCACGACTTTCCCTTTGAATATCGTGACCGGGCGCATCAGTGGTGCATGGCGCAACCCTTCTGAATATCCCACCCCTAGAGTAAAAAAAAAAAAAGGAAAGTCACTGTGTGGTTCTCTGAGGAAGGGGGCTGTATCAGCTTAATTTGCTGAGTCAGAGCAGAGGGTGAATCTAATTGGGTGTGTGGCTCAGCAGCTTAGTAGTACAAAAGCAGCTGTCTCCAATTACAGCTTCCTGCTGTTTTTGACAGAAGACAACTTTGGTTTCAGAGCAAGATACAGCAGTCTAGAACTACAGATTTTTTTTTACTAATTGCCCTTCCACCCACCCAAAGCCAGTTCTACTTTTATAGCCACTGGATTTGACTGACAACAGGAACTTCCTGTTTGGCAGTAGGAAGGAAGGATCACTGAGAACATTAGTTCCTTCAACCTTGAAGGAACCTCAAAATAACTATTTCACCCCCTCGGCTGCTGGAGGTCTGAATCCAAGCACGGAAAAAGGAGACTAGAAAGTTCCTGTCCTAGAACAGGAAGGTGAGAGTTGTAAGAGCACATAGGCAGTAGGAAAGTAAGTGTCAAAATCCATAGAGGGAGGATACAGCAAGCATACAAAGCAACAGGAGAGGGGACACAAAATAAGTCAAGATGGGAGTGGTGCAGTGCAATGGCTGTGGGGCAGCAGTGTTCCAGGAGACATTCTGGAGGCTGCAATGCTGCCCTGTTTGCAGGCATCTCTCTGGTCTGAGGGAGGAGGAGGTTGCCCATCTCCAGGCTGACCTGGTAGGATTTGTGAAACCTCTTCCCCCACCCAGGGACCACCAGGGCCACCACCGTTACCTTAGAGGTTGCCAAGAAAAAGGAGCAGTTGGACCAAGGTAGGCTCAGGGAGGGACAGCGTGGTGGAACAGAGATGCATCCCTCCAGCTGTACCTCTTCATAGTCCATATGCTGTCCTGGCAAAGAGTGGTTCCTCTATGGAGGCACCTGCAGTGAAGACCAAGGAGGATGCTGGGAACCTCCACAAAGGAGACCCACAGGAGGGTGGCACAAGACCCCACAGGGGAAGGAAACAACTCCTGGTGGGGGACTCGATCATTGGGGGTAGAAGTGGAGGATGAAGGGGATGGGGGGGTAAGGTGCCTGCCTGGCACCATGGCTCAGAGGTACAAGAAGGGAATCCTCAGGATCATGAGCAGCTGCATGAGGGAGGGAGGGAGCTGGATGTCATTGTCCACCTAGGGACAAATGACCTGGCTGTGAATGGGATCAGAGCAGTGCAAGAGGCGTTTGTGGAGTTAGGGAGGGCCTTAGACAAGTAGAATGCTACGGTAACCTTCTTGGAGGTGCTGCCTGTCTATGACAAGGAAGATGCTAGGGTATTCCACACCATGGGATTCAATAAATGGTTGAAAAACTGGTGTGGAGCTCAGGGTTTGGCTTCACTGGGGACTGGGGAGCCACCTGGAGGGATGCAGGCCTATACTGGCATGATGGTCTGCATCTGTCTGGGGAGGGAACCAGAACCCTAGGTGACAGGTTTAAATGCTTCATTGGCAAGCATTTAAACTAGCTAAGGGGGGAGGCCTTGAAAAGGAGCAGGAAAATCCCAGCTTCCCCCACAAAACACAGTAGTTAGAGAGGTAAACAACAAGGCAGAGAAGTCAGTAGGGAGCAGGACAGGGATAAATGCAGAAAAAGGCGGTAAGGACAGGGATGGGGCTAAAAGGGGTAAGGCCATAAAAAATAAATGGAAGGTGATGAGTATCAATGCCCGCAGTCTGTGCAACAAGCTTCCTGAACTAGTGGCCTTGATGGAAGAGGGATGCCTGGATATTGTGGCAGTCACTGAAACATGGTACACAGAGAACCATGACTGGGATGTCAACACACCAGGATACACAGTCTACAGGAGGGACAGGGTGGGTAAAAGAGAAGGAGGAGTAGCTCTCTATATAAGGGAAGGGATTAAAGCAACAGAACTATAGAGTAAACCGGAAGCTGATGAGTCGCTATGGGTCACCCTGGAGACAGAAAACTGCATTACAATCTGCATGGGGGTTGTGTACAGACCCCCATCTCAGGGGGAGGAAATGGACAAGGAAATGATAGAAGGCATCCTTAAAATGGCATAAAAGGGGAGATATTGTTGATGGGGACCTAAATATATTCCAGATGTTAACTGGAGTACCTTTGCTGCAGGCACATCCAAGAGCAGGGTCATTCTTGATGCCCACAGGGGCATGCCTCAGACAGCTAGTGCTGGAACCCACTCCAGAGGGAGCAATCTTAGACTTGGTACTCTCAAATGGGAAGGAGGAAGGATCTCAGATTCAAAGTGGGTAGCCATCTGGGAACAAGTGACCACCAAACAGTGAGGTTCACAATATACACAGCCATAGAGTCAAGTCATACAAAAACAAGAGTGTTGGACTTTAGGAAGGCTGACTTTGGGAAAATGAGAGACTGCCTCAGAAAAGCACTAGCAAATGGGCAAGAAGGAGGGGTGGAGGAACAATGGGAATATACAAACAGCCATCACAGAGGCAACAAGCCTTTGTGTGAAGCAAATCAACAAAACAAAATGAAGGAAAAAACACTATGGTTCTCAAAAGAGGTGGCAAGGATGGTTAAGAGGAAAAGGATAGCATTCAGGAAATATAAGAAAACACAGAAGAAGCAGGACAGAGAACTTTATCAGTTAAAGCAGAAGGAGGCAGGGAAGGCAGTCACAACAGCAAAGAGGCACAAACAGAAGAAAAGATAGCCACCTCTGTTAAGAAGGGGATAAAATCTTTATAGGTACATTAGGAGTGAAGAAAGAGCAATGGAGGGTACAGAGACTTAATAAAGGGAGGAATGTGTGCAGAGAGTGACAGTGAAAAGCAGGGATACTGAACGAATATTTCTGTTTAGTATTCACAGCAGAAGAGAGGGGAGGTACCTAAACCAAATAAGAGAGAAACACTGATGGGGGGTCAGATACCAGTCCATTCACAGAAAAAGGGTTTTGAAAGAACTATTGAAACTGAGGGTGAACGAAGCAATGGAGCCTGATGGGATTCACCCAAGAATTCTAAAAGAACTAAGGTGGAACTAGTAACACAACTGACTACTCTCTTTAACAAATCATGGGAGGATGGGTGGTCCTCTGAGAGCCAAGTGGGAGCAGGGCAGAGGCAGGAACCACAGACCAGTTAGTTTGACTTCAGTGGTAGGAAGATGATGGAATCACTTCTGAAGGAAAGAATTGTAGAGTACCTAGAGGCCAGAACCCAAGGCAGCATGGTTTCACAGCAGGAAGGTCATGTCAGATGAACCAAATAGATTTCATTGACTGGGTGACCAAAGTAGTAGACCAGGAGGGGCTGTGGATATGGCCTACCTAGATTTCAGCAAGGCATTTGACACAGTCTCACACAAAGATTAATATACAGCAGCCAGCCTTGGAGTGGTCCCAAGGTGGTAGCCTGGATAACAACTGGCTGGACAACAGGGCCTTGAGGTAATAGTAACGGAGTCCACAGTGAAGAAAGGAAGGTGACTAGTGGGGCCACTGAGAGTTTGGTACTGGGACTGGTCCTCTTAATGTCTTTATAAGAGACATTGGAGAGCACCTGGAAGGAAAGGTATGTCTCTTGCAGATAACACAAAGATCTGCAACAGGGGTGATGCTCAAGGTGGGGTGGAAAGAATGAAAAGGGACTTGGTAAGGTTGGAGGAATGGTCATATATGTGGCAGCTCAGATTCAATGCAAAAAGTGCAAGGTAATGCATCTGGGAAACAAAAACTCAGGGGAAGAGTACACAAAGGGGGGTGAGTTAATAACAACAACAAAAATCAAAAGAGACCTAGGAGTAATTATATCAGATGACCTAAAGGTAGGCAAGCAATGTGAGAAGGCAGTAAGGAGGCTGGGGATACCGGATGCATAAGGAGAGGCATCAACAGTAGAAAACAGGAAGTTGTTATCCTCTGTACAGACAGTTAGTGAGACCCCATATGAGTACTTCATGCAATTCTGGAGACCCCATCTCTGCAAAGATACAGACAGAGTGGAGGCTGTTCATAGGAGGGAATCAAAATGGTGCAGGGTCTGCACCAGAAGACATATGAGGAGAGACTAAAGCAGCTTAATATGTATACCCTGAAGAAAGGAGGAGAGGGGGGACATGATAGAAACTTTCAAGTATCTCAAGGGAATTAACAAAGTACAAGAAGGTAGTATCTTTCAGAAGAAGAGATGTGCAAGAACAAGGGGCACAATTTGAAGATAGAGGAGGACAGCTCAGAGGTAATGTTAGAAGTATTTTTCACAGAGAGGGTTGTGGATGCATGGAAAAGCCTTCCTGAGGAGGTTGTGGAGTCAGGAACAGTGGAAGAATTCAAGAATGCATGTGGCAGGCATAAACAATTCTAGTGAGGGGTAGGAGGAAGTAAGCTGTTGATTAACTAGAATCTGCAGCTTTTTCCATCAAAGTAAGGAAATGGGCAGACTAGGTGGGCCACAGTCCTTCTCTGCTGTCAAATTCTATGTTTCACGTTTCTAGAGGGGAGGAAGGGTCGGTGAAATGAGGAAACTGATACAGAGGCCGGGAGGGAGTCGGATACCCATAGGGCATCACAGACCAGCAATGGAAAGGATAGAAATAGTCCCAGAGGAGAAGAATGAAAATGTTAAGCAGATGGGGAGATGCAACATACTGCAGACATGAAGGAGGACAGCATGACTGGAGAGAAACTGGGAGACAAGGAGGCGGGAGGGCCCCTCTTCAGGAGGGGGTCTGTACCAGGATGGGGCCCTAGGTAAAGGGACCCACAGAGGGCCTCTGGAGGTAGGGGTACTATTACAAGGGGGGAGGATGGTGGTGTGGGGGAAGGGGAAACCATCAGGGCCAGGATAAATGGTTTGGATAAGAGAGGGTTAAAGGGGACACCTATCGGGGGGGTCTGAGTTAAGTGGGCAAAATAACAAGGAAGGCAGAAAGGGGAGGGTGACAAGGGGGTCTCTAATAAGGCAGGAAGACTCCCATGGAATTGAGATCACGAATAAAGGGGGATGGGGGTTGAGAGTGCATAGTGGAGGTAACCATAAGGATGATGGCCGGTATTGAGGTTCTGTTGTTGGGAGACTTGATGATTAGGGGTATCCATTGGGAGGACAGGGGTGGATGGCATAGCCAGGTCAGTAGTGAGTATCTCTGGGCTGACGGTGCACAGAGCAAAGTTCATGGTGTACAAACTGGTTAGGGATTGTGGAGGGAAACTGGATTTCCTGGTGCATTTGGGAACTAACGATTGAGAGGGAAATAGCGTTTGGGAAATCGAAGCAAGGTTCCGAGAACTTGCCAGAGTCTGTCGGGATAATGGATGCAACATTTCCTTTTCAGAGCTATTGCCGGTACCAAAGGCCTCAGTGAAGAACAAAATGAAGATCACAGAGGTTAATGACTGGCTCAGGAAGTGGGGTGAAGAAAGTGGGTCGGGGGTGTTAGGGAACTGGAAAGGAGTTTGGGAGGATAAGGGACTGTATGCCAAGGACAGGGTTCATCTTGCCCCATTAGGAAAGAAAGTCCTTAAACAGGTGGTGGCTGACTACATTCAAGAAAGGTGGGGTTTAAACTTGTGAGGGGGAGAGGGCTGACCAGAATGAGGTAAGTAGCCTTCAAACCCAAGGGGGGGGAGGGAAACAGACTGGGGGAGGAGGTTTTCAGGAGGAGCAGAGGGAGGATGGAAGTATAAGGAACCTGGGTGAGGTTTGACAAAGGGGATCAGGGATAAGGGTGGGGGTGGTGTTAGTAAATGCCAGGAGCTTAGGAAACAAGTTGCCAGAGTTCCAGGCTATGCTGTTCAGGGGTGGGTGGGGGTGGATGTGGCGTCAGTCACGGAACGGCACAACAAAACCATGACTGGGACCTAAACATGCGAGGGTACAAACTGGGGAATCAAGTCCTATAAGGTGGCTAAGGAGCAGAGGCTGCTGGATGGCTTCCAGGATGTGTTCTTAACACAGCACGTAATGGAGCCCACAAGGGAGGGGCATGTCTTGGACGTGGTTCTGGTGGATGGGGATCTGGTAAGGAACCTGGTTGTAGAGGATCCCCTGACTGGGAGTGACCAATATACTGTCTGGTTTCAAATAAGCATGGGGGAGGAGAGATCTAGGACACTGGCAGTGGACTTCAGAGGAAGACTTTGTGGGCATGGAACTATTCTCATGGATCACTTGAAGGAGATTACAACAATGACAAATGTGGAAAAGAGATATGAGGTCATAAAATGAGGACTTTATGAAGCAGTCAGAACCTGTGCTAAGGTGAAGCGTAAGGGAGCAAAGTCATATAAACAATGCTGGTGCCCAGTGAGGTTCAGGTAACGGTCAGAGAAAAGAAGGCTGCCCACAAAAATTATAAAACAACGAGAGGGGATAGGGAAAAGAAAAGGTACCATCTTGCATCTAGAAAAGTCACCCAGGTAGTGCTGGGGGGCAAAGTCCAGTAAAGAGCAGCAGCTGGCACAGGTGATATGGGGAGGAAAAGGGTTCTTCCAGTACATTGGGGAGCAGAGAAAATTAAGGGCCAGCTCAGCAGGTTGAGATCAGAAGGAGGATGGGTGGAAGAGGCGAGACAAGGCAGCAGTATTAAACTAGTACTGCCTCTGTGTTCACTAGGGAGGGGATGGGATATCTACAAAGCAAGGCATGATTGGGATAGAAGAGGTAGTGAGTGGGATCAGGGAGCAACAGAAATGGAGCAAAAGGGAGGAGAGGTACCCAGGGGTGTCACATAAGGATAAGGATAAAAAGGCCAGTAAGGTGGAGGGACGGATGATGCTATCTCTACCAAAAGGGTGTGGTTAGCCCTTAAGGCCCTAAAGAAAGATAAATCTCCTGGTCCCGGATGGCATTCATCTGAGAGTACTATGGGAATTGGCGGACATACTGGCTGCACCCTTGGTGGAGCTCTTCAACAGGTCGCTTGAGACAGGGAGGGTACCTAGGGATTGGCGAGAGGCACATGTGGTGCCAATCCATAAAGGGGAGTCAAGGGAAGTACCAGGTAACTATAGACCCATCAGTTTGACCTCGGTGGTGGGAAAATTAATGGAGAGTATACTAAAGGAATGACTGGGGGTGTACTTGGAGGAGGTGGGAGGTCTGGATAGTTGGCAACACGGGTTTGTGCCAGGTAGATCATGTCAAACCAATCTTGTGGAGTTCTACGAATGGGTAACATCAGAACTGGACAGGGGAAAGCCTGTGGATGTATTATACTTGGACTTCAGCAAGGCGTTTGACTCTATCCCCCACAATGGTCTGGTGGAGAAACTGACGGGGTTGGGAGTAGGCCCTTTGATGGTCAGATGGATTGAAAACTGGCTAGCTGGACGCACCCAGAGAGTAGTGGTTGGTGGGTAGCTCTCGAACCCTAGAGGGGTCGGTAGTGGGGTACCGCAGGGCTTGGTCCTGGGTCCAATCCTGTTTAATGCATACATATCGGACATCAGGGAGGGTATAGGGTGTGAAATGAGTCTCTTCGCTGATGACTCCAAGATGGGAGCAGTAGTTGAGGGAAGAGGGAGGTTGGCTCTGCAAGGGACCTGGACATCCTGGAAAGGTAGGCTCACACCAGGAAATTAAATTTCAATATCACCAAGTGCAAGGTGTTACATCTTGGATGGGAAACCCTAAACACAGGTGCACCCCTGGAAGGGAGGCACTGGAGGCCTCAACAGGGAAAAAGACCTAGGGGTCATGGTGGATGCATGTATGAATAACTCTGAGCAGCGCAGGAGAGCAGCTAGCAAAGCAAACAGGATGTTGGGATGCATCGTAAGGGGGATCACCTCTAGGAGCAGGGAAGTGATTCTGCCACTGTACAATGGACTGGTTAGACCACACCTTGAGTACTGTGTACAGTACTGCAGACCACACTTGAAGAGGGACATGCAGCTCCTGGAGAGGGTACAGAGGAGGGCAACTAAGATTATATGAGGATTAGGAGATTTTACATATGAGGACAGACCTGAGGAGCTCTGCCTGTTTTCATTGGAGGAGAGGAGAGACGGGGGGACATGATTGAGGTCTTCAAGTACCTCAAGGGAATAAATAGGGTAAACACGGAGGGGATCTTTAGATTAAAGCAGGGAGGTATCACCAGAGACCATGGTTTGAAGTTGGAAGGTGGAAGGATGAGGAGAGGAAAAGAGGAGGAGATTTTTCACTGAGAGGGTGGTGGATCCTTGGAAGCGCTACCTGGCGAGCTGGTTAAGAGATCCACAGTGGAGGGCTGCAAGAGAGGGTGGGACAGACACAGAAAGCAGAAGTATCAGATGATAGCCTAGCCCAGGGGGGTGGGGATGGATGATAGGGGTTTCTGGAACACAAGGAGGGGGAGGGCCTCGGTACCCAACTAGGGATCTGAGGTTCACGCAGACTCAATAGACTGTAAGGCCTAATCTGCTGGCAATTAGTATGTTAGTACTGTATACTATATTATATTGCTATTGATTTGTACACTCCGTAACAAACTCTAACTCTTGCTTTTGTTGTGCTTGACGCTAAACCCTTTGAAAACAGGTACTGCTAAAGGGTTTCATGTAAAATAAAAATTAAAACCTAAAAAATATTTTTCTTTTTGTCATCTTAAAACATTTAGGTTTGATTTACATGGAATATCCTATGATGCTTATTTCTGAACATTTAGTTTGTAGTCCTAAATTGTCTCTTAGTTCCTCACTGTTGATTGTTATACATTAGTAATAAATCTCCCCTCATGCATCTTGTTTTGAGGCTCATTAGTCTCACATTTTCTAGTCTACTCTCACAGTTTGTTTCTTGTAGTCCCCCTATTAGTTTAGTTGTTCTTTACTGGATCCCTTCCAACTGTAGAATATTTTTCATGAGGTATGGAGACCAGAACTGAGATCCATAATACACTATCAGCCTACCCAGGCTCCCATAAAGTAGCACATGTGCACCCTATAACAGCTAGATTCACCATTTTCACGGTATCTCTACCACTGGGGAGGAAAGCTACCCCCAGCAGTATTTGACAAACTTTGTGCAAGGTGCTATTAGGTAATGAAATGACTTAAATTCATCCATTCTGGGCTGCTCCCAGCTGAGACTGTGACTAGGGCCCCAGATCTTCCAATCCCCACAGTAGTTTAGACTGCAGGCACACAAAAGCCTCATGATGTAGTATAGTTAAGCAATAGTTCCTAGTGTGGCATGCTCTGTCACCAGGACTGAGGAATGTACATTGGCAGTCAATGTCCATTATAACTGGGCCATCACTATTAGGAACAAAGTATACACTAATATTTATTTTTAGGTAAGATTATTGGTACAATACCATTTGACTGATAAGTAAATATCAAAAGTGAAACCACTTTTAAGGATACCTAAACCCCTGATTTAGCATTTAAACAAAAAAGGCTCCATAGCCCATTAAAGCCTGCTGTTTATATTAATGCTAAGCTGCATTTATTTAATTTGGATAAATGCAGTTTCGTAGTATTTCAAAACTATAACACCCCTCTCTCACCTCAAATGTCATTCCCTGTCTATCCCAAAAATGGCTTGCCAATGTGTAGCGAGATAATGCCAGTGAGGTGACCAATGTAGAAGTTCTTCAACAAGCACTCAGTACTGTACTTGCTCTTTGTTATGCAATAAAATGCATGACATTTTGAAAAAGAAAGTAAAAAACTCATGACAACTGTGGCAAATTGGTCTCTTCTAGACTAAAGCTGCGACTGTTACTAGCTTTCTTGAACCCTTTAGACAGCTGCAAGGGTACTCAGTAGCTCCTACCACTCAGTATAGCCAGTCTCTCGAGATATCTCTAGATCTAAATCAGTTCAGAACCACTGCTCACACAGTACAGTGTTTCTTGCCCAAGGGCAGAGGACCCACCTCTCTCTGTCACAAAACACTTTACTTTAGAAATGACTTATGGTAACTGTAGCCTTCTCTTCAGAGGCATAACACAGTTTTGTTTATTATAACTCCGTTAGCTGTACCTCAAAGGACTCAATCACAGAAACATGAACTATATTAAAAATAATATTTTAATACTTCAAGATACTTACACAGATAATACAAGATACTACACAAGGACTATAGGGAACAGTATTGCTATTGAGATGAAAAGAAAATGTTTTGAACAGTAGGTTTCAGACAGAAAATTTAGCAGGGTAGAATAGCTCACCACACAACACACTTTGGTGACTCTAGGTAAACTTGAACCTTAGATGGAAGCTGTTTGCAGTCCCAAACCTGACTGACTTGCTCTCTCAAAACTCTGGTTAACAAGGCTTTCACAAACCAGTCTCCCTCCACCCTTGGCATACATGTCCTGTGGCAGCACTCTCATGTCAGTCCTTTGTGTCTTGAGAACTGGGCCCTCTTGGAGAACCAGTTTAATCTGAACTTGGCACTTTGTATATACAAATACATCAGCTTTTTGTCCAGAGTCCTGTCTTGCCCAGTGGGGATGTCTGATTTACAGTAGCTATTAGCTTCATGACATGAAAAAACCCTTCCCCTTTGAAGCTGTCGAATAACTTGTCCAGGGGGTCCTGCTGTGTTACAGGCTGGCACAGATAGTAACTGTCTTCTGAGCCAGTTGGCCTGTCCTGATAACAGTCTTGAATTGTCCCATAAATACCTGCTTTGTCCCTTCAGCTGCTAAATTCTAACTGATACCCATGCAGAAAGAATTGAATAACATAAAATAAAAAAAATAAAAAAAACAGGTATCCATGGCAAATTAATAGAACAAATAAGTCAAGTTATATGATGATTGTTTAAATATTTGCACAGAAAACTAGATAAAATAAAATACTGTTTAAATATCTGCACAAAAAACTAGATGGAATAAAATACACTGTAGTCTGTCCCCTGCTGTGTTTCTCTGTCAGGAATTACCAAAGTATCCTGATTCCCAATACCCTGACCTTGTCACCTGTTAAAGTCACATAAAATACTTGGGGCCACATAATGAAAAAATGGTCAGAATGGAGTGCAAAGGTTTGGGATATGCTTGCCCATTGCCCATGACGATGAGGATGCTATATTTAGTCAGATAGCACTATCCAGTCAGATAGTGCACTTGTGCTATCTGACTGAATACAGTGGCATGTCAGTGCAGCACTAAGCCAAGTAGCACTGCCCAAACATGGATCCTGACAGTGCAGGGAACAGTGCTCCCAGATCCAATAGCACCGGTAGCTCACAGCGATATCCCAACAGCACCATGCAACAAGCCCACTAGCCATGCAAGGTGCTAAGGGCCATTTGCCATTTGCATGAGAAGCAGTGGCAGATTTGTACCCTGCAACCAGCTCTGCCCCCACCCCAATTGCCCAGTCCCATAAAAGTCAGGTATTCCCTGGTGTCTAGTGACATCCTCCCCCGAACCCCATACCTGTTATATGTACATTCTGTCCTAGTATCCAGTGGTCCCCCTTCCCCCTCCAATTGCCAGTTCCATATGAAGAAAATGAAGTCCCTGGTGTCTAGTGGTTCCCCTACCCTCTGTTTACCAGCCCCGGTACACATCTATTTATTTATTTATGTCTTTGGTAACCGGGTAGGTGCACTGATCCAAAGGACCATTTTTAGGTATGACCCAGGCCACAGGGTGGCAGCAACAGGAAAACAAACAAACAAACAATACATACAGAGTCAGGGAATACACACTTGATCATGAGGTGGTGTGGAAAACAAACAAACAAAAAATATATATACACACACACACACACACACACACACACACACACAAGTGTATAAAAATATACAGTTGATGACATTCTTTACAAACAATATACAGTGTATAACTCTTTACAATAAAACAAATGTACAGAGTATAAATATACAGTTGATGATGCTTTTCATAAACAGTAGAGTTAGACTAGAGGACAATGTGAGACAAGCATGATTGTGCAGAGTAAACAGATAATGGCAAGGATGCTGAGAAGTCAATTACTATACATTAAAGCTAGCTAGGGACAGAGAGACACACCTATGTCAATGTACTAACTATACACAATAGTCCAGATTCTAGGCCAAGGACAGAAGACCTATATCTGTGTATTAAATATACACAATAGTACCAGTCGATAGTTACTAGGCCAAGGTCAGAAGACAGTTCCAGGGTTAACGCAGGAAAAAGCTATATAGATTCAGAGTAAAGCATTACTACTGTTGTAAGGTAGGTGAAACTTCAAAGAGTTAGTGGGTTGGGGGGGTTGAGAAGAGTAAAGTGATGTAGGAGTGGCAGGTAAAGATCCCATGGGTTGAAAAAGGAAGGCGTCTACCCTGTCAATATTATTTTTGTGTGCAATTACAGTGGGCAGTATTCGAGAGCCAGTCTTTCAGATTATGCTTGAAGGCCTGGTTTGTTGGAGATGAGTGGACAGACAGTGGGAGTTTGTTCCACATGGAGGGGGCTGATGCTAAGAGCGCTCTACCACCCATAGTGGTAGAGGCGCAGGGTACTGCCAGAGGTAGAACAGAGGACTCTCTGAGAAATCTCGAGACCACCCTATCAACCAGAAGTTTTGAGTAAGGGGAGAGGTCCTGGGTTCTGAGTGAGCTGGCCACTAGGCAGCCCATCACATAGTCGAAATGTCCTTGGAGAGGGATCCACCCCAGGGACTGATAGAGTGAGCAGTGGTGGGTGCGGGTTGATGCTTGGAAGATGAACAGACAAACTGAGTTGTAAGTTGTGGTTAGGCACAAGTGCAAGGAGGAGGAGGAAACATGGGAGTAGACTGAGGAACAATAGTCAAGGAGGGGCAGGAGGTTATCATGTGTAATTGCAAGGCATGCTTTGGCAGACAGAAGGTACTTTAGTTGGAAAGTGGTGCCTAATTTTGGTGGATTCTCTTCATGGCATAGTTTACATGTTCAGTAAAAGATAGATAGGGGTAAAGAGTGACCCATTGGTATTTAAAGGAGAGCACATTTTCTAGAGGAGGGCCTGCGGGGCTGAGTACTAGAAGGGTGGAATTGGATTTGGCAGCTTTGGCGAGAAAAAGTATGGAGCCAAAGAGCATGGATTTGGTCTTTTTTTCATTGATTGGGAGTTTGTTTGAGAAAAATCATTGATGAGCAGAGCTGAAGTTTTGCGTGAGGGAGGAGGAAATGGACTCAACTGATTTTTCGCTATGATATATGACTAGGTCACCTGCATGGAGAAGTGTTTCACAACTGAGACAATCTCTGGGCAACGCATTAACAAACATGGAGAAAAGCAGGGGTGCAAGTATGAAGCCTCCGGGAACACCTGTGCATACAGATAGGGTAGTAGAGGATGTGCACCTATGACAACAGATTGAGACAGGTTGGTGAGGTAGCTGTGGAACCATACAGCGTTTCAGTGGAGCATCCAAAGAGAAGCAGGGTTGAGTGAAGGAGGTGATGATCAACTAGGTCAAATCCTTCAACAGATCTACAAAGACTGCACCTGTGGCTTCACCCTGGTCCATGTTTCTTAGGAATGATCCCAAAAAGGGCCAACGAGATGTGTTATGGCACTTGTGAAGCCATGCTGAAGGGGGCATAGGAGATTGCATTTTCAAGATGTATAGATAGCTGGAGGAGAATAATTTTTCAAGTAGTTTGCCAGATGGGGAGCAGGGAGATAGGCCTATAATTGTCAGAGAGTGTGGATCACCAGATTTGAAGACTGGCACCACATTAGCATTTTTCCACGGGTTGGGCGTGGCTGATGTGGTGAGGCTAGATTAAAATGAATGTGAGAGGTTTGACAATAGCAGAAAGATATGCTTTAGGAATGCGGGTATAGGCCATCACTGCCTGGACTTCAGTGGCTGGGAGAGACTTTAGTAGTTTGATGGTGTCTGTGTGCCCTATGGCTCTGAATTAGAAAGGCGGTGGTGGTTTTGGTGGGGTGACAGACTGTGAGTTTATGCCTGTGGGAGTCTGGGCAGGGAGTTTATACAGATAAGGGATAAGTCAGTGACTTTAGTATTAAAAACATTGGCAATCCACCAGTGTCAGAAATGGGGCCAGCTGGGGATGAGAGCAAAAAGATTTGCCAGCTGGTTCTGGGGTTGAGGAGGGACAACAATGGAGGCCCATAAATTATGCAGATTGCCAAGGTTGTTGCTTTGCTGCCTATGGTAGAATTTGCGTTTTAGTAATTTAGCAGTCTGTTTGCAGGTATTGCGCTGTTGTCGGTAGGCATTCCAGAGCTGGGGAAGGGAGAAGACTTGTAAGCCTTCAACTTGCTGTCCATAGCTTTCATTAGTGCTAGTAGATCCCTGGACAACCAGCGGATATATCTCCCTCTTACTCTTCTAGTTGTAATGGGGAAGTAGGTGTTCTGTAGGTGTGAAAGCATGGAGGTGAAGAGGGTGACTGCATCAGAGATGTTGCTAAGTTGGTAGAGTGAGGTCCAATTTATTGCCCGAGTTGCACTGAGTATGGGCTCTGGATTGGGGCAGCCAAAGTTTCTAAAAGAAAAGAGTTTTGGGGGGGCTTGACTTGGTGGATAGTATAGCATAGGTTGGGGTGTGATCACTGATTGAATCAGACATAGTGCCCGCCTGTAGGATCATGTCAGCACGGTTTGTGGTGACCCAGTCAATACAGGAGTGGTTCTGTGAGCAAACATTGTGCCTGGTGGGGAGGAGATGACTTGTGCCAGGTTATGCTCTTTCAGTATACTTGCATAGTCAGGAGCAGAGGTATCTAGCTAGTTGAGATTGAGATCTCCAAGCACAACTGTGTTCCTTGTGGGTGTTGTGCTCCCAAGGCCTTCTAAGAGTTAAAGAGACTTGGGACACCTCCTGTGAGGGGGGTTGAAACAGCAGCCTAGGTATAGCTTTTGGATGACATAGGGTAATCGTTACAGGAGCCAATCACTCGGGATGTGATTGCTGAGCAGCTCACTGTAGAAGTGGTAATGTGTTCTTGCACATACAGTGCCACACCCTCGCCCTCTTTCTGCCAGGCCGGTCATAGCACAGACATGAGTAGCCAGTAGTGAGACCAAGGAGTCGGGTGGTAGGATTTAAGCCAGGGTTTGAGAGACCTAATACCATCAGCTTGTACAGGATATCCATGCCTCAAGCTTGTAAAATGTTGAGGAGCCTGCAGATAATCATATGAGCAATTTTAGCCTGTGATGCCTGGCCCAGATGGAATCTGTGTGATCTATGTGAACATTTATGGGGCTGGGGTTTGTTGGGCCTGGACTGGTTTCAACATCACCTGTGAGGAGGAGGATAAGGGTGAGGAGAGGGCGGACTGGAGGGAGCCAGGGAGGTGATTGTATGGTGAGGGAGTGCATGAATAGGCCTAGCAGTCGGCATTCATAGTTGAATAGGAATGCCAAGAGGATGACACTCTTAATTGTGAGATCATTCCCTGCCACCGATACCTGGGTGTTAGGTTCTTCGGGAGCGGTCACAGAGGAGCTTGCAGATTGCAGGTCAGGAGTGAGAAATACAGTATAGGCATCAGTTGCCAGCTAAAAAGTAATCATGCAGGCCATCATGAGGAGGGCTACATGTAGGTTAATTTTAAGAAAGATAGCCTTTGTAATGTCTTTAAGACAGAGTTTGCACTAGGTGGGGCATACAAGGGTGAGGAAGGCCCTCATGCATGCTGAAAACACTTTAGGGAGATTCACTTTAAACTGTGTCCGTAGCTTATGGGGTAGGTGCACCAGGTGAGGAATAACATTTTCGCAAACCGTGGGGAGACCTTGATTCAGCCTTGAGAAAGGGCTTAGAGCTAGTGTGAGAGAGTCTTGCAGCAAGATAGTGCACTGGGGTGGGCTTGTATGGGCTAGTGCAGTGGCGAATGAGGGGAAACAGGGTGGGAGGAGAAAGATATATTTAATAGAGGCTGGGGTTGGGGTGGGTGGGCAGGAAAAATACTCTTGTAACCCTAGGTGGCACTATCCCACGGGCTACTACCCTTGCCTGTTAACTACTAACAGGTTGAGAGGCCTAGGTCCAATGGCGGTGCCTCCACCCAGAGGTCAGGGTTTGCAGTAGTTAAACTAACTTGGTCACAGACCCTGTGGGACACTGTAACCCTCTTCTTCCCACTAGTGGTCCACACAATGCATCAGAAATATCTTCACAATGTACACTTACCCCAAGACTGGCTCTGTCGACTGGACTCTGGGGACCCCCTGAAAAACAAGATGATACAGTGCAAAAGCCACAGTACAATACTTTAACATAAACGAATACCTCAGTCAGTGTAACTTTGCTGAAACAAACAGATCTGATTTATTTAAGGAGCTGTAACAAGGAAGGGGAAATCAGGTTAATTAGGTTAAACACATTAATAATCACAGTACTGTGCGCATAGTCAGAGTCCCAAATTGTCACTTTCACTTGGTACCCAGGATGGGGGGGCTAGCCAGGATCAGTGCAGCTGGTTGGGGCCCTGTGATGGAAAAAACACTTTCACAATACCCAATTGTAATCCGGAGCCGGATGGCTCAGTTCGTGAAGAAATGAAAAGCAACAATTAGATGACACACTTGCAATTCAGTAAACAGATGGCAGGGAGCTACCCTGCTTTGTAATCACAGACTCAATGCTGGGAACTGGATGGAAGGCAGATTACCCTGGATTGCCAGGAGGAGCAGAACCTGTGGGAAAGGTCCTTGTGACTGGGCCCCACTGCAGTTTACAGCAATTGGATGTAGTCCGAATCAAACTGGGGTTTACTTCCAGCTTCATGTACTCAATTCATTGTACAGGGGATCTGAAACATGATTCCCCACAAGTGCTACACACATTTATATGTAAAAGGAATGTACTATAGCAGGCAGGCTGCTTCTCGATCCTGACCGCAATTACTGCATGATACCCTGGAGAACACACAGCAGCTTCAGTTCCTGACAGACCGAGTGCAGTTCAGCAATTTCTCCAGTCTTCTACAGGGTGAGCCTGGTTTCTACTCTTCAGATCTCCTTTCTTCTCCTACAGGTTGGATCCAGTCCAAACGGGTGCTTGACAGGCTGCAGACTGAAAACTCAGGGCCTTATACGCGCTTCCCGCTCTAAAACTATACACCGAAAAAGCACAGTGCTCCTTATCTCTTCACTTCCAAAACTGATCTAACTTCTCTGGTCCCAGAGCAGTGCATTTCCTTTAGCTCCACACTATTCTGTTGGCTGGTCCGGCTGTCACTCACAGTAAACTCCCCCTGTTGGTGGAAAAAGGCGCCAAGGTCAAAACTACATTTCCCAGAGTCACTGCCCTTACAATCCCCTTACAGCAGGCTCCAGAGGAGAGTCCAAGTTCTGATTCGCCCAGAGCAGGTTCCATTTTAAAGGATCCCCACCATGATTGGTCCAATTTAGCAGTTCAGAACCAACATGAGGGAGCTACTCTGCACTGTCCTTGCTACAAGAAAACAGGTTAAATCAAACTGCATTTTCATTATTACTCTAACAGGTTACAAGCAAACAATTACATCTTTGAAGAGTGCTCCTTCTGCCCCCTTAGCGATGGCAGAAACGGAGTGATTTGGCAGTAGCTCGAGCAGGACTCAAGCAGGGAAACACACAGACCCCCATCCAAATTAATTATGTCTGCAGGCAGACAGCTCTTAAAGAGACATTACCAGAGGCTCTAAAAGCACTTACAGATAAACGGCTTAAACGCCAAACACCATTCAGACTTGGAGCATTCAAACAAGCTCCTGGAAGACTTCTGAAAACCCCCATTTGCAGGGGGGTTACACCCTAAATCAGCTTTTGAATGAGGTGGACGGGCCCATGGTTTGGAAAAAGCAGTCGGGCCAAGCTACAGCTTGAGCTAGCAGGCTTGAGGGAATTGACCAATCACAGCCTGTGCTCCCTCAAGCAGACCAATCAGTGAGCCCCTATTCCAACCAGTTGTCCAATGGTGTGAGGAGCCACCACGGGGCACATGCCTGCAGAGAAAAGTGTAGCATACCTTGTCTTGGGTTGTGGCTGGTGGAGTACGGATGGGACAGCAGCAGAAGAGGTGCGGTGTCTCATCTGGGAGGTGCAGCCACTTCTGGCTGCAACACTCGTTCAAGGGCTCGGAAAGTCTTGTCTTGGGTTGTGGATGGTGGGGCGAGATGGGACGCTGGCAGGAGAGATGCCATGTCCTGCTGTGGAGTGCAGCTGCTTGTTGCTGCAGTGCCCGTTCAAGAGCTCGGGAAGTCTTGTCCTGGGTTGTGGCTGGCAGACACGGATGGGACGGTGGCAGAGAGGCACCCGTCCCACTGTGGAGACGCAGCTTCTGGCTGCAATGCCCATTCAAGGGCTCAGGAAGTCTGGCAAGAGTCTAATAGTCCTCATTCCCTCCAATTGTTGGACCCAATACAATAATGTAACTCCCTGGAGTCCAGTTGTCCCCCCTAGTTCTGATCACTGGACTTAATATAGCAACCATTCCTTGAAGTCTAGTGGCACCCACCCTCCGACCAATCCCAGTCTCCATACCAACATCAGCTGTCCATGGCATCTAATGGCTGCCTCACACCACTGAATTGTGCAACCCACCCTGTCACCCCTCATCAGTTTCACTGGTGCTGTGGGAATCTACTACAGTGACTGGCACAAACTTCCTCTCACCACCTCAGCCAGCCACTGTATGGCTTGATAGGTAGCACATGTCCTCTACACTGTAAAGGGAGAGTGCATACTGTCTAACTGCACATGCACTCCCTTTACAGGTCAGAGGATGCACACGATCTGTCAGTCCATTCGGTGGCTCGCCAAGGTGGTGAGAGGAGGGCTATTCCCTTTGTGCAGCACTACTGTCCTGAATATTGCACTGTGCCAAGATTCCTGTCCCCGCCCCTCCCTTTGCCCACCACATACATTATTTTGTTGCACACATACTAACCCTTTTACTATGTTACACTGCCCCTTTGAATACTTTGCTTGGGTGCAAACCCCGGGCAAACAGGGCACAATCACTATGCCCACCGGCCAAAGTTTTGAATACATGACCCTGGTAGTCTAGTGGTAAAACATTTAAATAAAAGGATATTCATAATCACCCAAATTAACTTCAACTACTTACATGAAAACCAGGTGCTTGATTGTGAGCAATGTTAAGGATAGCTAGACAATGGTGTAACTGGATCACTGTGGATGTTGCGGTTATTACCTATCTTAAGGGCTCTGAGAAGACTGAGGGGCCTGTTTTGATGCACTACTGATTGGTGGAATTGTAGCCAAGATTTCAGGTGCCTGTATTCTGAGAAGTCTTAAATGGGCCTGATGTAAGTATGGTACAACCCTCTGGGATGCATGACCTCCCCACCTTCTCACAAGATCAGCCCACCTGTGAACCAGTGCAGTACAATGACAGCTCCCACAAAGCATGCAATATAATCCTCTATAAATTAGATATTTATTTTTTATTTTATTTAGTTTTGTTGACCGGTAAGTGCATTAGACAAATCCTGCCTATTTTCAGGCAGGACCCGAGGGAGGTGGATACAGATGAATGCCAACTGATCTTAAACCAGATTAAGCTGTTGGTGGTATTTTTAGTGAATGAGGAAATTTGGCCAGAACACCGGAAATTCCTACTCTTTTTTCGATAAGTGCCATGGAATCTTTAACATCCACCTGAACTACCACAAATCTAGGCAGATGGGACCTCAGTTTAACGTCTCATCTGAAAGACGGCACCTCGGAAGTGCAGCGCCCCTCTCATGCTGCACTACAGTGTCAGTACTGGGATATTAACCCAAGTGCCAGATGTGGTAACTGAACCCACAGCCCTCTGATCTCCCGGCCTCAGAGGTGAGTGTGCTACCTACTGAGCCAGACAGTAGATGTAAACAAAATAACATGGGCTTTATTCAGGGTCACTGCAAGTCCCTTCAAGTAAAAATAGGAGTGTTAGGCAGTGAGGCATTATGGTACAGTATTGGCTGTTTGTTTGACTCCCTTCTAAGCTAAGCATACATACACAGGACTGCTTTTCAACTGCGCTCCCAGGTGCAGCCAAATAAATAGTATTTGTCTGGTACTGTGCTTTCAATGCCCATCTAGGTTCAGCCCTATAACAGTACCTCACCAAACCACATACTGTACATAGAGTAGGGTTACTTTATCGTGTCAGTCTGTACTGGTGGGCACTATCCTGTCTACACTGGTACTGGTGTTTAATATCCCTTAATTACTACTAGGGACTCCCACTGCTTCACTGGGTAGCCAGCTGTGGAAACAGTGTAGACACAATGATGTTGCATGTGGTTGGCGGCAGTGGTGTACTTAAACAATAGAAATGCTTTGTTTCAACTGAGAATCCCAAAGCCAAAAGTTTTTTTAACCCACAAAGGATATTTATAAATCTCGGCCAGATTGCCTAGTTCATTAACTGCTTTCCCACAACTATGATACAAAGTGATGCAGGTGCAGGGCAAGCCTTGACTTTCTCACAGTTCTCCCAAACCAGGAGCTCTCACGTGAAGCACAAGGGTGATGGTAAAGGTGCAGAAAGTGCCACTCTGGCTGGTTTCACTCTATCCTTCTCTTCTGCAGGATTCTTGTGGTGGTTAACAGCTGGCCGATATCTCTGGTCCCAGTCAAGCCTCTGGTGTATGGTGATACAAATGCTCCTTCTCTGGTCACAGTCAGGCTTATCCTGACTTCCTCATTCAGCAATTGATTCTTCAAGATGAGCAGGGCAGCTCAGCCTGAGAAAACCTGATCCACTCTGCCCAACACACAATGTCCTGTCATATTTTCCTAGTATGTGGCACTGGACTGTGGTACTGGCTGACTGGCTTCTCAGACTAGTTGCAATCATGATTTGGCTGTTCTGCGCTGCAGCACAGCAGTCTCCCAATGACCTGCTAAAGTGTTCAGCTTCATGTTTGTGCTGGCTAGCATGAGATGATCTCCTTTTCTGTATAGCAAGAGTTTTTCTTCTCATTCTGTCTCTGGGAGATGTGCAGACTTTCTCTACAACAGCACAGCAGCAGCAGCAGCAGGCAAGCTGTCTCAGCAACACATCTAAACCTCACTCTTCAGGGCCTTACACAGTTCTGAATCAGTCCTAGAACAGCCCTTGCTGTTCACAGGGGAATGTCAGCTTTGAATGGTCCTTGTAGTTGTCATTCATTCTTGGGCCAGGCTGGGGTCTATCATTTGGTAGATCAACTGTGCAGTAATATGCACCAAGATTCAGGCAGTCCTCCTGTGTCCCAGGAACTCCTTGTGGTTTCCTTCCAGGCTCTGCAGCTAGACTGACCCCTGTTGTTGTGCTCATGGGGATCAGGTTGCACAGAGATGGTGGCACAGTTGCTGTGGGGCACTGGTCCCAAACGTCTGTATTTTATAAAGGGCTCCAGCTCTTAATATTTATTCTGGTGCCCTCTCATGTGGCACACAATTGGTTTTAGTGCCCGGTCCAATCAGGGCTTTCATCAGGGAATCCCCAGTTTCTGTCATTAACACTGGTCATGCTGATCCATTGGCAGCCACCCCTTGATATGCTGTGGAACTTCTCCTTCTCATTCTTCCACGTCACTGCTGTAACAGTCCTTCAGGGGAGAGCAACAAACTGGAGACGGTGCGAGTTGGGGTTTCTTGGACTCAATGGTAAGTCTCACACGTTGGTGGGGGATACAGCAGTTTGCCAAACAGCCCACTTATTTAGTTGGAACATGGCAAATGGTAAATAAGGTGTTTTGTTTGCCATGGGTAGTTTTGGTTCAGAAGGAGGGGAAACAGAGTGTGTACAGAAGGAGAGAACAAGGAGATAAGTCAATATTTTAAATGTACTGCTGCCTGCTGGATAAAGTTTTCAGTGGTATCACTGTGACTTATTTAACCATCCTAAATATTCAGTAACCCACTTGGCTGTAAGTTGTTGATTTGGGATTTGCAGATACAGGGCCCTATATTCAAAGGGTTGCGCAATGCGCAACAGGGTTGCGTCAGCGCAAGTCAGAAAATGCACCATTCTGCGATATTCAGCAGGAGGCAGTTGCGCCACTGAAAACATGCTGAGCAACAGCGCAATGATAATGAAGGCATGTCGCAACCGAAGGGGGTGGAACCATGCATAAAGTGCGCAGTGCGATGTTCAAAGACTTGCGCAATGCGCAACAGTGGAGCAGGCAGAAGTTGCGCCATAGCGGAAATGAGCCAAAATAAAAAGGAGCAAGGAAGAGGCACAAGAATGCTACAGGAAGCCACATGAAGCAGGGAGAGAGACAGAGCAAGAGGAGAAACAGGGCAGGCCAGGAAACAAGACAACAGAATAGGGGCAAGGGAAGGTGGGTGGGGCCACAGAGAGCAGAGGCCAGTAGGTGTACCCGGTGCAGTGGAGGTAGCAGTCAGGATAGTGGGGGGAACAAAGCAACAACGGCTAGGGGGGGAACACAAGCCAGGGACATGGACAGTGCCACCTTCCACATGCGAGCTGTAATGAGGGTTGTGAGAAGGCATGCTGCAGGGGGACGTGGCCGTGGAAGGGCCCGTCGGCGGTACACCCCCAACAGACAGTACCGAGCCTGCACCAGCTTTGAGCTGTACTCAGATGTCGAGATTGTGGGCCGGTACCGCCTGAACAGCGCAATACTGAGGCGGCTCTGTGAGCTGTGCAGTGATGTGATGCAGGCACCAACACGACGGAGTCATGCTCTGTCAGTGGAGACAAAGGTAACAGCCTGCATGTGCTTGCTCGCCACGGGTACCTTCCAGAGACCAACAGGGGGACACCACAGGCATAACACAGTCGGCCACATCACGCATCCTCACCCAATTCTTCAGTGCACTGCTGCTATATGCTGCGGAGTACATCCATTTCCCCAGCACCACGGAGGAGCGCACAGCAAACATACAGGAGTTCCACAGGGTAGCATGTATGCCTGGCGTGCTAGGGGTGATAGACTGCACCCATGTGGCCATGCGCACGCCACCTGGCCCACGATGGGGCCGCCTACATGAATCGTAAGGAATATGCCAGTGTCAACTGCCAGGTGGTGTGTGATGCCAGTGGGCGCATCATCAAAGTCTGTGCCACGCACCCTGGGGGAGCACAAGATTCCTTCATCTGGTACCAGTCGGCACTGTGCCATCAATTCGAGAGTGGGGACATCCCCACAGGTCATCTAGTGGGTGAGTATGCATGTAGAACTGACAAATCGTGGGCAAGGGGGGGGGTAAGCCACAGGCGCCATGGTTGTGGCACACAGGGGTTTGGGGCAGTCTGAGCCTGAACAAGACACTAACCTCCACTATCTCCACACAGGTGACAGTGGATACCTACTCTGTCCCTGGCTGCTCACACCCTACTGGCGGCCCACGAACCCATCGCAGCAACGCTTCAATGAGGCACATGCCACCACACGCAACATCATTGAGTGGGTGTTTGGGATGCTGAAGGCACGTTTCTGATGCCTGGACACCTCCGGTGGTGCCCTGCAGTATAGCCCCTCAAAGGCCTGTGGGATATTCCTGGCCTGTTGTATCCTGCACAACATGGCCAAAGACTGTGGGATAGCCGTACAGGTCGAAGAGGGGGACAGCAATGGGGACGCTGGTGACAATGGGGATGGGCAGCCCCCCCTTGGACGACAGGACCCCCGACTGATTCGGCTGGCCCAGCTGCACCGGGACACCATCACAGAGGAGCACTTCAGCCAATCTAGGTAAGTCATGGGGCCATGTGCAACCACCAGTGGCTAGGGCACAACCCATGTACACACATGGAAACACACCAGGGGTGCATTACGGCAAGGGAAGTGGCAGGGCACAGAAGCACACACACACAACCAGGGAGGGGTGAACAGTAACACGCCACATGGACGGACACACACACATGCATACACAATAGGCACAAAGTGCACAGGGGTCAGGTGCAAAACAGATCCGGAACACAGACACTAGCAACACACATGTCCACAGGCCACCACATCCACTGACTGTCTATGTGTGTGTGTGTGTGTCTGATGCTGGGCACAATTGCACTTTGGTGTACAGTGCAATGCAGGCATCATCATGCACATGCACCAGTGGACAGCAGTCTGGAGGGTGTGCAGGTGGATCGTGTGTCTGCGTGTAGGGCTGGGCACCCACCGGTGCACTGCCCAACAAAACACACAATGCACACAGGGCAGCACCAGACAGGGCCCACACTGGGAGACAGATCAGTCTTGCGGCACAGTGCCACGTCCGCCTCAGATGCATGGGCGGCCCCACTGAGACCCAGCAGCACTGGCAGGCTGAGCACAGGCCTCATGGGGTGGCACCGATGGTCCACCAGGGGTTCCACTGCGCGAACGCGACCGATGCCCGCACAGGTGTCTGCAGCACACCGAACATACCTGCACCAGGAGTGCTCAGGATGCCCACAGCTGAACCCGCATCGACAGGGTGGGTGCGCTCGACACTGGGAGACGGGAGTGGATAGCGAACTGCGCGGTGTGAGCGACATATGGGCACCTGACAGTGTACCCATTGTGGCCATGACAGCGACCAATGCCTGTGTTAGCCTGTCAATGGCAGCGGTCACATCTTCCAGTAAATGGTCAATCCGTGACAGGATCCTATCGGTGTCCCTGCTGTGTCACTCCTCGACCCACTCCAGAGCCACACACAGTGCCTCCACGGATATTGCAAGCCACATCTGCTGCTGTACTGATGCCTGCAGCAGGCGGGTGTGCTCGTCAAAGAGGTCGTCTGCCACCTCGGCAACCTGTCCCTCAGGGTATGGAAGGGCCTGATGTTCAGCACCCCTTGAGGGTGGGCGCTGCTCACCAGGACCAGGTATGGACAAGCCAACAGGTGGTGCAGAGACGCCACCGCTGAACCCTGTACCCCCAGTCCCGGTGGGTGACTGCTGCTGCTGCTCCTCCACCTGCTGTGCCCAGGATCGGCTGTTCCGCGCTGTGGCGCAACAGTGCCACTGACCTGACCAGTCACCAGTGCTGCTCCACGGTGCTGACAGGTGCAGCCTGGGACTGTACCGACATGCTGGCACACATGTCAGAACCAGCCAGGTTCATGGGCGTGAGCTGGCCTGCTGTGTGTCCATTCCGTGACACACATGTTACTGCCCATAATGGTCGTTGCATCATCGTGGTGCAGGTCTGTGTCACAGCCACAGCCACAGTGTGCTGGCATGCTTGGACGCCAGACCGCTGAGACACAGGAAGGCCTCCCACACCTGTCTCAATGACATCAGTGTTGACAGCCAGGTGGACCCACTGTTGCAATGCACGCTGGCTACCTCACGGTGGATGGTCCCTCCTCCAACTCCAGATGGCTGTCCACAGTGGACAGGCCCTCCACTGCTGACCCCTGCAGATGCACAGGATCTGTAACAGAAAGTAAGGACACGTTAGTGCATGTGATCTACCTTCCCCCGACAGACCATGACGTACCATGCAGTGATGGGCTACCACCTGTCTGGAAGCCACCTCCTGGAATGCCCTCAATAGCACTGCGCTGCATGCTTGCAGAGAGCCTGTCCTCTGCCGGAGTCAGCTGCACCACCTCCGGCTGGCCCCCGCCTGTTGCAGCATGTGCCGCCCTGATGGCAGCCACCTTCTCCTTCACCCTCCTCCTGTCAGTACCCATCTTCTTCTTACACTCCTGCACAGAGCACTGGTGGCTGCCATGCAGGTTGATGGCATGTGCCACCCCCCTCCCATGCAGCAGCACGGGCCTGAGGGGTGCCCTGCTGTCCACTGAGCAGTGGCTCCTGATCCAGGTAGGCCTCGAAGAGTGCCTCCGTCTCAGCCTTAGTAAAATTGGGCCTCCTCTTCCACCCACCATCCTCCTCCTCACCCAGTCCTCGCTGGGTCATTTTTTCAGCCTGTATGGGTGACAGTGGTTACCTGTGACTGTGCAGTACAAAGCAAGTCCCTGAGACCACAGTCCAGAACACCACATAGCATGCAACTCACCTATAAACTGCAGTAACCAAATATGGCCACAGCAGAACAGTGTCACATTTTAATAGCGCAATCCATGCAAATTAGGTGTGGAGCAACTTTAATGAGATGCAAATCATGCTGCTGCGCCATTGAATGGCTGAGCAGATAATTTGCATATGATGGCTGAATATCGCACGGTTGCGCTTTGCGCAATTGTGTTGAACGTGCTGAGCCAATGGCGCAGGTTCTGTGGCTGCATAGTACACCGCTGCACATGCCCAGGTAGCTTACACAGGCATCTGCCACTGATGACGTGCTGTGCTCAATAGGCAATTCCACGCAGGGCCACCATTGTGCCAGTGGCACTACGGCGAGGGTCACTACATGGCACTGTGGCACAACTGCATAATAGTTCGCTGTGGCAATGGCACACAGGCAACCAATCGCGCTAGATGCATGGATGTCCAATGGCACTGTGCATGGCCTTGCGCCAGAGACCCATGACCCTGTACCCGACCTTTACCCCCTTGGCGCTATATGTCTGGCATGGCTGCAGCTCTATCATGCTGTTCAGTGACAGCGTGATAGGGAATGGTGGCGCTGTACCAAAAGCACGATGGGAATCATGGCGATGTACTGTGCGGTACTTTCCGTGGGGTTGCGCGCAGTGAGGTGCCACATTGCCTACTATGGCACTAGAGATGACACGCGGGAGGCCCCTCAGTGGGTGCCCTTGAGCTGGCCAACCTTGTGGCCATGTGGAGCCACACTATGGCCCACTGTTTGCTGATGTGCCACTGGACAGGGCCAGGACCCAGGTCTGGCAAGAGGTGGCCACTGACCTGGAGGCGGCCACTGACTGCAGGAGGACGGCCGAGCAGTGCAGGCACTGGTATGGGGACCTGAGACGGAGGGGGCCGGAGCTACTGGCATGTCTGCGGTCGCATGCCAGGAGGGGCGTGGTGCCTCGTCCAGGTCCATGGAGGAGGGATGGTCTAGGGTTGGCTGTGGCAGTGTTTACAGGGTATGGGATGGATGGGTTTGGCTGGGTGGGTGGGCACACACATTGAGGCAGGGGGAATATGCTTTGGGTTTGTACTGATGTGTTTCTCTCCTTTTGTCTTCAACAGGCATGGCAGAGCGGAGGAGGGTTACGAAGCAGCAGCAGAGGGTGGTGGATGCTGCACGGGGGCATGTCGGGGACCAACCCCAATGCCAGCAACAACCCGATGAGGGTGAGTGCCATGACACCATGATTGCTACTGCATGCTGTGTGACAGGGTGGGAAGCAGGGCATGGCCGCCATCCATGGACACCACTGCCATGCATGCGACATGTGACAGTCAGCATTGTCCAGTGGCACTGCATGTCTGGGAGTGCGTTAGTAGTGGTCCATGTGTGCACTGGGCACATGGCTGTGGCACTGCCTGCCCACCGCATAGCCACGTTACTGTACAGCCTTGGTTGTGCTGTGCTGGACATGGGTGGTGTGTGTGTGCAGTGGTACACATGGCTGTTGCTGCCTGGTTGGGCATGTCTTGTGGACACGGTCACTGTGGGTGGGTGCACACCATCACAGGAGCATGGCACGTGGCTGTATGCCATGCATAATGGGTGGGCTGCAGGGGAATGGACAGTCACACCCATTGACTCTGATCCTTGTCCTAGGTGTGCAGATACTCCTGCGGTTGAGCGGTCCATCCAGGATCTTGTGCGGCGTGCGGAGTCCCTGCAATCCTGAGGGATCTCCATCGGCATGGGGTGAGGAGGAGGAGGCGACCAGGAACGACCCCAGGCAGCGGAGGACCAGGCTGGACACCAGTGACCACGGACAACCTCCCCTTTGACCGACTCACACCGCCTTCCCTCTCCCATTCGCTCACCCCCTGCCCTTACCCACCCCCACCTTGTTCCTGTCCCTCCACCCCATGTTTGTAAATATTTGTAAATAGTTGTTGTTGTTATATATTTTCTAATACAGGTATTTTGATATGAATACTGTGGTGGTCTCTGATTTGCAGCTGGCTATAGGTGCTCAGTTGCAGTGGTGTGCATGGCATCTGGGGTGATTCAGTCATGGGTATGTGTGTGTGTGCATGGGGAAGTGTCTCTGGTGTGGGAGTGGCTATCAGTCGGTATCTGTGGTGTGTGTTGTTTCTGTGCATTGCATTACTGTGTGCAGTGGTCCATGGTGCCTGCTCTGTGTCCATTGTGCCCCTGTCAACCTGTCCTTGGCCTGTGCAGCTGACTCCCTTGCATGTCTGTGGCTTGCGAGGTCTGCTGCCTTGTCAGTGGTGGCTGTCCTTGCAGGTCATCCACTGTGACCGTCACAATGCTGAGTTGCCTCCTGTCACTGGTGTGGTGCAATTTTGCCTCGGGTGACACTGTGGCCTCCGCAGTTGCTGTCCCACCTCCATGCTGTGGCTTGTGTGTGTTGCAGTGGCTGTGCACCACTGTCTGTGACTTGTGATCCAGGCATATGCTGGTGGCATACAGGGCCACAGTTCATGTACAGGGTGGGTGTCACCCCTGTGCCATGGTGGACTGCAGGCTGTGTGTGCACAGTTTACATGGGCCCACACTGGGGGCTTGGTTGCCACACTACTGCGTCCCTGTGTTAGTGTCCCTGAGGGTATGGGTGTGTGTTGGCCCCTGCACTGTATTGCATCCGGTGTGCTGCATGCTTCCACGCACCACTGTGGGTGTCTGTGCTGGCTGCTGTGGCTCATGGTGGGTCACGCTGTGACACTTGTCTACTGTGCAGGGTGCTGTATCAATGGCAGTGGTGTCAGGGGCACGCCCTTTCCCGTGTGGGGTACCTCTTGTGGCGACACATGTTCGGTCTCTCAGCTGTGCCTCAGGGGGATTGTGCGTGTTGGCACTGTGTCTGCCGTTGTTGCATTGCCATGTGCTGCCACCCACTACTGGGTGCTCATGGTGGGTCTGGCTTGTATGGGTCTGTGGTACACGAGGTTGCAGTGTGACAGTGGGGGTGGTGGTATGCATGGGGATTCCTGCAGTGGTGGTCACTGCTCATGGGGGGTGTCTTGGGGACACGGTGCAGGTGTGCTGTGCACAGGGGGGGGCTGCCATGCCATGGGGTGGTCGGCCCTTCTTGTGTGGCAGTCTCAGCTTGCCGGTGGGTGTGATGGGGCACCATGGCCCAGCTGTGCTTTGTTTGCTCGTCCCCATGGGCCGGTGGATATTCCATCCCTCCACCAGTTGTGCTGTGCTTGGGGTGTGGGGGTGCATTGTCAGTTCTGTAGTGTGTTCCTGTGCCCATCTGTGGCATGGGTGGTGGGCCCCTACCTACCTCCCTGGTTGTGCAGTTCCATTGCTCTGCTGCTGGGGGACTCCCTGCTTGTGCTATGGCGCTTCTGGGCTGCTCAGCTGGGCAGCTCTTGTTGCGCCATAGCGCATCGTATCTGCTCAGCTTCCCCTTCCTAGTTGCGCTATGGCGCAAGTTGTGCGATATTCAGACATTGGCTGTTAGCGCAATTTGGCTTGCTCCTTTTTTGAATATCGCGTCTATTGCGCATGGGTGCAATGGACTTGTGCTAGCTTCTGCTATTGCGCACTTTTTGGGCGCAGTTTGAATATCCAGCCCACAATGTATATCAAAGGCATAACAGTATATAAATACAAATTCCATTCACGCACATCAACGATATAGTGTTTTTTCTTGCCAAAGGCAGGAAGTATGGCCTAAAATGAACTAGGAGTCCCAAGGTTCAAATCCTTCCCCAGCCACTTGTTGTGTGGCTTTCAGGGGGTTACTCAGCCTCCTTGTATTCCAGCCAACCCAGCTGCAAAAAAGAAGAAACAAACCCTCATTGCTGAAATTGTTGTATATCCAACATGGTATCCTGGGTAAATAATTTGCAAAAGGTAGGACACAAGGAACTGGAAAATAGTCAAAATGTGGGACACTTCATCAAAACAAAGAAATATCTCAGAACTACTGTAATATGGCCAGTTCTTAGATGTTACTGTCTAGTCAGTTACCTTAAGCATATTCTGTATGCCTGTTTCTCTCATGTACAGTAGATTACCCCCAGGACACATCTGGAAATGAGCAGTTTGCAGCTCAGCTTGTTCTTTCCTATTCCAATAGTACAAATAAAATAAAGTAATAAAGTATTATATATTATTTATAAGTAATTTGACTGAACTGGCTGCCTTGTGCATTTGTGGAACTTTATTTCCAATTTTGCAACCCCTATTTTATTGGTGAAATGATATACCCATGCCACTTAATTTTCAGACCAAAAATATATTTTCCCAAGAGTGATGACAGAATATAGCTATAGGGACAGGACTCTTCTACTGTATGTTTAAACAAGAACTACTAACATAGTCTATGAATCCTTGCTGAAATCACTACCGAGAAGAAAGACCTTTTTGATCTGACATTGGCAGGTAAGAGATATTGCAGAATAAGATTACATTGTTAAATTGGCCTTTGAGTGCAGAATTCCTGCTTTGTTTTCTAAATCATGTTTTTTTTTTTAAATATCACATACTTGGCTAGCAGAACATGTTGAGCTGAGATCGGTAAGGCAATTATGATTAATCAATTTGAAATACAAAAAAATACATACTGCAAAATAAAGAAGCAATAGATCATGCAATGAAATACAATTTAACTCATGGAACAATAATTTAAGTAGGGGTAAAACAGCAATAAACAAATCTCAGTGCAAGTAAATAATACAAGTTATAGAAATCAAACAGCAGAAAGAACACACGTGCATTTTTTTATACAAAATAATAATTTACCAAACTGTAGAAACAGTTAAGAGTTGACTTGTGCCAGCAAGACTAGTCTTGAGATGGCAATATTTGTTTAGATACTGCATGGAAAGAAACTGATTTTTTTTTTTTTTATTTATCATCCATCTCCTAGATTGCACAATGTTCCATTGGTGCTATGGTGTTAACTGACACCACCTCACTGTGTTGTTTGCCCTCCCATATCCAAACATAACCAAGTTCGGGTCAGAGCCACTACAACTGCTTGAGTAGTATCCCCACCACCCATGTTCACATGTCTATGTGGTGCCAGAATGCCAGTATGATCCTTCAAGTGACAGTTCTGTGTTTTTGCCTGTGTTCACATGTCTATATGGCTCATTCATGAGTGAATTCCATTTTCTGCAAGACACTGAAGTTTTACAGCAAACAGACTTACAGTACATGTTCAGCCCTGGGCATGCGCACCAGTGACACAGCTCAACTATTCAAAGTACACTTTCTTTTACGTAACAATCATTTTGCATTAAAAGTCATATTGTGAAGCCAGTGCTAACCATATACAGTATATGCTATAACACATCAGTGTCTCATGCAGAGTTCAGGTTGAATGTAAAGGAAGGTGTGTAAGGACAGCCTCTCAGTAGTGCTGCAGTTTATAGCATGGCAACAACATCTTCTGTGGTGAGATGTTATTGCTTCGAAAAGGAAATACCCCTAGTATTCCTGATGCATTTTGTTACTAAACACAGTGAAATTATTGACAAGTTAAACAGCTTTGAAACCATTATACTTTTCATGCACAGCACGGCAGTTAACATAACTGAAATAGTCTACAAACCTTTGTTTGAAAAAGAAAGTAAAAGTTTTCCATGGAAGTCAAATATTTCAAAAATAATCCTTCATCATATTTGCTTGATGATATTTCTGCCCCCCATTCATTCAAACCACATCCGGATTACTCTAGATTTTTCATAATCTGCTCATTGATGTAGCACACACTGTATAGTGTGTGTTAAACAAAATCATAAAAGGATCCATATGCTGCACACTAGCGAGCACCCTGGCATGCCCTATTGCTTAGTTTAAAAGTTGGTAACTGGGAAAGGCACACTCAGCTGAGGATTGTTTCCAGGTTGTACAGTAGACAGCTGCATAAAATCACTATCAGTATTGTCAGGTTTTTTGGGGGACGTACTCATTTCTACAGCAAGTAGTAGGGCACTTCTTTGATGTGTTTGACTCCAGTCTTTACTATTTTTATGTTGGCGCGCTTGCGCAGCCAACATCGTGGGACAGTGCAGCTTTGGAGGCGGGGCTGCAGCTGGGCGAATGCAGGGCATGCACCAGTAGGTGCGTCCCGTATTCCCCAATCAGCCTGCAGGCTGGTGCCACACCATGCATACATAATGTGGCAAGCACATCTGAGAAAAGGTCAGCTGCGATCTGAGCAAAGCTCGACAGACGTAGCGGTCCTTTTCTTGCTGTGCTCACCACCACCATTATGTGCATGGTTGGTGAGCCAGCTGCTGCTCAACTAATGCTGACTTCTGGGGTGCCAATCCCTGCTTCCGTTAACCCCACCATTGTGTGCTGACGGGGAGCCCACTCCCCATCGGCATAAACCCTCAACTGTTGAATGCTGAGGGGTGCCCAATCCCCTTGGCTCGTGTCCCCTTTCTTTGTGTGCCAATAGGGTGCCTCAACCTTGTCGGCATTACTTCCTCCCCACTGCGGTTGTGTGCCAACGAGGTGCCCAATCCCCGTCGGCTACAGACAGCCCCCAAACAGTTAGGTGACATGCTGGGAGCCCACCCAGCGTGCCAATTCCCCTACAAAAAAAAAAAAAAAAACTGTCGCGATGGGTTGTTTCTTTTTTTTTCCTGTAAATTGAAAACGGTCTCTCGTAGCCTCGATGCCCTCTCCTCCCACCTGTACCCACCCACTGCGCACCCTATCTCCGCTCACCCCCTCTCACCCCATACTTACCTGCGAGTCTGGCTTGACGATCTTCTGTGGACCGGGAACACGTCTGCACTCTTCAAAGCCGACCGCGAACTGAAGAAATGCCGGTAAGCTGTATAATGGAATGAATAGGGTTTTTTCAACTTTAATGCATATCTCGGGCATTTTTGCAAATTTTGGCCCCAGATTTTCAACATGAGGTTTTTGGGACCCCTTCTCATGAATTCTTGCACTGTCATGACATTATTCGGTCCTGAAAGGTGATTTCAAGTCACTGCGTGGAATCACCTTTCGGGACCAAGTAATGAAATGACAGTGCCACTGTTTGGGGAGAGGGGCTCAAAACCCTATGTTGCAAGTGTGGTGGGAAAATCCCAAAATGACTGTTTTACCAGTGTGCGAGTAACCACGCAATGCACACTCGTAAGTTAGCACATTCGCAATATTTTCAAGCCAGATTCTCAACAGTGGCATTTTACCACACCTTCTTGTGAACCGTACAGCTGTCATTTTTCACATCCTGCCTGAAATGTGTTTTCGCACTTCTGGCGCAGAATAGCATGGTCGCTGTGCGAAATCAGTGTTTGGGACACATTACAAAAATGACAGTGACTCTATTCACGAGCAGAGGTGCTAACATGCCTATGTTGAAAATTAGGTGACAATACTCCATAAAATGACTGTTTTACGAGCATGCGTAGCAACTATGCAACGCACGCTCGTAAGTTAGCGCATTTGCAATATTTTCAAGCCACATTCTCAAAATTGGCATTTTACCACACCTTCCTATGAACGTTATAGCTGTCATTTTTCATATCCTTGCCAAAATGTGTTTTCGCACTTCCAGCGCGGAATAGTGTGGTCGCTGTGTGAAATCACTGTTTGGGACACATTACGAAAATGACAGTGACACTGTTCATGAGCAGAGGTCTTAAAATGCCTGTGTTGAAAATTTGGTGACAATACTCCATAAAATGACTGTGTTACAAGCGTGCGTTGCGCAGTTTGCAAGCACGCTCGTAAGTTCGCAAACTTATATTTTCACTACACATTTTCAACAGTGCCATTGTTCTACACCTCCTAATAAACAGTACAGCTGTAATTTTTCACATCCTGACCCAAATCTGTTTCTGCAGTTCTGGCGCACAATAGCGAGGTCGCTGTGGAAAGCCCGTGTTCGAGACACATTATGAAAATGGCAGTGACACTGTTCATTAGCAGATGTCCTAAAATGCCTATGTTGAAAATTTGGACGAAAGTCAATACAATGAGTGTTTTACGGTAGCGCATTGCGCGGTTACCTGCAGCTGCGTGACTTTGTGAATTTGTAATACTTTCACCCAGCTGTTCATCATTGCCATTTTCCATACCTCCTTATGAACAGTACAGCTGGCTGAAATGTGCTTTCGCACGTCCGGTGCAGAACTGCACGATCACTGTGCGAAATTACTTTTCGGGACACTTTCAGGAAATGACAGTGACATTATTCATCAGCAGAGGTCCTAAAATGCCTATGTTGAAAATTTGGTGGTGAAAGTTCAGACAATGACTGTTTTGCAAGCGTGCATTGCGCATTTTCCACGCAACCTTGCAACTTTGTCAATCTGCAATATTTTCATGCCACATTTTCACCACTGGCATTTGTGCACACCTCATTATCAACAGTCCAGCTGCCATTTTCCACAGCCTGCCCAAAACGTGTTTCCGCAGCTCTGCCGCACGGTGGCATACTCGCTGTGCAAAATCACCTTTTGGGACACATTAACAAACTCACAGCACTATGCCTCTCCACCTCCACCACTGCCAATGCCAGCGGACAACATTCGGCATTGACAAATGCTTGTTTACTGGTAAAGTTATATTAATAACACCATATGACAGCAAGTGTAGTAAAAGCAGAACAGTTAATTTCCTGGCCCAGATATTCAGAAGGGTTGCGCCATCGCAACCACTGATGTCTTGACACGATATTCAAATGGGGATTGTGCCTGGCACAAATCCCGATATGCCGGGCGCATCAGTAATGTATCGCGGCGCAGAGTGAAGGCGTGCCCATGCATAGTCTGCACATCCCGATATTCAGCCTGGGATGTGCGAGTCCATGCATCGCCAACCCCTACCTGTGCTGCACACAGGTGAGCCAAAAGAGGAGCAACAGCTGGCCACCCACAAGTGAGCTGTTGTGCTGGAGGGTGCAACATGGCAGCTGCCACCTTGTGGGTGGCCACCCGAGCTCCAGCTGCTGTATGCATGCAGCACCCCCATGCCTGATCGTGGGCATCGTGAAAAAGGATCCCCTATATCCCTGGTGGTCCAGTGAACGCTCGCAGCCCGATTGCGGGCATATGTAATAAAGTAAAGTCCAATATCCCAGGTGGTCCAGAGGACCGCTCGCTGCCAGTCACGTGCATTCATAATAAAGTAAAGTTCAATATCCCTGGTGGTCAGTGGACGCTCACAGCCGATCGTGGGCATATGTAATAAAGGTAAAGTCCAATATCCCTGGTGGTCCAGTGGACGCTCACAGCCGATCGCGGGCATATGTAATAAAAGTAAAGTCAATATCCCTGGTGGTCCAGTGGACCACTTGCAGTCAGCGGGCATATGTAATAAAGTAAAGTCCAATATCCCTGGTGGTCAGTGGACTTTCTACAGTGTCGTGGGCATTACGTAAAAAGGTAAAGTCTAATATCCCGGTGGTCCAGTGGACTGCTCACAGCCCGATCGCAGGCATTCATAATAAAGTAAAGTCAATATCCCGGTGGTCAGTGGACGCTCACAGCCAATCGCAGGCATTCATAATAAAGTAAGTCAATATCCCTGGTGGTCAGAGGACCGCTCACAGCCTGATCGCAGGCATATGTAATAAAAGTAAAGTCCAATATCCCTGGTGGTCCAGTGGACCACTCGCAGCCTGATCGCAGGCATTCGTAATAAAAGTAAAGTCCAATATCCCTGGCGGTCCAGTGGTACCCCCCTACCAACCCGCCCACTGAGCCCCACCGCTGTGCTCCCCCCCGGTCAGCGGCAGGCGGCAGCACCTCACCCGCCTGCCACCCTGCGGCCCGCCAACTGACACTGTACAGTAGGGCTGTACGCCCACTGGTCCACAGCATAAGCCAATGGGCATGCAGCCCGTACTGTACTACACAGTGCAGATATGTGAATGTATCCATTCACATATCTGGACTATAATGCGTCACGGGCTGCACCCCATGGCTCACGCTATGGACCAGTAGGCGTACAGCCCCTCGATCGGTCGTGGCGGGTGGAGTGGCAGGCAGGTAGTGCTGCCACCACCACTGACCAGGTGGGGGAGCAGGGCGGTGGGGCTCAGTGGGCGGGTGGGGAGGGGTACCGCTGACCACCAGGGTTGGTTTGGAGTGTCATTATTATTTACTGACGCCCGCACTGGCTGTGAGTGGTCCACTGGACCACCAGGGATATAGGGACATTCTTTCACAATGTGCCCGTGATTGGCTGCAAGTGGTCCACTGGACCACCAGGGACATAGTACGATTATCTTTTACATATGCCCACGATAGGGCTGCAAGCAGTCCACTGGACCACCAGGGATATGGGACTTTTATAATTCAACATATGCCCACGATCGGGCAGTGGGGTGTTTTGCTGCTTGTGCAGGGGGCATTGGTCCCCGATGGCTGCAGCCTGGCAGGGCGCCAGGTGCAAGTTGCCAGGGATCGGCACACCTGCATGCAAAGAGGGCCATAATGACATGCAAATGGCCCCATTTGCACCTTGCATATTATGGCCCCATTTGCATGTGCACTTCAGATGTCGGCGGTTGTTGCACCTAAGCAATGGAACTTGTGTAGCGCATCCGGCTGCTGCACTCTGGCCCTTGCGCTGGCGAGTGCCCTGCGCCATGTGCACTGTGGGTGGCCAAGGTGCGATATTCAATGATACTGTGCCATGGCGCAGCTCCGTTGAATATCACCCTGTCAACGCCCCCTGGCGCAGCTGGTTGTGCCCAGGCTTGCGCCACAGCCTGGCGCAGCCTGAATATCCCGCCTTTGACTTTATTTGTTTTTAAAATTGTTTCTCAATGCACCCATTTTTTTTAAGTACAATAAGACACTCCAGAACATTGGTTGTCTGAGTTAATGCACTTCCAATGGCTAAAGGACCTTGGAGCAAGCAATTTGTGCCTCACTACACACATGGGCATGTGTTAACCCCAGCAAGCAACACTCCATCGTGTCTTATTGTTTCCTAAAACAATAGAGGGTTCATGAGTAGGAAGGAGGAGGTGTAATGTTGCTGTACAGATCCTTGGTGTGATCTTGGAATATGGCTTACAATACTGGAGCACCTACCTGCAAATGGATATCAATCATAATGTTGATATTTGATTACAGTGGTTTTGACCTGTTGCACTAAATATTGTATGTTGTGTCTATTATACTTTCTCAGGTTTTGTTCTATTTTTGTTATCTTTATCTCTCAGTTACTCTGTATTACTGTGCAACCGACTGCTTTGTACCTCCACTTTGCAATGTATATTGTTATTACTTGTCTCCTCTGTATTATGACAATGTTCTTCTATTGTAGTACTCTCCCGGGTTGTTCCTAAAATAGGCATCTCTCATGTCTAGTGTACTTACCAGTTACAAAACAAACAAACACATAAACTAGTTTGAGGTAGTTCAAAAGAAGGCAAGAAAGATGGCTCAGGGACAGCAGGGCAGGACATATGAGGACAGGCTGAGAGAATTCAACATGTACTCACTGGAGGAGAGGAGGGAGAGGGCACATGATTGAAACCTTCAGGTACCTGAAAGTATAAACAAGGCGGATATCAGGACATTTTTGTCTCATTGAAAACATGACCACCAGAAAGCCCTGTTATAACCTTGAAGGGGATAGGTCAGGAGGTCAGGAGGCATTTCTTTATAGAGAGAGTGGTTTAAGGGCAAAATAAACTCCCAACTGAGGTGAGGGGTTAACAGAGGGTGGGACAAGGTGAAGGGACAATTAGGGTTGGAGGGAGGGGCCCACTCTAATTTCTAGATCAGGGCTTCACAATCAAGCAGATTTGATAAACCATAAGGCCTTCTTCATCTGGCTATTTCAAATATCCGTATGTTTATTAAAGTACATGGTGTAGTATGGGGCTGCTCTTTATTATCAAGATGATTTTATTTGTAGGCATTGCTCTGACATCTGAGGTTGACTGACTTTTCAAATGGGCAGACTGCTTTTTGGGAGTACATTGCTACTTTTGAAATACAAGCTAGTTAGCCTCAGTAGGAGCTGAATTCAGGGGTCACAGACCCCAGTTCACTATTGTGGAGAGAAAAGGGTCCTAACTCTCACTCTGTGTGCAAAGCCACTGCAATGCATTGTGGGAAGAAAGTGTGATATTAATCAAATTTGGGCAGAAAGTCAAATGAACTGAAGCCAGCTGTGTCCAAACAAAAACCATTAATTTTTAATAAGCTGCTTTTAAACATTTTAGTTCTGTCTTTTGTTGAAAATTTGGTGACTTAAGTCCATAAAATGACTGTGTTGCAAGCGTGCGTTGCACAGTTTCCACACACCCTTGTAACTTCACAAATTTGCAATATTTTCATGCCAGATTTTCACCACTGGCATTTTTTCACACCTCCTTATCAACAGTACAGCTGTCATTTTCACAGCCTGCCCAAAATGTGTTTCCGCACCTGTGGCGCACAATGGCGTGGTTGCTGTGGGAAATCAACTTTTGGGACAGATTCACAAAATCACAGCATCACTGTTCATGAGGGGAGGTCCCAAAATGCCTATGCTGAAAATGTGCCTAAAAAACTCCCAAAAATAATTGGGTTACGGACGTGCGTTGCACAGTTTCTATGCATGCTCATGACTTGACCACTTTTTCATATTTTCACTCCAGATTTTCAACATTACCATTTTTTTATGCCTCCTCATGAACAATACAGTTGTCATTTTCCACATCCTGCCCAAAATGTGTTTTCGTTCCTGTGTCGAAAAATGGCATAGCCGCTGTGCAAAACCACCTTTCAGATAACAAACTGATTGTGCCGCTCTCCACGAGGAGAGGTCACAAAAAGCCTATGTTGAAAATTTGGACTGAAAATACCAACAAACACCTACAACATTAGGATTTCCAGCTGTAACACCCCACCCTGTACAGACTGACAAGTGTCAGGGGTGTGACTCGGGATCATCAGCTGTAATGCTCCTGCCATTCCAACCCCACCACCACCCAGCAACCAGTAACAGGCTTCAAGGTGTGTCATGGAGTGTTTAGCCCCAAAGTTCACCCCATTCTCCTACACTGCACCCACCTCAGCGTATTTCCTTATGGAATGGGGTAAGAATAAGGCCCAAAGACCCCAAAGCACACCACGTCATATCAATGTCTACAGGGTAGGGTGAGGTAAAATGACATGAGCGTTATAGATGATGACCCAAAGACACACCCAGCACCTGTCAGTCTCTGCAGGGTGAGGTTAGGTACATCAGTTCAATACTTCACTGCCATTCCTATTATGCGTCTCTAACTCTTGCACTACCAACACCCATGCCAGCGAGACAACATTCAGCAATGACAAATGCTTGTTATGAATTATCACATTTGGAGACATCTAGTATTGATTTCCAACATTGCCCTAGGTCAATAATTATATGAATAGGAGAAACAGTTGTGAAACAGCAATAATTATTTACAGACAAATCCAACTGTAAGTAACACGTGCAGTTGTGGTTTCAAGAAAAATCTATATTCATAAAGCAGTTGTTTATTTTTATACAACTATTATTAGGTTAAAGCATACCTCCTGAAGAAAACTGTTATACTTTAGATGAAACATTGAGGATATATGCCTAAGCAATGTTTATAATAAAAGTTTGGAACAGGTATCATTTTGAAGTTACAGCTGTTTTATTTGAAACTGAATGTGCCCCCCTCCCCCTCATTTTTGTTGATTGGAATACTGCGCAAGGATCTGGGTGACAGCAAGTTAATAACAGGATCATTTCCCCATGGACTTCCTGGGACTTTACAGGGACTCGGCCTATAGTGCTAACTACTCTACCAGCCATTTCAGTACTTTGTCTGAATCCATCTTACCCCTATTTAGACAAGGGGAAGTCCAATCCCACTACTAAGGCCAACCATGTGTGACAGGATCACAACCATACAGCTTCTGGGAAATATTCTCAAAGAGAATATTCTAAAAGCCAGTTTAATATCAATGAAATCTGATTTACTTACAGTAACAAAATAAATCAAAACAAACACCCTGCATTCAGATTAAAAGTAGGGAGGCACTCAAAATAGGTGCATTTCCATTTCTTTATGTAAAGTTTTATAACATTTTATAACAGAATGTAATAAATAACTGTGTTGCTTGTGCGATTATTCATAATAGATGACACTGGTTTGAGACGTCAGACACTTCGGCTATATTTGGAAGTAGGACAGTGAACTGGGGAAAAAAAAAACAGCCCCAATGTGAGTCAAAGCTTACATCTCACAGTCTTGCTTACATCAGCTGCAGTAAGCAGACTCTAGATTCGCGAGCTTGAAACTAGTATGGCTGCGCTGCTTTTAGTATGTCCTGTCTGTAATGCATGTTCATGCTGAGGTCAGAGGACCAGCTGTTTACAGTCAGAAGCTGTCAATTACAAGCTATAGAAGGGGTGATTAACTGAACAGCTGATCTCTGACAAGATACTGTTGCCATGCAGTTGCTCTCATTGTGTACTTTGAATTCTACTGCAGGCATGTTACTTGCTCATAGTGGTCTAAATAATTGTTTTTTGCCAGATTGTTACTGTCCATATGTCATGAACTGTTTTCATAAGGCAAGGTAAATTCAAGTGATGGTTGCAATTACCCATACACAGACTGCTGTGCATATTTTGCTTTCAGTTAAATAGATTATTAGGTGGTATCTAGACAAAATGAGGCAATTATGAGATTGGGACAGCAGGATGGGAGAGAGAGCTCAATGTCATTGTCCATCTAGGGACTAATGACCTGGCTAGGGACAAAGTCAAGATAGTGCAGGAGGGATATAAGGAGCTGGAGAGGGGTCTTAGGCAGGTTGCATGCTCAGTGACCTTTTCTGAGGTATTGCCTGTCTATGACAGGGGAGGACAGGGTATTCTTCACCAGGAGCTTTAACCCCTGGTTGAAGAAGTGGTGCAGAGAGCAGGGGTTCTGCTTTTTTGGGGACTGTGGTCCAACCTGGGGGGAGGTAGGCCTATACAGGAGAAATGGCCTGAATCCATCGGGGAGAGAAACCCAGGTCCTTAGTGAACAGTTTAAATGCTACATTGGCAAGCATTTAAACTAGCTGAGGGGCGTGGCAGAAGTGAGCAGGGAGAATAAAACTGCCCCCTCCCATAAGTTGTATCGGCCATGAGGGAGGATCCTAAGGGACGAAGTACCAAAAGTATCTAAAACTAGGGAAAGTGGAATGGTGGAAAAAGAGGACTAGAAATAAAGACAGAGGGTAAGGAGAGTGGGCAAGAAGGATAAAGGGGGGCTGGCAGAAAGGGTGGTAGAAGAATGTGGAAGGCTATGCGTGTCAATGATCAGAGTCTGGGAAATAAAATCCCGGACCAAGTAGCCATGATGATAGAGGCTGACGTGGACATTGTCGCTATCATCGAGTAATGGTGACATGAGAACCATGACTGGGATATAGCCATTCCAGGCTATACTCTGTTCAGAAAGGACAGTGTGGGTAACATGGGGGGAGAAGAGGCTCTCTACATGATTGACAGTATAAAAGCAACTGAAATACAAGGAATACAGGGAGGGGCAGAGGCACTGTGGGTCACCCTAGAGGCAGGAAATGGAGCCACTGTTTGGATTGATGTGATCTACAGGCCACCAACAAAGGGGAGAAGATGGACAGGGTTCTAGTGGAAGCCATCCATAAGATAGCAGCTAAGGGAAAGGTGCTACTGGTGGGGACTTCAATCTGCTGGATGTTGATTGGAGCATCCTGGCTGTAGCTTCAGCTAAGAGCAGGGACATCCTGGACTCCTGCAGAGGGCATTCATCAGGCACTTAGCAAAAGAGCCCACTCATGAGGGAGCAATATTGGACCTAGTACCAACCAGTGGGGACAGTGTTGCAAACGTTATGGTTGGTGACCACCTGGAGACCAGTGATTACTGAACCATGTTGTTCAATATAAGAACAATGGCAAAGTCAAATCACATGAAGGTGAGGGTCCTGGACTTCAGGGGGCTGACTTTGCAAGGCTGGGGAATGCCTCGGGATGCCCTGGCCAGGGGAGGACTTAGGTGGAGTGGAGAAACAGTGGGCAAAACTAAAAGGAACCATAGTGAAGGTAACAACCTCTGCATTAGGCAAGTAAGCAAAAGCAAGACGAAAAAAAAGATCACTATGGTTTTCAAAAGAGGTGGCTGAGAAGCTAAGGGCAAAAAAGTTAGCTTTCGGGAGGTATAAGGAGATGTAGGGGGATAAGGACAGGGAAGTGTATCAGGAGAAGCAGAGGGAGGCAGAGAAAGCAGTCAAGAGCACAAAAGTGCAAACAAAGCAGAAAATAGCCCAGGCAGAAAAGAAAGGGGACAAGGCATTTTTCAGGTGTGTAAGTGAAAGATGAAAGACCAGGGAGGGATTGTAAGACTAAGAAGGGAAGGAGGTGAGTGTGTGGAGGGGGACAAGGAAAAAACAGAAATCTTGAAGAAATATTTTTGTTCAGTATTCACAGAAGAAAGGGAAAGTGAGGGACCACAGGTAAGCAACAGGGGCATCAATGTAAGGGAGGTGGACACCAATACATTTAGAGAGGAAAGAGTCCTGAATGAACTCACAAAACTGAAAGTTGACAAGGCAATGAGGCCAGACAGGATACATCCAAGGACACTGAAGGAGCATAGAGAGGTAGGTGCTGGCAACACCACTGACAGTTCTGCTCAACTGCTCCCTAGAGATGGGAGTGGTTCTGGAGTACTGGAGAGGGCAGATGTAACCACTTCACAAAAGTTGGATCAGGAGGAGGCTGGCAAATACAGGCCAGTCAGTCTGACTTCGTGGTAGGGAAATTAATGGAGTCACTACTGAAGGAAATGACTGTGGAATATCTTGTATCCATCTGCTTACAGGATCCAAGGCAGCATGGATTCATAGGGGAGGTCATGTCAGATAAACCTGAATAGATTTCTTTGACTGGGTGATCAGGGAATTAGATCAGGGTGGAGCGCTGGATGTGGCCTAGCTAGACTTCAGTAAGGCCTTCGACACTGCTCCACATAGGAGACTCATAAACAAGCTGGGCAACCTGGGAGTGGGTCCTAAGGTGGAAAACTGGGTTAGAAATTGGTTGAGGGATAGGTGCCAGTGAGAGCTGGCAAATGGAGTTCACTCCAAGGAGGGATGCATGACCAGTGGGGTGACACAAGGATCATTATTGGGGCCAGTCCTGTTTAATTTCTTTATTAACAACATTGCAGAAGGGACAGAAGGGAAGGTATGCCTTTTTGTAGATGACACAAAGATCTGCAACAGGGTTGACACTGTGTGTGTGTGTGTGTGTGTGTAGAAAGAATAAGGCGGTATCTAAGTAAGCTTTAGGAGTGGTCAAGAGTGTGTCAACTAAGATTCAATGCGAAGAAGTGCAAAATCATGTACTTGGGGCACAGAAACCTAGGGGCAGAGTACATGATGGGAGGAGAGGTACTGACTACCACCAAACAGGAAAGAGACCTAGGGGTAATCGTATCCGACAACCTAAAAGTGGCCAAGTAGTGGGGAGAGCCAGTGGGATGCTGGGGTGCATAGGAAGGGGTATCACCAGCAGAAAGAAGGAGGTGTTGATACTGCTGTACAAATCACTGGTGAGACCTCACCTTGAGGACTGTGTCCAGTTCTGGAGGCCACTTCTCCGGAAAGACATAGAGTAGAAGCTTTAGCCCCTCTATCTTAGATACAGCTTTTAAAAATTGCACACTAAAGGTTTGAAAGAGATACATTTATTAGTGATAATGCTTATGGACTTTACTACCTTAAAATCTATGTATGGCTTACCACTGATGGAGTTTTTAGACTCCTTCAAATCCATGACTATATTGTGAAAAATATGGATATATTGACTTATCCAAAACAAAATGCATGAGAGCATATTCTCATCGGTAATATTAGACATAAAATCATATTAAAATGTATGCATTTTTGGTTTTAAATTGTGGGGGCAATATTTTGAATCTCAAATCCAAATGTGAAGCTAAATTAGACCAGGAAATTTCAACACAGAATTGGGAATGTATTATTGATCTTCCAAAATTAGGAATCCTTTCCATAAAACTGAAGCAAATTTATTATAATTACTGGTGACCCCCTTTATCACACTGACTACAGCATTTGCTGTCACTCATCTTTAGCGTGCCAGTTTATTGGCTCTTACTCTGTGCATGGGGTGGGGCAAACAAGTCAACAAACACTGTGGCGGTTTCTCTGTTGTTGAGGGTTAAGACCCACATTCATCATTTGCCTGTGAGTCCTGTTAATGTAGAAAGTATTTATCTGGTTGATTCTGCCCTAATATTTTAAATAATCTCTATCAGGTTGATCCGTGTGGTGCCGCATTTCGGGCAGGACATCGGGAGACTGCCATTGTCATCACAAATGGGCAGTGGCTGTTTGGCACAGTTCCGCAGTGGGGAAAAAAAGAGAGAGATGCTAAGAAATCTTGGAGAAAGAGAGACAGTGTGTGTGTGTGTGTGTGTGTGTGTGTATGTGTTTCAGTGTAGGGGTTGGGGGACTGAGCAGAAGAAGAACAGTATAGCTGCTTCAATTACATTCTTTGACATTGACTCCCTTGCTCCAGCAAGTATAAAAAATAATGCCTGTGCAAGATTTGCGTTATGTGGATTTTCACACAACCTCGGTGTGTGTGAGTAATCTCACAACCCTTGAGCTTTGTTCTGGGATCTATGGATTATCACATACCTCGGGTGTGTGAAAAATCCTCATAACACATACCTGCACAGGCGTTGTTCTCTATTTAATATCCTGTGCAGAACCTATTATACACCTAGTAGAGTAAACCTAATGAATCAGGAACATTCAAACCTTTATCCCAGGTGTACCAATTCTGTAGACACATTAGAACGTATGATAGTTTCCTGCCCTATTTTGGATTCTTTAGGGAGCAAAGTGCTAAAAACTTTGTCGTTGGCATCTTTGTTAAATTTAGTTAAAAATGTGGATTGTATTCTGCTTTGTGTTGGCAGGGTATATGATGTGGGCACACTGCTTCAACACAGGCTGGTTCACTAGGGTTTAATAAATGCATTTAAAATATATTCTCATGAAGTGGAAAGAGTCATCCTCACCCAATTTTGTCACCTGGATGAATTTCATGATTGACATACATAGAACAGAGAAAGTACATGACGCTTGGAGAAAAACCTAACAAATCTGATGACATTTGGTAGCAGTTTAGCCATATCACTAAATCTTCTGAGGTATCATCCTGTTTGAACTAGCTCGGTAATTAAGATTGAAGACATGTCTCCTTTAAGTATAGATGCTGTACCGTATTTACTTGCCTGTGTTTTTTTCTTTTAAGTTTTTTATAGAGTTGTGTATTATTCTCTCCACGTACAGAAGGAATTATTGCCTTCCACCTCTGGCTGCTTAGTCTCTCACTGTGTGTTACTATCTCTCTCCTCTTCTAGATAATTTTTTCTAGCAAAACTGTATTGTTTTAGACATTGTATTTTTATTCCAGTCAAACCTGCACTGACCTTTGCTTCTGAACTCTGAACCTATATTTGCTATTTGTAATGTACCCTGTATTACTCTCAATATAAAATAATATATATATATATATATATAAAACCTAGAGAACAATTAATTTCCAAGTCTCACTGATAGCAGAGAGCCAACATAAACCTGCTAACAAACCAGACTGACAGCCACTTATTGAGTCTGCAAATGAGGGAAATCAGCTTTATGGTATATACCTGATAAGTAAGCTTGAGTTTTTTTCACGCCAAAAACTGCCATTTTTCACAGTGGCTGGATGGGAATAATTGGTTATTTTCATGGTAAAACATGAACAGCACTGTGAAATAAAAATTAATCATTCCATAATCACTTTATTAATAGAAAACAGTATGTTAAAACACTGTTAAAACAACCAAGAATGAATAACATGTATAAACATCGATAAACATGTATAAAACCAATAAATAGCAGTGCAATAGAAATAAAGAGATTCTTGTTGTAGCATGGAGTACACAATTACATTTTCTGGCTTGATGCTCCTTGAATGTCTGTAACTAGCACTCCATAGCGTAAAATTACATCTCCATGCTACTTTGTGGACAGGAACACATAAGCAACTTAGTGCTATACTGGTAAGATTAGGAAAGCAGTCTTTACAGTCCAGCCAGTAGTCAACAATGTTTTGTTTAAAGTGCTGGTGCTACTGAGCTGCACTGTATTTCAACAATATATGTTTGAAGCTCTGCTTACGCTCGGATATTATCTTCAAACATTGGGATGCTTGTACATGTATTTTCATCTGACACCACTAATGTTGACAGTCTGGTAGGGTTAAAAACACATACAGCAGAAAAGAATTTTGAGGCAGATTGACAAAATTTGCTAATGACCAACATGTAGCCTTTTATTTTCTTGGCACAGGCTGACATAGTTGTTTGTATTGCTGTGTACTTGACAGATTCTGCTTTTACCTCAAGGAAAGTGATGAAATCAAGCAGGCCATCATACAATAAGTGCACCTTCACATTGTCACCCTCATATTTTGCTAACATTTGTACTAATGGAGGGGTGTTGGAAGACACTTATTGTATGGCAGTTAATACCGTTGCACTTGAGGCCAGAGAAACAACGTCCTCGCAAGCAGCACTTCCATTAACAAAAAATTCCTGATACTCAGAGAGGTGGTCAGTGTGACAGAAGACAGCATGCAACCAGGTGTTCCATCTTGTGATTACTGACATTGGTGGAAGTGCTGTTGATTGATTTTTTGCTGCCAAATACTGATTAAAGCAGACTTTGCAGGCGGGGCTGGCTGTGAAGGCTTTCTTAACTGCCATATCTAATTAATTTACTGCAGGCTAGTTTTTTTCCCATATATCTCCCAGCAAATCAAGCAGATATGCTGAACAAGTTACATGAACGCCATTTAACAATACATGTTTCAGGCTCTGCTCCCAGCACTTGTTCATGTACATTGCATTTTCGGTGATATAGGCAGACACTTGCATATATGGGACAGCATATTTCTGAAAGCAATGTAGAACTGCCTGGGACACAGTTTTAAAGTTGGTAGCTTGGAGAACTGTGCAGTTGAGAGAAGTAAGGGATCTAGCTTTGTATGTTCTACATTGCTTGCTTTCATAGTATTAGAGTACACAAATAGGACCGCAACAATGTTTAAAATGTGTCTACCTGACACATCAGTTGCTTCATTGCACACTATGAAAATCGTTACTGCTTCTTGTAACTTATTTTTCACTACAGCAACATGAAAAGCATATACTTTAGGCAAGTACTCTGAGCAAAGCCACTGTGAGGTTGGAATTAGTCCCACATCCTTTAAATTAGTTTCTAGGTAACAGTGTAGTGTCCTGTTGTCTAAGGCATTAAGCGGGATGTTTGCTGCTGTGAATGCCTCAACCAAATTAAACAATGACATTTTTCTGGTTTCTTGGTGGGCTGCCTTTGTGGTAAAAAGTTCACATACTGTTACCTGCTTCTGCACAGCTGTAGTAGATGTTTCCTCGACTTTGCGTTTCTTCGCAAGGTGAATGGATGCCTCAAGGTGTCTATCACAGCTGGCTTTTCTTTTGTGGTCGACTGGAATATTACACGAAGCACAGAACATCAAATCCCCTGAAACATGAAATGTTCCTTTTTCATACTGGGAGGACGGGTTTCGCAAAAACATTGCCTGTTTGGGCGCGAGATGTTGGCTTTACGGTACAGACATTAGTGCGTGTTCTCCCTGCAGAAACCGAGACTGTCTGCCTGCTTGCATTCACACCACAGTGTGTTTTAACTTGATCCAATTGCTTAATTGCTGAATAGATTGCTTAATAAATTACTTGATGAACTGCCAACTGTGCTACTCATAAAAACCCCAAAAAACGGTAGTGAGGCAAATCAGCCGAATTTCATGCTCCGAAGTCAGCTATATTAAAAATCATGGCACATGGCAGCACACTATTTTCATGGTAATCGTGAATTGCGTGCATGCCGTGAATTACTTACTGCCTTACTCATAAGACATAACAATTACAGACCATGTAAAGGAATTATTTATACTATAAACAACCTCTGATAATTGCCTCATATTGTTTAGATACCACCTATTAATCTTATTGACTGAAAGGGAAATATGCACAGCAATCTGTGTATGGAGAACAGCAACCACCACTTGAGTTTATCTTGCCTTATGAAAACAGCTCACGACATATGGACAGTAACAATATGGAAAAAAATAAAATTATTTAGACCACTACGAGCAAGTAACATGCCTGCAGTGGTAATCAAAGCACGCAATGAGAGCAACTGCATGGCCACAGTATCCTGTCGGAGATCAGCTGTTCAGATGATGACCCTTTCTTTAGCTTGTAATTGAAGCACCTGTCAACAGCTGATACTCTGACTCCAAGATGAATGTGCATGCCAGATGGGACGTTTTGAAAGCATCGCAGCTGCAGTAGTTTCAAGCTCACAAAGTTTGAGTCTGCTTACTGTAAGTCATGTAAGCAAGACTCACTCTTCAATTGCATCGGGGCTTTTTATTCCACTGTCCCACTTCTTCATACAGTCAGAGTGTCTAACGACTCAGCACAGAATCAAGTATAATAAATTATCACAACACATAGGTTTACACATTACAACAATACAAACTATCCAAAAACAAATAAAACACACCTATTTTGAGTGCCTATCTGCTTTTATAGCAGACAATTCAGTTCAGTCTCTCTGTGTCTCCACTTGCATCTAACTGAAGCAGAAACCTCACTCTCTCCTCCTTTATTGGGCCCAGGTGTTGCTTGTTGACACTCCTCCCCATGAGGTACACCCAGCACCCACAACAAGCAGTGCAAGGAGGTCTTAATGGTCCAACCTGAAAGCAGCAGGGATTTGGTACAAATCCCACCACAGCCCCAGTCAAAACCTGCATTACCTGTGTTGTATGGTTGTGAAATGGTTTATGGGTAAAAGAAATATGATGGACATACACTCTGTCACATGTCCCTTCTCCAGAGTCATGTATCACCACTCAGAAATCACCTAATCTGGGAGGGAGGCTTACAAGTATGTGACGTGGTTGCCAGGCTGTACCTGCAGGTAGATACAGGACTTTAACTAACACAAAGACAGTCTTTAGTGCCATCAATCTAACACCTTTCACATCCAGTAATTTTACTTCAAAACCAAAAAGATTTATTTAAAAAAAATGAAAGGCTAAGATAACGCCTATCTTTACCACAGACAGATGTGGAATTTACAAAAGAAAACAAACCTCTGCTATAAAGGTCAACTGAGGACAACATTACTGTTTTCAAGTCAGATCAACATCTGCATGTACTCACCTCCCCCCATCCTCAATAGAGCTAGCAGGCTACCCTGGATCGAGTCTACAGGAAAAGCAGCTGGGCACCGTATATATCCTGTCACGCTATGTGAAGCTCAGCAAACCAAGTGACAGTATCCCTGGACTCTGCTAATTTATATCTACAAAGAAAGAGGCCATACTTCATACCCTCATTATCTGCACTGCTACTCATCACTTTCCCACTTCCATCATTACAGCAAAAAAATTAAGGGGCAGGAGAATACGTTCTAAGACACTATTTTGCCCCATAGGGTTTATATCAGGAGTTTAAACATTTTCCCTACATACTTATTTGGATGAAATTAAAATGCCTTATAAGCTGTTGGCAAATGTTACCCAATAAATGTATCGGTTAACCCACAGAGACATACTGCTGTATGGTGTCAATATTTAGAGCTGTTTAAATGAACCCTTTCCCCTTTCTTTAGCGGAAACTACACAAGCCTTTGTAGTTCTTTCTTTGTGATGGACAGCGGCTATCTGTCTCCTTGAAAGCAGAAGGTAAACTAACAGATGGAAAATCAGCTGCTTGTTTGTACTCTACCCCAAAACATGGTATGAAAGTCCAGTATGAGCTCTGATATGATACAGTAATCTTTCCTGAAGAACTTCATTTTTTGCTGAGAAATGGATCCCTGATGCAGAACAAATTAATCTCATGATTTTCCTGGAGAACAGAACAATTTCTTTCTTTATGCAAATTTTAACAGGTGATAGTTAAGGTGGACATTGAACTTCCATCTATATTATTAGAACTGTTTAATTTTTAGATCTTGATGTCAGCACAGGAGCCTATCTTTGTGGATTTTAGTCAGAGAATCCTGATGCCTAGCCTAGAAAGGTGCAGATTTAGTTTTCCACTTGTGGTTATTCTGTGGAATTTTGGCTTCCACATCCACCATGTGTTCCATGAAAGGTTTATTCCCCTCCTTAAAATTCCACATACGTTTTTATGCATGGACTACAAATATGTTTCCTGTAGCTCACATTAAATTGAATGCACCACTAAGTAATTTTTTCTACATTTCATTTAAAATGTTATAGTAAACTGTGCGCATTCAGTACTATCACAGTTCAGATAATAAATTATTTACAACTCCCTGAAGACTATGGACAGCTTCACGAGAGGCTGGGATAGAGTAAAGGGGAAAGTTGCTTGGGGGGATGTGGCGGGGGAGGGGATATTGAAGGGAAAGGAGGAATAGACAGCAGGGGAACAGATTCTTCAGTAGATAATGGAGGTCTGCAAACTCAGACAAGATAGGCTGCAAAGCCTTTTTCTGCTGCAACAATTTATATGTTCGTATGTTCATATTTACTAGGATAAATTAACATAAATGCTGGCTGTCTATGAGCAGCTTTTGTACTATGCTGAGCTATAGTAAACTGGGAGAAAATAATGTGCATAGTATATAACATCAGTACAAATTTGAGCATGGCTAAAAATAAGTATAGCAGATTACAGAAACATAGAAAAAAAGAATTTGGTGGCAGATAAGGACCGCTTGGCCAACCTAGTCTGCCCATTTCCCTACCTAATGGATAAGATGCAGATCCTAGTTAACCAACAGCCTACCTCCTCCTACCCCCCACTAGAACTGCCTTATGTCTGTCCATGCATTCGTGAATTCCCCCACTGTTTTTGATTCTACAACTTCCTCAGTAAGGTCATTCCATAATCTACAACCCTCTCTGTGAAGAAATACTTCCTTACATTACCTCTGAGCCATCCCCCCTCTATCTTCAAATTGTGCCCCCTTGTTCTTGCACATCTCTTTTTCTGAAAGATGCTACCCTCTTGGACTTTGTTGATTCCCTTGAGGTATTTGAAAGTTTATATCATGTCCCCTCTCTCCCTCCTTTCCTCGAGGCTATACATCTTAAGCTCCTTTATTCTTTCTTCATATGTCTTCTGGTGCAGACCCTGACCCATTTTGGTTGCCCTCCTCTGGACAGCCTCTACCCTGTGTATGTCTTTTCGGAGATGGGGTCTCCAGAACTGTACACAGTACTCCAGATGTGGTCTTACCAACTGTCTGTACAGAGGGCACACAAACTTCCTGTTTTCTACTTCTGATGCCTCTCCCTATGCTTCCCAGTATCCCCCCAGCCCTCCTTACTGCCTTCTCACATTGCTGTCCCACCGTTAGGTCATCTAATATGACTACCCCCAGGTCCCTTTCCATTTTTGTTGTTGTCAGTATCTCACCCCGCATTGTGTACTCTTCCCCTGGGTTTTTGTTTCCCAGGTACATTACTTCACACTTCTTTGCATTGAATCTAAGCTGCCATACATTTGACCATTCGTCTAACCTTGCCAAGTCCCTTTTCAACCTTTCCACCCCACCTTGCATATCAAACCTGTTGCAGATCTTTGTATCATCTGCAAAGAGACATACTTTCCCTTTCAGTCCCTCTGCAATGTCACTTATAAAGACATTAAAAAGGACAGGCCCCAGTACTGAACCCTGCGGTACCCCACTAGTAACCCCCCCCTTTCTTCACTGTGGACTCCATTTACTATTACCCACTGCATCTGTTGTCTGGCCAGTGTTTTACCCAGGCAACCACCCTGGGACCCACTCTCAAGCTGGCTAATTTGTTTATTAATCTTTTGTGCGGGACTGTGTCAAATGCCTTACTAAAGTCTAGGTAGGCCATGTCCACAGCCCCTCCATGGTCTACTACATTGGTGACCCATGTCCACAGTATATCTTTAAGTACTTTAAGCACTTGAATATGCAGATATATTTTGTACCAAAAACCTGTAAGATGACAGATAGTAAATATTATTACCTTTAGTGATTAACCACTTGCCCAGGTTACCCAGTGACCAAAGCAGCTCAATGCCAGACTGTTTTGGGGGCTACATGAAGAACCTATCTTATAAAGTGCTATAATACTTATGGAGTTTCTGTGTTGTAGCCATTTAAGAAAGCTATAACCCACAACAGGGCATGGGTGTAATACTATCAGGTGTTAATGCATGCCCTGCGTGGTTGTGAGGCTCAAGGCCTAAGGCTAAGTGTCCTCTCAACCACTCGGGTAGTGCATTAATTCCTGATACAGCCATTCTCTGGAGTGAGTATTGCACTTATAAAATGGAAAATGTTTTTTGTTTAATGAAAAAAGGTTTTATTTAGTTAGGCTGTTGATAAGTAGATTGTAGTCGGGTAGTTATGAACTATGCATATAACAGAGATTAAAAACAGTAGGCTGGAAAAACTGGACAGACTAGGAGGACCAAGAGGGCCTTATCTGCCAACAATGATGCCATACAGAGTGCATGCCTCACACAGCTAGTGTTGGAACCCACTTGGTAGGAGCAGTCTTAGACCTGGTACTCTCAAACAGGGATGGAGCGAGGATCTCAGATTTAGAAGTGGGTAGCCACCTGGGAGCAAGTGACCACCAAACATTGTGGTTCACAATAAACACAGCTGTAGGGTTAAACCATACAAAAGCAAGGGTGCTGGACTTTAGGAGGGCTAACTTTGGCAAAATGGGAAAGTGCCTCAGAAATGCACTAGCAAACAAGCAAGAAGGAGGGGGTGGAAGAACAATGGGGAAAAATCAAAACTGCCATCACAGAGGCAACAAGCCTTTGTGTACAGCAAATCAATGAAACAAAATCAAGGAAAAAGCCACTATGGTTCTCAAAAGAGGTGGCAGGGAAGGCTAAGGAGTAAAGGATAGCATTCAGGAAATGTAAGGGAACACAGAAGGAGCAGGACACAGAACTATATCAGTTAAAGCAGAAGGAGGCAGGGAAGGCAGTCAGAATAGCAAAGGCCCAAACTGAGGAAAAGACAGCCAACTCTATTAAGAAGGGGAATAAAACCTAGGTATATTAAGGAGCGAAGAAAGGCCAAGGGAGAGATACTGAAGCTTAATAAAAGGGAGGGAATGTGGGCAGAGGGTGACAGTGAAAAGTAGGGATACAGAATGCATACTTCTTCTCAGTATTCACAAAAAGAAGAGGGGGGGGGAGGTATCTGAACCAAACAACAGAAACACTCTGGATAGGGGGGTTGATACCAGTCCATTCACAGAAGAAAGGGTTCTGAAAGAACTCTTAAAACTGAAGGTGGGGGGGCGCTAATGAGCAGCTAACTGAGAGGTTGCATTTCCCGCTAGCTCTGATGAGATAGCCAAAAAATAAAGATTAATAAACAGAATTTTCCACCCCGGAGTAAATAAAACGGTGGTCTCGGGTGACGGAGGGTGTAATGGATGAGTATTTGACCTCGATGCCTTCTAAAAGTCAGCTGGCGACTGGGAAAACCAGAAAAAAGGGGATGGCGGGCCCAGGAGGAGAAAATGCAGGCCTGGTTTCGCTTTTGGCGGCAGAGGTGGCGGCTCTGGGGAAGGAGCTTACAGGGCAGGTAATTGCAGCCCTAGAACTGTGTTTGACAAAGCTTGAGGACAAGTTGGATGGAAAACTGAAGGAGATCCTGGAGCAGCAGGTGCAACAGAGCACTCGGCTGACTGAGGCCGAAGAAAGAATTTCCAGACTGGAGGACGAAGTGTTAACAGTCCCAGGGCAAGTTCGTGCTTTGCAGAGGGAGCTGGAGGAGTTTAAGGAGGCCTACGATTACCAAGAAAATTATCATCGACGGTTAAACTTGTGTCTCAGGGGGCTCCCTGAGTGACTGGAGGGAAAGGATGCCCTTGATTTTTGCAGCAGAGTATTACCTGAATTGCTGGGGCTGAAAATGAAAAATGGCAAGGTTAAATTAGAGCGTGCACGTCGGGCGGTAATGCCACGACCTGCGGTGGATCAGCCCCCACGCCAGATAATTGTGCGCTTTCACAACTTCCAGGACCGAGAAGCATTATTGAAGGCCTACAGATCCCAGGATACCCTGAGCTACGAGGGCCATATATTATTCCTCTCGCAGGACTACTCAGCTTGTCTGTTGAAAAAAAGGAAGGCCTTCAATGGGCTGATGGCACAGTTGAGGAGTCTTAAGGTGGAAAACTTTCTGGTATATCCTGCCACACTCAGAATCAAACATGAGGGAGCGACCTACTCCTTCTGGGAGCTTGAGAAAGCAGAGGAGTTTGTAAAGGGCCTGAAGAGAAGAGTGAGCTGAACGGCTGTGGGGAGATATAAAGAATTAGAAGGTTGGCTATAAGAGGTCTGGACTCAATTGTTCTGGTGGTGTGCTGATTTTACGACTATCGATTATGGACTGAATTATGGTGAGAGTGTTTCTTGTTCCTGGTTGGTGCCGTTGCACCACTTTTACCCGAGGAGGGCAGATCCTGGAGGAGATGATGGTTGGCTCAGGCATGGTGGAAGAATTGTGGATTAGAGGGACCTGAGCAGTTAGAAGTCTGCACTCTGATGTGTGTTCCCTTTCGCTTTCATGGAGGGCTCTCTCTTATAGACTGGCAGTGTGTGAGAGCTCAGATGGAGACCTGAGGATCATGGAGATGAGGAGAGTTCTAACACTGGTGAGGTAGGAGGCGGGGAGGGCTAGCATGTGTTTTTGATGGCGGCCTAGCCCCCGTGTCCCCTCTGATACTATCAGTTCATGATGTGTCCATCTGCTGTTGCTGATTAGGGCATGGGGAGTATGTTTATGGGGGTGGGTTGGGGAGACGGACTGTGCATATGGCTGGAGGGGATGGGGGCTGGGGAGATCTGGGGGGTTTTGTTGGGGGAGGTAAAGGCACGACAGTCTGGAGCGGGGGTTTGGGATGGCCTAAAAGCCTGGGTTTTAGGGTCATGATTAGAACCCTCACTGGGTCATGTGGCTAGGAGCCTCTTCGGGATATTTTGAAAGGTGAAGGCCGTGGTGATGGGGGGGAGGATCGCAAGAGGCGGAGAGTGAATTGGAGGGCGATATGTAGGTGGGTTTTCCTTTTTTTTTGGTCTGATGGATGTAAGCACTGGATGCTGTGCGATACTCATGTCGGCAGATTCGGGGTGTGGGATTGGTAGAAAAGGTTGGGGTAATGAGACCATAGATAGGGAGGTTAGTGGTAGGGGAAGGGAACAGGCGCTGACCGGAGTGGTGTCGGGATGGAGATAAAGGGAGCATGGAGGCGGTCGAGCCTGCTCAAGGGAGGAATTCTGGGGGGCCTTGACAATAAGCGGATAACTGGGATAGAAGTGAGATAAGGGCTGGGGTGAATAGGAGATATCCGGTGGGACAGTCAGATTGGGGGAGAGGGTGCACCGGGGGGGGACTCATGAGATAAGAGCGAAGTAGGTGGGATATTGCTCATGCTCGGGATGGAGATTAATGGAAACCTCAGGAGTGGGATAGTTCCAGAAGGGGAAATCTGGCTGGTGGTGGGAGCGGCGGGACGTGCATCTCGGTCATGGTGGAGCAGTGTTCGTTCTTCATTGTCTTTAAATCTACACTTGTGCTATGTTAGCAATTAGTGTTGTAGGAGGAAGGTGGAAGAGGAGGGGTTACAAGGGAGGGTGAAGGGAGGAGCAGGAAGGGGTGGGATTGGAGGAGGGGTTCGGGGGGGTTAGTTATAAATGTTAGAATAGATAGTTCACTGATTGTTTTTGTTAGTAGTGTAATCACCTGGTTGTACCTCAATTGTGACAGTTGAGTGTGCAGAAATCAAGGAAAGTACATGAAGGTACATGTGAGATATACGAAAGCTTGGAAGTATGTAATGCAATGTCGAGTGACAATGTCCCTTAAAAATGTAAAGCTTCATAGGACGAGATGGGTGACCCAGCCAATTTAAACGTTATATCTTGGAATGTTAAGGGTATCACAAGCCCAGTGAAGAGACGCACTTTTCTGCGCAGAGATAAGGGGCACAGGTGGCAATGCTGCAAGGGCGCATTTGACGAACTTGGAGCATGCCAAATTAGTGCAAAGTGGGTTGGGAAATGTTTAGCGACCTCTTATTCCTCGCATAAAGGGGTAGCAATACTCTTACATAAGAATTTGCTCTTGAAGTGAAAAGAGTAGTGAGAGACCCTAAGGAGGGCAGATACATCTTTGTCACTGGAGTCTGGAGAGGGGAGACACTTACTTTTGGTTGTGTCTATGCACCGGCAGTGTATGACCCGGTTTTCTATTCCTCTTTGCTGGGCCTGCTTGTTAGGGAGCAATTTCCGGGGCTCATTATAGGAGGGGATTTTAATTGGACTATGGACGTGAAGATGGATCATTCAGAGGGTAAGGGGCGGGAGACGGAGGCTATGGGGCAGTGGAAAATTGGAATCGCAGATCTAGACATGGTGGATGGTTGGAGGGCGGTTAACCCCACTGGGCGGGAGTATACGTTTTACTCTAACCCCCATAAGACTTGGTCCCAGTTAGATTACTTTTTTCTACCTAGAAGCTGGGTGGGAAGGATAAAAGAGATAAGTCACAGCCCCATTTTCATCTCGGATCACGCTATGGTCATGTTGTGTATTGTGGGAGGGGGGGTGAGAGTAGGTCTTCAACCTGGAGATTTCCTACATACTTAGCCAAGGACCATGCGTTCAGGGAATACTTGGAAGAACAATGGAAGCTTTATGAAGAGGTGAATGATACGGGAGAGGTGTCCAGTGCCATCTTATGGGAGGCGGGTAAGGCCTATATGCGGGGGGCCATAATAGCCTATGTGGCCAAGATTAAAAAACAGAAAAGCGGTAAAAGGAAAGAATTAGAAAGGCAAGTGAAAGAGCTGGAGAAGCGAGTAGGTGGAGGAGAAAAGGGAGAAGCCTCCAAGATGTTGACAGTGGCGAGGGAGGCCCTTAATTCTCTCTTAAGAGAAGAAGCAGGGAAGGCTTGGTTCTTTTGCCAGAGAAGGGTCTTGAGTGGGGGAATAAGCCTGGACCCACGTTAATAAGGCTGATGAAGGGGGGGGGCAGATGCCCAACTAGGATCTTGTGGATTAAGGGAGAGGGGGGGCAAGTCATTACAAGCTCAAAGGATATAGCAGAGCGTTTTGGGAGTTTTTATGAAAAATTATATAGGGCAGAATATACAGGGCAGGAAGAGCATATTTGGGAGTTTTTGAGTGGGGTACCTTTGCAGAGGATTACAGATGAGCAGAGGGAGGTGCTGAGTCAGCCCATATCAAGGCAGGAAATTCTGGCGCCATACAGAAGCTGCAGGAGGAAGGCCAGTGGGCCCGATGGCTTTCCTGTCGAGTATTACAGGATCTTGGGGGGGCAAATGGCGGATGTGCCTGAAGAAGGCATTTGAAAGGGGGGAGGAGGGGCAGGTCCCGGTACTGTCTGACTCATGCTATGAAGCTAATATTTGCCTAATACATAAAGGAGGTCAGGATGAGCTCGAATGTTCCTCCTATCGACCAATCTCCCTTCTCAATGTTGATATGAAGATCCTGGCCAAGGTACTTGCCACCCGTTTAGAGAATATCCTGCCGGAGGTGGTTCACCCAGATCAGACCGGGTTTATTAAGGGGCGGCAGTCCTACCATAATGTTCGTAGGCTGTTAAATATTGTATGGAGGGCTGGACAGGCTGGCACCAAGATGGGGGTGATCTCGTTGGACGCTGAAAAAGCATTCGACAGGGTGGAATGGGACTATTTGTTCAAGGTGATGACCCGGTTTGGTCTGGGGGACCTGTTTATAGGGTGGGTCAGGGCCATGTACCAAAAGCCGAGCGCATAGGTGACGGTGAATGGGTGCCTGTCTATGAAGTTCAGTCTGGGTAGGGGGACAAGGCAGGGGTGTCCTCTGTCCCCTCTGCTATTTGCCCTGGTGATTGAACTGCTAGCGTCAGCGATACGCCAGCATGAGGGCGTGGTGGGAGTGAGTGATGGGGAAGGAAGAGTGCATAAGGTGGCGCTTTATGCTGATGATATACTACTATTTTTAGGGGACATCAGTGGCTCTATGGGATGCCTAATGGATATAATTGAAAAGGATTCTCTGGGTATAAGATTAATGTGAGGAAATCTGAAGTTATGGGGTTCCCAGAAGTTGGTCCGGAGGTAAGGCAGAGGGGATTCAGAATTGTCAGGTCGGATTTCAAATATCTTGGGGTACATATCGGGTGGAGGTGGGAGAAGTTATATAAGTTGAACTATCACCCTATGATAAATTTGGTGTTGGCAGACTTAAAGAGATGGATGCAATTACCAGTATCCTGGATAGGAAGAATAAATCTTATAAAAATGAACATTATCCGCCATATCCTATACCCTATGCAAATGTTACAGTTGAGGCTCTCGCTGAGGGATATGAAATGGTTAGAGAGAGGGTTCACGGACTTCATTTGGCAGGGGAAAAAGCCCAGAATAAGTTTAGCAAGGCTCAAGGCAGATAGAAATAGATGTGGGCTTAGTTTCCCGGATTTAGGGGCGTACTATAGGGCAGTGCAAATCTGGGGAGTAGCAGATTGGGTCCACAAGCCTGAAGTGGCTAGCTGGATAGGCCTGGAACAGGAAGGGACCCCTGGGAGACTCACAGCATACCTCCGTAGTAGGGGGCTGCGAGCATATAGGGATTCGGGCAGGGGTAACCCATTAGTCCGGGAGATGCTGGAGGCATGGCACCATTTTTGGTGACAGAAGGGGGTGGCCCAGAGGGAGACTGTCCTACTCCCAATTGAGATGAACCCCTTCTTTCTCCCTGGGATGGAGGATAGGGGGTTCCTGGAATGGGAGAAAGGGGGGGTGGTGTGTATGGGGATACTGTTGGAGAAGGGGGAGTTGAGTGATTTTAACAAGGTTAGGCGGGAAATAGGTTTGGGGGCCTCCCATCTATTTCGATATCTGCAGCTGAAAGCATATGTAGGGCGACTGGGCATAGGGGGAAGGGGGAGGCTGCATCCAAATAGAATGGAGCAGATGGTACGTCAGGCTAGGAAAGACATAAAAGGGTTTGTTGGAAAAATAGTTAAACAGGATAAGCAGAACCTACCAGACCTGAGGGGTCCTACGAAGGCCTTGTGGGAAAGGGATCTAGGGCTGCGGATATCGGAGGGAAACTGGGACTTGGTGCTAGGTATGCCGGAGGGAATTATGATATGTAATAAATTTAAGGAAGCTTTCTATAAGTTTTTATACAGAATCTATTGGCCCCAGTGGCTGTGCATCGGCACATCCTGCTGTGTCGCCCGAACTGTAGAAGGTGTGGTAGAGGATTGGGCACCTTCTTCCATTGCTTCTGGACGTGCCCGGTTCTGATAAGGTATTGGGGATGGGGTGATCCAGGAGGTGAATAAGGGGATGGGGGGAAGATTGGTCCGTGATCCTTTAATCTGCCTATTCAGGGTGGAAACAATAGAAGGGGAAGAAGAGTGGCAACTATTACCTAGATGGGCAAGGGTGTCGTTGGTTTTGGCTAGGCACTGCATTCAGAATACCTGGGTTTCTGGGAGTGGGCCTACGCTGACTGACTGGCGGAAGTTAGTTATACGCACACTGGCTTTAGAGAGGCTCACATGGATAGTGAGAGATAGGGAGGAGGTGTTCTTAAGGGACTGGGCCCCCTTTATGGCGACTCTGAGCCTGTCTGAAAATTTAATGCTCTGCTCAGGGTATTGGATAGGTATAGGGATACCCCCAGTTGGGGGGATGGCTAAAGGGGAGGATCAACGGTTAAGCCTTGGTATAGTAGGTGTCCTTTTCGGTGGTTCTAACATTCCAGTGTAATATAAATAGATGGAGGCCGGATGTTTGTTGTTTGCTTCCTGCATTGCATATAATAATGGGTAGTCATCTGGGGAGCTTTGAATGCATAGATGATGAAGGGATAATACTGCACACTCGACTGTATCTTATCTTATCTCATCTTAGTAAATCGAATGTATTGTAGTAAATGGAATGTGTATGATGTATTGTGGGGTTAACCGGGGTTTTTTTTTGTGTGTTTGTAACTGTATTTGTCTCCTGTTGTACGTAGTATGTATAAGCTGTTTTTTTTTGTGTTAGAAAACTGTTAATAAACAGAATATTCAAAAAAAAAAAAAAAAACTGAAGGTGAGCAAAGCAATGTGGCCTGATGGGATTCATCACAGAATTCTAAAAGAACTAAGGGGAGAACTAGTGACACCACTGACTACCCTCTTTAATAAATCATGGGAGGATGGGGTGGTAACTGAGGACTGGAGGAGGGCAGATGTGATTCCACTTCACAAAAGTGGGTGCAAGGCAGAGGCAGGAAACTACAGACCTGTCAGTTTGACCTCAGTGGTAGGGACAATGATGGAATCACTTCTGAAGAAAAGAATTGTTGAGTACCTAGAGGCCAGCAGGGCACAGGACCCAAGGCAACATGGATTCACAGTGGGAAGGTCATGTCAGACGAATCTAATAGATTTCTTTGACAGGGTGATCAAAGTAGTAGACCAGGGAGGGGCTGTGGACATGGCCTACCTATACTTTGGCAAGGCATTTGACACAGTCCCACACAAAAGATTAATAAACAAATTAGCCAGCTGGGAGTGGGTCCCAAGGTGGTAGCCTGGGTAAACAATTGGCTGGACAATAGGATATAGAAGGTAATAGTATACGGAGTCCACTCTGAAGAAATGGGGTTACTAGCGGGATACTGCAGGGTTCAGTACTGGGACCGGTCCGCTTTAATGTCTTTATAAGTGACATTGCGGAAGGACTGGAAGAAATGTATGTCCCTTTGCAGATGACACAAAGATCTGCAACAGGGTTGATACACAAGGTGGGGTGGAAAGAATGAGAAGGGACTTGGCAAGGTTGAAGGAATGGTCAAATGTATGGCAGCTTAGATTCAACACAAAGAAGTGCAAAGTAATGCACTTGGGAAATAATAACCAAGGGGAAGAGTACACAATGGTGGGTGAGACACTAACAGCAACAAAAATGGAAAGGGACCTGGGGGTAGTCATATCAGATGACAAAAAGGTGGGCAAGCAATGTGAGAAAGCAGTAAGGAGGGCTGGGGGGATACTGGGATGCATAGGGAGAGGCATCACCAGTAGAAAACAAGAAGTTGTTGTCCCTCTGTACAGCCAGTTGGTGAGACCCCATCTGGAGTGCTGAGTGCAGTTCTGGAGACCCCATCTCTGCAAGGACATAGACAGTATGGAGGCTGTCCAGAGGAGGGCAACTAAAATGGTGCAGGGTCTGCACCAGAAGCCATACAAAAAGAGACTAAAGCAGCTTAATATGTATACCCTCGAGGAAAGGAGGGAGAGGGGGGCATGCTAGAAATGTTCAAGTATCTCAAGGGACTCAACAAAGTCCAAGTGGGCAGCGTCTTTCTGAAAAAGAGATGTGCCAGAACAAGGGGACAATTTGAAGATAGAGGAGGGATGGCTCAGAGGTAATGTGAGGAAGGTATTTTTCACGGAGAGGGTTGTGGATGCATGGAAGGGCCTTCCTGAGGAGGATGTGAGTGTAAAACAGTGGGGGAATTCAAGAATGCATGATACAGACATAAGACAATTCTAGTGGGGGGTATGAGAAAGTAGGCTGTTCGTTAACTAGGATCTGCAGCTTATCCATTAGGTAGGAAACTGGGTAGACTAGGTGGGCCAAGCGGTCCTTATCTGCATCAGATTCTATGTTTCTGTGTAACTTCTATGTTTCTATGTAATCAATGGTTAGATGATGTGTTTAGACCAATGATAGTATTAAGACTCTGAATCCCATTTTGCAAACTGAGTTTATAAATCCTGGGCCTCATTGTCAGTCAGTAAGAGTAGTAGTGCTAAACGGGGGAATACTGGTCACCATGTTGCATTGCCACATTTTTGTGCTGTAAACAATAGAAGGCACTTGTTGCAATGGGGAGTAGACCCTCTCCTTCCCCCAGAAAGACATTTGCCAATCCATATGTTAGAGGATACAAATGGGCCTTGCACCTTCTAACATGCTATTTAGTGATTACAACCAGTTTGCAGTATGTCATTGCTCCAAGGACATGCAGCAATGCCATACTGCAGCTGGCAATGAACAGGTATCCAACCTGGCTGTCTCCCCCTCCCTAGCCCCCTTATAATTAGGGCCCCAATGGGGCAGTGATTCCTCTATTCTGCTGGCCTGACTTCCTTCCAGAACAGTGGTCCCCCAAAGTCATTCATTCAGCAGTACAACCCCCAGGTATTCCAGTGATAATCCTTCAGCCCCTGCCCCCCAATAGTGCAGCATCCGCTGGAGCCATTCCAAGAATAGTCCTTCTGCCAACCTTGTTTTAGCACTGCAGCACCCCTTGCCACAGTGTAATTGTCCTTAAGCACAGTGGGGAAGGAATGCCATGCCTTTTTGAATGGCCCTGTGGGCTATTTACATAATGGTTCCCCTCCACTTTCCACAATGTTGCAATGCCATGTGCAGTAACATAGGATGAGGACATGATCTTCGTTGGGCACTGTGATAGGACTGTAAAGTCACAGGTGGCACAAAGTGGTCACAGTTATCACTCAGTGCCACTGTTTGTGACTGACACTGGGACCCCATATTTGAGATTGAGTCTGGATCTTGTATTTCTTAAAACAGAAAAAAACAGCAGTAATAATCATTTAAATGTTACCTTCTTTTTGGAAGGAGCAGTTTATTTGGGTGTATTTTGCCCCCTAGCTTACACTGACCATTTTTCCACTGGTACACAGTGGCTTTTAATTTTTTGAGCCTATACAAGTCTTTTATGCATGTGTGCAGTGCATTTACCTGTATATGTACCTGCTTAAGCACGCAGTAGTTAAATTCATTAACACTTTCATGATATTTCTTGACCAGGATAGTTATCTACACATGAACAACATATTCCCTTACCTTTGTACTGTATCAGTGGTTTGCCCAGTAGTTAAATACATTATTAACTTTCTGAACCAGCACAAGTATGTGCACATTGCCTTTTTCCTGCTGGCAGCACACAGTAGTTAAGTACAGTATTGTGACTGATGGATAAAAGTTCAAAAAATAAGTATCAGCATATGATCTGCAGGATAACCCCCACTGAAGTAATAAATTTAAAATGGCACACAACACTGCTACTGGCAAGGAAAACGTATGTAGATACCATAACAGATAATGCAGGAACTAGCATAGCACTGGAAGTCATCCGACCGCTTAAGGATTACATGAGAATCTGAACCAAAAATTCCACCCAGTTTGTGTATCCAATACACATCACAAGGATGGGCATGGATATCCTTTCGGAACTTGATAAGATAGTGCTGCGAGTGAGTGCAGTTTAGGTATTTATGGAAATTTAACTTGTAGTTTCCAGTTCTTTCACATTGAGATCTTTGAAACAGAGAGCAAAGTTCAGTTGCCATGACTTATTTTTGGGCTCCATTTAGTTAAAGTGCCCTGTCTGCGGTGCCCTTCTATCTAGTCACCCGTGATGCCTTAAGATAAATAAAATAATAGAAACTTAGATACACAGAAAACATCAGCAGAAAAAGGCCATCGGTCCATCCAGTCTGCCCTATTTTATCATTATTTACCCCAGGACCTAATGTCTAGTCAGGACTTTTGCCCTCACCTCCCTCTTGCCACCACTCTACTGCCTTCCCTCCAAATAACTATTAATTCTTTTACATGATCCCAGCAATGTTTAAGCTTTCTTTTTGAGAACCTTTACCTCTTTAAGAAAAGGATCCACCATTTGATTGCTTTCATTTTGCTTTATTTTCTTTTACCTTTTTTTCTTCAATAAGATATAGATGATATCCTTTTATTATTTCTTCAAATTGTTTTAATAAAGTTAAAGTTTCAGGACTTCATATTGTCCCTACATTTCACCTCAATAAAACAAACTAGCTTGAAAAATTGGAATATCTTACAAACTACAGAACAAGGCAATGAAATATTTTCACAAAAACCTTGGATTACAGCAAGAAGGACCAAAAATGTGAAGAATTTTCTTGTAAAGCTACAGCATTGGAAACCAGATCCACCACCTACAACTTGGTTGAGCAGAGATATAAAAGGCTGCTACATTTGTGGAAACTGTGTTCATTGTAATAATTGTCAGAAAACAAAATACATTAAAAGCACATGCCAGGAGAAAACACATGAAATTAGAGATTTCATTACATGCAGCTCAGATCATGTGATTTACTGTATTATATGTCCATGTTCTAAATATTACATTGGACAAACTTCAAGATCATTGAAAACAAGGATAACTGAACATAAAAGCAAAATAAGATGCCAAGATCCAAAATCCACTGTAGGCGCCACTTCTTCTCATACCCTCACAAATTTCAACCTTGAAATTCGTGGGAATAGAGAAAGTGAAGAAACCAGCAGATGGAAGTAACTGGGACACATTATTATTAAGAAGGGAGGCTTGGTGGATATTTACTTTGAAAACATACAAAAGTAGATACGGACTAAATGAGAGCTTAAATTGGTCAATGATTATTTAAAGTAAGTAGTAAAAATATAGAATAAGCATGTTTTTAAACAACAAAGGAACACGAAAGAACATGAGGGTTGAAATTGTTCTTTAAAATGAAACATCAGCTTTTTCCTTACTGTTGATCAAATCCCTCTCCCCTTCCCCCTCCATAGTTGTTTTTTTTATAACAGCTTAGATAAAAATGCTCAAAAGAAGATTATTTGCAATTGTAAAAAAACTTAAGAGACAAGGATGTAATAAATCTTTACAATAAATAAAAATTAGAACAAGATCAATAATGTAATTTAGATTTAAAATAGGAAGGTCAATTTGATGACCCTGAGCAGGCTAGTACTCAACATTTTTCTCTCCCAACATCCCTCCCTTGCCCAGTATCTCCTAGACTCCAGAAAAGAGCTTTGAAATCATCCCACGCTTATTTGAGCTTTCAGATTATTCACCCAATTAAATAAGTTTAGTAGCCAAAAAGCTTATTGAAGGAGGGACCACATTAAGCTCTACATGAGCTATTTGTGGTTTCTTTAACAAGATCAAGCTGCGGGAGACAGTCACAATTTGTGACGTCATCACGCTGCACTCACTAAGTGAAACCTGTGGCTCTGCCTCCTTCAACACTGCAAGGAGAAGCAGTTGTTAGTGAACACACCGACTTGGCATTTCAGATAATGGCATTGTTCAGCGCGGAGCAGTAAAGTTTCTTTAAAGTCCTTAAAACACAAATAAAGCCTTATTGGACTATTTTTCTGACCCAGCAGACTGAGAGAATCACCACAACCTAAGATTCAGGTAAAATCTAGTTAAAATAAAAACAGTTAAGGACAAAACTTTACTTCGAAAAGGAAAGCAAATACAAGAAAAAACTTAGCATACTTTTCATTTTTTTTAGGTCGAGTGAATCTACAAATATTAATTGAAAGCCTGGAGGTGATTTTTTCAAGAAATCACTAAAGGCCAGCCCGGTGGCACGGAGGGCTGAGGCACTGGACACCACACCTCGTGCCATGCCAGTGACCCGTGTTTGGGAGCGAGCGCGAGTCGCTGGGGGCTGGCAGGGGAAGAGAGGGATTGAGCATCTGACGGACAGCTATTCCTCCTCCTCCGGGGAAGGGGGTTCACAATGGTCGGTGCCCAACTGCCCCCTGGCGGAGACTGGGGGTTGGGATGCATGCTGTACACTGGGGCAGAGTCGGGGGTAGAAGCCTGGATGGGGACGCATGCAGATGCATGCACACTCATGCCCGATGGTGTCATTGCATGCCTCCAACTCAGGGGAACAGAACAGGGAAAATGGTGGCACCTACCACAGCTTGATGGCCATCCGTGAGTGTTCGCTGGGCACTGGCACCCGAACTGGATCCATTGTGGTGGGGAGTTAGGGGGCTCCCTGCCACCTTGCTGCAGGGGGTAAGCCACAGGGGTTACTGGGTGCCAGCGGTCCCGGTCGAGATGGACGGCGGATGGACCCCACAGTGGTAGGATGTGAGGCCACGGGGGTGCATTAAGGTTGCCACAGGAGGATAAATACCATATAAAAAAAAAAAAAAAACACTTAAGGTGTGAAATTATGGCACGAGTGGCTAAACTGCAAGACAAATATAAATAACAAGTATGCAGTAGCATAGAGCTTTTTGCTCATATTTCAAGAAACAATAAGAGCTTTAAAAATAAGAAGTTTAGCATCTCTTTAAACAGTTAAGAAGCCATATAATGCTAATTACTAGGTGTTTTTGAGTATATTTGAATAAACACGGATAGTTTCACAGTGATATACAAGGGTAGACACCCCCCCATTATAAGTCCTCCAAGCAAAATAAGAGTATTTTCAAGTGGACATGAATCTATACAGTAAAACAAAAAATGCTTTTGTCCTTACAGTATTGAATGAGAATTGTGGTATTTTTAAGAAAAGGTATTTGGTGAATCAATGATGCAGGTATGTTCCTCCTGCATTTTTAAATGATGCAAATACCATGAATAGACAAATATGCTGACAATTTGAATTCTCAGATATTCTTATTTTCTTTTGTAGCTTCATGGTTCTGATGAAGGGACAATATGAAGTCCTGAAACGTTAACTTTATTAAAAAATTTGAAGCGTTTGAAGAAATAATAAAAGGATATCACCTATATCTTATCGAAGAAAAAAAGATAAAAGAAAATAAAGCAAAATGAAAGAAATCAAAAGGTGGATCCTTTTCTTAAAGAGGTAGAGGTTCTCAAAAAGAAAAGTTCAAGTTCAAATACTGGATCTTTGAGTCACTCCCCCTAATTTGAATATTCACATGAAGTAAGTGAGTTCAGTTTCAGGAATAGGAGGAGCGGACAGCTTAAGTTTGGTTTGAGTACCCAGCAATGTTTAAGCCATTAATGGTTCCTGCACCCACCACCTCTGCTGATAAGCTGGTCTACAGCTCAACTAGTCTCTCTCTATAAATAAAAACTTTCTCACATCTCTCCTGAATCTCCCTCTGCTAGCTTCCACTCGTGTACACACAATCTTGACTACCCAGTCTTGCTGAATATTTCCTAACAATCCACCTTATTTATTCCTTTTAGGAACTCGAAGGTCTCTATCACATCTCTCCTCTCTCTTCACAATGGGCAGATTGGGTGGGCCACAGGCCTTTATCTGCTGACAGTATCTGTGTATGTACAGTATGTGTCTTCAGTTCGCCAGTGAGTACATATTCAGGGCATTCTCGTAGGATCTGCCCTGCTGGCCATGAATGTTGGCTCTACGTGTATCTATACTACTGCTCATAGATGGCTCCTTTGATTAGACAGACCCTACATTGGATAGCTCAGATAATGCCAATATCTAGTCCAATACATCAGACTGGATAATCCAGATTCTAGTCATATTTCTGATCTAATGGTTAATCCATTTGGTTTATCTAATAGCAAGAATGGATAAGGTGCTCTCAGTGGTTCCATGTCATAATAGCAAAAGCAAAACAGTGAGAGCTGTTATGGCGAGTGTATACTGCCGAAAAGCAAATCAGCGATATACACTTTAAGGCAACCCAACTTCTGGATTTACAAAGAGTGTTTTTGCGAGGGGGGGGGCTTTGCCCCCTGCACTCCCTGAATTAGGATTCTCAACTCGGAGAGTGCGTGTTGAGGGGGCGAGGCAACATCTAGATTAAGAAAATATTAAATGCACAGCTGAGGCAAAATCCAACCCACACTGGTCTTGAACCCAGTACCTGTTCTGCCAGGTGGCCTCCCACCACCATTCCACATGGCTAGCTCGGCAGCAGCAGGTACTCCAGTCCCTGAAAACCCCTTCCCTGTCCCTCCCCTCCCCTTCCCCTTGCTATTCCCCCCTTCCGTTCGCCCTTCCCCATATTCACTGTTGCATACCTTTGCTATTCTGCAGGGTAGCCCACCATAAAAGTACTCAAAATGATTCGCTATATTTCTAGTCACTCATTTTGGGTCTCTCTTATGACATGCTATGCTCTTGGTTCATCACTAACAAATGTATACAATACAACTGAGAAAATCCCCCCAATAACTAAAAGCTTGGGGAAGCAAGAATTATACCTCACAACTGTCTCACATTAGGAGCAGCAGAGTCTCATGTTATCACTCAGAAGCCCTTCATTACAAATTAGTAGTGTACCATCTCTCATTCTATGGTATCATTTCAAAGAAGTTAGAGTAACAAGCTATGAATGAGCTTGGTGCATCCAGCAGACCTGGATTTGATTCCCACAACCTCCACTTGCATACTGTGTGACTCTGAACAAGTCACTTAACCTCACCAGTTCTCTCGGGTCACCCCTGAAAACAGGCACTTGTGCCTAGTGGGCCTTACCTGGTTACATAAAAGATAAAAAATAAATAAAGAAAATAAACTGTAATCTTTATTGCTCACTGAACAACACACCACGTGAACTTAAAAATGCAACTTCACACAGCATTTCACACAGTAGCTCTAAGATTTGTTCTTGTGTTTCCACATTTGCCTCATTTCCTCATAGTTTGAAGAACTGCATCCCGCATTTGAGTGATGAAAATTTGAGAGGTACAATATGGCAGTAATGCCTTTATTCACCACCCAGAAAGCAAGTAGTAGACTTTACTGCAGGGACTGAATAATGTAATAGTTATTGCATGGACAACCTGACTCATTTATTTGACCTGGATGAAGTACATTAGGGCCACAATGCTGGGCAACTATAAAAGAATGAATGTGAGAGACAGAGAAACAGAAAAAACAGACAGAACTGTCCCTGTTATTCATTCTAATGCACGTATCAGTAATGCCTTCATTTTGATTGGTTTGTTTTGGAGCCCCTTTCTGCTATGATTAAAGTGACGGACTACGGTCTCTTAATGCCCTATGGACTTCTTACACTAAGAAAAACCCCTTGGAATTCTATTAACAACACATTAATTAATGAAAGGTTCCATAACGGTAATGGTCCCCGTCCTTTGGTAGTGGAGGGGGCATTTTGCCATCCAGTAATGTTATATCATCCCAGGGAGTGACAAAGACAGAGAGAGAGAGCATTCCCAGATGACAGTGCCAGCTTACTTGGAACTTACTGCTCTGAACTAATATGGGTAGTTCCACTATCCAGACACGTAGTCAACAGTACAGATGTAAACAAAGAATATGTGCCGGTCCTGTGTTCACGGTACTTCAATCTGCTTTCTCTCTCTCTCTCTCTCTCACTCTCTCTCTCTCACTGTGTCTCATTTCCATATAAATGGAAGCAGCTAACACTGATAATAACATTCCCTTCCAAATGAACAACAAGCTCCATATCTTTTTGCTACATGCTTTTTATTCTGTTATTTTCCCCTATCTTTGATGCACAGAGCTGGGCAAATAATGTCCCTTTCTATGTTTAGTTTAGAACATACAGCACTGAAGCAATTAACTTTGGATGATATGAGAAGCAACAAATTGAAAACGTGCAAGCCACAGGCAATACAGTCTGATCTTTTGCAACAATCAGATCAGCACTAAAGGCTTTAAAATTTACTTTTTTTTCTTTAACCCCGCAAGGTAAAGTGTTTCTCATAATGTACCACCACTTGAGCACTTCACTTCACTGCCTGGCACTCTTGGCTGTACTTTCCCCTGCACTGCTGGAGTGATGCAGGTTGTCCAAATGTAAATAGCACAAAACTAAATAAATAATAATAAATACAGGGTGTGCCAGGCACTTAAAAGTCACTGAAATATGTATTCCACAAGAAAAAGAAGAGACAAAGTCGACTCCCCCAAAACAGTTGACTACAGCATGTTCAATAATTAAACAAAACATATGCCCAAATTCAAACTCTCAAACCTGTCAGAATGGTCTAATTACATCAACAGCAGGGTTGGATTTTCACGAATGCTTATGATCGTGCCATAATTATACTACTTGCAACATAACAGACTTCATAAAATGTAATCTAACTTCATGTTGCAAGTGTCACAGTTGTGTATCAGAAATGACGTATGCATAAAAAAATGACATATGCATAATTTTTATGCTATAAAGTGAGCAAAGTGTCCCAAATGCATCACAATATTTGAAAATCACACACAAACATTTTGGAACATTTGCAATGGGGCACAAGGGAAGGGATTGTGAGGTTAAGTAGGATGGAGGGGGGCTGTGAAGATGAGAATCAGGAAAAAGCAAATGTCCTCAGCAGATACTTCTGTTCAGCCTTCACATTGGAAGGGGAGGTGATGGACCACATAAAAGCAGTAGGAGCATTGGGGGGGAGGGGGATAGACACAAGATTCAGATTTCACCAAAGTTGGAATTTTAGAAAAAATTGCAAGATTTATGAAACTTCGCAACATTTTCACTAAATCAGAATTCGTATGTGCCTCAGCAAGTGAGTGGAACAGGTGACTGGCATCTTAGGCATTGGCAAGCATCAGAACAAGGAAGCAGGGAATCAGGGGACTGCTTCTCAAGTACTGTGAATGGTGTGATTCAAAATAAGGATGGCTGCGGAATCAAACCACACAAGGGTGAGGGTCCTGGACTTCAGGAAGGCATATTTTATAAAGATGAGTGAATGACTCAGGGGTTGCCTGGCGGGGGGGGGTGGCCTGGATGGGGTGGAGGAACAGTGGGTGATGCTAAAAGGGAGCATAGTAAAGGCAACAAACCTCTGCATCAAACAAGTGAGCAAAAGCAAGAGGAAAAAGGGACCACTATGGTTCTCAAAAAAGGTGTCTGAAAAGGTAAAGGCTAAAAGTGTAATATTCAGAAGGTATAAAGAGATACAGAGGGAGGAGGATAGGAAGCTGATCAGGGGAAAAAGATGGAAGCAGGGAAAGCAGTAAGGAAAGCAAAGGTGCAAATTGAAAAGATAATAGCCCAGGAGCTAATAAAGGGGAAAAACTTTTTTATGTACGTGAAAAGAGGAAGACCAGGGGTGGGATTGTAAGGTTAAAAAGGGGAGTGGGGGACTGTGCAGAGGGAGACAAGAACAAAACAGACTTCCTGAATAAATTCTTTTGTTCAGTGTTCACAGAGGAAGGAGAAGGTGAAGGCCACAAAAAAGTAACAGAAACTTTGAATGGAGGGAAGTTGACACTAATCCTTTTTTGTAGGAGAGAGACCTGAAGGGACTCGCTAATCTGAAGGTGGACAAAGCAATAGGGCAAGAGGGGGTGCATCCAGGAGTATTGAGGGAGCATAGGGAAATACTGGCTGTACCTCTGATGCTTCTGTCTAATAGCTCACTAGAAACAGGGGTGATTCTGAAGGACTGGAGGAGGGTGGATGTGGTCCTAACATAGAAACATAGAAACATGGACTTTGTCAGCAGATAAGGACCGCTTGGCCCACCAAGTCTGCCCACATATCTTACTACACAAAAGTGGTAGCAGGGAGGAGGCTGCCAATTATAAACCAGTCAGCCTGAAATTGGTGGTAGGAAAGTTAATGGAATCACTGCTGACGGAAAGGATTGTGAAATATTTTGAATCCACTGGGTTACAAACCCCAAGTCAGCATGAGTTCCCTGGGGAGAAGTAATGCCAAATGAATTTGATAGATTTCGTTGACTGGGTGACAAAGGATTTGGATCTGGGTAGATCAGTGGATGTGGCATACCAAGATTTCAGGCTGGTATTTGACACTGGTCCACATAGGAGACTAGTAAGCAAGTTGGAGAGCTTAGGAGTGGGTCCAAAGGTGATAATCTGGATAAGAAATTGGTTAGGAAATAGGTGGTAGAGGATGGTGGTAAACTGAGTTTAGTCCAAGGAAGGGAGGTTGACCAGCAGGGTGCCTCAGGGATCGGTGATGGGACTGGCCCTCTTTAATGTATTTATAAGTGACACTGCAGAGAAGCTGGAAGGGAAGGGGAGGTCTGCCTCTGCAGCTGACACTAAAATCTGCAATAAGGTGGACACTCTGGGGGGCTGAGGTGGTAAGGATGAGCAGAGACCTAAGAAAACTAGAGGAGCAGTCAAGGATATGGCAGCTGGGTTTCAATGTGAAAAAGTGCAAAGTAATGCACTTTTTTTTTTTGTCAACTTTATTTACCTTACTCCTGAACTCCAGCTACCTGTGACATCTCTCGGGTGTACAACCCTTGACTGCTGACTCCTGCTCCCTACCTGAAACTCTCCGATCTGGAAATTGGGGACAGAGACACCCCACTCCACTACCCAGACCACAACCAATCCCCCCTTGGATCTACACCCCTGGGGCACGGCCACCCAATGCCTTACCTCGATCTCCTGTCTGAAATCTAGACATCTGGGCTGGAAGGAGAGTGAGGGCTCAGGACAGCCGATCAGAAGAGTCTGATGTTGGGGATTTGGGCCGCAGCCACCTGAGGCCACCGTAGCCTCCCTGAGAGCAGGGGATTTTCCTCTTTAGGGTTGCGAGGGTGTGGACGTACAACTGCATCCTGCTCACGACAGGCACACTCCAATGTCTGTGCAAAAGACGCCCACCACTGCCTGACCCCTATGAACGTGCCCCCACAGACTGCAGTGATCCCCAGGAACACCAGGGGTCACTAGTGCTACATGAGGCAGAACTCACCCACCCAAGAAAGGAGAGCAGTCCATTGGATGCTCAATCCTCTCCTCCCTGTCCAACCCCCGGTGAGCCGAGTCCACTCCCGAACCTGGTATGCTGGAGTGGTGCAAGGTGTGGCATCCAGCATCTCCATAAATCTGCGCATTCTCAGTGGACTAATGTGTACTTACTTCTCTGGGGTGTCTGGCTCAGTTCCAAATTAAACTTTCTTTAAATAAAGTAACATCAGCCCTGGTGGTAAATGCAAAATCCAATATTATTGTGAAAAATAAGAAAGCAAGTGAGAGGAAGCCTAGTCAAGCCACACTCTCTTCTCCAGCGCTTTGGTTCACAAGATCCTTCCTCGGGGACGTTGATGACATTGGAGAGGAGAGGGATCTCTGCACCAGGAACTTCACCTCATGGGTGAATGAATGATGTAGAAAGGAGGGTTTCAGCTACATTGGAGACTGGGGACCCACTTGGGAGGATAAGGGCCAGTTTGGTTCCCCTTATATTCTTTTTAAATCAACCTGTCAGGATTCTGTTTTTTTCCCTACTGCCTTCTAGTGGCAGAATCCTCACTCCTTGCTACTGCTCCCATTTAAATATCATCAATATCCATCAGCATGTTTTCCAGATTATTTCATTGGGTACTTCCATTAGGAGTCCTCCTCCTCCTTCAATTAATACCAACCCCAAAAGATGATGTTTCCTCCTCTCACTCAAGCAACATATGCAATCCAGTGTAATGCCACTATGCTGGTATGGATGCCCTGGGGAATATAGCCACCTCTCTGAAATCCATGTTAATTTTGCTACTTCCATGTACCATAGTTATCCATGTCAGAGTAGCCTTTTATGCATTCCTCACCCCACACCACCAACCCCCGCCGCTTATCATCCCCTGCCCCCACGTTACACAAAAAGGTTGATGTCTGTTCCTTAAATTCATCTTCAGTGCCTTAAGAAGCTTCTTGTTCTACTGCTGCTCTACTCTGGACATACTGAGTTAAACCCTGGTCCCCCCACACCGATAGCTGCACCCTCCGACCTACCACAACTAAAAGGGCTAAGCTTCCTCCACCTCAATACCTGTAGCATTTTGAAAAAAACTTGACCTTATTCAGGCTGGGACCTGTCACATCAAACTGACATCCTAGTAATTTTGGAAATCTGGCTAAAAAGCTCCTCATGGGCTCATTTTATTAACATTCTATCTTATAATGTCTTTAGAACAGACAGGAGTAGTAGAGGTGGAGAGGTTGCCATTTATGTAATGGAGAAATTCTCAGTCTTCGTCACTGACTCCTCCACAGTAACAAAAAGGTTTGAAAGCTTGACCCTAAAACTGTCACTACCCTCAGATGAGTCTATTCTTATTACAGGCTGCTATAGGCCTCCATGAGGGAGTCTCGACATACTACCTCACCTGTGCAAATTACTGGAGGTGTCTAACTCTGAAACAATCATTCTGGGAGACCTCACCCTTGACTGGTTATCCCTCTGCTCTAAACCCCTTAGGGATCTATGTGATGAGTACAGCCTCTCACAGCTTATCCAAGAACTCACCAGACCTGATCCAAAAAACCCAGTTAATAGCTTGCCTATATACTTAATCCTAGTTAATAAACCGCTTAAATTCACGTACTCAGGCGTCTTTCACAATGATATAAGCGATCACAAGGCTATAGCTTGTGTAAAGACTGACCCCAAGCCTACCCACTCCCCCAAATTCACATTTAAAATGAGTTTCTGCAAATTCAATACAGTGACCTTCATATTCGATCTTGAAATGATTAGATGGCAAGACTTCTACCTCGCTTGCTCTGTATCCAAAACATGCCTGCAATTCCAAAATCTCGTCCTGATGGTTATCGATAAGTATGCCCCCCAAACCAAATGTAGATCCTTTAAAAGATCATGTCCATGGTTTACCCCTCTCCTTAGGTCAGCATTCCACACCAGAGATGCCCACTGGAAGAAGGCTTGCAAAACTAAGTTGCCAGTGCACTGGACATCCTTTAGGGCAGCTAGGAATTACAGCACCAAACTCTTATGAACAGCAAAAACTGACTATTTTCAAACAGCCTTGGACTCTTCTAAAAATAATGCAGCCAAGTTCTGGCAGATATTGAAAGACATCGAGGATCACAGCCAAGCCACACCACTACCTTCTAAAATCGTACATGACAACCATACTCTCACCGATGAGCAGGATATTCTAGCCCAGTTAAATAACCATTTTGCTACCACTGAGTTAGCATTTGACTCCTCTCCCACATGCAAACTGCACACTCAGATGGATGGATCAGCCCCCATTTCCCTGGCCTCAACCATCAGATTTATTAACAAATTCTCCTTTAGTCCAGTTTCTTAAAAGCAAGTAGAGGACCTTCTACTGGGATTAAACATGAATAAAAGTGCGGGAGCTGACCAAATCGATCCCTGCTTTCTAAAACTGGGTCACCACATCCTGACCACACCCATTACCCACCTCTTTAACCTCTCCCTCTCCCAAGGTGCCTTCCCTTAGCCATGGAAAACAGCTTACATCATTCCCCTCTTGAAATCTGGGGACCCATGCGACGTCAACAATTATCGGCCCATTTCACTGTTGCCAATCCTATCTAAATTCCTTGAGAAAATTGTCAACTTGCAGTTAAGAGATTTCCTTAAATCCAACAACATTCTCAACCTCCCACCTCGGGCAATGCAACATGGAGAAACCTGGAGGAATAGATGACTTGAGCACAGGACATGAGTAATCCCCCAACCAGATCTGCATGCTACATACCAGGTCTGCAGAAGAGTCAGCAATGAAAGCCTCAGTTATGACCATTTTTTCCTGGGTGACCTGGCATTACAAAAAACTACCCTAAGGGCAGAAGCTGAGTTGATTGGTCCATTAACCACCTGTTGAGGGAAAAACTCAGGAGCCTGAGGAAGAGGGATAAGGCAGGGAGAACCCATTTGCAAATACTGTTTACTCCCTGGGTGCCTCCTAGATGTCACAGTCCTGATCTTACCCCCAAAATCTACCTGCAGAGTAGGTCTACATTGTGAGCAGTGCCCCTGGAGGATCCTCAGCCTCCTACAGCCGTTGAGCACAGCTGCAGGCAAGGTACACGGGGACCTCTGGAAGGGGCAACACTCTCGTTGCAACTCTGCTGAGTAGATGAAATAAGGCATGGCTAAACACATAAGAAAGTACCACAGGAAAAAAGTAAATAAAATGAAAAAACCCACAGCACCCACCCAACCCAAACTAATTACCCTTAAAACCATGAAAATGACCCAATAATCACACAAGATTCATACAATAGACAATGATCATGCCTAAACATTCACACCACGATGCACTCCAACATAAAACTGTCTAAAATGCAAACAAAACTGAATAAGAGACAGTAAACAACTAGTTAATTATATAGTTCTTTGAGTATAGAACAGGATGAGCAATGATGGCAATTGTACAATGGCAAGAACATTTCCTGGACTCTGATTGGTCAGTGTGTGCCTAAGACAGTGATGATATTACACAATAACATCACTGTGTTGATTTTTATGGAGCATGCACCTTTTTTTTCAGAAACAAAGATATACTGCCTCACTAAAAATCTACTAAAAACACTTTTGTTTTTATTTTTGTTTTCTATAATATCAAGCCATTGTATAATTGCAATAAAACACTCCAAGGTGTGTGTTATCGTGTAATAACATCACTCCTGGGGTGGTGGAAGCACTCGGCTTAGCCTCATGCTTCAACCCACCCCAGGAGTGACGTTATTTCACGATAACACACCTTGTCATGCTTTATTGCTTAAGTAATCCCTCTGCCCTCACAGAGTTAACTGGGAACAGGATCCATTGCTGTACAACAGGACCAAGGCTCCTTTATGCAGAAAAAGCAGCTGTTCTAACAGCAATCACATCACATCAAAACCAGCAAGCACATCACATAAGCTGGGCTGCAGCATAGAAAGAAACTCTAACAGATACTCCATCTTCAAGCACTGCTCCCTAACAGTTAACTAGATAGGAAGTGCTCCTGCAGGCAGATGCCTGTCAGTCAGAGGTTCTGCCAGGATGCACCGGGAAACAGCTAACCGTGGTCTTGGGTATAATGCCAAAGTGGACCAGATAGCCTGGAAAGGCCTGGAAGTGAATAAATGATTCTGTCGTTCCATAAAATGAGTTTAATGTTGGAACTTATTTTGCTAACAGTTCTTAGTAGTTTGATGTTTAGAGTGTATTGGGTAGATGGAGGGAGTTTTGGGGAGGGGGTGGAATAGAAAGGGGAAAAAGTTGTAATTTCACTTGTTTATTGTGTAATATGTTTTAAAAATATTATAGATATGGATAAACATTCAGAACTTAATATGTATGGAAAGATGCTGATCATGTATATGTTTAGAGAGTATTGCATTTTGGAGTGTTTCACAATGTCTCAATATGACTGATATCATAAATATCACTACATGGAATATCAATGGTCTCAAAAGTGTACTAAAGCTTAAGAGGGTTCAAAGCAGATTAAAGAACCTTAAAACCAAAGTGGCCCTGATGCAGGAGACACATATGATGCCCAATGAGGTTGGAAAAATCAAAAAAGCGTGGGGTGGCACTTGGATAGCAGCCTCTACTAGAGCAAGAGGGGCAGCAATCTGGATACTTTGGTGGTTCCCAGGGAATGTTATACTTTTCTATATTGATCCTGGGGATAGATAGCCTCCCTCAAATGTGAATATACAAGGGCCCTGGTTTTCTGTTTTTACCCGTAACGTCGGTAAAAATCATGAAATCCTGCTTGGTTTGCGGATTTTTAATTCTTGTAGCGGTGCCTCACGGAAACTGCATGTCACTGCACAGAATCCCTATATATTAAAACATTATATATGGGTGTTATTATGACGGCAGTATAGCCTAGTGGTTAGAGTAACAAACTGTGATTAAATGGGGTACATCCAGCAGACTTGGGTTTGATTCCCACAACCTCCACTTGCATAGTGTGTGATTCCAAGCAAGTCACTTAACCTCCCCAGTGCTCCTGGGTCACCCCTGAAAACAGGCAGTTCTGCCTAGTGGGCCTTACCTAGTTTACAAAGAATATTAAAAAAATACCAATATATGTTTACTACGTCACACAGTAGTCCAGGTACCATGTAATTTACTTGAATTTTACTTGGGCTGCAATGATTTTGTATAGGTATAGATAAACATTCAGATACATTTTATGTGTTTTATAAGCTTGTTTTTAGACTTTAGTCAGGTTTTTATTGTATTCTTTGCATGTGAGCATCTAGGTTGTAGATTGCTAAGTGCAGGATCACTGTTACCGACTAGCTTATTCAAATTTGTAATCAGCAGGTCCATCCAAAATCCTCAGTTGTTTGAATAAAAACTAGTTTGAATGAAAGTATGAAGTATGAAACTGCCTTAATTCTTACAAAAAGACTTCACAGCTACCACCCATTTAGGTGAATGGGATCATTTGCACCTTTTCTCCCACCTGCTGTTTCAGTCTTTGTGACAAGAAGAAGTTTTCCGATAGACTACTTAAACAAACAGCAAATGTTAAGTGTTCAAGTGTACTTATGCTTGGCCAGTGAATTTTGAAAGCACATTCAATGACACACAGAAGGCAAGACCCCATGGGCTGTATAGAAACATAGAAGTTGATGGCAGATAAGGACCGCAAGGCTCGTCCAGTCTGTCCATTTCTTTTTCTACCTTATAAATGTGTCATCGGCCTTTGCTCTGTCAGTGGCCTATCTATTCATAGTCATTTGTATTGCTCCCTTATGCCTATCCCATGCCTGTTTGAAGCCCTGCACTGTATTCATAGCCACCACTTCTTGTGGTAAGCCATTCCATGCATCCACCACCCTTTCTGTGAAAATAATTTCCTCACATTCCCCTTAATCGGCCTCCCTCTAATCTCATGCTGTGTCCTCTTGTCCTGCTATTTTTCTTATATTTAAACATGTTAGACTCTTTCACCTTGTTTATGCCCTTAAGGTGTTTGAATGCCTCGATCATATCACCTCTCCCTCCTTTGCTCAAGGGTATACATATTGAGCTCCATTAATCTGTCCTCATATGTCTTCTGATGCAGTCCCTGCACCATTTTGGTTGCCCTTCTCTGGACTGCCTCAATTTGGTTAATGTCCTTGTGAAGGTGTGGCCTCCAATACTGCACGCAGTACTCCAGATGGGGCCTAACCAGTGTCTTGTACAGAGGGATTATTACCTCCCTCTTCGACTTGTGATACCCCTACTAATACACCCTAACACCCCCCTAGCCTTACCTACTGCTTTAGAGGTCTGCTTGGATGATTTTAGGTCATCAGTGATGATGATGCCCAAGTCTCTTTCTTCCTTTGTGACTGCTAGCAACTCCCCTCCCAGCCTATAGGTGGCTTCAGGGTTTCTCTTCCCTATGTGCATGATTTTGCACTTCTTTGCATTAAATTAAATCCCAGTTGCCACTCTTCTGACCATTCTGCTAGTTTATCCAGATCTCTTCTCATTCTGCCCACCCCATCTGGATCATCTACTCTGTTGCAGATCTTGGTGTCATCTGCAAACAGACAAGCCTTACCCTCTAGTCCATCTGCAAGGTCACTAATGAAGATGTTGAAGAGGACTGGCACCAGGACTGATCCCTGAGGTACCCCACTTGTGACTTGCATCTCTTCTGACTGTATACCATTTACCACCACTCTCTGTTTTCTGCCCGTCAACCAGTTTGCCACCCAGTTGACCAACTTCTGACCCACCCGAGCCTACCCAGCTTATTTATCAATCTTCTATGTGGAACAGTGTCAAAAGCTTTGCTGAAGTCAAGGTAGGTGACATCAACTGCTCCCCCTTGGTCCACCACTCTGGTTACCCAGTCAAAGAAATCTATGAGATTAGTTTGACAGGACCTTCCTTTGTAAACCCATGCTGTCTTGGATCCTGTGCCCCTATGGATGTATGTATGATGCTGGTGGGCAGAGTGGTGCTCAATTCACATCTGAGCTCAGACATGAAAACTGAGAGACACCCTTTTCATGGAGGCCAAGTAGAAAAAAAGCATCCACATGTTTGGGAAATGTGTGATTTTCCATTTGAAGGTCCTTCACTAATCACTTGTGGATTTTTTAAGTGAAGACACTTTATTTCAAAGAAGCAAATTCAGGCAGTTTTTTTTTTTGTTTTTGCTCTTCCTACCCCCTGGCCATCCACTCCTTCAGGCCTGCCAAGGCCTCCTACCACCGCTGCTGAGTCCCGACAACCATCCACTGCCCCTTATTGCCGTACTACCGGGTAACCCGAAGTAACCCTTCATCGGGTGAGCCCCTACCCCTGTGGGAGGCTACCAGGGGAGGAGAATCACCCCAAAGAGCTTCCTGTGATTCCTGGGCATGGCAGGGGTCAGAACAGACACATGTGCCTGGGGTTTCAGGCTTATGGAGGGACCAGCAGCCATCCTCTGGTTGTCCAGCAGGTGTTTTCCCATTTTCTTGGGAGCGTGACAGGTCACATCACGTCAAGGCACAAGCCGATGTCCATCGCCACTCCCTCATGCAATGAGGGCTGACGTGTTGCCATGCCTCTGGCCTCCACCAGGAGCCAGCAAATGCTGAGCCGTGAACCCACTCTCCCTCTCTGGAGAAGGCGAGTGGTTGTTGGACACTCAAACCTTCACACCTCCCCCAGCCGGCCCTCCAACTCCCAACATCTGTTCCAGAGCCCTGGTCAGTGGTGTCACAGGCAGAAATCCAATTCAGGCAGTTAAATGATAGCTAGGAAAAAAACAAAAGTGGTCCACCTTAGTGGTGGCATTTCAGATTAATTCACATCTGAGTTCTAACAAGCAAAGAGACCAAGTAATTTTTTAACTTGTGCATGTGGGGTGTGGGTGTTGAAGAAAGGGGATCATGGTGCTGTCACTGCTGCCATGACTCCTGAGGGATGTGGACTGCACTGTTGCTACTGCCACCACATCTGAGGGGTGGGGGCTGTAGTGCTTCTGCCATCACCACTGGTGGATGGGGAATGTAATACTGCTGCCATCCCACCTGAGGGATGAGACCCATAGTGCTGATACTGCCATCACACCTGAGGAATTGGGAATATAGTACTGCTGCCATCACACCTGAGGGATAAGGGCCATAGTGCTGATACTACCATCACACTTGAAGAATGGGGAATGTAGTACTGTTGCTGTTCCACCTGAGGGATAAGGGCCATAGTGATGATACTGCCATCACACCTGAAGAATGGGGAATGTAGTACTGCTGTCATCACATCTAAAGGACAGGGGCTGCAGTGCCGCCGCTTCCATCACACCTGAGGGAGGGGGCCGAATTGCTGTTGCTGCTGCTATAACACCAGAAGGATGGAGGCTATAGTGCTGTTGCTGCTCCCATCACACCTTAGGGATGAGGGCTGTATTGCTGCTGCTGCCATCACATCTTGACCTAAAATAACTTTAAATTGGTACAACGATGGAACGATGTGCAATAGTGGAGGTCAAAATTGCTAAAATGCATGTTAGCAGAGTTAAAAATTGCTAAATGAAGTACACAAAACCAGATACTGGTAAAACCAGATTTTGGCTTTGCAGACGCTGGTGACAATATTGTTTTTTACAATGTGCAAAATGGAATTTGCCCTTTCTCAATCCCAGTAAACCTGTGAATATACTTGTGCCATTAGACCTTTGGGATTTATTCTAGATTTCATGATTTCTCTCTCTATCGTATATATATTGGAGATCTCCGGTTGTTCCCTGTCTGACACTTTTATATAGGCTGTACCTGTAAGTACCGAAAAGTGTTATGCCCTTCCAGTTCATACCTATGGCCTATTTCCTCTTGGCTTCTCATTCTCCCTGATCCCAACAGATCCCCAAAACACTGTATCCCTTTCTGCTTCCAGTGGGAAAATCCTGTTTCCTGAATTCCTGGGAGGAACTCTGGGTTAGCACTGACTGATGCAAGAAGAGATCTATCTTCTTCCCCCTTACTATTTTGGCCACCAAGCTCCGAGCTTATAGAGTGTGCATCACCAAGGGGTTTGGGTTTTGTCTAGACCTGTATCATTTGATTCCACCTTTATCCAGATACATCATAGGTGGACTGCACTCTCCCTCAGACTCCAGAGACACTTTGCTGGCTCCATCTGTCCCCAAAAGCCACTCTCTAATCAGTCGTAGCTGGGCTGCTACATGGTAACATCGAAGATCCGGAAATTTTAGCCCTCCTTTAGAAACTGTCCCCTTAAGCCACCTTAAAGCCACCCTGGGCCTTTCCCTCTACCATAGAAAGGTGGTGCACTGTACTTCCAATCTCTGCAAATTCTCCTTGGTGAGTCCCATAGGTAACATTTGGAGTGGGTATAATATACGCGGGGGCAAATTCATCTTGAGTAAGTTCATCCTTCCTATCCAAGAGATAGGAAGAGATCTCCACCTCCTTAAATATCCTTTCAGAGTCTTGTGCTGACTCCCATAATTCAAATGGTAGAGATTTAGCAGCTGAGTGCCCACCTGGATCCCCAAGGATGTCAGTGAGGAAGAAACCCTTTTAAATGGAAGGCTGTGCAATTGCTGCTTGCAGTCCTCCCCTAATCTGCATCAGTTCAGATCTATCCATATTTATTTTATACCCTGAGAATTTGGAAAATCTATACAATGCCTCACTGAGGCCATTGAGTGACTGCTTTGGGTCTGTGACGAACAAGACTATATCATCTATGTGCAGTGATATTCTGTGTTCCTCCTTCCCCCTACCCCTGATCCCTCTATTATCAGGTCTCCTATGGATACAATCCTCAAGAGGCTCTATCACCAAGACAAAGAGGAGAGGTGACAGCAAAACATCCCTGTCTTGTGCCCTGCCCAAGCTTAAACTCACCAGATAACTCCCCATTCACCAAGACATTGGCCTTAGAATCTGCATAAAATAGTCTTACATATTCAACAAAGCCCTCTCCTAACCCAAATTTATTTAATACCTGATACAGATAGGGCCATTCCACTCTATCAAAGATCTTCTCTGCATACAAGGAAAGCACATATCTTTCTCTTGAGTGCAGAGAGCCCTCTCAGACCACATCCAACAATTGTCTAATATTTTTGTATAAGTGTTTATCCCTTACAAAACCTGTCTGATCCCTATTTAAAAGTATTGGAAGGAGGTTCTCAAGTCTCCTTGTCAGGGCCTTGGCAATTATCTTGGTATTACAGTTAAGGAGGGAAATTGGTCTATAAGCCAAACATGTTACGTGATCTTTACCCTGTTTGGGCAGCACCACAATTGTTGCCTTATAGCAAGTCTCTGCAAATTTGCCCACCTACTGTGCATCCTCCACCATAGTCTGCAAGCCTGTTAGTATCTGGGGACTCAAACATTTTATAACATTCAGTGTTCACACCATCTGGTTCCACAGCCTTCCCTTTTTTTAAATGCAGCTACTGCTTTGTCCAGCTCTTCCACTGTGAGTGGCATCCTTAACAAAGTTCTCTGCTCCTTCCTCAACTGTGGTAATCCCAGACCCTCCAAGAAAACCCCTGCTTCTTGTTCAGTATTTTCACATTCTCCTGTATATAATGTCCTATAATACTCCATAAATTTTGTCCATATATCTGGACTTTTATTATAAATCTGTCCCTGACTGTCTTTTAAGGCTGTGACTATCATATAGCCTTTCTTACCTCTAGCCAGTTTCACCATTAATTGGCTGGGTTTATTCTCCCATTTATAGATGTGCTGATTTGCATAGACCAGTGCTCTACTGGCTCTATCTGTTATGACGAGGTTCAGCTGTTCTTGGGCTGCTCTTAGATGTCTCAAATTTTCCACAGTAGGGTCCTCATGTTTGTTTGTTTTTGTAGATTTTTAACTGTACTCTCTAATTGTTGTAACTTATCCCTTTTCTGTTTAGCTTTTTGGGCCATGTATGAAATAATCATTCCCCTCATATGCCTTCCCTGCTTCCCAGAAAATTGCTTTGGAGGGAGCTGTGGCTGGATTTTCCATGCAATGCCCCCATGGTTCTTGTAAAAATTCCACAAATTGTTTGGAGGATAGCATGTACGTTGGGAGTCTCCAGGTGCCCCTGCTTCCCTCCCCAGCCTCAGTTCTAAAGGTCATCACTACTCTAGCATAGTCAGAGACCAACATAGGCATAATTTCAGCCTGAGTAACCCTGGAGAATAGTTCTCTAGGGCCAAGGATGGAATCTATCCTTGACCAAGTGTGGTGAGGATTAGGGAAAAATGTATATTCTCTGGATTCTGGGTTTGCCACTCTCCAGACATCAATCAAATACAAATCAGCCAGCCCCTCTGCCCACCTTTGAATGCCTCCATCTTGCCTTCCTTCTCCCTCGGATCTATCTATTGCCCCAGTCATTGCACAGTTAAAATCTCCTGCTAGCATAAGGTTGAGGAATTGTTCCCTGTGGAGTATGTCCAGCATTTCATCATAGAAAACCAGATCATACTGCGCTGGTCCATATATATTCCCCAGGGTGTACACTTCCCACTACACCTGCCCCTGTACAAATATATATATCTCCCCCCTCTGGTATCCTTTACCACTCTCTGTTCCACAAATAGCAGGCCATGCCTCAAACAGTACAGCTACCCCTCATTTGTGATAATTAAACTATGCTGCATAACACACTCCTACCCATTGGGGGTAGATTTCAATTGCACATGCGATACAATTCTGAACAAGTTCTATAAGAAGCTGTACTCCTCTGAGGTATCGCTTACTCCCCTACAGATAAAAACCTTTTTAAATAAAAATGTTATAACTCCGATCTCCCTAGAGACCTTGGACAGGGCACTAGCCTCCCTGGAGATCATAAGTGCGATCAAGCAGCTGAAGGGTGGAAAGGCCCTGGGCCCAGATGGCCTGCCAATAGATTTCTTTAAACAGTTGCAAGCAGAACTGGTAAAACCCTTACAAACCTCTTATGAGGAGAGTTTTAGTAGAGGGGTACTCCCTTTCTCCATGTGTTCAGCAACTATAACTACTCCACAAACCAGACAGGGATCCTGCCCTGTGTGCCTCATATCACCCCATATTCCTACTCACATCAGACTACAACATGTTGGCTAGATTTATAGCTGCTCGACTACACTGTATATTACCAACCATTATCCACCCTGACCAAAGCAGATTCATCCAGGAGAGGCAGGGGAAACACAATATACATTAAGCATTACACATCATATACCAATGGGCCCTTTCCCCAAAGATCCCATGGTGTGGCAGTCTTTGCCCTGGATGCAGAGAAGGCCTTTGATTGTGTGGGGTTGGGGTACCTGTTCGAGACTCTGCAGGCATATAGTATAGGGACGTGCATGCTGTCCTGGATAAAAACTCTCTATACCCAACCCACTTCCCAGATATTAACTAATGGCACCCTAACCACTAGATTTGAATTAAAGTGGGGAATGCACCAGGGCTGCCCCTGTCTCCCTCTGTTATATGTATTGGCACTGGAACCCCTAGCAGCAGTCATATGTGGGCATCCAGGAGTACTGTAGTAGGATTTGGTGAATGGGGAAAAACAGCATTATTTGCAGATGACCTGTTGCTATATCTCCTAGAACTTACAGCTAGCCTCCTACATATACAAGCTCTGCTGCAGGAATATGCTTCAATTTCAGGCTACAAGATTAATTTGACCAAGAGTGAGATCCTACCCACTGGGGAGGACAGGCATAAGCTGGAGGGGAATTCACTGGGGGTCCAGGTGGTATCCCAAATAAAATACTTGGGTACCCACATTTCAGCCCAGGTTTCCAAATTATTCTCTTTGAACTATGAGGCCCTTCTCTCTAGGATTACACATGAATGCAACAGGTGGATGGATGTACCTCTTACACTCTTAGGGAGAGTAGCCACAGTCAAAATGAGAATACTACCCCACTGTTTATATTTATTCCAATCTATACCCACACAAGTTTCAGACTGATTTTTCAAGCAGCTTGATAGTATACTCCATAAATTGTTGTGATGTAGGAAAAATGCCAGAATTCAGAGGAGAATTTTATAGCTTTCTGCCTCATGAGGTGGGGTAGGATTGCCAAATTTTAAGTTATATTACTGGGCAGCTCAGATGGCCTTCCTGCCGGTGGGTCAAGTACCAGTGCTTCCAGCCTGGATGAGTATGGAGGGGGTTGGGGAGGGTGGAGACCTCAGGAGAGACTTGCTCCAGGGAGCGTTGACCTCATCACAGCCTCCAAAATGCCCCAACCCATTCACATGGTCACTTTTGAGAGTATGGAGGTTAATCCATGGGCACTGTAGTATTCCAGTGACTCCTTCTAAATGTGCATACATCTGGTCTACCTTGAAAATAACTTCTCGCTAGAATGTATTTGTGCACAGGGGTCTTTTACGCTGGCAAAAGAAAGGGCTAAATTATATCACACAACTTTATGGGAGGGCTTCTACCTTTTAATGTGCTCCAGAGACAGTGGTCACTTCCACCAGGAGACCTCTTTATATAGTTGCAGGTATGCCATAGGCTATCTAAACTATTTACATTGAATCGTGTGTCACATGCAAGACCCCTTTGAAGAAGAACTATGCAGGCCTCAACCACTGACTAAGCCACTATCTGTATATTATAATGTATTGTTGAAGGAAGGTGTGGATCCCACCTCCTGTATACAAGAACAGTGGGAGGCTGACTTGGGTGTTCCCATGTCTTCAGAGATCTGGGATGGTGCTATACAAAATTTCAATAATTGCTCCTGTAGCAACAGATTGAGACAAACCCAGATCAATTTCCTCTACAGTACCTATATCTCCCCTACTAAAATGCATGCTTTTGACCCAGCCAAAGCTTCTACTTGCCTCAAATGTAAAATACACAAAGGCACGTTTCTCGACGTGACACTAATGTGCCCAAAGATCTTAAATTTTTGGAATGAGATTCACAGAATCATGACTTGAGGTGTTAGGTTTTGCACCACCCAAATCGTTACTGGAATTCCTACTTGTGGCTGACCACGCTCAATGGGTCCTGGGGCAGGATCTGCTGTTATGGTCCCCGGCCCTAATCAATGCTCGCAGCACTCTTGCCCAGTCCTGGTTGTCTGACAGTCCCCCAGTAGTACAGCAGTGGGCTAACAATTTATTAAATTGCCTTAAAATTGAAAGTGTGGTGACAGGTAATGGTCAGCAGTTTACTCGTATCTGGCACAAACTGGATAAGGTACTAGAAGGGGGATTTTTCCCATGGTAGGGTGGATTATGTACTTTATATGTAACTGAATGTTTTCAGCACACTGCCTAATGTTTTGCAGCATTAAGCGTAGCCATTGGTGTGACTACATAGCATAACTAAACAAGAAATTTATTCCAGACTTTATAGTCATCAGTTCCTGTAAAGCAGCTAATGACGTTACCTATTTACGTATCCATATGTTGTTTGGACAAATTGCAGTGTTCATTGTTAATTTTCCTTGTTTTTGTTGTATTTTCAATAAAAATGTTTTACCAAAACAAAAAAGAGATACAAATGTCTGGACCCTGCTGAAAGAGCTTTAGCTACCACAGTAGGTGCTTGTCCCTGTAACCTTGAAAAGAGGAAAAAAATGACCCTGAGGCTGTGATTTACAAACATATGAAAATAGTTAGCAGAAGAAGGCCTTATAGTCTAACTAGTCTGCTCAATTACATAGCCCCTTCTCCAACAACTACTGTAGACTCCCCCCCCAACCCTGACTCTCTCCTTCATCCTGTCTCACCCCCTCTTGAATCCACCAACTGTCTTTTGGGAGATGACCTGCACTGGGAGTTCACTGCACCCCATAACCACTTGTTCTGTGAAGAAGTGTCTCCTGACCTTCTTTTTGAATGCCCCCCCCAGCAGCCTGCAGCAGTGCCCCTGTGATCTTGTTCCTACTGAGACAAAAGAGGTCACCTGTATCCACCTTCTTGATACCTTTCCGGTACTTGAAGATTTCTATCATGTCCCTCCTCTCCTCGAGTGAGTATATGCTGAGGTCACTCAGCCTGTACTCATAAACCTTGACCTATTGCTCCTGGATCATCTTTTTTAACCTCCTCTGGACTGTCTCGAACATGTTCATATCTTTTTTCAAGTAAGGTCTCCAGTACTGCACACTGCACTCCAGGTGCGGTTGCACAAATGATCTTCACAGTGGCAACATAACCTTCTCCCCTCTGCTTGTGAACCCCCTTTAATGCACCCAAACATTTTGTTTGCCTTGGCTACTGCCTTTCTACACTGCATTATTTGTTCTAGGTTGTTGGTGATGGCTACCCCCAAGTTCTTTTCCTCTTTAAATTTGGTGACCTGTACCCCCCGGGCTGTACTCAGTCCTTGGATTTTTCCCTCCTGTGTGCATGACTTTGCACTTCTTTGCATTGAACCTGAACTGCCATATGCCAGACCATCTTTCCAGCTTCACAAGGTCTTCTTCAGGGTCTGGTACCTGCTCATCAGTATCTGTTCTCCCACAGAGCTTGGTGTCATCCGCAGTGAGGCAGATTTGACCTTTTATGCCATCTCCAGTGTCACTTATGAACTCAATGAACAACACTGGGATCAGCACTGACCCCTGTGGGACCCTGCTGGTGACTTCACACATTCTGCAAGGTCCCCTAGCACCAACGTTTGTGTCCTACTTCTTATCCAGTTTGCCACCCATCATGTTAATTTACTTCCTGCTCCTAGGTCCTCCAACTTCCTGATAAACCCCTTGTGGGGTACTGAGTCAAAGCCCTTGTAGAAATCCAAGTATAGTATAGTATGTCAACTGCTTGGCCCTTGTATATTGTCTTCATTAGCCAGTCAAAGAAGTCAGTCAGGTTGGCTTGACAGGATCTCCTTGCTCAGTCTTATCTTAAGAATGACCTTGATTTGTTTACCAACAACAGATGTCAAATTGACTGGCCTGTAGTTATCAGGATCATCTCTGGGCCAACTTTTATGGAGTTGCACCACATGTGTGGTTCTCCACTCCTGTGGTACCACCCTCTGCATTTAGTGAACTGTTGAATATATCCACCACTGGATCTGCCAGTTCCTCCACCAGCTCTCTCAACATCCTTGGGTGAATACCATTTGGACCTGAGGATTTGTTTATTTGAGTGCCTTGAGTCCTTTCTTCACTCTTGGCTTAATTTGCTTCCTGCCCCTAGGTCCAATGCATGACTTTGTACAGCCTGGGGGGGGGTACAGGTCACCAAATTTGAACCACGCTCAGCTTACACTTATAGGGAGGGTCCCATAGGGCCTTGCAACATCCTGCATCCATATAGGAAGTAGCGAAGAGACAAAGCATGACAAAAAACAAAAGAAAAACACAAATATTTGGGAGATAACAAATAGCAGTCTAAATCAGACAGTAGATCAAGGAGGGAAACAGACATGATGGTAGTGGTGCAGTGCAATGGTTGTGGAGCAGCTGTCTTCAAGGAGATGTTCTGGAGGCTGCAATGCTGCCCTACATGCAGGCACCTCTCTGGGCTGAGGGAGGAGGTTGTCTGTCTCTGAGCAGAGCTGGCCAAGCTAAAAGTGGCATCCACCCCCACCCAGAGACCACTGGGTCCACAACCTGTACATCAAAGGATGCCCAAGAAGAGGAGTGATTGGACTACGGTGGGCTCAGGGAGGATAAGGGAGGAGGGTTGAAAGCACATCCCCTGACTGGTCCCACTTAGTAACTCCTACACTGTTTTGGAGGAACAGGAAAGCCCCACTCAGGAACCCAAGGCTGGGACCAGGGAGGATGGGAGGGTTCTCCAGGATGGAGCCCCAGGGAAGGGAGGCAGGGGACCCTGGAGGAGGGGGAAGCTTCTCCTAGTGGAGGACTCTATTTTCCGGGGAGTGGAGTTAGGGACACCTAGCAGGGTAGAGAGGGAAGTCAAGTGCCTCTCAGGAAGTGTTGCATGGAGGGATGGGAAGCGGATCCATAGGATCACTAGGGCAATAGCTAGGAAGGAGCAGCTGGATGTGACTGTCCACCTGGGGACCACTGACCTGGCCAAGAGAAGGGTGGAGTTAGCCAGAGCCCAGGAGGATTTCAGGAAGCTGGTGCGAAACCTGAAACAGACAGCACACTTAGTCTCATTCTCGGAGGTGCTACCTGTCCAGGGCACTGGGGAAACTAGGGCACTCCACATCCACACCTTCAACTCCCGGTTGAAGGATTTGTGTGGAAGGGAGGGTTTTGGCTTCATAGGGAACTGGGGCCTGACCTGGACAGATGTGAGCTTATATAAGGAGGCTGGCCTGCATCTGTGCGAGAAGGGGACCTTGGTCCTTAGTGAGAAGTTTAAATGCTTCAGCTGTGAGCATTTAAGCTGGCCAAGGGGGAAGAGCCAGAAGGGTTAGGAGTTTTAGGAACACTCCCCCATGGAAACATGTAGGAACAGAAGTTGGCTACAGGAACAGCTAAAGCAAGCAGGGAGAGGCAGGCAGGTGAAGAATGTGTAACAAGTGATACATGGGGGGGCGAGAGCACATAGGAAAGGAAACCAGGGTTGGGGGAGGACGCTGGAGAGGGAGAACAAAAGCAGAGGGCGGGCAGACTGTAAAACATGGAAGGTCATGCCAACGAATGCCCATAGCCTAGGAAATAAGGTTCCTGACCTGGAAGCCTTGTTGGCAGATGCACACCTTGACATAGCAGCAATAACAGAGACATGGTACTCTGCTAATCATGGCTGGGAAGTCAATGTACCAGGCTATACACTGTTCAGGAAGGACAGGGAGGGTAAAAAGGGTGGGGGAGTGGCCCTGTACAACAGAGATGGTATAAAGGCTACAGAAGTTTGGGGAAAACAGGGGGAGGCCAAGGTAATGTTGGCCACCCTAGAGCCAGGGAATGGAACAGCAATATGCACAGGGGTGATCTACAGATCTCTGGCACATGAGAGAGGAAGTAGACAGGGAACTAGTGGAGAACATACGCGACATGGCAGATAAAGGTGAAATCCTGCTACAGGGGGATTTCAATATGCCAGACGTGGATTGGGCCACCCAGGTGGCTGCTTCAGCCAGAAGCACAGCCATGCAGGAATCCCTGCAGGGGGTTGGACTCAGGCAGCTGGTGCATGAGCCAACCAGGACCTGATATGGACCAATGGGAAGAGAGTTGAAGAAATACAGGTGGAAGGGCAACTGGGGTCCAGTGACCACCACATGGTGTGGTTCAGCATGAAGACATGGACTCAATTAAGCCACACAAGGACAAGAGTATTACATTTCAGGAGGGCAGATTTCACTGAAATGGGTAGATGTATACAAGCAGTCCTGGGGAAGGAAGGGGTAATAGAGGGGGTGGAGGAACAATGGGAGAAACTGAAAGGAGCCATAGTGGAGATAACAAACCAATGTGTTAGGACAGTGACCAAAGGGAAAAGAAGAAGAAAACCACTATGGTTCTCTAAAGAGGTGGGGGACAAAGTCAGGGCTAAAAGGCAGAGTTTTAGAAAATATAAGGGGAGCCAAAGGGAGGTGGACAGAGAGGTGTACCTTGAATGTCTAAGGGAAGCAGAGAAGGCTGTTAGGAGGGCGAAGGCACAGATAGAAGAGGGTTTAGCATGGTCTGTAAACAAAGGGGATAAGGTATTTTATAGGTATATCAGTGAAAGAAGAAGAACTGGGGGGGAATTGTGAGGTTCAAAGGGGAAAAGGGAGAGTGTAAGAAGGGGATCTGGACAAAGCAGAAGTACTGAACAAATACTTCTGCTCAGTATTCACTAAGGAGGGGGAGAGTTAAGGACCACAGGTGGGTTGCAGAGGCAATGGGGGGGGGGAGTAGACACCAGTCCATTCACAGTGGAGACAGTTCTGGAAGAATTCACAAAGCTGAAGGTGGATAAGGCCATGGGGCTAGATGGCATCCACCCAAGGATATTAAGGGGGCTGCGAAGGGAACTAGCAGTGCCTCTGGCAGCCCTGTTCACAGAGTCACTCAACATGGGTGTGGTTTCAGAGGACTGGAGGAGGGCACATGTATTCCCACTGCACAAAAGCAGCAGTAGGGAGAGGTGGGGAACTGCAGGCCAGTCAGCCTCACCTCAGTGGTGGGAAAGATCATGGAGACACTGCTGAAAGAAAGGATAGTGGCACATCTGGAATCCAGTGGTGCTTAGGATCTGAGGCAACATGGCTTCACAGCAGGAAGGTCATGTCAAACGAATCTAATAGATGTTTTTGATTGGGTGACTAGGGAAGTAAATCAGGGAGGGGCGGTAGATGTTGCCTACCTAGATTTCAGCAAAGCCTTCAACACCGTCCCACATAGAAGACTGATTAACAAGATCGGTGGTCTGGGCATGGGAGACAAGGTGGCGAATTGGGCTAAGAACTAGTTAACAGACAGGAGGCAGAGGGTGGTGGTAAATGGGGTACAATCTGGGGAGAGGGGGTGACTAGCAGGGTACCACAGGGATCAGTACTAGGACCAGTCCTGTTCAATGTCTTCATTAGTGACATTACAGAAGGTCTGGAAGGAAAGGTCTGTCTGTCTGTAGATGACACCAAGATCGGCAACAGGGTGGATACTCCAGGAGGGGTGCAGAAAATGAAGAGGGACCTGGAGAAGCTTGAAAGATGGTCGGAGATGTGGCAACTGAGGTTCAATGCAAAGAAGTGCAAAATAACGCACTGGGTAGAGGGAACCCTTGGGAGAGCTACAGGTTAGGGGGGGAGCTGACTGTCACAAAAGAAGAAAGGGACCTAAGGGTTATCATCTCTGATGACCTTAAGGGATCAAAGCAGTGCACAAAGGCATTAGGGAGGGCCAGTGGCATCCTGGGGTGCATAGGCAGGGGTATCACTAGTAGGAGGCGGGAGGTGGTGATGCCATTGTATAAAACGTTGGTAAAGCCATCTGCCTCCCCATTCTTCCATAAGTAATTGCTTAAAAAAGCAGACTCCTGGCACACTGCCTTTAGCCAACATTGTAGTTAAGCACCACCTACCCCAACAACCCTAGTTCTCAAAATATTATTAATTATTTGGGCCACCACCATCATGATCCACCCATAATTTCAGGGAGAGGGTACACTAGCATCTAAATCCTGACTTGTTTAATTTTCCCAACCCAAACTCTCCCACCCATTTCTCATTGACATAGCCATCTGACTAAATTAGTGTAAACTGGGCACAGTGCCAATGGAGGGAGGCCAAGTTGTAGATATCATCAGTGATGCTACCTGCTCCACCCTTCCTTATTTACAAATGTTAAATATTATTTTGAGGGCAAATAATGACTGCTTTCCACTGTGTGTGGTATTCTATTCAAGAAATACCAAAAAATAAATGAACAAAACCTCTAGCCCTCTGAAGCTGGCCAAGGCTAGTCCAGTGGAAATCCTACAGTCCATAGTGGTTTACTGCTGTACCCTCCATCCTCTTTTCTGACACATACAGTATACAGCCATAGAGATCTTTGTATGTAACTGATGCTGGCAGACAGCCAGCTCCTGTATACATCTTTTCACGATGTCACCCTTCCTAACCCCACATACCTCAGACCTTAATTTCCATATCTGTGAAACAGCCACCCCTTCAGACACCCAGTCAATAAATGTGAAGGAAGGACAATAACAGCCAATGTGTGCCCCCCAGCCAACCATTCACTGCCATCCTTTATTACATGGTCTCAGCTGACAGCTGCAGTGAGCCCAGATGGGGGAATGGGAACAGTGTCCTGTGTGTCATTATGCTAGGTAGACTCACCACTTAATCTAGTTAGAGTTTCTCGATGATGCACTGACAGCTCCTCCCATCCTCTTTCCAGTTCAGGTGCACTGTAACTGTCAGGTAAGACAGCAGATCGAAAAGATGGCAGAGTTCTGCAGGTTGGGGGAGGGATGATAATTAGCTAGGTTTCTGCCTACTATTGCCCTCACTCAATCATGGGTCATGGTCTGGGGGTGCTACATCACACATAGAAACTTTGGGACTGGTGGTACAGTTAGGCCAGGAAGGGGGATTCTTAAAAAGATGTGCATGGAAATTAGCACTGTGCTATCTGCACTTACAGCAGAGTCACAGAACTCTACAGCTGAGATATTTGTAAGTCCTAGTTATGGCTCACTGTTTGCTCTAGGAGCAAATTAGTGCCTGGAGCAAACCAGAGGTAGACTGGTACATGCTTGGACACTTTGCGAGTGCTAAATGCATTAAATTACTGGTCATTATTTTTTATTAATGGATAACTGTAGCTTTATTCCACGTTACAGCCACTCGATTGATATTTTGCGTTACAACCAAGTAGTTGTAATCAGTGCCCGTCAATCAAGCTTTGCTACAGAAATCTCATTTGAGCTTAGTATGTGTGTGGGCGGGCTGAACATCTCAGCCACCATGACGGCTGTGTTGCTCAGTGACCGAGTACCCGCACTCGTCCTTTGCCTCACACTGTTAAGACAAGTAACTATTTAAATGTTTTTAAATATCTGTCTCATTCATCCTGCTTTCATAACGTCAAAAATCTATCTGGTTAATCCTGCCGTTCATACTCCTCGTGCGGTACTTCAACATAGAAAGGCTGCACTGGCAGCAGACTGCAACTTACTTCCTAACTTAAATTATTGCTTTTGCACTGTAATTAAAAAAAAAAAAACACAAAATCAGGAAAAAAAGGAATGCCTGAACTGCAAAGGAGTGACAGGCAGTGTGTGTGTGTGTGTGTGTGTGTGTGCGCACGCGCGCGTGTGTGTCTCTGTCTCTGATAGAAGTGCTGCACTAACTTGCTCAAGTATGCTGAAAGAAGAAAAAATGATGGCCAGTAATTAAATAAAATAAAACATGGGTGTGTTGGTGTAAAAACAGAATTTTACATACACCCTCAGTGTGGATACTTTTATAAACCCTCGGGTTTCACCCTCGAGTTTATGCAGCATCCACACCTCAAGTATGTAAATTCTGTTACACATCTCCACCATGTATTCTATAATATTCGATGTATCAGCCAGGCACTGTACAGATTGCAATTGAAACCCCAGCCACTACTGGCCATAGAAGGTGCGTGAACAATAGATGCTATGGGGATTGTGCTTGTAGTTGGGCTGTTAGGGCCCACTAATGGTGATTACTCCTCTGGAGCAATCTGCCATATACATACATTAAGATGCAAACAACCCCATAACCCTGGCAAGGTGCTATGGGGTCATTGGCTCTAACTAGGGCCTCATTACAGGCCAGGAGCAAACAGAGTTTATAACCCCTCCAGCACCTTTCAAGGCTACATGTACTGGCCTAGTGCCCTCCTCACCCTGAATACCCCCAATGGTAGTTATTCAATTGTTCTTGGCATCCAGTGGTCCCCCTGCCCCTGGGTTCGAATCCCCCAACTGACCCACCTGCCCTGTCTTCTGCATGCCCCACCAGTATATCAGACCCTCCAACCAGCCCATCCATCATAGCACCTCCCACGATGACTGGCACAGACCTTCCAATCACCTCCACAGCTGGCTGTTGACTGACAGTTGGTGACTGTGCACCTGTTGTAATCAACTGTCAGTAGGTGGCTGGCTGTGGAGGTTAGTGGAGGGTTTATGCTGATCACTGAGGAAGGGTCACTGGGGATGGGGTATGTGAGCTAGGGAAGTCTGTCCTACTGTTGGGGCATGGCAGGAAATTTGGCAGGCATGTTGGGTGGGGGAATTCGAACCCGAGGTGGATGGACCATAAGACATTTATGTTCCATTAGACACCAAGAAATCTAGATTTCACATTGACAGGGTATTGGGGGTGCAGAGGATCACTGAAACCAGGAAATATTGATTCCTCATCAGCACGATTGCTGGGGGGCAGGGGCAACTGAACACCAGGAAATCTTGATTTTCTATCTGCAGGGTGTTTGGGGACAGGGAGTGGGCTTAGGGATGCTAGTTATAAAACCAGGTTTGAGAAGGTGGTAAAATGAGTTTGGGAAGGTAGTAATTAATAAGATACTGGCGACTGCTGCTGCCTCTCATTACCTACCGATATGCCAGTGCACCTATATGCAAGGTGCTATCAGTTGCTTTACATAGGTGCACCAGCATGTTTTAAGTCCAGTTGTAAGCAGCTTAATCCTCACTAACCATGCCATCCAATATGGCATTTTGCAGTCCTTCCCTGCTTTGGGGCTGCAATGTGGTGTTAATGAGTTGTTAACCTGGTTTGTGATTTTTTCTTCAAGTGTTTAACCTGGAGTAGCACCTAAGCAGAACGTGTTTATAAGTGTGACCTGGGAACACATGGAAGTTAAGTGACATGCTCAGGGTCACACAGTATGCAAGTGGGGGCTGTGGGATTCAAACCCAGGTCTCCAGATTTGCAGCTCAGAGCCTTAAACCACTGTGCAATACTGCCTTATAAAATGCAAACCCATTTTCAGTATCCTGGCCCTATCAGTATTTACTCTGTGTGTATAAGAAGAGGAAGGGTTGGAGGGTGGGAGACAACTGGGGGAGGGAGTTGGAGGAATGGCCATGGAACTAGCCTTGGCCACCTGGGAGGAAATGCTTTTAAAGCTTGTTTTACCTCTGGAGTCTGAATAATAAATACAAAACAATGAAAACCAAGTCTCTTGCACATTTATGTATTTTTATTAATTTATTTATTGATTTATTAAAAGTTTTGACCAGGAAGGCATGGTGAGTTGTAAACATCAACTGTAGCTTCATAATACATCCTGAAATATACAGATGATGGTTAAAGCATGCAAAGTATGGCAGTCAAGCAGAAATGTGCAAAACAGAATGGAATATAAGTGACATAAATGACAGCAGATATGCAAATATGCAATAATAACCAAGATTACAGAAAAACATGTGCCGATGTGCAAACAGTACAGTCGCAGCATATTACAGGTCTGGAGCTATTTCCTGAAATTTCTGTCATACTGTATGTGTAGAAATGTTTGTCCATCTCCAAGTGTCTGCCCTGTGGTCAAGCTACAGCTGTGGCTGTGGTCAGCTTGGACCTGGTCTGCTAGAGTCTGTCAGGATAGCAGCTGTAACCATGGAATGCCTGTTGGCATGAAACTAGGAACATCTACTGGCTTTACTGCTTCAAACGTTCTGTTTGAATGGGAACCAAGTTCTTTTATTTTCTGTTTTTTTTAAACATGTTTACTGAAGATTCGCAGACAGCAACAAAACATGGTCTAATGCATTAACATGACATACAGTACGTTAAAACATGAGTATATGTTGCAAGAATAAAACACAATTACATGGGTATTAGGTGCATTTTATAAGGCATGTCTGCGAAATTGATGTGATGCAGCATGTAACCTAGACACCAACAGTCCAACATGAGGGAAGCTTTAGATTCCACGTGGGGTATTTCTGGACCCCAAACTTAGTATCTGATTCATTAACGGGGCACAGGAGCAGAGCCATGAGCATAAGGGAAGGGACACAGGACATAAAAAGTAATATGGAGATATTCCTGTCCTGAAATCCTCGGGGGGGGGGATGCCACAGGTTGTTTTTAGTCCTTTCTTCTGTAGAGCAGGTATGTCCCAGGCCTGCATCCTTTCACAGGAGAAGTACCCCCTCAATAGCATTCTCCAATTTTCCCCCACAGATTCTCAGACCTCTGGTACTACCCCAAAGCCATTAGCTGAGCTCTCTCAATTCTCAGACAGACTCAGGGATTACTGACCCACTGATGTACGTGGGGAGGAGGGGCTGCTGTCTGATATCCAGCACTGAGCTATTGATTTTCAGGCATTAATATGAGCAATAGACCACAGTGGGAGATCCTGTCTGAGAACATGCCTTGAGATGGCCCGGTGGTGCTGAGGGTTGAGGCGCTGGATGCCACACTTTGCACCATGTTGGCGACCCAGGTTCGGGAATGAGCCCAGGTCGTTGGGGGTTGGCAGAGGGGAGGGGGCCGGGAAATGGACTGAGCAGCCATAAGGCAGCTCTCCCTTCCCGGGTGGGGACCAGCCATGCCCACTGTGGGGCTGCCCCAGGTGGAGGCCTGGGTGTAGTGCAGTCAGAAGCAACTAGTGTAAGCAACCGCGGCAAGGGGCAGGGTGAAAACTGTAAAAAATGAAGCTTACAGGCTCCATGATGGCCCTGTAACACCTGCACTGCCCCCCCAAGTCTAGATGTTGGTCTCCGGAGGGGAGGGAAAGTCGCTTCACCCTTGGCCCTGCCATTGGGGGGGGGACCTGTAGGGGATTGATGGGAGGGTTGGGCATGGGGAAAGTGGAGGTCCTAAGACCGAGCCCCTCTGAGGGAGCGTAGTGAGCTGCCTGCCAGCTCTACCATGTACCCCCATTGCCAAGGAGGTGACGGGGGTCAAAGAGCTTAATAAAAAAAAGTGCTGAGGGTGTCTGCCCCCAGAACAAACTCCAGGGGGATCTGGGTGGTCTACACCTCAGCACCGCTACCATTATTTATGTACCTCCAACCAGAAAGCTTGAATATTTGGGCACAGCAAAGTCATAAGGATTAAAGTGCCAGCTTCTGCTTTGCACTTGGAGCATTCACTCGGTTTGGTATGGTTAACACTGTGTAACTTTAATAGAGAGATATAAGCTCTGTACATAAAGTTAAACTGAATTTTGCATAGCTTATTACTTCCAGAGGAATCGTTTAAATGTTTAATGGTCTCACCCCAGATTTCTCAGGCAATCTCTGCTACAAGGTCTACCCCCTCCACCTGGACAGGATTCTATGGTGTGGGGGTGTGGTTCTCTAAAGGAACATTTTATAGTAGACAGAAAGTGGTTTCAAACAAGGCTGAGGTCTGTAATGCTCCTCCTCTAGAAGTGATGGGTTGGGTCCTCCCACTGGGGGCTATGCTTAATACAGCCAGCCTCTGCCTCACTTGTAAGTAAACAAACAGGTTCTCTGTTTGTAGGGATCAGCTCTTTTTCAGATCCTTAAATGTTAGGAGTTGTTCACCCTCATGCGGTTTTTCGAGGTAGCGTAGGCCCTTTCTCTGCAATCTCTGCAGGCCTTCATGAAGAAACATGGACTATTTTGTGACACGCTTTAGGGTGATGCATGTACCAGAAAATGTGGAAACTCCCTGTGGTACCTTCAGGAATCTGTGTGCAGCAAGCCAAACTCTGATCATAGTCTGAGTGGAGGGGTTATTACACTCTCTGTACTGGGCAAAGGCCATGTCTGGGGACAGCAGGTCTTTTCTCAAATCCCCACCTACTTGTTCTTCCTCCAGGGTCATCCAGGCATGAAATATAGGAGGCCCAGTAATAAAGTTGAAAGTTTGTGAGCTCCCCCACCCCAAGAGGAGGCAGCTAGAGGACAGCCCTCAGATGAAGGTATGCTTCCTTTCCAAAGGAATTTGTGTAATGTTGAATTAGGCTGTCTAAAAGTTTTGTCAGGCACATGTATGGGCAGGATTGGAATAAATATATACACTTAGGGAGTAGGCTCTCCATCTATCACAGTCCTCTGAAACACTGGTTAGCAGGGACCATAGTTCCTCAAATCAGATGATTCAATTTGGCAGTGATCTGGACTCATAGATGTTTAATTTTGTTGACTATTTGTAGACCAAGGGATTCTGAGTGATAGCTTCTGCATAGCCTCTCAGCCAGTGATATCTCACTTTTGTCCAGTTGATTTATATAACCAGACAAGGCATTGTGTTAAGCTAGCAGGGACTGGACATTCAGGAGGCCCTCCACTGGGTTCTGAGAGTAGAAAGTTGTCTGTGAAGAGTGTAATTTTGTGCTCTCCTCCATGCCTGAACCCCTCAGTTCCTGAGTGGTTCCTAATTGCAGCTGTAAGGGGTTATAAATTCAGGACATACAGAAAGGGGAAGAGTGGGACAGCTCTTTCTGGTCCCCCTGCTGAGGGTGAAGGAAGGAGTCAATGAGCCATTAATAGAAATCTAAATTGTTGGGGAAGCATACAGAGCCCTAATCCACCTAATAAGCTGGTCCGCTAGGCCAAACTCCCACAACATGGCAAACATATACCCCCACTCCACACAGTCAAAGACCTTCTCTGCATCCAGGGCAAGGATCACTGCCCCATGTAATTTAGGGTTCTTTATCCAATTATTTATTATATTTAGGGTTCTACAGGCATCGTGCGCCCCTTGTCTCCCCTGCACAAAGCCTAGGGTTACCAGACATCCGTTTTACCCAGACATGTCCTCTTTTTAAGCTGAGTTAATTGTGTCTAGGCGGATTTTTCTTTAAGTGCTGTTTTGTCGGTTTAGCTTGGCACTCTGAACTTGTCTGTTGCCAAGCAACTGTCACTGCAAGTGATCCTGCACTGTGAGTCTGCAGGTGAAAAAACCCTGAATGCCCATGTCATGCATGATCCAGGCTTGCTATCTGTGCATTATAGAGCATCACCCTGTGCAGGATTTAGACAGTGAGAATTGAGGAGTCAGAGCAGAAGAACATGATCAGTAGAATTGTCAGCTAGCTGCTAAACCCATCCTGATCCCAAGATTCCCAGAGGACCAGATCCTCCTCTCCATGGCAAATATGATCCTGACTCCTGATCCTATGACTGTCACTGAAGAGAGAGACTAACAGCAGCTGCAGCCTCATAACCTGATAACTGGACTCTACTGTGCAGCTTGTATGGAATTTGACAGCTGAGCAAAGTGCGGAGTGACAAATTATATGGTAAGCAAGTAAAGCTGAATGATTGATCGGAGTTGATCCATGCTGCCCAAAATGTACATCAGTGCTGGGGGAGGGGAGGATGTTAAGGTTGATCTAGTGTTTTTTAGAATTTCTTTGATCATGATCTGATCCTCGGACCCTCCTCTGTTGTCTTACCATCTGATTATACTATCAGTATGGCTAGCAACAGAAGAACAAATGGGATGTCATCGTGTTTGTTTTCTGTATTAATACTTGATGTAGCTGTCAAGTAAGTTCCAGTGTGGTCCTGGACCCTATAAAAATATAACTGCTTGCTTACCTCCAAGTCTGACCTGAGAGAGTAGAGCACTGAGGGTGGGACTGAGAGGCTGGCTGCTTGCTGCTGTGACACTGCTGACTTGAGGGCACATGGTTGTGCTTGCAATCCATCTTGGGCACGGCTGAGGGTCGGGGGGGGGGAGTGTCCTGTTTTTGGCATCCCAAAATCTGGTAACCCTAAGTCAAAGCTCCCAGGTCTTGGCGCATACACTGGGGAAGCAGGGTTTCTAGTTGGGATGCAATTATTCTGGTGATGATTTTATAGTCTACAGTTAGCAAAGAAATAGGCTGATATCAGGCATAGAAGGTGTGGTCCTTGCCTTAATTTGTGAGCACCATGATACTGGTGGACTGCGTGGAGGAAGGTAATGCACCATCCCTCAGACTTTCTTCAATCATATCCTGTAGTGGTTCAATCAAAAGCGGAGCAAAGCCTTTATGAAATCAATAAGGAGCCCATCTGGCCCAGGGCCTTACCCCCAAAATACTCCTCTGCGAAAGAAGCTCCCCTAGTTCAATGGTTGGTCAAGCAACTGGGATGACTCAGTGGAGATGGAAGAAATCCCAGCCTTTTGAAAAGGATGGCAGCTGGACTAGGGGTGGGAATACCTCTGTGGCATACAGCCTCATGTAAATACTGTAGAATTAAAAGCCTCCCGTAGTCCCTGTCTGTTACCAGTCCCTTCATCACACCTCCACTTACATAATCATTCTGTCCCCTTCTTTTTCATTAATTGCCAAGCTAAGAACTTGCCCCATCTATTCCTAGCAAAGTAGGTGCCCATCTGCCCCAGTAGGATAGCCTTTTCCAGGTGCATACTACTTAATGTAGTAAGCTTTCACTTGAGCTTTGGGAGGAAATTATGTAGAGCAGGGCTGGGCCTCAACATATGGGCCCACTCACATACCTGCACTTTGTCCTGCAGCTTCTTGAGTTCCATCCCTGTCCTCCTTCTTTTGTAGGTAGCAGAAGATATGGTCTGGCCTGAAGAAAAGCTTTATGGACCTCCAACCTAACTAAATGAGATGCGTCTGATTTGCCATTATGAACTAGAAATTCCCTTATGGCAGAGGATGTGTGCTGCTTGTACACTTCATCTTTCAGTGTGTGTGTGTGTGGGGGGGAGTGAGGAACCAGGGGTGCAATGGGGGTGGCTCCACACCCAGAGCTAAGCCCATGGTGAGGGTAGAATGATAAGAGACCAATATTGGTGAGTCATCAATCCTGGGAATACTCGGGGTTTGGTGTATATCCAGTTTATATTCTAGGTAGTGATAATTATCTGCTTAGTGAGTAGTGACTAGACCTTGGAATCCATACCCTGTTGGACCCCAGCCAACAGGGCTAAGGCTATTTAGTGCTGTTTGTATGTCCAAACCATTAGCGTCTAACCTACAGTGTGAAACTTCAAATGTTACCATTTTGGTGCCCCCCCAGTCTCCTCCCCCAGACCCTCTCAGACAACCAACCCACACAGAACAATTGAAATACCCTAAACAGATGGTTCAATGTGTGGTGCATAGCGTAGTGCTTGTGTATACTTATGAAGTTTGAAGTTATGAGCTTTTAATTCAGCTGACTCGAAGTTATGAACTTTTAATTTGGCTTTTCTATTCCCACCCTGAAAAGTGTAGGAATAGAGACCCAAGGTGTTAATGGTTCAAGATTACCTCCTCCATCTCGGAGAGTGTGACCAGTAGCATGCAGGAGAGGAAAAACACCCTGTGGAGGAAACCTCTAAGGACCCACGGCTGCTGATCTGCCTGTCCTTCAGGCATCTATGAGGAGATAATCCTAAATGATTGGATTGAGGTTTGTTTCAGGTTAGGTTGATGAGTTATGTCCTCTGAATCTTGAAGGCTCTGCATGTTGTTAAACAGATGAGTCATATACTGAATCTTGATGATGTGAGTAGGAAGGTCGAATCTGGAAGATGAAGGAGAATCCAAGTCGGGAAGATGTCCAGATGAAGGAAGATGGTGGTTAAATGATGTCCAGGATGTCTTTATTTTATCCATTATTAAAGTCTTGGAGGTATATGTATGATTAGATAGATTTGAACGTATGGATGAGCATTAGCTTTCTATCTGGGTGCTGGCATTCGGTACTCGAATATGATGGTATGAAGGGTTAGTAGTCGACGAGTAGAGACTATGGGAAAGTAATAGTGCTTTAGAGCAGCTGAGCTTTATGCTGGCAGGCAGGTTGTAGAATGTTGTCTTGACTGGATACCAGAGATGTAATTAAGGTAGTGCTGGAGGGCTGGAGTCGATCGATGAAATAGTGGAGGATTGAGAGACTGGCGGAACTGGAATTCCACTTATTACATGAGTAACAGATGGAGATGACATAGTAGGATAGAGGAATGGTTACTGGAAGCATGAAGCAAGGATGGATCAAAGGGGCACAATCAATGGATAGTTGAGCACTAGATGGTGGTGCAATTGAGGCTCCAAAAGAATACAGAAGAAGAAAGTCCAAGAGGCAGTCCAAATCCAGGGCTAGGCATGGTCACAGAGGAGAATGGAATAGACTCCCATCCCCAGCAGACGGGGTTAACCCACCTGCGCTTGAGGCCCCAGTGAGCGCTAGGGATGGAGACCCTCTGAGTAATGGAAGGAAATGGATGGAGCAGAGAACGAATGTGGAGACAGGGACTCCCATCCCCGGAGGCCAGGGCAAACTTGCCTTCACTCAACACCCCAGAGGCAGAGCTAGGGACAGAGGCTGTTGGATCATAGGTGATAGAAATGATGAAATGATGGTAGACAGGGAAACAAGGAATGGCTCCTGATCCTGGCAGATGAGCAAGCCCGCATTCGCTCAACACTGCAAAGGCAGAGCTAGGGATGCTATGGAAGTGGCCCAAAGGGACGAGGCATGCCACCTCATTGTGAGGTAGCTAATGAGAATAATTGAAATCGTTCTTGCTGTGTAGCTGAAGCTGAAGGAGAAATACCTAATGTCTTCAGTTTGGAATGAGGCAGGGAACAGTTCAGACTTGAGAGAGTAGCATGATTTAGTGGGCCACCGTTGATGGACAGGAACAGTAGACAGAAGAGTAGGAGTTTCTCATGTACCCTCCTCTGAGTCAGGCAAAGTATTGCTCGAGGGGTTAGTTGCCATAGTACAGGAGGACTGGATAGAACAGGAGCAGCTGTGAAGGTAATCTTACCATAGAATTAGCAATGCAAAATCTGGTGAACGGGGTGTCATGAGGCAATGGAATATGAACCTCCATGTAGGTAGAACAATGAGCGTGTGCAAGTGACTTCCATGTAGGTCAGCAAGATAGTCCTTTCGGAGGACCGAAATAGTTTGGAATGAGATCTATGTGTAGGTTGAAGGTACAAGAACACACCAGGATGATGGGAACAGAAGATGGATTTAATTAAGATTGTTTAGTTCTTGTTGCCTGATTTTGTTCTTTGGTTTCCTGACTGAGTCTTTTGGGAATCCAAAGTCTCTCTTCTGCTTGGCTACTAGGGTTTACAATTTCCACATCATTATTATTATTAGTCAGTGGGTTTTGGCTCGTAAGAATCTGACAGTTGGGTTGCAAAGGACACAGAGTTTTCGACTGAGTTTCGAGCCAGCATTCTATGCCTTTCATAGAATTTAACCCTTCACTCTCCAGGGCAGTTCAAGAGCTGGAGCTAACTGCAACTTGTCAGAATACAGCAAGACTCCATTAGAAGAAACAGTTACTAAGGTGTCATTTTTCTTCCTGCCTTTTCTTCAGAATAGCCGATTCTGCTTATAGGAGTTTTGCCAGTAATTCTATGCCTGCAATTCTGGCAGTTAGCCTCTTGTCTACCCTTCACAGTTCCTATATAAACTGGAGATTGGTCAAGGTTACAGGGTATGTTTCTCCTGTTTCCCCCTTCTAAATTTTTCCTTACTTCTAAAACCTTAACCCTCCCTCCTTTTTCACTTCCAGAGATTTGGGCCCCTACCCAAGCTCCCTTAGTCTTCGAACTTCTTCTGTCCTCCTCAGTCATTTATTTCTCCTTTTAGTTTTATATCTTTTCTTTGCCTGTCCCTTGGACTTCTTGTCCCACCTCCCAACCCTTTCTAATCTCTCTACGCGACTCAGAACTGGCGGGAAGGCGGAGTCGACAACATCTAACTGCCAACCCGCGAGCGCCACACAGTGTGTCGGCCTTGAGGGCAGTGCCAATAGTCCATTGACTCCACTCATCAGGGAAAAAAGCTCCCGTGGGGTCATGACCTCTGGCCAAGAACACAAAGGTGATGAATGGTGAAGATGCACAGAAAGATCAGAATTACGGTAGGTATGTAATTTTTCATTTATTGGCAGTAGGCGGCCTGGGATGTGGAAGTGCTGCTGATGGCAGCACAACTCCACCAGGGGAGGGAGGCACGGTTGGGGGAGAAGAGGCTTATACAGAGGAAGGCATGTACGGGAGGGGGGTGGAATCCCGGTTTCTGTCTAAATGACTGATGCCAGTACAGACAGGCCCCACTTCATGCTGTCTGACACCAGAACCAGATTGTGTCGGGGAGACTCCTTCTTGGGGCCCCCTGCTACTGCTTGTTAAACCATTGGGGAATAGGCAGCAGCAGTATGGCTTTGGGTGCCTGATGAAGGTCCTGAGGATGGGGACTTGAGGCTGGCCATGAAACACAAGTTTCACAGCAGTAATTAACAGAGTAACATAGTTATTTTAGCATACCAGTGATGCCTTGCTCTGAAATTGAGGCTTTAGAGTATGTGTTTGGTTTAGAGAGGTTCTAAGAAACCAAGCAATATAGATATTTCTTTCTCTAGCATCCTTTATGGGTTCTACACACAGCTCAGCCTTCAAACAGCCTCTTCAGCACATCCCCTCCAAGTGTACTAAATACCTGATCCCCTTCACCTGTTACTTAGCGGAGACAGTGATTACATTGCTACCTCCGAGTGTACTAGATGCCTGATCTCCTTCACCTGCTACTAGGTGAGACAGTCACTGCACTGCAACCTCTCTAATAAATACCTGGGGCTGGATTTTCAAAACTGGTTGTTTTGGGCACCTATGCAGAAAAACTTTGCAGGCTGTAAGATTTCTCTGCATGCACCGTATTTTTAATTGCAGAGTTGTTTGCGACTGGCTCCGTGATTTTATGGCAGCTTGTGGATATTCTTTTTGTGCAGATGCGCCAAAAAGTTATGCCTGATTGGACCAGGCATAACATCAGCTGCGGCTTTGCCTGCTGCCTATACAGCAGTTAAGATTTGGCTCCAGTGTGGAGAATTTTTTTCCACATTAGTGGCTGCAGGGTGGGACTTGGTCCCAAAACAGTTTAAAAATCCATCTCCTGATGATGATGATGATACCCTTCACCTGGTACTTTGCTAAGAGAATCACTGCACTGCTACCACCAAGTGTACTAAATACCTGGGGCCAGATTTTCAAGTAAAAAAAAAAATTAGCATACGGGCAGAAAAAGTACGCGAGGTTTACTAACACATCTGCATTTTTTTTTTTTTTGAGCATGCACTCAATTTTTAGAAAGGTTGCCTTTTGCAGCCTTTCTGTAATTTATGGCAGCTTTTTTTGCACAGTTGTGGAACAGTGCTATGCCTTGGTATTAACAGGCATAACATTTTGGCACAAAAGGGCATGCCACCCATGTGCATAAAATGCTGAAAATCACATTTTCTTTTTCTTAATTTATATTTATGGTATTCTTCCCATGGGTTTTATGCCCACCCATCTCGGACACGCACATGTGAGGCATGCACACACTCTTGAGACTCCCTCCCTACTTGCCCTGTCTGCCTTTGGACTGCCACCTGGTGGCAGTGGAATTCTGGGGGCAACCTCCTGGTAGGGAGAGCAGCCAGTAGGCTGCTCAATCCTGCTTCTCCCTATGCGGTTACTTGACTACCCAAGGTAATTCCCACCCAGGTTGACGGTGTGGACGGAGGTAAGGCATGATGTCAAGAATCCTCTGCCCCACTGGGCCGGCTTGAAAATAGTTTTTTTTTTTTTTTTTTTTTTTTACAGGGCAGGGATTTTTCCCTGCGCCAGGGAGTAGTACACAGGGACTTGGTCTCTGAGCCATGTCAGGCACTTTGAAAATCTGGCACCTGGCTGAGGCAATCACTGCACTATCGGTTCCCAACAGGATGTAACAGGTGTCTAGTGTTGTTCTCTGTTCATACCAGATCAGATATACAAGCCTGTTTACGAGGCAGTATCTGTTATGGTGAAGCCTTGTCTGCCTGCTACCCACGAGGATTTGCATACCCATGATGCCTTGTAGTGGGATTTGCATACCCATGGTGCCTTGCACTGGGATTACGGCTTTAGAGTATATGTTTGGAGAGTTGCACAGAAACCAAACAGTAGTAATTCAAGGTTTCAGGTGATTAGACCTCCATCATATCTGCTCCCCACTTCACCAACAGGAATGAATAAGTTTAGTGTGGTAAGATGTACTTGTTTTAAACAGATTTCTTATCCACATCACTAACATACTAAAATGCCAGCAGAATAGGCTAATGGTCTTTCGTGTTCGTCGTTGGTCAGCCCCACCCTGGGTGCTGACCTTGCTGTCCCCCGCGCTTCTCTGGCTTCTCCTTCCCCTTGCTGCATTGGATTTTGCTTCCTGAACCTTCCCTGTACCTGTCCCACCCTCTTGAACCCTTCCACTGTCCCTGCCTCCACCAGCCCCCTAGGTAGTGCATGCCATGGCTCTACCACCCTCTCAGTGAAGTAGCACCTCCTCCTTTCTCCCCTGAATCTTCCCCCCTCCAGCTTCCACCCATGCCCTCTAGTGGCCCCCTCCTCCTTCCTTCGAAGCACCCTCACTGTTCCTCCCCATTTACCCTGTTCATGTACCTGAAGACCTCTATCATGTCCCCCGTCCCTTCTCTCTTCCAATGTGTACATATTTAGCTCTTGAGCCTCTCCTCCTCATAGTCCTGTCCCCAAGCACCAAATCATTTTGGTCTGCCCTCCTCTGGACCCTCCTCCAGGAGGTTAATGTCCCTCTTAGGAGGCTCCAAACTGCACGCAGTACCCAGGTGCGGCCTCACAAGCAGTTTTACAGAGGGAGTATCACTCCTCCTTCTGGAGGTGATCCCCCTAGCGATGCATCCCAGCATCCTGTTGGCCTTGGCTGCTGCCCTCCTACAAGTCTCAGAGTTGTTCATCTTGACATCCACCACCACCCCCAGGTCCCTCTCAGCCATTGAGACTTGTAGTATTTCCCCAGGGTGTACACTTGGCCTGGGTTTCTGGCCCCCAGGTGGAGTACCTTGCATTTCCCTGCATTAAACCTCAGCTTCCACTTTCTAGACCATCTTTCCAGAGCCTCCAGGTCCCTCTGCAGGGCCACCCTCCCCTCCTCCCCATCCACCACTGCCCCCAGTTTCGAGTCATCTGCAAAGAGACTCATCTCACTCCTGATTCCTGTCCTTATGTCAGATACGTAGGCATTGAACAGAAGGGGCCCAAGGACTGATCCCTGTGGGACCCCACTAATGACCCTCCTTGGGGAAGAGACTATCCCACTCAACTCACGACCCTCTGGGTCTGGTCCTGGAGCCAATTGCCTATCCATCGGATCATCTGTTTCCACCCCATTTCTCCTAGTTTATCCAACAGGCCCACGTGAGGAACAGAGTCAAATGCCTTGCTGAAGTCTAGAAAGAGGACATCCACTGGTCTACCCAGGTCCAAGGCACTTGTCACCCAGTCATAGAACTCCACCAGGTTTATCTGACACGATTTCCCCGGGATGAATCCATGCTGTCTATCGTCCAGGCACCCTGACTTATCCAGGTCCCCCCCCTAGCCTCTCCTTGTCAATGCCCTCCATCACCTTGCCCACCACTGATGTCAGGCTGACAGGCCTGTAGTTCCCTGCCACCTCCTTGATCCCCCTTGTGGATGGGCACTACATCGCCACCTTCCAGTCTTGGGGCACCCACCCTGTCCTCAGAGAGATGGTGAAAAGCTCTGCCAGGGGTTTCGCAGGACATCTGCAAGTTCCTTCAGCACTCTAGGATGTAATTTATCCGCCCCGTGCTTTCTCTCCGTCTTAAAGGGAGCTGAGGGCTTCCCTCACTCTCTCTGCTGTGATTTACTTCCAGTACCTCTTCTCCCTGCTTAGCCCTCCCCCACCTGCCAGTGATGCCCCCTCCCCAGACCTGCCAATTGGTAAGGGGCCCCCCTCCTCATTATCTCTGTCTCCTCCCATGTATGATGCAGCATCCCCATTTTCCCTGGTGAAAACTGAGGTGAAGTACTCATTTAGTACCTCAGCCTGCTCCTCTGGGTCTTGTGCCCATCTCTTCCCTGATTTAATCCTGCTAATCTGCCCCTTCACCCTTCATCTTTCCCCAATGTATCTAAAGACCCCTTTTCCCTCTCCTAATTTCCCTGGCCAGGTTCTGCTCCTTCCTTGCCTTAGCCACCCTCCCACCACTCTAGTGGCCCTTCTAGCCATCACTACCCATGGTACCTTGTGATGACTACCGCTGGGTTCCCTGTGATTGATTACTACCCTGTGATTACTATCCCTTGGCTGCCCTGTGATTACTACCCCCTGAGTACCCTGTAATTACCACCGCCACCTTGGGTACCCTGTGATTCCCTTTGTAAGCAGCAACTTGGGCTGTACGTTGTTTTCCTCTTGTAGGCTTTTCCATAGGTTTGCTACCATCTGGGAGAGGTAGTGCCTCCTGCTGTTACCCCTGAATTTCTTGACTCTGAATTGTCCTGTTTCATATCAGATCAAACATCTGAAATGTTTTTTTTTTTTATTTACTGCACTTTTGCCCTTACAGTCCTGCTGCTGTTCCCAGCTCTGTCACCTAACATCTCTGGGAGTTGCCTCCTACTCCACAGTCCCCATGGATGACGCCCATGGGATGGGCTGCTAAGGGGCTGCTGTCATCCTACACAGAGCTGAAGAGCCAGTGTCCAGTGGAGGACCCAGTCCGGCAGTGCAGGGCCTGCAGCAGGAGGTGGACAGCATCCTGTATGGTCAGGAGGTGTTTTTCCAGTTTCCTTGCTCTGTGGGATCAGGAAGACCGTGGGCGATGCAGTGCGTCATACCACTGTCCTCCCTCCTCCCTTGATCCATGGCTCGACTTGCACCGCCACCTGTGGTCACCCAGGCGGCAGTCCTGCAGCGGAGTCCAACTCCCTCCCAACCTGAGGAGAGCATCCGTGGTACACTCTGCCATCCTCCCCTGGCCTGCCCTCCAGCAATCCAGACTCGTTCCCAGACCCGGGTCACCGGAGTCGCAAGCAGTAGTGCTACTGCTGTGCTTGCGGGCCAGCTCAAACTGTTAAATCTTGTTGTTATCCTTATGTGTTCCGAAGACTGAATTTGTGTCCCCTCAGTTCACTTGGTTACACACACCAAAATGTACTGAATGGTGGAGCCCACTACACAACAATGACAGTAGTGTGCTTTTTGACTGCGTGGTGTAACAGGTACCATCAGTCTGAGGCATGTAGTGGGAGCAAGAGAGTGTAGAGGTTGTGCAATTGGGGCTTCCTGTCAGCAGTTTTAGGCAAGTCAACAGTCTGCACTCCAGTGTTTATTTAATTGCTATCATGTAATCCCCCTAACAGTGAGCTTAACCAAAGGATTTCTTGGGAGGGTGTCTCTTACATTCTGAGATCTGGTGTTATAGCATCAGCCCTTTTTTTTTTTTTTTTTTATTTATTCAAATTTCGGAATTACAATCCTTTTGAGTCGATGACTTCTTTGCAAAGGCTCCATAGTCAGTACATACATACATAGCTTAAAGACAAATTGTATATTGCTTACTAGACAAATATTACATTAAGACAAAATTCCTGGTTACTCTGTACAGTTAATTTTATATTGAGTTTGTCAACATTATACACATTACATACCACTGATGAAGTACATACATAAAAGATTTATACTCCATTGAGGGTGCCACCCCTCTTAATACACGCAGATAAACTTAAATGGAATATCCGTACTACATCTTTAAGATACATCATCAGGGGGTTCCTAAAAAGGTTAAATAAACCATTAACTATATTCCATCCATAACTTGCTGTGATCATGAACCCAAGAGCAGCATGAAAATATATCCATATAGTAACTCCCTAGCCCAAGGGCTAGATTATTAGCCAAACTCTTCTTATGAAAGAAAATGAGAAATCATGCTTCAATATGTTATTAGGTACCTTAAGGTACTGACACAAAAGGGTTAAGCTCTCACATTTCAAATACCAGTTTCAATTTAAGGCATTCTATTTACAAGACAGCAAAGAAAAGATAAGTGGGTATCAAGCTGTCTCGTAACTGTTTCAATGTCCTGTCATTACTATGAAGGAAGGTTTTAGGACTAAATGTAAAATAAAACTAAACCAGCCCATATTACACTGGCATGCCAATTTATAAACTATAGTCCCAAACCAAAAAGTCCTCAGCAACTTATAGTTCTCAGCAAGTTAAAGTTAGTTAGCTCACTCTGCAGATATTCTTACTGGTTACTGGAGAGTGTTCAGGTTAGCAGCTGTTCTTCTTCGCCGTCCTCTGAGAAGACGAGATGCATGTTCGGTAGGTGACTAGCTGGCACATGTCTCCGGGTCCACTTAAGGCCTCTTGGTGCATCGGTGAAAATATACATTTTCCCCGATGTGCGATTCTCAAATGAGCTGGGAAAATCATACTGTGCGACACTTCTGCCCCTCTCAATATCGATCGCGACCGTCAAACCGCTTTTTCTTTGCTGAGTCGCTAGAATTCAAGATCCGGATACAGACTGACCTTTCCCATCACATAATAAAGTTCTCTTCTGTCTGGCCAGTGAAAGGAGGAAATCTCTAGTTCGACTCGAGGAAAACACAACAGTCCTGGGAGCTTCTGAATTTACTTGACTTACTTTCTTGTTGTGACCCTGTAGGCCTTCTGAATAGAGATCTTCCGTTCAGCAAGGTGTTGCCCAAATTGCAATTCCAGCCATTCCAACATGAATAAAGGCAGATGATCACCCTCTGCTTGCTCCGGGATTCCAAGCACTCAAGTTGTTCGCCCTTGCCTGATTCTCCAGCATTTCTAGCCTTGCACGGAGATGGGTATTTTCTTTCACTAGTTTTGCAGTCACTCCCAGGGCTGATTCTGAGCCTTTCCCAGCTTTCTCAGTCTCTATTTTAATAAACAATACATCCGTTTCTAATACTATTACTCTACTGGTTAGGGAATCAAATCGAGAAGCTAGGCCCTCTACTGAGGAAATAAGATGATTCATTTTTATTCCCAGACTCTGAAGAGTTTCTTCATGCGTATCTCAGTCTCAGAGGTAGCAGGGCCTTGAGCAGACCTCGTGGCGAGCGGGGGTACATTTTGTTTGCTCTTTGCTCCCTCCTGGGAAGATTTATCCTTCCTTGGATTGCCCATAGCGATACAGCTGGTCTTCTGATTGTCTATCCTGCCATTTTCCGTGTTTTAACTGCCTTATAAAATGTAGAAATTATCTTTTAAGTCGTAGTTTCTGCAGAGCTACTAATTCTTGCAACCGTCTGGCTCGGGCTCCACAGTGCCCCCTTCTACAGTTGATTTTTTTACATTGCTTTGTTAGGTTCTCTAGGGTTGTTTATGGACCCTGGTCATTGCAGAGGAGAGGGACTGGGTCCCAAGTTGGAGGACATGTCAAGAATGGGAGTATGGGTTTTATTGGTATCATTAGATTCATTGTTGGCCTTGGTATGGAGCTCAGGGAAATGCTAACTTACCATCCCCTACCGTGTTAGTGAGGACTGGTGGTTACGGCCACAGATCTCAGTCAGTGAGAAATCTCTTTGATACCGTTTTTGGATAGGCCAAGGCTAGGGGCCTGGGAGATGGTGGAGGGAAGTTTATTTAGCCAGGCTGTGCGATACGGAAAGACCTTTGTCCTATGGCAGTCCTGCAGTGAGGGACTAGGAGAGGGTGTTGGCCTGGTGCCTAGGGGTGCTCCTGTGGGGGTAGGTTGGATGAGGGGTGGAGGCCCTAGGAGCAAGATTCATTTGATCTTTTTTGCTAGAGGCAAGTGTGGTACATTAGTCTGCCTTCAAAGGTCAGCCAGTCTGCTCGCTTATAGAGCTCACACGTATGGGTTAATGTATCGCTGCTTGTAACCAGTCTGCAGGCTTTATTGAGAGCTAGTTTGATGCTGTTTAGGGCTGTGTTGTCAGCCGTGTCAGAGATTATTATGCCTTAATCAAGGAGGACTGAGCTGGTTACCGCCAGCCTTAGTGCCTGGGGTGGGAGGCAGTGTTTGTGTTCGTATAATATCCCAGCCGGATGTTCACAGAGGTGGAGAGGTGTTAATGTGTATGTGGTAAGTTAGTGATGTGTCCAGGGTGATGCCCAGGTATTTAAAGTTAGGGACTTGTTCTATGTGGGTGCCCTGAGAAGTTAAGATTGATAGCAGGGCATTAATGTTAGGGTTTTGATGGCGTGCAAAGATCATAGATTTAGTCTTGTAGTTGAGTATTAATCGATGATCAGAGAACCAGGATTCTAGTTCTGTAAAGCTGCCTTGCAGGAAATTTTGTAGAGAGTTAGAATTGGGGTGTTTCCAGTATACTACTGCATCATCGGCATAGAGCAATAGTTTACCACTGCAGGCCAGAGGGAGGGAGTTTAGATAGAAAGTGAATAGAAGAGGGCCTAATAGCGACCCTTGAAGGACTCCTGCATGAACAGGTTGCATAGCTGAGAGGGTGGTGTTGATTTTGACTTGTTGCGTCCGGTCAGTGAGAGAGTTTTTGAACCAGGAGATTGTTTCTTGGGCCAGATGGAGGAAGGGGAGAGAGTGGATAAGGAGTGGCTGACTGTGTCGAAAGCTTTGGTCAGATCCACAAAGATTGCACCTGCTATAGACCCCTGCTCCAATTCTTCATGTATACAAGAGGTGAATTGGAGAAGGGCAGTGGTAGTGCTGTGTCCTGCCCTGAAACTGTGCTGTTCTTGACACAGTAGGTTGTGTTTGTTCAGGTATTCGGTGAGCTGGTCAGCTACAATTCTTTTGAGCACTTTGGTTGGGGGGGGAAGGATTGTTATGGGCCTATAGTTGCCAGGGTCAGATGGATCACCCTTTTTTTAGGATAGGTGTGATTATTCTTCTTTTCCAGAGGGATGGGAATTGTCCCAAGTGCATGGAGCAGTTTAGGATTTTGGTGAGGTGAGGCAGGGTCCTGTCTAGAGTGAGTCTGAGTATTTTAAGGTCTAGGGAGTCGCTACTGAACTGAGAGTTGCGGAGAGCTTTGGACAGATGGTGTTTAGCCTCGTACAGAAGATGGATCTTAGCCTGAAGGGAGGGAGAGTACTAGTGGTGGAGGTGATAAGGTGGTCATTTGGGATGGGGTCAAAAGAAGTTTTGGGGTTGGATGTGGCTAAGATCGGAGAAGGAATTGTTCAGGACATTAGCTGTGGTGGCTGGGTCCTGGGAGGGTTTCTTGGTGAAGAATTTCTTGAAGGGGTAGGGAAACGGTTTTCAGGTTTGGTGTCCTGAAGCTATCAAAACACGTGAGGTTAAACCAGACTTTTGACGTGGGTTAATTCCCATCTTTGTCTGTGGCTTTAGTATGAACCACAGTATAATTATAGATGAGGCTGATTTTTTTAATGTATTTATTTTTGTTTGTTCCGCTTGGTAAATGTATCCAGCACAAATGCTTTAGAGTATAGTATACCAGACAGTAGAATGGCATACATCATTTAAGGTACTCTCTCCCATTGTTGCATCACTGGAGGGCAGCCTAAATCACTTATGGTTTTCCTAAATAACAGAAAAATTGAATCGTGTGCAGCAGGACAATGGACTAGACTGAAGTCCACATAGGGTGCATTGTAACATCACAATGATGTGATTCAAAATCCACATAAAAGTCTGAAAATCATCTGCATGACAGTGACATCCAGAAGGGTGCTGTCCCATAAAATTACTAAACCTGGACCAACTGGTCCATATACAGGTGCTAGTTAATGGAACATGGACAGAAACGGTAGAAAAATTGAGCATCAGTTTGGAGCAGCACTAAGGGGGAGCCTTCTTTATCAGAATTATTTGTAAACTAAGTAACAGGAACTCACTACAATATAATGCAGAAAAGGGTAGCAGTACTCAGTATATTGAGATGGGCTGACACCTGTAACTACTGAAAAAAATAAGACACATGCTTTGCAATAAATTGGAGCTGCACTTGCATTGAATTCTGTTAAATGAGGCTGGGATCTAAGTGCACATTTAACATACTGCACTACATGCTAACTCCATGTGGTGGTAGCCATCATGCTCAGCTGCTCCCTGCAGCTCCTAGACCCACTTCAGTTAAAAGCTGTCAACATCATTTAAAGTGAAACTTATGGAGCCTAGTACCTTTCATTAGTGTTAAACGCATGCCTTGTTAACAATATGAACCATTTAAAAGCAACGTGTACGATACAAAACAGTACTTCATACATACTGTACATGAGTCAAACCTAGACATATTGGCACCCAGTCTTTGTCCGCAGATGCTTGGTGGTTTGGGGCAAAGGCTCGCTTGATAATATCCGTCCTCTTCCCAGCTTCAGTAGGATCATTAAGAGACCCTACCAGCATTTTGAATTTGTAGTCTCACTGGAAATAAAAGTATGAGTAACTAATTTTGCTTTCAGTCCTGCTCTGATGGCCTCAAAACATCTGTGGTGCTGCCGTGCAGGGTGGGAAATTCATACACCTTAAGTGCCCTAGGACAGGCACTTTTGCCAAAGGACATCTACAGCTCCTTAGTGCCTTCCCTCTGGTTCATCTAAATATTACCGATTTACTACTGCCCATAACCTTACATTTTTCTTTTTTTTTTTTTTTTTTGTTCTCCTGCGGCCTGACCCTCCCGAGCTTGCCACGTTTGTGACTACGTGGCATTGGTGTTCGAGTAGCCGACCAAGTAGTGTAGAAGACCTTGTTATGTGACTGCGAAGCAGGGCCAGTGTCGGGGTGCAAGGATGTGACTGCACCAGGGCCCAGAGCACCGGTGGGGCCCATTGCCCCTAAATCTGAAAAGTCATTCCGAATAATCCTTTTTTTTTTTTTTTTTTAAACTGCACTCCACGCCAGAGAAGATCAGCTTTCCGCCACGAGGGGCTGAGGGGTGGCTGCGTGTGCTGACAGGACCGAGGTCTGGAGTCGAGTTGGCGGTTGGTGAGGACGTGATATTTTAAAATGAAATCCCTTGCTCCCTGCACTGTAGGCTCGCATCCTGATCGTCCTCGGACATACCTGTGAGGCAGCTGCAGCTGCTATACCTTCTTGATGATCCCACCAACCATCATGCTTGATGTGTCCTCAGTGGCTCCTCCTCCATGCTGGCAGTGGCAATGCTGCTCCATCGCCCCTCCCAACACTGCTACGCTGAGTGCTCGCTCGCTCACTCAGACTTGCTCCTCCCCGCCCTGCTCCTGACCTGACTTCTCCCAATCCCTGTGTCCCTCCTAGCCTCTGACTAGTACTCTACTATGATGTCTGATTTGCTGCCTGGGCTGGGGTTGGTGCTCACTGAAAGGCTGCTGCGCTGCAACTCTCACAGGTCGGTCAGACATTCAAAATTATATATTCAAATATTCTATTCTGTTGTTGGGGGGCAGGGTTGCAGAGGAGGAGACTGAGCATCTCGCGAGAATCCTTGTCGTCGTCTCACAGCCACACAGTCTGTGGCAGTTGGCGGGCAAGCAGATGAACCGGCGGATGCGGCTGGCATTGGATCGGGCAGAATTTTGCAGCACTGCACTGTAGCAAGCAGAGCAGCCCTTGTTGAACTACTGTTTGTTGTTGTAAACTAGACACACATATACTTGACCGTGGTGGGGCATGGAATTAAGAATTAAAAACTCAGGCAAAAAATAGCTAGCTTTAGCTGGCACTGCAGCAAGCAGCCACAGAAGGGGTGAGTACTGTGGCTGCTGCCTAGCCTAAGCCTCAGCAGGTGGCAGCAGCCAGCGGGGGCCCAGGTCAATCAAGTGAGTGAAGTCTTGTCTCAAGAAGAACTTAATTAAATAAATATAAAAAAATTAATATGTAAACAGAGTTGTGACACTGTGACACTGACATTGCTGGGGGGCGCATGAAGGGGTTACTACTCTACTGTGGTGGTGTGACTATGTGATGACTACTACTCCCTTCTCTCCCTCAGACATGATGAAGAACTTTAGGTAGGCAGGAGGGAGTCACTAGTCAAGGAGAACTGAAGAGAATAATAAAAAAAAATTATTCAATTATGCATCATACTGCTGCAGTCTTGAATTTGTTTTCTTTGGAAGTTAACAAGAATTACAGGAGGATCAACTGAATGATCAGTGTAAAGTGTAGTGATTGACTGAGTGAGTCGTGAGTGAAGTTAGTGTGAATGAACAAGTAGTTAGTCACTCAGTCCAGTCTGTGTACTCTGACCAGAATATAAGATCTAAGTTTTCAATTTATTCTGAGTGAGTCACTGTATTGACATTAAAATAGCAATATTCTCTGGCTCTGCTGCTGTAGCCTCGCGGCCTGCCTAGTCTTCTTCAGAGTATGCCAGCAGCAAGCATTGTAGCCAGCCTAGTACTGACTGTGTAGGAATCACTATTTGGCATTAAAATAACAAGATATTCTCTAGCTCTGCTGTGCCTGTGGCCAGCCTAGTATTGACTGTGTAGGAGTCACCTTTGAACTTCACAAAATGGAATAGCAGCAATATTCTTTTGGTGGTGGTGGCATGGAGGGCCCGCCTGGGGTGGGTGGCACTTGGGGCGTGCCATGTGGACGGGGGCCCACTACAAACCTCTTGCACCAGGGCCCAGTACATCCTGGAACTGGCCCTGCTGCAAAGTCTGTCTCGGACACCGTCACGTGATGAGAGGCAGGAGCACGCTGGCATCGGAGCAGTGTGTCTGGAGAAGCACTGATCAGCTAATGATGCTGATGACTGATCCCTCCCTCACGAAGCATTGCTAGTGAGCACTGTTCAGCCCACCAGAACACGCGGATGGGAGTCTGTCAGGCAGATTAGTTATCATTGCAGCACTTGCAGGCAGGAAGCAGATTCATTTAAGTCAAGGGCTTAAAACCAGCAGCCTGCCTATTTCATCACCAGCAGCAGAAGCATAAAGTTAAATACCCTTTTAAGGGCTTTGTTTTGGTGGATCAGTCCTGTGAAGGACCACTATCAGGTCGTGGAGGAATGAGGTGGACACATCAAATAATTTTAAAAAGGCCTTTTCAGGCTTCATGGTTACTAGTCCTTTTAAGGATTGAGGGCAGTGGGCACACAGGCAGGCAGTAGGAAATCAAGTAAAAAGTAAACAAAAAAACACATTTAATGATGTGGGCCTTTTTTTTAGGAAACAGGCAGGCATTACATTAATTTTAAAAAAAGGCTTGGATGCTGATAATGAGGACTAGCAGGCAGGCGGGCGGACATTGAGTAAAAATAAAACATTCATAGCTTGTGGGCTGCAAAGGTAGGCTTATTAAGCACACAGGCAATGAGCCTTTTTCAGGGCCTAGGGGCTAGTGAGTCCACTACTTTAAAAGAGTGAGAACACGCATGCAGGCCGGAGAAAATAAACTTAAAAAAAAGCCCCAGAAATGTAGAAACATAGAATCTGTGTACTGATAAGGACCCTTTGGCACACCCAGTATGCCCATTTTTCCCCAGCGTATAGTGTCACTGTAGACCCTACCTGATCTCTGGCTGCCCCCAAAAAAAAAACACTTTCTACCAAGATACCTTTCTGCCTATCCTAGAAGTGGGCAAGCCAGGAATATTTCACCCAGAGCTGAATGGCTTGACTCCATAAGCCGAGCCTTGGCTAGTGTAGGTTGTTTTCTACATAGTGTACTCCTAACTGCTCAGCCTGACAAAAATGCTTCCTTTGACCATAACTGACTCTGCATAGCCTTGGCTCTCAGTTGCTTATAGAGTTCGAGCGGAGCTGAGCCAGGCAGTAAGCATGAGCCAGGCTTACCTGCTCTGGCTTGCCCACCTCTAACCTATCTCATGCATGCTTGAAGCACACCACTGTTTTGCCCCACCATCTCTGCTGGAACTTGAAGACTGCTCCTGGCATCCACCACTCTTTCAGTGAAGAAGTGCTTCCTCACATTCCTCTTAAATTCCTTCCAGTTTCATTGCCTGTCGTTTTGTTCTCATGTACCTTCTTTTCTGAACAGTACTCTCCTCCTGTACCTTATTTACCCCTGTGGGTATTTATAGATCTTACTTGAGGGTTCCTGCAGTGGTCATTCCATATAGGACTGCGCCCTCTGGCATCAGGACTGCACGCAAGTTTTCCAGCAGTGTCTGGTGGGGGACCGCCCACCCGACGTCACGTGATGGATGTCAGTGTGACCCTACATAGTGGTGGTCCCCACACCCACCTTCCAGTTCTTTCCTGCCGTCGACCAGCACTAGTACCTCGCGGTAACTCCAGCATCTTGTCGATTGCCATTTTCTTTATTTCTAGTGAATTTCAGTCTGTAATTCGCGGTATATGTCATCTCAGTCTCCGCATCTTAAGACTAAAAAGAAGTGCACCAAGTGTGGGGTGCAATACCACATAAAGACGGCCACTGTCTCTGCCTCCTTAGTCTAGGCCCAGATCATGACATCGCGGCCTACCCCAACTGCCAACCTTTCAACCAGGCCACACTCAAGCAACACCAGCAGGCTTTAGAGGCCCATCTCCTTAAATCACAGATGACTTCCCTGGAGAAGGAGATACAACAGATCCAGGACTCTGCTTCTTCCCCTTCTGATAAACACAAGAAGAAGAAAGAGAAGGAACATCACAAGGACCGGTACCGATCCTCGTCCACTAAGCCTTTGACCAGCAAGGCCCTTTCCCCACTGCTGACCCTCGTGGTGACTCAGGCAGCTTCCAGGACAACCTCCAGTGCTGCAGTTTTTCAACTGATTACTGCTGGTAAGTCGTCCGCCGGCTCCTCTGGCGAACACCCGGTACTTGCTGGTAAGTCAGACCCCAACTCCTCCAGGGCCTGCTTGGCCACCGATAAGTTAGACCCTGCCTTGAAGCAGCCTAAGGTCCACCCAGCTTCGACCGATAAGCCGGTCAAGGGTTCTACCTTCCACCGCCTGGTCGTTCTTTCACTGGTAAGTCGGTCATCTCTGACGACCGCCCAGGCATTGCTGTCCCGCTAGGGCTCCCGCCGCATCACTCAACGCCTGGCAGATCAGTTTGACTACTTCCAGTCACGCCTCCCCTGGGCTCTGTCCGCCGAGACTTCCTGTCCACCTCCCCGTGGTTTCCTGACCAGCAGCCTACACCTGGGACAGAGGAGGAAGAAGGCGACTAGGAGTTGATCTTACTTTGAGGGGCTCTTACAGTAGGTAATTACATATGGGACCGAAGCGGCGGAGTGTCCGACCCGAGGAAGAATTTCTAGCTAGCAGTCTCTGGTGGGGACCACCCCATGTCAGGTGACCGCATCAGGTGACGGCAGTATAAAGGGCAGTCCCCCATGCCTGCCTTCCAGTTCTTTCCTGCCATCTGCTTGTCTTAGCGCCTCGCGGTTAAGTTCCTACTGCTCATCAGTCAATCGTTGGTCTTGTAAAGCAATCATTTTCATCACTCAAACGCTGTGTATGTCATCCCCTACACCATCCGATTCACATAAAAACAAGTGCAACTCATGCGGCGCCCAGCTCCCGCATAAAGATGGTTCCCCCCCCCCCCCAGTGCCTCTTCTGTCTAGGCCTGGATCACCCCATGGAGGAGTGCCGCACTTGCCAGTACTTAACGCCACCCGTGAACGGAGGCAGCAGTCTCTGAGGCCCATATTCTAAAAAAAAAAAAAGAAGATGGCTCTATGGAGAAAGAGCTGAAGAATCTAAGGCAGGCCTCCACTTCGCCTGAGGGACATCGCAAGAAGAAGCACCGGGACCGGGATTCCACTTCCACGGCTCCTGTGACTCCGGCGTGTTGCCGTATTACAGGTAATGTCTCTCTCCCCCCCCCCCGGGAGACCAACCCTCGACAGCCGTCTTGGCAGCGTCCAAGGTGTTGTCCTCCTGTCAGGCTCACGCCGGGCCCTCGGAACCTCCGGGATGAGTGGGTCCGTAAGTCAGATGCTGGTGCAGTCTGCCCGACAGGGCTGAAAGTCGCCAGCCCCTTGAGGGTTGAGCACCACCTACCAAGCCTCTCTCCACACCGGCCTTCATCAGTCAGACGCCAGCTCCTCCAACACCCGCCCAGATCAAGCCACTAAGGCAGTCACTGGCTCCTCTGAACACACAGCCGAAAGAGCCAATGCTGGACCCTGTCGACCAGTCCGATTTGACTTCATGCAGCGCCAGCCACTGCATACCGAGGCTCCACCGTCTTCCCTGCTAGACCCTGGGATTTCAGACTGCCTTCCCGGGTGACAGAGGACGTCAGTATGCTGCCGTCAGGTCTCCCTCCCTCAGGGCCAGATCTCCTGGCTGGACCCTCAGACTCCAGCTCCAACACTGGCCTACCCGATGCTGGGTGACATCCCTTTACCGGACGCTGTCCCACTGCCGGGCCTGACACCCGAGGGGCCACCTGTTCCTGGCCCGCCTGCTGGGCCTCTTCCAGGGCCTTCTGTGCCAACAGAGCCCCTGGTTCCCAGGTATCCGACTCCGTCCTATCGACGCCTCAATACCTGATGCTGGGCTTCCTGCCGTCAGGGTATGGATACTCGCCCTATGGATATCCTCAATATCCGTATCCCCCTCCTTCTCCACCACCACCCCCCAACCGCCGGTGGATTTGAAGGAGACTTTGGTGGGTTGAGGCCAGGCTCAGCTCACCAGAGAGGTGGAGAGCCATCGGCTGGCACGGACCCTGTACAGGATCCCCTGCGCTGGAGGCGAGAGACTTCCTTCCCCTACCTGACACCAGAGGTGAACTTCAGGCACCAGGGTTGGGGAGGATACACTTCCCCAAGGGGTCTGTTCCTCCCTTGCTGCAGGAGGAGTCTTCCTCTTCTTCGGAGACCTCAGAGTCTGACTCTGGGTGGTTCGATCCCGATGAGCCACGTACTCCAGACCATCCCAGGCCAAGGACTCCTTTGAAGTCACCTCCGGAAGATCCTTCCTTTCTGGAGCTACTGAGAAAGATCCAGGAGGTCCAGCAGTGGCAGCCAGATCCACAGCGGAACTCACGCCGACCTTGTTTCCACTATTTGGAAACAACTGTCCGCATTAGCTCCCCTTCTGAGGAAGGCGGATCGGCTATACCAGGCTCCGGAGGTGTGGATTCTGAATACACACACCCCAAGACCGACTCGGTTGTGATTAGCGTCCGCTCACAGCCAGTCGGCGAACCCTAAACACCTCCGCTTGTCTCCACCAGACAAGGAATCCCATCTTCTGGACCAGTACGGAAGGTGTACGCTTCTTCCACACTGGGAATTAGGGATCTGAACTATGTTGCACATATGGGGACTACCAGAAAACTATCCTGAGTCAGGTGGAATCCAAACTGGACTCCCTTCCTGAGTCTCAGACCAAGCAGGAAGTGGCTGATCTCGTCTGCTGTGCTTTCGTTTGGCCAGCCGGCTCTGCTCGTGCCAGGTGCGATGCAGTGGACACAGCAGGTTGGGCCTCTGCTTTCACCATAGGGTCTTCAGTGTCATGCCTGGCTCTGGGTGTCAGGATTGGTCCCGGAGGTGCAATCCGCTATTCAGGATGCGCCCTTCAGGGGTTCTATGCTGTTCAGTGGAGATGTCAAGGACATCATCACCGACCTGCAAGAGAAGGGAACTGCACTTAAGTCTGTTGACTATACAGGCCCCCTCAGGTACAGCATTGCACTTTTCGCAGACATGATCAGCCTAAATGAAAATTCAGGGCAAGCAGACCAACAAACGTCTGGCCCCTCCGGCTGCCAAGACCCCACCCAATAAAGTGGCGGAGATTCAGCGCGACGTTGCCTCACACCTCCTGACTCCTTTCCTCTCCACAGCCTCTGGACCTCCCAGAGGAACCAGTAGAGAGAGTTCTACTTCCATCTACTGGGTTGGGAGAGGATTACATCAGATGCTTGGGTGCTCCAACTGATAGCAGCAGGACACTCAATCGAGTTTCTCCAAGTCATCTTACTCCCCGGCACATCTTCCTCTGGTCCTAGAAGAAATTTCCTCCCTTCTCTCAAAAGCGGCAGTGGAGCCTGTCCTGACCCACCTTTGGGGGACAGGTTACTATTCCCATTTCTTCCTAATTCCAAAGAAAACTGGAGACGCGAGGCCTATTTTAGACCTCTGCTCCCTGAACATGTTTGTGGAGTACAAGCATTTCAGAATGCTCTCTCTGCAGAGCCTTCTGCCGCTCCTTCGGTAAGGACAGTGGCTGTGCACGCTGGATATGCAGGATGCCTACCTGCATATCCCCATCCACCTTCCCGACGCAAATTCTTTCCGTTTTCATACCAGGGGACCACTGCCATCCAGAGCCCTCCCATTTGGTCTTTCCTCGGCTCCCAGTGTTCACAAATGTCTGTCTGTAGACGGCCCACCTGCGCACTCCAGGGGTGCAGGTATTCCGATACCTGGATGATTGGCTTCTGGCACCCCTTCCAGGGAGAAGCTTCTGCGCCCCTTTCTCACTCCTGCAGGTTTTCACCAGCCTGGTATCACCATCAACCAGGCCAAGTCCCATCTGGTCCCTGCCAAAGCTCCAGTTTATAGGGTGATCCTGGACACGACCATTGGCAAGGCCTTTCCTGCTCGGACAGGTGGACACCCTCCAGGCTCATGTGAGTCTGTTGTCCAGTCACAGAAGGGTCAGCACCAGGTCAGTCCTTCTCCTTCTCTGGCTCATGGCAGCTGCTATTCTGACAGTCCCACACGCCGGCTCCGATGAGGATCTCTCAATGGACGCTTCAGTCTCAGTGGGACCAGACATTGGATGACCTAGACCAGGAAGTTCTGGTCTCCGATCCCATGGTCTGGGACTTGCAGTGGTGGATGGTGCAAAGAACCTTTGCCAGGAGTTCTCTTCTGCTTGAACCCCATCCCAAACATTGACAACAGATGCCTCGGGAGAAGGTTTGGGAGCCCATCTAAGTTCTCGAGGACTCAGGGCTCCTGGTCCAGTCTGTAGCAGACTCTACATATCAATGTGCTCGAGCTCAGGGCCATTCTGTATGCTCTCAGGCTCTAAACTCTTGTGTTCTTCCTGGCCATTTGGCAATCGGACGGACAACATGTGCATAGTCTGATACATCAACAAACAGGGAGGAACTTGTTCCTACCCGCTGTGCAGGGAAGCAATGAGATTTTGGAATTGGGCGGTTCAACACAACCTTCACCTGACGGCAGTTCATGTTCCAGGAGTGGAAAACGCATTGGCAGATCACCTCAGTCAGTCATCAACCAAGGCACATGAATGGGAACTGGATCAAGAGGTAGCAGACAATCTCTTCCTGCGCTGGGGAACCCCTTGGGTAGACCTGTTCGCATCCCCTCTAAACGCAAAAACTTCCCGCCTTTTGCTCACTCGCTGCAGAGCGAGGCATTTTCTGGCAGGACGCTGTCTCTCGACTGGAAGGACAGATTTGTCTATGCCTTACATCCAATTCCCTTAATTCTGAAGGTCTTGCATAAACTCAGTTCGGAAGGAGCCCGGATGATCCTCATCGCTCCATTCTGGCCCAGGCAAGTTTGGTTCTCTCTTCTGCAACAGTTTTTTCAGAGGAACCTCCACTGCTTCTTCCTCTATCACAACATTTGCTGACCCAGGATCAGGGAACCCTGGTGCATCCAGGTCTCAAATCCCTTCAGTTGCATCGTGGCTCCTGCAGATGTAGTTCAAGCCAGCCGGGTTTCTCCGTTAGATTGCAGATATTCTGGTGGAGGCCAGGAAGCCATCCACCTAGGTCCACATCGCCATGAAGTAGAAATGTTTTTCAATTTGGGCCTCTTGAAGGACTTCAAGCCTTTCTCTTGCCCTGTCGAGTTTGTCCTGGACTATATCGTCCATCTCTTTGACCTGGGTCTCAGTCATTCCTCTTTGAAGGTCCACATGGTGGCTATCTCGGTCTACCATGTACCTTTTGGAGACAGATCTTTCATGCAGTTGGAAATCTCTAAGACTTTCCTTAGAGGGTCCTCCATTTAAGACCCCCATCCGCGTTCCTGCTCCTCCTTGGGATTTGAACTTTGTTCTCGATAAGCTTACTCTGCCTCCCTTTGAGCCGGCAGCTTCAGCAGAACTTGAAGTTCCTTTCTTGGAAGATTCTGTTCCTAGTGGCCACTACTTCAGCTCTCTAATTTCGAGCTTCAGGCCTTGATGTGCAAAATCCCTTACTTGATTTTTCACAAGGAACATGTGACTCTGCACACCAACCCCAAGTTTCTTCTTAAGGTGGTGGTGGAATCTATGCTGAATCAATCCCTTGAGCTACCTGCTTTCTTTATGCAACACTCCAATCAAGGGGAGTATCTCCTGCATACTCTGGATGTTCATAGAATACTGAGATACTACACCTCTCGGACTAAGGATCTCCAGAAATCTGATCAGCTTTTTGTCTCTCTTGCTCACAAAAGGGGGCAATGCTGTTTCCAAGCAATGCCTATCCAAATGGTTGGTTCATTGTATCACTTTCTGTTAAACAAGTACAACAAAACCCGTGCCGGGTCAGAGGTCACTCCACCAGAGGAGTAGCTGCCTCTGCAGCTTGTTTCAAGAATCGTCAGCGGCAGATATCTGCGCAGCCGCAACTTATACTTCTTACAATTTGGACATTGCCTCTCGCCGTAGAGCAGGCTTTAGGTTGGCTGTTCTGCAAGATCTTCTCTCTTAAGACTCTTACAGCTGGAGGTTCTATTGGTTGGTAGTTTTCTTCCTCCCGAGTACTTTTCTTTGTTCCAGACTGCTTGGGATTCAGTCCTATATGTAATTACCTACTGCAAGAGCCCTCTCGAAGTAAGATAGTTCAGTTACGTAAGAACTTACCGTAATAGTAGATCTTCAAGAGAGGCTCTTGCAGTAGGTAATGCCTTCCCGCCCTCCATCCCCCTTAGCTTTTTCAGCTCTTTTCCAGGAAGGAAATATCCGCTCTCTCTCTCATCTTGCCTTTTGGCCTTTGGCAGGAAAGAACTGGAAGGCGGGCGTGGGGGACCGCCTCTTTATGTTGACGTCAACTGACGCCAGTCACCTGATGTGGGGGCAGTCCCCCGCCAGAGACTGCTAGCTAGAAATTTTTCCGTGGCATTCTGACGCCTGCTGGCTTCAGTCCTATATGTAATTATCTACTGCAAGAGCACCTCTCAAAGATCTACTACTGTTACAGTAAGTTCTTATGTAACTGTACTTTCTTTCATCACCCACTCCTAAGGTGATTCCCCCTGAAGGACCCTATCCCTTCGTCACCTATTCTGACATCTGGCCACCTCACCTCTGCTGCTCCTATTCTTATGACAGCAGCGCCGTCAGGTATCTTTCATCAGCCTCCTCCATCAGGGCCTACAGATAGGCCTGTCACGCAGGGTCTGACATCCTTGGGGCTCACGTTTGGTACCCTCACATCTGTAATCACGTTTGTGCCTCTTTCATCAGCCATCCCGATGATGGCTATCCCGACGTCCACTATTGTGATGTCTGTTATCTATCCTGGTCCTTCCAGACCCTTGGGTCCAAACCTACCATCTGGAGCTTTTTCTGGGCATCTGGCCTTTACCCTCCACTGTCAGGTCTGTTGATGCCCCATTACTTCCAGGGCTATTTCTGTGGATACCAACAGGGTTACCCATATTAGCAAGGGTACCCCATCCTCATTCTGTGGTTCGGGACCTCATTTTGTTCACCCCTAACTAACCCATCTCCTCCTCCTCCACAACCAGACGGCAATCCAGTCATGGTGGAAGGATGTGAGGTTCCAGCTCTTTTCAGACCTGGAAAATAGGCTTACCAACCCGGTGCCAGTACCCCTGACCAGCACCAGACTATACATGTCTTGGGTACTACCCCTCAGGACATATCACTGTCAGATTTTCAATGTCCAGAGGACCAGAATCCACCTGACTCAGATGAGGATATGTCTGACTCTTCTTCAGATGAGCTGTCCACCCCTTCTGGGGGAAAGGAGTCTCCTAAGTCTCCCCCGGAGGACCCTTCCTTTACAGAACTCCTCCTCATTATTCAAAGCCAGGTGCTGGCATACGGAGGATCTGGACCCTATGCGCCAACGCCTCACAGAGCATCTGGATCTTTATACAGCCAACCCCATTCCAGGCCCCCCAAGATAGCTCCTCATGAGGACCTCTGTCCACCATTTGGAAACTGCCACACTCCATCCCTACTGTCCCCAAAAGGCAGACAGAATTTATTGTTCACCTGAAGGTATTCCCTTCCTGGACTCGCGCAAAGGCGATTCAGTGGTACTGCCGCCATGATCACTTGGCTAACCCCAGGCACATGAGTACATTTCTCTCCCGGCAAGGAGTCCAGACAGATGGAGCAGTATGGCAAATAGGTCTGTTCTTCGCCACCTGTGCCCTATGCTCATTGAATTATGTGGCACAGATGGTATCTTACCAAAAAGTAACTTTGGCAAAGTTGGAGGACAAGATTTCCTCTTTGGAGGATTCAGACCTAAAGATGGAAATCGCCAAGGATCTCCGTCTGTCTAAAATTTCTTGTAGGCACACCCTTAGGGCAACCTATGACTTTGTGAACTCTGTAGCCTGTTCTTTGGCTACAGCCATTAGTCTCGGGAGGCATGCCTGGCTGCGGATTTATGGTCTCACTTCAGATGTCCAGGCATCCATACTGGATGCCCATTTTAGGGGATCAGTCCTCTTTGGAGGGGATAGCAAAGACTTGTTCACAGGCCTCCAAGACAGTGGTCAGGCCCTAGGTCAGTCCACTCTATGTACAGGGCTGGTACCCCAAAGAAGCAGCCCTTTACATGCTCTGCTCCTCAGGTCATGGAATACCTCCATCTATCTGATTCGGGTCTGTCATACTCATCCCTTAAAGTCCACTTGTCGGCCATTTCAGCCTACCATGTGCCAGTGGAGGGGAAACTGAGCTCAGTTGGAGGTCTCCAAGACCTTCTTGAAGGTGATCCTCCACCTGAAACCTCCCATTCGTAACCCTACCCCACCTTGTGATTTGAATTTTATTTTGGAGAAGCTCACGCTTACTTCTTTTGAACCAGTGATGAGCTGTGATATGTGCTACCTTTCGTGGAAGGTGTTATTTTTAGTTGCCATTACTTCTGCCCATATGATTTCTGAGCTTCAGACCCCGATGCATAAGGAGCCTTATTTGATTTTTCACAGGGACCGGGCGGTCCTGTGCACAATCCTAAGTTTCTTCCTAAGGTGGTTTCTGAGTTCATGTTGAATCAAACTTTTGAACTCCGTTTATTACCTTAACCATTCGAATGGGGAGGGTCTCCTTCACACTCTGGATGTTCACAGACCCTCAGATGCTACATTCACAGTACTAAAGAGTGCAGAAAATCTGACCAGCTTTTTGTCTCCTTTGCCCCTAAATCCTTGGGATTGGCAGTTTCTATACAGTGCCTTTCTAAATGGCTGTGTAACTGCATTCGCTTCTGTTACCAGAAGTACAACAAACCTTTTCTGGGGAGGTCAGAGTCACTCAACTAGAGGCGTATACTTTCACGCATTCCTGCAGAATGTTTCTGCAGCAGAAATCTGCAGCAGCAACCTCACAGTCCCGTCCATACCTTCACAAAGCATTATAGTCTGGACATCGCCTAGCCGTAGGGCTGGGTTGCCTTGCCATCTTGCAGGGCCTACTATCTTAGGCTGGTCCTGTGCTGTCTTTCTGTTGCTCCTCCTCCTCCTCCTGTGACTCCCTGTCTCTCTATGAGTGACTGCTTGAGATTCATTCCTATAAGTAATTACCTACTGCAGGAACCCTCTCGAAATGAGGTAGTACATTTATGTATGAACTTACCATAACAGTAGATCTTCGAGAGAGGTTCCTGCAGTAGGTCACAATTTCCTTCCCTCTGTCCCCCAGTTCTTTTGCATTTTCTTTGTCATTTTGAACTGGGCTACAGGATTTCATCCTTTCTCCTGTGTTATCCTCCTCTGATCTCCAGCGGGAGAACTGGAAGGTGGGAGTGGGGATCGCCCACTATGTAGGGTCACACTGACATCAGTCACATGACATCAGCTGGATGGTCCCCACCACACACTGCTGGAAAAACTTGCCGGTGGTCCTGACACCAGAGGGTGTAGTCCTATAAGTGATTGCCTACTACAGGAACCTCTAGAAGATCTACTGTTATGTAAGTTCTTCGTAACTTACCATAACAGTGTTACATTCTTCTCCTCCCCCTTCCCTCTCCCCTATGACCTGGCACTTCTTATTCGTTGTTGTTTTCTTCTGACAAATGCCGCTAGCTGCCTTGTTACAATGCTACCCTTGAACTGTATTAATCTGTACTCTGTTTGCAATGTCCACATTGTTGTAATGTCTGTCTTGATGTTCCCATAATTTGTATTTCTGACGTGGAACCTTTGTAAAGAGCCATGGCTCAAAGGTATTTGTAATCCTAGACTTAATAAATAAATAAATAAAAATACTGTCTCCATCATGTCCCTCTTCCAGAGTGTATATATTGAGATATCTCACTCTTCCTCATAGGGATTATGAGGTGGCCCCTGCACCATTTTAGTTGCCCTCCTCTAGACAGCCTCCACCCTATGTCCTTCCTGACATGTGCCCAGAACTGGACACAATACTCCAGGTAGGGTCTGATCAATACAGAGGTAACACCACCTCTCTACTTCTGCTGGTGATACCCCTCCCTATGCACCCCAGCATCCTGCTGGCCCTGCCCACTGGCTTGGCGCACTGCCTCGCCACCTTGAGGTCATCAGATACGATTACCCCCAAGATCCCTTTCTTGTTTAGTGATTGTCCATACCTCTTACCCCATTTTGTACTCTGCCTCTGGGTTTCTGTGCCCTAGGTGCCTGATTTTGCAGTTTTTCACACTGAATCCCAACTGCCATACCATTGACTACTCAAGTTTTCTGAGGTCTCTACTTATTCTCTGTACCCCCCACCGGGCATCGACCTTATTACAGATTTTGGTGTCATCTGCAAAGAGACAGACGTTTCCCTCCAGCTCTTCATTGTCATTTAATACTGATGTATTTGTTCAGCCATTATTCATTCATTCGAAAAATACCTTTAAGCACAGGTGCTCATTTACAAAGGTTACACATCTGAGTCAGATAATACAATCGCATATATACTGTTTCTACATTAATTCTAGAGGAATATATAGCATAGTCAACAAGATGCGTAGCTACACAATGGAATTTTGCAGTTACAGTATCAGTGACTGTATTACAGTGCAGGTTAGGACAACCATTAAGTAGATATAAAGATTAACTAAAGCAGGTACAGTTGGAACTTGAGGTGAATGCTAGGCACAGAGCTTTTATGAAATTGGGTAATATTTGGGGGACTTAGTAGGGGTTCTGGTAATTCGTTCAGCCAACCTGCTGCCCTTAAAGCAAAGGAGCATTTCCCTAGTTGGTTCTCCAGAAAGGTAGTTGTTGGGCATTCCTAGTCATGCTCCTGGTATTATATTGATTTTTTATTTTTACGAATTATTTTACCGGGTGAGACACACTAAGCTGAAAGCTTGTTTGCAGGTGCAACCTGGGAGCACAAGGAAGTTAAGTGACTTGCTTAGGGTCACACAGTATGCACCTAGGGGGCTGTGGGATTCAAACCCAGGTCTCCAGATTTGCAGCTCAGAGCCTTAACCCACTGCGCCATACTGACTCCTATTGGTAATGGCGTGGAAGCTATTTTGTATAGCTAGAGGGGTTAGGCCCAACATCTTTTAGCAAGCAGCCCAGTTTGGTACTTCAGTTGCCATGTAGGGGTAACCAGTTGGTGACAGAATACAGGATGTAACTATGGACAAGCATGCCCACCCCAGTACAAAGTGACAGACCTTGCTGTATAGCCTTGACTTTGTTTAGTACAGTGTCACACGCAGCAGCATAGACAGGAAGATATAGTCAATGAGTGATAGGTGGCAGTGCTGGATATAACAAGATGCCTGGCTTTGGTGGTAAGGTTAAAACGAGTCCTATACAGGGCACCCAGTCACCTGTTAGCCATGCTAACACTGTTATCCACATTGGGGGGTGGGACTGATAATGTATCATCCAGATCACCAGGGTACTTAAAATATTCTACCTATTCCAAATTATGGCCATTAGCAGTGAGGATGACCAGTGGGGGGACCTTTTTTTCATTTATGGGTCCGAGATTAGCATGGTTTTGTTTTCTGTAATTCCAAGCCAATTTGTTGTTGGTGAACCATTTTCCCAGTGACTCAGAATTGCCTTTGAGGTCAGAGGTGATTTTTACTCTGGTGAAAATGACGACATCATTGTAAAGGAATATACTTGCATACTGGCAGGCCACTAGAAGGCTGTTGATGAGCAGACCAAATAGGAGGGGCCAAGAATTGATCCCTGGGCACACCTCTGGAGACACTCATGTCATCATATAAAAATCTGTCTATTTGTATTTTGGGAGCAGTCCATGTGGTAGCTTGAAACCAGGCTGCTGTGTCCTGAGATGGACCAAGGAGAGGAACTTGCCAAGCAGCAGCTCGTGGTTGACAAAGTCAAAGGCCTTAGGTCAGTGTAGATGGCTCCAACCAGGTAACTGTTGTCAAGGGCCTCGTGCAGTTTGCTGAGTTAGTTAGTGTACTCTATCAGGACAGTGTTGTGGTGCTAGCTTTTCTGAAGCCACTGTTGAGCATACTGGATGTTGTATTTTTCCCATGTAGGCTATGGGTCTGATAAGATTCTTCCTGTGGCTTTGGACAAAGGGGGATTGAAATTGCCCTGTATTTAGCCAGGTTGGAGTGGGCACTGTTTTATAATCTGGCATGACCAGCACGGTTTTCCATATCTCAGGTAAGTGGGAGTACCACAGAGAGAAGCTGAATATTTTGCATATGGGATGGGCAGGTTCCTCAAGGGCCAGGACTAGCAACTTCATGCCCAGCACATCACTCCTACCCTGGTTTCACCTAGTACCATTTTGACATACTTTAGGGATCCTTTGGTGGAGATAGGCTTGAAATAGAATTTAGGGTGTCCTTGTTCTGTGTCACGGCTGCATAATGCTCCAGTGCCACCACTGTCTTGTGACCTCTGTGTGGGACTGTCAAGGATGACAGCTTAGATCCAGAAGACTATGTTAATTTTGTTTGCTATCTCTGATCCAGGATCTCAGCACCATCAATTTTGAGCATTTTAGGGGCTGTATTTCAACTTTACCCTGAGCTTACATATGTTTTTTTTCATAATTTATCATTGCTCCAGATTTGAGTTTTGCTGGTCCTTGCAGTATTCCGATTTTGCCTGCCTTATTTTACTGGTGCACCTATTTCATGCTTCTTTGTACCTTTGTAGGTGTACTAGAGATACTGTATCCCCAGCCAGTACCAGAGATTGTCCCTTTCTTGCATGTGGGCTAGGAGTTCAGGGGTCATTCAGCCAGTTGGGGTACCTTGTGCTTTTAAGAGGGGCAAATGTATCATAGGTTGCAGTGAATTTGTTTATAAAGAAGTCAAGAGCAGAGTCAATATCACTGGTGTCGCCCAGGTAGCTCCACTCAATCTAAACCACATGTGACTTATGAAGACATTAAAGAGAGCTGGTCTCAGTACTGAGCCCTGAGGTACCCCACTGGTCACTCTCCCCTCCCCAGAGTGAATGCCATTTACCATCCTCTGTCACCTATCCATCAACTAATTTCTTGCCCAGTTTACCGCCTTGAGTCCCACCCCAAAACTATCAAGTTTCCTTATCAGCCTCCCATGTGGTTGAAGGCCTTACTGAAGTCTGAGTAGGCCATACCCACTGCTCCATCCAGATCTACTGTATTTCCATGATCACCCAGTAAAAGAAATTGATCAGGTTTGTCTGACACAACAACCCCTGTGAATCTCTGCTGCTTTTATGTGGTCCATCCCCCACTCCTTCCACTGAGAAGACTGAACAGAAGTACCGTTACATATCTGCTTTTTCCTGACTCTCCTCTGCACAGTCTCCCCTGCCCTTCTTATCCCTCACAATCCCTCCCTTGGCTTCCTTTTACTTCTATGCCTTAAAAGGTCGTGTCCCTTTATTACCCCTTCGGTCCTTTTCAGGGCTTAGGGCTAAGGTCTTATTAAACTGAAATTATGTAAGGGTGCTATGTAATTGTAACCCCTGCAAATGGGGGTTCCCAAAAGACTTCCAGGAGCTTGCTTGAATGCTCCAAGCCTGAATGGTGTTTGGCATTTAAGCCATTTATCAGTGAGTGTTTTTAGAGCCTCTGGTACTGTCTCTTTAAGAGCTGTCTGCTTGCAGACATAATTAGTTTGTATGGGGGACTGTGTGCTTCTCTGAGTACCACTCGAGCTGCTGCCAATTCACTTCATTTTGCAGTCACTAGGAGTGCAAAGGGAACCTATCTGAAAGATGTAACTGTTTGCCAGAAATTATTTAGAGTAATAATGAAATTACAGTTTGTCTAACCTGCTTTCTTTGCAGTCAGAACTGTGTCTGCTAGTTCCCCATTCTAGTTTTGAACTGCTGAACTGGACCAATCAGTGTGGGGTAAGCTAGCTCTAAAATGGTGCCTTGGACGAATCAGAACTTGACTCATAATCTGAGCCAGCCACAAGAGGATTGTATGGGCAGTGACTCTGGGAGATGTAGTTTAGACTTCAGTGCCTTTTGGACCAACAGCAGCAGTCTATTGTGAGTGACAGCCAATCCAGTCAAGAACTGGGAGGAACTCAAAGGAAATGCCCGGTTTTGTCGGTTGGAGTTTGAGTTGAGCTTTGGCAGTGAAGAAGGAAGGAGCCCTGTGCTTTTTCAGTGTGCAGTTTTAGTCAAAAAACGTGTGTAAGGCCCAGAGTTCCGGTCTGCAGCTTGTTAGGACTGAATCCGTCCTGTGAAAAGAATCAAAGGATCTCTGAAGAGTAGAAACCAGGCTCACCCTGTAGAAGACTGGAAGAATTGCAGAAAATTGCACTCGGTCTGTCAGGAACTGAATCTGCTGTGTGTTCTCCCGGTATTGTGCAGTAATTGCGATCGGGATACAGATGCAGCCTGCCTGGTATAGTGCTTTCTTTTATATAAATGTGTGAAGAGGTTTGTGTACCTCAAGTGAGCCCTGCTGACATTGAAGGACCCTATCTTATTTGGAGGTCGTGAGTACTAATTCAGGGTCGCTCCTGTTGAATTGCCACATTAAATCCAAATGGAATTACTGTACTGCTGACTGTTTAATTCTCCTTTCTCTGTGTGAAAGCCCCTACCAGCTGCCACGGTTTGGACTAGCCACTAGGGCTTGGGTACCCAGGGACAGTAACTGATAGGGATAGGCCTGTGCACAGAGCCATAGGTAGATTATTAGAGTGATAAGCTAATTAACCTGATTTCCCCCTGTCCTTGTTATATCCCCCTAAATAAATCAGAGCTGCTTGTTTCAGCAAAGTTATACTGCCTGAGGTATTTGTCTATGTTAAAGTACTGTACTGTGATTGTTGCACTGTATCTCATTTCACAGGAGGTCCCAGTGCGGAACCAGACCTGGGGTAAGTGTATACTGTGAAGGTAATTCTGATATATTGTGTGGGCCACTAGTGGGAAGAAAGGGGGGTTGCAGTGTCCCAGAGGGCTGTGACCAAGTTAGTTTAACTATTGCAAACCCTGACCTCTGGGTGGAGGCACCCGCCATTGGATCCAGGCCCCTCAACCTGTTAGTGGCAAATCAGGCAGGGGTAGTAGCCCCTGGGATAGCGCCATCTAGGGGTTACATCTTGGAGGCTCACCGCTGGGATTGTGTGTCCTCTAGTGGCCATATTTACGAACCACTGTTAAGAAAAAAATGGGTACCTGGAGAAGTGGCTGTAGCACTGCTGGTGGAGGGTGTACTGGGGAGGAGATCGGACCCCAAAATGCTATGCTTATCCTGGACATCCCCCTGTATCAACATGGACACTGTGCAGGGAGTACTTTCCAAGGTGGAAGGTTTACAAACCCTGTGGTGGTGGGTCGGCATGCTAATCTGCTCACCCACACTTTCCTGGCCCTAATAGAGTTTAAGGATCCCATAGATAGCTCCAAAGTGCCACAGACCATTACCCCAGAGGGAGCCCTCACTGCTTGGAGAGTGATAACTAAGGACAGTAGAGACCCGGGGGGGAATCAGCCCCCACCACTATCTGAAACTTTTGAGGAGAAATTTGCTGAATGGTTGCTGGGAGAGGGGAAAACTGTGGAGGACTTGAAGAAACTATTCTTGCCACCTGGGGGTGTTCCTCCCCCAACACCCTCTCCTGCTCCAGTGCCCGTAATGGTGGCTGAACCAATGCAGACTCCTATTTCTGCACCTGCCATTAGTCACGACTCTTACCGAAGGTTGAGGATCTTCTCTGGCACCTCCCACCCCCAAGGGAGGATGACTGGGAGACCTGGATAGACTATGTTGCCCCAAGTGCTAGAATGGCAATGCTGGAAGGTGGCGAAGAGGGTTGGTGAGGCCTCCGAGGTCCTGCCCTGGCTACCATCCGTGCCTAAAGCGGACCCCGTAACCCTGAGCGACTGCACAGGCCTATCTTGAGGCCTTGGAGAATGTGTATGGGAGCCCAGATTCAGATGAGGACCCTATGGTGGAGAGTAAGAGATGCACAACAGTACCAAGGGGAGTTGTTGTCTGTGTATGTATCTCGGCTGGAAAAATTGTTGCAAGAATGCTCTCAGAAAAGGTAGTTTGCCACGATTGAACTGGACCGAATCCAGACTGGACAGGATCCTTAAGTCTGCCCTTCTCAGAACTGCTGTTGCTTCAGTTACACCTGGCAGATCGACTGGAATCCCCACCCTCCTATGATGAGTTAATGAGAGAAATTCGAGTTGAGAAAAGGCGACCTCGGGAGGGACCTGCACCAATAGCTGCGGCTAAGCACCGAGTGACTGAGGTGACCCATCAAGTGAAGTCTCAGGGGCAGAGGTTGGCAGTCAATGAGTGCTCTGACAAGGAAAAAGATATGTCACAATGGGCGAACTGTTGAGAGAGATCCGGGAATTCAAAAACAGTCCCTTTATGAAGGCCACGCCTGCAAGTACGGGCCCTGACCTATATCCGACTGCATCTGCTATGGGGTGGGGTACCCACCCATGTATCTCCTGTTGATAACAGCTCGAACTCGATTCCTTGACCATGGAAGTGGAGAAACTGACGAGATGTCTCCAAATGCTTATCACGCCGCAGACAGAGATGGCACCAAGGTTTCCAGTTAGTAATACCCCCGCCCTGGCTCCCAGTGTGGCGCCTCGGCCAGCTCAAACTCCAGAAAGTATGTTTTGCTATAATTGTGGGAAAGATGGGCACATGAAAAGGGAATGCCAGTCCCAAAAGACACTGACAAAGTTGCATATAGGCTACAAGGAGAGCTTGAGAAGAAATCAGTGGTTAAGAGGTGCACTGCATGATCCCAGTGAGGGCACCAAAATGCTAATTCACGTCCTTTTGTGGCAAGGTCAGTTGCCCAGGCCCCCCACTACCGCCTCTCCAGACTGGTCCAGAATAGTGGGTCCCTCCATGGAGACCACTGTAAAGGTGAACGGAGTGTCTACAAGAGCTATATTAGACAGTGGCTCCTAAGTGACAATTATGTTCCAAGATTGGTATAGAAGCATTTGTCAGACGTACCTCTTACAACCATTAGAAGGACTGCATGTGGTGGGGGTTAAGTGAGAAGGCCTACCCTATTCCGGTATATCCGAATTTGGCTGTCTTTCCCCACCTCCGTGGCTGGAGTGGCCGAACAAGTAGAGACCCTAGCCTTAGTGTGTCCCCCACTGGACTGTATGATGGTGTCCTTTGTTGATTGGAACAAATGCTCATATGTTCGAAGCTGGCACAGTTGTGTTATGAAAACAGGGTCAAAGACTAGTAGAGCTTTAAGAGTTCCGGCTTTAATTAAGAAGGCCTATGAGGCACAGAGAGATGCTGGAAAAACAGAACCAGAGGAACCGGCGTGAATTGTATGGAAGAAGGATCCTGAGTCTCTGATCCTGGCGCCAAATGCCCAGTGTACCTTACAGGAGAGGTCCGTGATTAGAAAGGATGTTAAGAATAAAATATTAATGTTGGATGCACCAGGCGATGGAAAATTGCCAGAGGGACTGCTGGTCAAGCCTAGTATTTTGCCCGCTAGAGCCCATGCTTATGCCAGAAGGGTAATGGTCCAAGTTCATAATGTGTCTGAAAGAGACATTCGAGTAAACAGAGGTTGCATCCTGGCTAATGTGCATTGTGCAGACACTGCAGTGCTACCCAGCAGCAAGAGTTCAAGGAAGAATGACAGAGTAACGCCTGACTTGTTTGATTTCGCGACTCCCGCTGCCAGCTGAATGGAAAGTGAAGATCAGTGAGAAGCTTGCCCAGAGACCAGGTGTTTTCTTTAAGGAATGGGATGTAGAATGCGTGCAAGAGCTGAGCACAATATCCGGCTGCATGTTGAAGACCATTTCGTGTGAGGTCTCGCGCTGGCACCTGCTGACATAGATGATGTGAGGCAGCATCTGCAAAGAGATGTTAGCTGCTGGTGTAATACAAGAATCCAGAAGCCCTTATGCTTCCCCCATTGTGGTAGTGAGGAAAAGAATGGAACAGTAAGGATGTGTGGATTATCGCACTTAAACCGCGGATATCCTGATCAGTACACAATGCCCCGCATTCAGGATGCTTTGGACTGCCTAAACGGGAGCAAGTGGTTCTCTGTGCTGGATCTCCGCAGTGGGTACTATCAGATCCCGATGGCCCCAGAGGACCGTGGAAAGACAGCTTTATCTGTCCGCTTGGCTTCTATGAATTCATGAGGATGCCTCAAGGGATTTCAGGTGCCCCAGCCACTTTTCAACGATTGATGGAGCGTGCAGTGGGGACATGAACTTACTAGAGTGCCTGGTATACCTAGATGATGTTATTGTGTTTGCAGCTCACTGGAGGAACATGAGAGCAGATTATTTAAGGTATTGGACCGCCTTGGAGGACTTTGGCCTTAAACTGTCCATTGATAAGTGTCAATTTTTTCAAACATCAGTAAGTATGTGGGACACATAGTATCCACCGAGGGAATAGAGACCGACCCAAGTAAAGTTGAGGCCTTGACCACCTGGCCACAGCCCAAAAATCTAAAGAACTGCAAAAGATTCCTGGGATTCTGTGGTTATTATCGGGGCGCTCATCAAGGACTATTCAAGAGTGATCCGCCCTTTACTTAACCTTTTCAAGTGTATCCCCCAACCCACAAAAATACCAAAGTCAGCCCCTCAAGACTGAAAGAGTGTATTTTCATCCGAGTGAAGTATTTGGGGCCCGCTGGACTCCTGATTGTGAGACTGCTTTTCATGAGATCATATATCAACTTACCCATGCTCCAGTGCTGGCCTATGCCGATCCAAGAAAACCTTACGTCCTGCACACTGATGCTAGCTTGCAAGGGTTAGGGGCTGTGTTGTACAAGAGCACGAGAATGGCCTGAGACCAGTGGCCTTTCCAGTAGAAGCCTGACCCCATCCGAAAAGAACTATCCTGTACATAAGTTAGAGTTCCTAGCTTTGAAGTGGGCTATTGTTGACCAATTCCATGAGTACTTGTATGGGGCTAAATACTAGTAAAACTGACAATAATCCTTTGACCTATGTGCAGACCTCAGCTAAGTTGGGATGCTACTGTTCATAGGTGGCTTTCTGCATTATCTACATATGACTATGCTCTCGAATACCGAGCAGGTCTGAACCACATAGATGCTGATGCTTCTCCCGAGGCCTCGTTCCCCAGAATGATTGGTCCGATTGGCAGAACCTGACATTCGGCACTCTGCCGGAAGTTTGACAGGGAGGAACAAATGTCCACGGACGCAGTGGACTGCATGGTGGATTGCTTGGGAGCCTCTGAGAATTGCATACCTGCTGCTTATTGCCACTTTTCTGCAATAGACATTGGTGCACTGCCTCAGCTGGACAATGACAGTATTGCGGGGCTCAATCTCACGATCCCATGATCAAAGCAGCTTAGAAGCCCTCTATGCAGGAAAAGATGTGTCCAAATTACGCCCACTGATTTGAGAACTGCACTGTTATACAAAGAAGGTCCTAGGTTGAAACTGATCAATAAACTGTTATACAGAGAAACAGTAGACAGAGGGGACAAGTAGACAAACAACAACTAGTGCTGCCCATGCCTTTCGAGACTCAGTACTGAGGTCCTTGCACAACCACATGGGGCATCTTGGTATAGACAAAACACTTGACTTGGTGAGATCCAGATTCTATTGGCCTAAGATGGGGGCTGATGTGGAGCAACACATTCAAACTTGTAGTCGCTGCTTACAGAGGAAAGCTTTGCCTCAGAGGGCTGCCCCTTGTTAACATCACCACCAGTGCACCATGGAGCTGGTCTGTATTGATTTTCTAAGTTTGGAGTCAGATCAAAAGAAATATCAGTAATGTGCTGGTGGTCACTGACCATTTCACAGATATGCCCAAGCTTTCCCACCAAAGACCAGAAAGCATCCACTGTGCTAGAATACTTGTAGAAAACTTTTTTGTTCACTATGGGGCTCACAAGGAATCCATTCTGATCAAGGGAGACTTTGAGAGTCGTCTGATCAAAGAGATGCTTTCTCTGTGGGGTCTGAGGTCAGAACCCTCCTTACACCCCAGGGGAACCCACAGCCTGAGCGTTTCCAACACTTTGCTAGATATACTAGGCACCCTGCACCCAAAGGACAAGCCTAGATGGAGGCCAACAAATTAGCACCCTGGTACATGCTTATAACTGCACCAAAAGTGATGCTACTGGATTCTCCCCTACCGCCTGATGTTTGGAAGAGAAGTCACTACCAGTAGATGTGTGTTTGGGGTCTCTCCTGATGGGGTTCAGGCTGACAACTAGTTTACAGTATGTGCAAAGTTAAAGGCCCAGCTAACTCTTGCGTACCAACTGGCTCAAACCATGGCTGCAAAAGAAATCTGCCAACAAAGAAAGGTATGATAAAAGGTGAAAGCACAGGAACTCCAGGAGGAGATCGGGTATTGCTAGAAATCTGGGATTGCATGGCAAGCACAAGATTGCTGACAGATAGCACCATCTCCCTCACATTGTAGTGGGCAAACTAGATGATCTGCCAGTGTACAAAGTAAGGGCCTGAGAATAATTCAAAGATGTAAACAATGCATAGAAATCATTTACGCCCATTGGGCAAATCTTAGTGAGTCTGAGCCCCTAGAAGATGCCCCTGGACCAGTGACTAGAGCTGCTGCTAAGAAAAGATCAAGAAAGTCTGCACCTACAGAAGCAAAGTTAAAGTGTTCCTCCACAAGTCCCAGTTGAGCATGACTGTCAGTCCATATCAGAAGAAAGTGAGAGTGACTTTGACTACTATCCTTCTACGAACTGAGTCAATTGTTTGGGGCAATCCCTAGGTCCAATACTGGAGACAAAGCTGGGCCTTCTGGACTGTCTAAGCCCCAGCTTCATCCCTGGAGCCAATGCTCCCAGAAAGTGAAGTGCAAAGCATCAGATCAGATGAAATGGAATCATTGTGCATGGTTGAACTGTTTGAGCTTTCAGGGAGGAAAATGATAGATTGGGGCAGACTGGTGATACACCGAACAAGAAGAGTATTTGAGTGCCCTGACAGTCCACTGCCAGTGTCCGAAAGCTCTCCATGCGAGCCAAATGTTGTGGACTCAGAAACTGTAACTCCTGGAGCTGAAAGTGCCCCAAGTTCTAGCCTCTCTACCCCCATGGAGACTCCCCTGACAAGTGAGGACAATGCTGAAAATGAGGCTCAGAGTGCAGAGACTATAACAGTTCCCCCTAGAAAGACTGGTCGAGCTGCAAAGCCTGTGGTGCACCTCAGTTATGATTCACTTGGGAGGCCTGTGGACTTGCCTCTCAATGTTGTCCATAAAGGAGTGTATGTGTCCCCGAGCTCATTGCCCAAACTGAGCATCAGTGCTAACTCCAAGTTACTTGTGTTGCCCTCTAAGTATGGTGCCCTTGCCCCATCCAGCCCCAAGGTAACTGATAGGGAAGGGCCCCCTCTCTTCCGGTTTCATGTACAAGAGATAATAACTTGAGTTATGGTACAATGTGTATGTAATACTGTGTAAAGTGACGTCACTGCAATGTTTCAGAAATGTGTTCTTGGTAAAATGATATATTGACTGATGATTACATGTGCGAGCCTAATGCAAATGTATATGGTTGCAGTTGAAACTTATGGGGGTACTTGCTTGTATGGACGTCAAGCTTTCCAAACCAGGAAGGGTGTAACCCCCTGCAAATGGGGGTTCCCAAAAGACTTCCAGGAGCTTGCTTGAATGCTCCAAGCCTGAATGGTGTTTGGCATTTAAGCCATTTATCAGTGAGTGTTTTAGAGCCTCTGGTACTGTCTCTTTAAGAGCTGTCTGCTTGCAGACATAATTAGTTTGTATGGGGACTGTGTGCTTCTCTGAGTACCACTCGAGCTGCTGCCAATTCACTTCATTTTGCAGTCACTAGGAGTGCAAAGGAACCTATCTGAAAGATGTAACTGTTTGCCAGAAATTATTTAGAGTAATAATGAAATTACAGTTTGTCTAACCTGCTTTCTTTGCAGTCAGAACTGTGTCTGCTAGTTCCCCATTCTAGTTTTGAACTGCTGAACTGGACCAATCAGTGTGGGTAAGCTAGCTCTAAAATGGTGCCTTGGACGAATCAGAACTTGGACTCATAATCTGAGCCAGCCACAAGAGGATTGTATGGGCAGTGACTCTGGGAGATGTAGTTTAGACTTCAGTGCCTTTTGGACCAACAGCAGCAGTCTATTGTGAGTGACAGCCAATCCAGTCAAGAACTGGAGGAACTCAAAGGAAATGCCGGTTTTGTCGGTTGGAGTTTGAGTTGAGCTTTGGCAGTGAAGAAGGAAGGAGCCCTGTGCTTTTCAGTGTGCAGTTTTAGTCAAAAGCGTGTGTAAGGCCCAGAGTTCCGGTCTGCAGCTTGTTAGGACTGAATCCGTCCTGTGAAAAGAATCAAAGGATCTCTGAAGAGTAGAAACCAGGCTCACCCTGTAGAAGACTGGAAGAATTGCAGAAAATTGCACTCGGTCTGTCAGGAACTGAATCTGCTGTGTGTTCTCCCGGGTATTGTGCAGTAATTGCGATCGGGATACAGATGCAGCCTGCCTGGTATAGTGCTTTCTTTTATATAAATGTGTGAAGAGGTTTGTGTACCTCAAGTGAGCCCTGCTGACATTGAAGGACCCTATCTTATTTGGAGGTCGTGAGTACTAATTCAGGATCGCTCCCTGTTGAATTGCCACATTAAATCCAAATGGAATTACTGTACTGCTGACTGTTTAATTCTCCTTTTCTCTGTGTGAAAGGGCCCCTACCAGCTGCCACGGTTTGGACTAGCCACTAGGGCTTGGGTACCCAGGGACAGTAACTGATAGGGATAGGCCTGTGCACAGAGCCATAGGTAGATTATTAGAGTGATAAGCTAATTAACCTGATTTCCCTCTGTCCTTGTTATATCCCCCTAAATAAATCAGAGCTGCTTGTTTCAGCAAAGTTATACTGCCTGAGGTATTTGTCTATGTTAAAGTACTGTACTGTGATTGTTGCACTGTATCTCATTTCACAGGAGGTCCCAGTGCCGGAACCAGACCTGGGGGTAAGTGTATACTGTGAAGGTAATTCTGATATATTGTGTGGGCCACTAGTGGGAAGAAAGGGTTGCAGTGTCCCAGAGGGCTGTGACCAAGTTAGTTTAACTATTGCAAACCCTGACCTCTGGGTGGAGGCACCCGCCATTGGATCCAGGCCCCTCAACCTGTTAGTGGCAAATCAGGCAGGGGTAGTAGCCCCTGGGATAGCGCCATCTAGGGGTTACATAATATTTTGTCAGACATGTACTTGTACTACTTGTATGCCTGACTGGGCATGTACTTTCTTTCACAAATTTTATACCCTGGCCACATTGTAAAACTGACATGAAGATATCAGGGCTGTGATTTTGACCTCCACCTCCTGGTTTACAGGTCTGTGGACTGGGATGCTGAGGGTTAATATTTTATGGCAAACTGATCCGTTGGGATTCACAGATATGGTGAGTTTCATTATCAGAGTCATAGGGGCTCTACTTTGGGGTTTTGTCTTCCAGAGCTGGGCTCATTTGAAGTAGGTTTGAGCACGCAAAACAGATTAGTGATTGGTGCAGGATAAATAATGTTCATAGTGGAAAGGGAGATATGATAGAAACCTTCAAGCACATAACTGGTTTAATAAGGTACAGGAAGGTAGCATGTTCCATGAAAGACCGACTCTAGGACAAAGGGTTACACGATGACGACGGAGGGGAGGAGGCTCAGAAGGGATGTGAGGAAATATTTCTTCACGGGGGATGGAAGCCTGGAACAGCCTCCTAGTGGAGGTGGTGGGCACCAACATGGTCACAGGATTCAATCATGCATGGGACAGATACAGGGGGACCTTGGAAGTAATACAAGGGGTGGGGACGATCGCAGATCATGTCTTGGCTGCAGTGGCACAGTAGGCAGGGAAATTAGGCAGACTGGATGGGCCAGAGGGGGTCTTTATCTGCCAACAACTTATGTGTTTCTATAGTGCAGATTCAGGGATGTTTAAAATCACCGTCCCCTGAAAGAGCTGCTTCAAGGAAAACTTTGATAAAATAATATTTAGGTGGACTTCAGCTTGCATTCAGTATAACATTCTATATATTTTTCTCCCTCATGTCTTACTGAGTATACTTGCATGAATACATTATATTTATCCCTAGAGTTCATCTGCCACTGTAGCTACCCCTACTCAAAATCTGAATGCTCTGTTGTGACATTACAATCTGTTGCCATGGGAGTAACTAATGTCAAAAGCAATGCATTATGACCTCAGATAGGGAACAAGCAACAGGCATAGATGAACTCTTCAGGAGCAAAGATCCTGTTTTCATGCAGATGACCTCAGTAATAAGTAATGGTGAGGAAAATACAGAACTGATGTGAAATATAAGTTGAACTGGTCTAAATATTATGTTTTGTTGAAGTTCTCATGAAGGTGTAAGCTGCTATTTAAGATAAACTTATGCATTAAAATGGGGAAGGTCATTTAACTTGTATCAACATATAGACAGTATCGCTGTACATGCAGTTTCAATGAACAGCAACAAAATGCGTCACAAAAATTGGGACTAGCAAATGAGCAGTAGGGGGTAGAGTAGCCTTTATATGTTGTGCACCCTAGAGGAAGGTGGGTGACCACTGCAGCTACAAACAGCAGCAGAGCTGTTTATATTGTGGGACAGGGTGGACAATTTTAGTACCTGTGCTGTCAAGGAGTAGCACATCCTCTGTTATACTTCGATAAGGGAATTCACTATCTGTATCGCTCAGGTGTAAAGTCCAGTGGGGAAGACTGAAATTAGCCAAGCAGGTATTATAAATGGCACAGATCAGATGCAGTTATCTTGGGGAATAGGATTATAGTTTCTTTGTTTCTGAAGGAGAACTTAAAGGAGCCAGACTGTTTTATGGTGTGCTCCCAGCAAAATGGCTGCAGTTATTATAGAGCCAAAGTGTTGCCATCCTTGTTGGTCCTACCAATTTCATTCTTGTGCATTTTCACTGACTTGTTCCCAGTGTATTGTGAGGAATAGAATGTGTTTGGTTTGTAAAGTGTTTTTAAGCCTGTTTTTGCACTACTGTAAAAGGGGTGCAGATGATTTCTCAAAGAGAAGCCACAGCGGTAGGGTAGCTCCTCCCCATCATCATCACCAGTCTTTACTAAAATGGGTAGGGGCTGCATGATTTCAAGGGCCTACCCGCAATTTGTCACATGAGGGTAGATCTATACAGGCAGCGTTTGAGTTGGCTGACACACCATGTTACCAGCGGTTACCCTGAAGTTTTATTACAAAAGTTTTGTGCTGTGCCATCTATTCACAGGCTGCTCAAACCGTGAATAATGAGGCCCTCCTTTAATACTTTAACAATTTTATAACTGTTAGTGTGTGTTAAAGTGTCAGTGGAAAGTTTGTTTTACCATATGAAGCGCTTGTTTGTGCACGTGTTTGTGGAATGCTGTTTTGCATGTGATTTGTATCCATGGACACTCTATAAGCTTAGATGTTTGTCTGGGACATCCTGCAAGACCAGACAGAGCTGTGACCAGACATTTTATGCAAACTTACAGTGCCTGCTTTACAGATTTGTGACACCCTTTTGGTGTGCTGCTAATGTTTTACGTAGTGATTTCATGTGTGAAGTCTGACTGAAATCCTTCGTGCTCAGCTGCAAAAGACTGCAGTGCAACCAAAAGAAGCAGAGAGCCACCACGCTTAAAAAGTAGGCACAGTGGTAAGTCATTCAGTATTCTGCACACAAGCATTTTGTCATGCCAGCATTACAGTCATTTGTGGGCCTTCTTCATAGCTAACTTTTTATTACTCCTAGAATCTGTTATGAATAACATATTGTCTGGTTTGTGACAAATTGTTTCTTGGATGAGAAGAGAAGGAAACTTTGGAACTGGTTGAGGAGGCCTAGCAGGGAGCTGGAAGCAGTGTCAGTCTAATGGACTTGATTTAATTCTTCAAGTGGACTTCGGTGCTGCTAATAGCTAAGGAGCAGTTTACCAAATATTTCTGTACTTAGCTGTGATTATACAATGGACATATAAATCCTGTAACTTGGTCAGCTAAGGTCTTTATCTGTGGGTAAATCCTGCAGTAACCCACAGCTGAGGAATGGCATTTATAAAAAAAAAAAACGCACAGTTTAAATGTATTTTACACATGGGTCTGTTGTATAGCAACAGTAAGGCACCACAGGACATGGGTAATTGGGGGATTACTCACTTCTGTGTGGTTGTTATTCTGTGCCTCATAACTCACCATGAGGCATGCATAAATCCCACAATAACCCACACTCTGTCATGCCTTATTGATTAAATAACTTATAGAATAGTGGAAGGGGGGCCAGCCCAGTGGTGCAGAGGGCTGAGGCACTGCAAAATACCTTACCTCACGACATGCTAGCAGCCTGACTTCGGGAATGAGGCCAAGTTGCCAGGGGCTGGCAGGAGAGGAGCTAGAAAGAGGATTGAGCAGCCGTTACACAGCTCTACTCTCCTGCATAGGGGTGATGTGCCTTCCTGGCTCTTAGCTGCCACCAGGTGGAGGCCAGATGGCAACACTGACAATGGGGAGACAGATGGATGTCAGCGATAGTGGAAGGAGGCCATGAGTCTGAGAGCATGCACGCCTTCATGTGCCTATGCTTCTACAATGTGCCGCAGCTCCAGGTTAGGAGGTTGGAAAACAGGGGACTAGGGCTCCATGAAGCCTCGCCCAAGGTACCATGACCTACCCTGCAGCTACAGTTTGGGGACTTCTGGATGAAGCATGGGGAAGAGGATGGCCATCCCCTCCTGACTCTGCTATGGGGACAGTCCACAAGGGAACATCCTCCCTGACGAGAAGAGAAACAAGGGACGATCGATGGTACCTGGTACAAGGAAGAACAGCCTCCCAGTCAGCCCTGAGAGAGAGAACCCTTTATTTAAAAAAAAAAAAAAAATATGTATATATAGGGCTGTGAAAATGTGTACCACAGAAATGTAATGAAGCAAGAGATTTTGATGACCACACAAGTTAAGCTCAAGTTATTGTCATCAGAATCACAGATCTTACTTTGAGAGGAAGCTCTAGCAGCAGGTTCCAAAAGTAGAAGTGGACGCCACCTGGCGGCAGTTCCAATAATTGTTTCTTCCAGCATTACCGACGTGGGAATGACCACCTGTTCTTTCCCGCTGTATAGTCGGGGATAGTTCACCAGTCACCGTCTATAGTAACGATCGCTCATACTCCAATCATTCAATATCGCGCTGTTCGCTTGCTTCTATGTCCTCTACTCACATCAATAAGTGCGCTTGTGGGTGACAGATTCCTACTAAAGACAGTCATTCGGCATGTCTCTACTGTCTCAGGCCGACCACGACACTTGTCCTCATTGTCAGGCCTTTAATTCCCATACTGTGATCAGGCACCAGAAGTCCCTTGCAGCCTACTCTTGTCGAAACCAAACTTGCCGCCATGGAACAGGCCTCTTCCTTGGGGGAATCCAGCCACCCACCTGCCCGCAAGACACACAAGCACCAGGAACAGGACAGAGGAAGGTCTGATTCTAGGCCCAGATCTTCGGGCTCGAAGTCCAGGTCTTCGGGGCACGACTCCCATCTCACGGCCCTTAAGCCCTCTTCTGCAGTGTCCAAGGCTTCAGGAGATGCTCATCAGCCTGCCGAGAAGGCTTTCTCAATGAGCACAGGTAACTTAGAAACATAGAATTTGACGGCAGATAAGGACCGCTTGGCCCACCCAGTCTGCCCATTTCCCTACCTAATGGATAAGCTGCAGATCCTAGTTAACCAGCAGCCTACTTCTTCCTACCCCCACCCCCTAGAATTGCCTTATGACTGTCCCATGCATGCTTGAATTCCACCACTGTTTTTGACTCCACAACCTCCTCCGAAGGCTGTTCCATGCATTCACAACCCTCTCTGTGAAAAAAATACTTCGTAAATTACCTCTGAGCCCCCTCTATCTTCAAATTGTGCCCCTTGTTCTTGCACACCTCTTTTTGAAAGATGCTACCCTCTTGGACCTTGTTGATTCCCTGAGGTACTTGAAAGTTTCTATCATGTCCCCTCTCTCTCGAGGCTATACATATTAAGCTCCTTTAGTCTCTCTTCATATGTCTTCCGTGCAGACCCTGCACTATTTTAGTTGCTGTCCTCTGGACAGCTTCTATCCTGTCTGTCTTTGTGGAGATTGGGTCTTCAGAACTGCACGCAGTACTCCAGATGGGGTCTCACCAGCTGTCTATACAGAGGATAATAACTTGTTTTCTACTGATGATGCCTCTCCCATGCATCCCAGTATCCCCCAGCCTCCTTGCTGCCCTCTCACATTGCTTGCCCACCTTTAGGTCATCTGATATGACTATCCCCAGGTCCCTCTCCATTTTTGTTGTTAGTATCTCACCCCATTGTGTACTCTTCCCTGGGTTTTTGTTTCTCAGGTGCATTACCTTGCACTTCTTAGCATTGAATCTAAGCTGCCATACATTTGACCATTCCTCTAACCTTGCCAAGTCCCTTCTCATCCTTTCCATCCCACCTTGTGCAACAACTCTGTTGCAGATCTTTGCCATCTGCAAAGAGACCTACTTTTCCTTCCAGTCCCTCTGCAATGTCGCTTATAAAGACATTGAAGAGGACCGGTCCTAATACTGAACCCTGCGGTACCCCATTAGTAACCCCCCTTTCTTCAGAGTGGACTCCATTTACTATTACTCTCTGTGTCCTATTCTCCAGCCAATTCTTTACCCAGGCTGTCATCTTGGGACCCACTCCCAGGCTGCCTAACTTGTATATTAATCTTTTGTGTGGACTGTGTCAAATGCCTTGCTAAAGTCTAGGTAGACCATGTCCAGAGCCCTCCCTGATCTACTACTTTGGTCACCCAGTCAAAGAAATCTATCAGATTTGTCTGGCATGACCTTCCGCTGTGAATCCATGCTGCCTTGGGTCCTGTGCCCCTCTGGCCTCTAGATACTCGACAATTCTTTCCTTCAGAAGTGATTCCATCATTTTCCTACCACTGAGGTTAAACTAACAGGTCTGTAGTTTCCTGCTTCTGCCTTGCTCCCACTTTTGTGAGAGGGAATCACATCTGCCTCCTCCAGTCCTTGGGTACCACCCCATCCTCCCATGATTTATTAAAGGGTAGTCAGTGGTGTCACTAGTTCTACCCTTAATTTTTTAGAATTCTGGGATGAATCCCATCAGGCCCCATTGCTTTGTCCACCTTCAGTTTTAAGAGTTCTTTCAGAACCCTTTCTTCTGTAAATGGGTTGGTATCAACTTCTGTATCCAGAGTGTTTCTACTGTTTGTTTTAGGTACTCCCCTCTTCTTTTGTAAATACTGAGCAAAAATATTTGTTTAGTATCTCTGCCTTTCACAGTCACCTCTGCCCTCCCTCTCTCCCTTTATTAGGCCTCACTATCCCTCTCTTGGTCTTCCTTTGCTCCCTGATGTACCTATAAAAGGTTTTATCCCCTTCTTAACTGAGTTGGCCATTTTTCCTCGGTTTGGGCCTTTGCTGTTCTGACTGCCTTCCCAGCTTCCTTTTTTTTAACTGATACAGTTCTCTGTCCTGCTCCTTCTGTGATTCCTTGTACTTCCTGAATGCTTTCTTTTCTTGAACCTTCACTGCCACTTCCTTTGAGAACCATAGTGGTTTCTTACATCGTTTGTTTTGTTTATTTGCTTCACACAAAGGCTTGTTACCTCTGTGATGGCAGTGTCCAAGGCTTCAGGAGATGCTCGCCAGCTCCCGGGAGTTGAACAAGGCCTCTGGGTCTTCTGGCAGCTGGGCCTCTTGCCTAAACGGCACGACCGACTGGAGCCTGCTTCTGGCTACAGACCGCGCTCAGTCGAGAAGTCCACCAGTCATAAGGCCGACTGTCACAAGGCTCACACCTCAGAAGGATGCCAGTCGGCTCCTAAGGATAAGCAGACACCGGATCAGTGTCCGCCCGCAGCCCCTCCAGCCTCTGTCCCGGCGAAGGCTATTCCACTGCTGGTCACTGTCCGACCAATGCTGGCTACCCTGGCACTTCCTGACATCAGCTCTGGCATCCCCCCTTCTCAATCGCCGGACCCGACAGCGGAGGTGCTGACCCGCCCCAACATCCCCCCTTAGGCCTACGCCAGTGGATAAGGGTGCGGATTCAACGCCGGTACCCCCTGACGGTAGGGCCAGGGCTGACGCCAGCTCAAGTGCTCCTCCTATCCCTATGCCTGGTTTACCTAGGTTGAACTTATCTCAAGTGAAGAAGCTTTTTTCCCCATTGGTGGGACAGTTAAAAAGGACCTACCAGCAGGTGCATCTCCTCCCACGCCGGTTCCAGATCCTATTAATGTTGAACCGTTGGACGGTGGGGCAGACGAGGAACCTCCTCCTAAAAAATGTAAAAAGAAAACAAGGAGGACCAGGTCCAGTAGTTCCTCCTGCTGTTCTTCTCCCTCGCCGGACAGGAGGTGCAAAGGAAGAGGCACAGATCTCCTTCCTCTTCCACCAGACTCCTATCTGGATTCGGACTCTTCACATCCAGACTCTGACATAGATCCAGACTTAGGGGACTCAGGGACTTCCCAACCCTCCAGATGACCTGAGCTTCATGGAGGTGATGAGGCACATCCAGGCCAACATGGGTTGGGACACTGAGTCCCTGGACCCTGAGCGACTGCGGTTGGCTAAATACCTCCGCCAAAAAGACCCTAAGCCAGTGGTCATTCCTCCCATGGTCCGCACCTTTCAGGATGCCACCTGCGCAACCTGATTCCTCCTCTGCTGTGCCTAAAAAGGCTCATCGGCTTTACCGGGCACCTTCGGACCACCCCTTTTTGGCTGAACCACCCGCAGCAGACTTGGTGGTGATTTCGGCAGCTCACAACCATTCACAGAGGCCCAAACACCTGAGCACCCAGCCACCTGACAGAGAATCAAAGCAACTGGACTCTATGGGCCACAAGGTGTACTCTGCTGCCACCTGCAGTATCAGGAGCCTAAATTTTCTGACACACGTGGTCAAATTCCAGAACGCCCTTTGGGAACAGGGATTGGACATAGTGCAGAGCTTGCCAAGCTACTTCAGACCAGCTCAGACATGGGCACCCACTTTCTGCGTTCAGCCTATGACTCTGCGGACACCTCTTCTAGGGGGTGGCCACCACTGGCATTTGCCTCCGCCATGTGTGGCTTTGGGTTTCTGGGTTTGAGCCAGATGTTCAGACCAACATACTGGATGCTCCCTTCAAGGGCTCCATGCTCTTTGGCGAAGACACGGAGTGGATCATCACCAGGCTGCAGGATTCCGGCAGGGCTATCCGATCCGTGCAGTCCATGTACCGCCTCGAAACAGGGTTGAGCTCGGAAACTGTTTTCGTGGCCGTGGGGGTATATCGGCCCCAGCAGCCTCACTTCCAACACCATTTGCAATGAGGCAGCTTAGTCACGGAGGAGGAGCCAGAGGATCTCTGCCTCCACCTCTAGACAGGCCAAAGCAGCCACTGCCACCCTTCCTCCCCTTCTACCACCTGACTATCCAGGCTACATTCCTTCCTAGACGTTCAGTCAGGGAGCCAGTTGGAGGCTGCTTTTTCCTCTATGCTGGATGTGTGGGGTCAAGTGACCTCTGACCAGTGGGTACTCTGTCTCGTGGAGTTTGGGCACTCCATAGAGTTTGATTCTATTCACCGGAGAGACCACCGCCCCCATCCTGTTACCCAAGGAACACCGAGCACTGGTCAGAAGGGAGATATTATCCTTTTGACAAGAAGGCCATCGAGCAGATGCCACCAGCTGAAAGAAAGAGAGGGAGGGAGAGAGAGGGTTTTTCTCCCACATATTCCTAGTTCCAAAAAAGTCAGGGGACCTCAGCAGTCTGAACCAATGGGCCTTATACAAGAGATTCAGGATGGTCTCCCTTCCCACTTTCCTTCTTCTCATTTCGGGAGAGACTGGTTGGCATCCCTGGACATGCAAGATGCCTACCTGCATATCCCCATTGCCAGGAACCATCGAAGATTCCTAAGGTTCAGGTTTGAAGACAAGGACTATCAGTTTCGAGTCCTTCCCTTTGGTCTCTCTTTGGTCCCCAGAGTCTTCACCAAGTGCCTGGCAGTAGTGGCTGCAGCACTCACGGAGACAGGGCCACTTTGTGTTCCCTATCTGGATGATTGGCTTCTCCTGGCCTCCTCCAGGTCTCGCCTGTCAGAAACTATCAGGATTCCATCTCGCTGTTTCAGCTTAGGAGCCACCATCAACAGGGACAAATCTCATTTGCTCCCAGCCCAGACTCTCCAATTCATCAGAGCTCTTCTGGATACCACTTTGGGAAGGTTTTCTTCCTCCCACAGGGTGGGTCGATTCAGGTCTTGGCGTCTCAGATTTCTTTCAGCCTCAAGAGTCTCAGCAAGACTCCTACTCAGGCTGTTGGGGCATATGGCTGCTGCCATAATTTCGGTTCCTCTGGTACATCTGCACATGAGAATCATCCAATGGTCCCTAAGGGTCCAGTGAGATCAGACATTAGGCAGTCTGGATGCCTCAATCAGGATCTCTGAGCCAGTCCACCGGGAATTACGCTGGTGGATGTCATCCAAATATTTGCGGGCAGGCATCCCCTTCCATGTAGGGGCACCATCCCAGATTCTGACCATGGATGTGTCATCCACGGGGTGGGGTGCTCATTTGGGGATACATCGCACCCAAGGTTCCTGGTCCTCAATAGAGGAAGATCTGCATGTCAACATTCTGGAGATGAGAGCGGTCCTTTATGCCCTCCAAGCCCTAGTCTCGGTCCTAATGCCAGGCCACCTCTTGGTTCAGATGGACAACACTTCAGTGATGTTCTACATCAACAAGCAGGGTGGCACACACTCTAACCCCCTCTGCCAGGAAGCCATTTGAGTGTGGGACTGCACTCTGGAGCACCAACTCTTTTTGACAGCGGTACATGTTCCCGGGGAACAAAACATACTAGCCGATATGCTCAGCAGGACAAAATCGCAAGCTCACGAATGGGAGCTGCTTCAAGAAGTTGCAGATTGCATCTTCTGTCAGTAGGGGACACCAGACGTGGACCTCTTTGTGTCTCGATTCAACACCAAACTCCCCAATTTCTGCTCGCTAGGTCCAGAGCCTGGAGCTTTTGGCAAGAGCGATGTCACCCTACTGGAAATGGAAGTTTCTCTATGCGTTTCCTCTTTTCCCGCTATTACAGAAGGTTCTCCTCAAAGTGCAGTCAGAACCTTCCACCCTTATTCTGGTCACTCCGCTATGGCCCTGTCAGATTTAGTTTCCCTTACTCCATCATTTAGCGGCAGAGCCTCCGCTGCCTCTTCCACTATCATCTCACCTCCTGTTGCAGAACAGTGGGTCCCTGATACACTCGAATCTGCGTTCTCTACACCTGCATGCCTGGCTCCTCTGGACCTTGCTAAGGCAGATTCAGTGTGTCCAATCAGATTGTGCAAGTTCTGATAGAGGCGCTGGAAACCTTCACACTAGGGCCACTTACACTATGAGGGAAAGCGTTTCTGTATCTGGGCCACAGCCAGAGGGTGGACCCGTTGGTCTTATCTAGTCAATTCAATTTTGGAATACCTGCTTTCTCTTTCAGAGAAAGGTCTACTATTCCTCCATCAAAGTGCATCTTGCCACCATCTCCGCTTATCACTTACCTGTTTCGGATAAGATGGTGGCTCAGGTGGAGGTTTCAAGGCCTTTTGCGTGGTATTCTTCATATCGGACCTCCCATCAGGGATCCTGTCCCCCGGGATCTCCTTTTGTCTTAGAGAAGCTCACTCTTCCTTCCTTTGAACCAGCCATGGAGTCTGAGCTCCATCTTCTATCCTGGAAGACTTTGTTTTTGGTAGCTATCACTTCGGCGAGGCGCATTTCAGAACTTCAAGCCCTCATGTGTAAAGAACCTTACCTTGTTTTTCACAAGGACAGGGTTGATCTTCGCACTAATGTGAAGTTTCTGCCGAAAGTAGTTTGTGAGCTCACCCTGAATCAATCCATTCAGCTGCTGGTATATTACCTGGAGCATTCCAATAGGGGAGAAGCCCTTCACTCCTTGGATGTCCACAGGGCTCTCCAATGTTACCCGGCTAGAACCAAGGGGGACAGGAAATCTGATTAGCTTTTTGTGTCATTTGCCCAATGGTCCTTGGGTCTCCCGGTCACCAAACAGACGCTTTCGTGCTGGTTGGTACATTGTATTACCTTTTGTTATGAGAAGCATAACAGGTCAACCCCGGGGCCAGTTAGAGCTCATTCTACCAGAACTATCACTGCTTCTTTCGCAGCACTGAAGCGGGTACCAGCAGTCAATATTTGTGCTGCCGCTACCTGGAGTTCTGTCCATACCTTCATCAGGCATTACAGCCTGAACATTGTTTCCAAACACAAAGCAGGGTTTGGCCTCGCAGTTCTGCAAGGCCTGGTTTCTTGAGAGACCCTCCTTTCTCCTGCTGTTTCTCTCCTTACTGTTTCCCCCTCCCAGGGATTGTTATATGTTTATACTGCTTGGGACTCAGTCTAATTGTGGAACCTGCTGCAAGAGCTTCCTCTCGAGTAAGATAGTACAGTTATGTAAGAACTTACCGTAATAGTAGATCTTTGAGAAGCTCTTGCAGCAGGTACTGTATATGTCCCGCCTCCCTCCCCAGGATCTGGTCCTTTTCAGACCGCCTTCCTCCTTTGAGGGAATAATTTCTAGTAATTATACTTCTGACCATTGCCTGTTGCCAAATTCTACCTGACGGGGGCACACAAGAACTGGAGCACATGGGAACTCCTCCCTTTATATAGGGCGTTGGCGGGCGTTCTAGTCGGGTACTGCTGGAAGAAAAACTGCCGGAACTGCCACCAGGTGGCGGCCAGTCCTACTGTGGGAACCTGCATGCAACAGCTTTCCTCGAGATCTACTGTTACGTAAGTTCTTACGTAACTGGTATTTCTGTTGTGCCCCCTCAGGCCACTGTTTTATATTACTAACATACATACTAAAATGCCAGCAGAATAGGCCTAATGGTCTCTCGAGACTGCTCGATTTTCAGCACTCCACTGAGGGCTGATTCTGGTGAGCCCCCGGTTATACTGTCCCCAGTCCCAGATGTTCCACCTGTATTGGGCCTGATCAGATTTACCTTCCCTGTACCTGTCCCATCCCTCTTAAACCCGTCCACAGTCTCCACCTCTACCAGCTCCCTGGGCAGTGCATTCCATGGTTCTACCACCCTTTCAGTGAAATAACATCTCCTCCTCTCCGAGCTTGCTCCTTTCAGCTTACACCCGTGACCTCTTGTTGCCCCACCTCCTTCCATTGGAGCACCCTGACTGGGCCTCCTTTATTGATCCTTTCATGTACTTAAGGGTCTCTATCATGTCCCCCCTCCCTCCTCTCCTCTAGGGTGTACATGTCGAGCTCCTTGAGTCTCTCCTCATAGGTCCTCTCCCCAGGCCCCAGATCATTTTGGTTCCTCTCCTCTGACCCTCTCTAGGAGTGTAATGTCCCTCTTTAAATGTGGTCTCCAAAATTGTACACAATACTCAAGATGTGGTCTAACCAAGCAGTTGTACAGTGGAAGGATCACTTCCGCCTTTCTGGAGGTAATCCTCGGCGATGCATCCCAGCATCCTCATTTTGCCCTTGCCGCTGCCCTCCTACAGGTCTCTGAGTTGTTCATTTTGACATCTACCACTACCCCCAGGTCCCTCTCACCCTCCATGACTTAAATCAGGTGTCCTCCCAGGGTATACCCTGGCCTGGATTTCTGACTCCCAGGTGCAGAATCTTGCACTTACCCGCATTGAATTTTAGTTTCCATTTTCCCAACCACCTTTCCAGAACATCCAGTTCCCCTGCAAGGCCATCCTCCCTCCTCCCCATCCACCACTGCACCCAGTTTTGAGTCATCTGCAAAGAGACTCATCTCACTCCTGATCCCCTCCTGATGTCTGAGATATAGGCGTTGAACAGGAGTGGCCCCAGCACTGACCCCTGGGGAACCCCACTAGTAACCCACCTTGGGGATGAGGCTAATCCTCCAACATCCACCTTCTGAGTACACTCAGAGAGCCAATTTTCTATCCATCTTAACTGCCTCCCTACCCCCATTTCTTCCAGCTTGGCCAGCAGGCCACTGTGGGTACCGATTCAAACGCCTTTGCTAAAGTCCAAAAGAGGACATCCACTGGCCTACCCTGGTCCAGGGCCCTTGTCACCCAGTCATAGAACTCAACAAGATTTGTCTGGCACGATCTTCCCATGACAAAGCCATGCTGTCTATTATCCAAGTACCCAGTTTGCTCCAGTAACTTTCCTAGCCTTTCCTTGACAATACCCTCCATCACCTTGCTGACGTCAGGCTAACGGGCCTGTAATTTACCGCCTCTCTTGATCCTCCCTTGTGGATCGGCATGACATGGCCACCCTCCAGTCTTGTGGCACCCACCCAGTCCTCAGAGAGATGTTGAAAAGCTTGATGGAACATTTTTTAAACCAGAATCAGTGTTAAAAATTCAGTTCACATTTTTTTTGCAGATAGTGAGGGGAAAAATAAACTGTAATACATTTAGACTACGTGTAATAAAATACAAAGGCAAAAATGGTGTTTTTCAGAATGTGTGGAATGCTGGTGTTCTGTCAGTTGTGTGTTTCTGACTGGCCAAGATATCCATGCACAACAGATGACAGCTGTAAACTATGCACAGAAGCACTATAGTGTATGTTGGAAAGCTGTTCTGCATGGAATTACATGTCTGGAATATGCTTATTGTGCTGCAATAGTGATGTCGCTACTGCATTACAGCAACGTAGAATGCTGCCACACAGCTGTTTTCCTCTATCCAATTGAGCTGGAAGCCTGCCCCCAAACTTGAACTTACAGAAACAGCTACAGCATATTGAATTGGTAATTGTGCCTGCCACCAACTTTCAAATGCCTCCCCCCACCCCCACAGCTATTCAATTTACTGAATGGAATCAAGAGTGTCTGAAATGGGCATGGATGCCCATACACAGTAAAAGATAACGTATGGCCATGCATACACAGACAAGCATGCATCGTCATCTCAGGTTTTCTATGGCAACCAGAGAGCCTGCCGGGCTTTGCTGTCAATATTCTTGGTTGCCACAAGAACATCTCGAAGCAGACACAGGCTTGTTGTGTATGGCTGCCCGTATATTATCCTCTAGGTACAGTCACTGAATTTTATTGTTCAGAATGTTCCATCAAACACTGTATTATTCAAGTAACCAGATTTTGACAGTAGTTCCAAAGGTTGAAAGCTAAGCATTCAAGATGACTTTTGTAATTTGACTGAAATGTTCATGTGGCAGTTATTATTATGGTTCCTAGAGCACTTAAAGGTATAAAGTAAGAAGTTCATCTTCTCACACTGCAAAGGATGGAGTCAGGATATTCGGCTCTGCACACCCCATTATTTAGTGTGATGATGGAGCTACCAGTAAAACTGATTAGATTAGTTATTAAATGATGAAGAGACCCTGAAATATCAGTTCATAGTGGAGTGATGCAATTGCTCTAAATCATTACCTTGCTGTTGTACCCAGAAAGCTCTTAGAATCCTAGCTAGGAAAAAACAGTGAGCGTCCTCAGCCCTGACCCAGCATTGGAGTCTTGTCAGGTAGTGGTGAGGATTTCTTCAGTGGTGACTGGCTAGAATTCAACAAACTGGCTTAGTGGTGATGTAGGCCAGAACATCCTGACAGGTCACTGTTTCGCGCCATCTCTGAAGCAAAGTTGCAGACAAACTGTGGGAAAACACTGTCAGTTGGTGGTTAGGTTTGGGCAATCTGCCCTGTACAGCTACTGAACAGACCGCCATTACAACGCTTCAAGCAACAAAAATGTTGTTCTCGTGAACACATGGCGACCAGACTGGAGGTTACATAACAGAACTTGAGTGCAACCCCTGCTGAATTTTTATCTGCACTTTATGTGTATTAAACCAATGTCAAAACGTACTGCAAAAGTACCGCAGAACTGCCTTATATGTTTGCTTACAGTTAAATATTTAAATATCGTACTTGGACTCCATGCTGCCAAAAAAAAAAAAAGAACCGGCAGGTAAGAGTGTAAATTTTTAATTCAGGGTTACCTGCTGTGTAAAACACCGGAGTCTTAGTTCTGATGTTGTGTTCCACCAAAACAGTTGTGTTGCAGCTGTGGTTACACCCTACCGTCCATGTGCACTCATTGTTCAGTTACAGTACTGGCATATACTGAAAACAGTTATACACATGACGGATGAACAGAACACTGAAAAGCAGTTTGTGTTTCAGTGCAGAGTTACTGCTTTGGTTCCATTTGGCAATATTATAACACTGAGTGCATGCGCTTGCAAAACTATACAAATATTCACATCATATACTGTATTATACCTCACCTCCTTCATCCTAGTTAAATGTGTGTAAATTCTCTTTTGGCTTTGTATATATGTTCTGTACTGTTCATATTACTGTGAACTAATATAATAAATATAATTCAAACATCAGCTGGAGACTTTAACTTGGAAATTTGTTTGATGGAGTTTGTCGGGGGACTAAACAAATAACCTGAAAGCTGCAATTAGTTGGGTTTGATTCTTTGGGTTAAAGGTTTTGTTTTTTTACCAAGTTAGGAAATTACATAAAAAATAAATTACTCACCTGTAACTGTAGATCTTACTTTGAGAGGGCTCGTGCAGTAGGTAATTACATAGAGGACTGACGTCGCCAGGCGGCAGGACTCCTCGGAAAAATTTCTAGCTAGCAGTCTCTGGCGAGGAACCACCCCCACGTCAGGTGACCGACGTCAGGAGACGTCGGTATAAAGGGGCGGTCCCTCACGCCCACCTTCCAGTTCTTTCCCGCAGTTAACGTATGCCAGCGCCTCGCGGAAAAGTTCCCTGCTCGTCAGGCTCCTTCGGTAGTTTTACAGAGTATTTTCGATTTTTTTTCTCAGCCATCGTCAGGTATCCATCTGTATGCGTCCCCTACACCCTCCGAGCACAAAAACAAGTAAATGCGACTCATGCGCGCACAACTCCACACAAGGTCGGCCATTCCCTGTGCCTTTTGCTTAGGCCCTGACCATCCGTGAAGTGCCAGCACTGCCTCAGCTTTAACGCGGCCACCTGGAGAAGGCGGCAGCAGTCCCTGGAAGCCCACATTTTGAAAAAGAAAATGAGCTCCATGGAGAAGGAACTGAAAAAGCTTCGGCAGGCGTCGACTCCTCCTGAAGGCCATCGCAAGAAAAAGGATAAGGAAAGGCACCGGGACAAGGGCTTCTCTCCAACCGCATCTTCCTCAGGAGTCGCCGTGAAACAGGTAACGTCCCCCTTGGGGGACCGCTCCATGACAGCCACCTTAGGGGCTTCTAAGGCAGCGTCAGCCCTCGCGTCTGGCTCACGCTCGGGCCGTTCGGGCGCCTCCGGGCTCGTGGAGGCCTCCGCTCCCAGTAAAGCCATGGTTTCACGGCCTACTGGTGCGAGCGGCTCCGATAAGCCAGATGTTGGCTCCTCCAATGCCTGCACGGAGTAGGTCGGTAAGTCGCCCAACCCTTTGGGGTGGTGCGCGACCCCCTTTCCGCCCGACCAGGCCGCCCCTCCATCGTGGCCTGCCTCCGGCGAAGGTACATTAAGTCAGACACCGGCCCTCCGGTGTCCGCCTCGATCCCGCTGCTGAGCTGCACGCTGTTCGCCCGCCCGCACAGCGGATGAGCCACGCCAGACTTCTGCCATCTGTCGCCTTCGCCCCCGTGAGGCCTTCGCTGCCTCCCGGGACCTTGAGTCTCCCTCAGCCCGACCCCAAGTTTCTCCGCCCCCATCCCTGGGTGATGCTGAGGCTTCTGGTCCACCTCCATCAGACCGTCCACCTTCTGGTCCAACTGATCTGATGTCGGTTCCCCGGACGCCCGGCTCCAACACTGGCTCTTGACGCTGGCTCAGATGCGGTATTCCGACGCGGATGACATCCCACCCCCGATGCTCGCCCCCAGGTCTTCCACTCCAGAACCACCCGTGGGGCCTCCAGCCGGGCTGTCTGCTCAGGCAGCTCCTCCGGCTCCCGGGTACCTGGCCCCGTCGTATCCGACGCCACCATACCCCGGACCGCAGTATCCGGCGCCTCAGTACCCGGCGCCGACATATCCAATGCCGCAGTACCTGGCTCCTCAATACCCGACACCGGGCTTCCTGCTGTCGGGTTATGGATATGCACCCTTTGGGTATAGTCCATACCCGTATCCCCCTCTTCCTCCACCACCCCCTCAGCCGCCGGTGGACTTGCAGGAGACTCTGGCCTCCTGGTAGGCTGAGGCCATGGCTCAGCTCACCAGAGAGGTGGAGAGTCATCTTCCGATGATGGTGCCAGTGCCAGTTCCTGTACGTCCATGATGACACACTCCCTCCCCACCTCCGGACACCAGGGCTAAACCCTCTGGGTCCAGAGATGGGCAGGACACGCTTCCCCGAGGGATTCCCAAGGGGTCCGTTCCTCCCCCTCATCAGGAGAGGGAGTCTACCTCTTCCTCATCATCTTCTTCCTCGGACCCTTCCAATGGTTGTTCCGAGCAAGACGACGAGCCATGCTCACCGTCCAAGCCCCAGCTAAGGACTCCTCCGAAGTCTCCTCGGAGGATCCTTCTTCACGGAGTTGCTACAGAAGATCCAGGAAGTACATAAGTGGCAATCCTTGGAGCCAGACCCCCAACCTAAAAACTCGCTGAGCATCTGGATCTGCCCGTGACAGCTCCCACTTTGGTGCCACCCTGGATCGAGCCTCATGCCGACCTTGTTACCACCATATGAAAACAACGTCGGCCTTAGCCTCACTTCCCAGGAAGTCAAACAGGCTATACCAGGCTCCAGAGGGTGTTGACTTTTAGACTCCCACCGTGCTGACTCGTTGTGATTAGCCACTCATGGCCAGTCAGCTCAACCCAAACATCTTAGCTCGCCTCCACCTGACAAGGAATCCGCCTTCTGGACCAGTATGGCAAGAAGATTTTTGCTTCTTCCACTCTGGGTATTAGGGCCCTGAACTATGTTGGCCACATGGGGGATTACCAGAAGGCGATTCTTAGCAAGGTGGAATCGAAATTGGACTCCCTTCCGGACTGTCGGGTCAAGCAGGAAGTGGCTGACTTCGTCCGCTCTGCACGTTTGGCCAGTCGGCACATTCTTCGGCGACCTACAATGTAGTGGACACTGCTGGTAGGAGCTCAGCTTTCACCATAGGTCTACGGCATCAGGGTTGGTCCCGGAAGTGCAGTCTGCTATCCAGGAAGCAACCTTCCAGGGTTCGGTTGCTGTTAGAGGGTGATGTCAAGGACATCATCACTGACCTGCAGGAGAAGGAGGCGGCACTAAAGTCTGTCGACTCTATGTATCATCCGCATCAATCACAGTGCCGTCCCTTTTGAGACCACAGGAAAGAGGGCCACTAAATGTTGGCCCCCCAGCTGCCAAGCCCCCGCCCAAAAAAGCAGTGAGCTTCAGCTGCAGCGCTGCCCCCACACCATTTGACTCCTTCCCTCTCCTACTACCTCTTGGCTTCCCAGAGGAACCGGTAGGAGGGAGGTTTTCTCTCCACCTTCCGGGCTGGGAGAGGATAACATCAGATTCATGGGTGCTCCAGCTAATCGCAGAAGGACACTCAATAGAATTTCTGCAGAAACCACCTCGTCACCCTCCCCCAAGGTTGTCATACTCTCGGGAACATCTTCTTCTGGTCCAGGAAGAAATGTCAGCACTTTGCTGAAAGAGGCGATAGAACCTGTCCCCCTTCCCTTGCAAGGAACGGGTTACTATTCCCACTTCTTCCTGGTCCCGAAGAAGACAGGAGATGTAAGACCTATTCTAGATCTCTGTTCTCTAAACCTTTTCGTGGAGTACAAGAGGCTCAGGATGCTCTCACTGCAGAGCCTTCTGCCCCTAGTCCTCTCGGGCCAGTGGCTGGATGCTTACCTGCACATAGCTATCTGCCCGTCTAACCACAAATATCTTCGTTTTGCTTTCCAGGGGGACCACTACCAGTTCAAGGCACTTCCATTTGGTCTCTCCTTGGCTCCTCGAGTATTTACTACATGCCTTGCGGTGGTGACGGCCTACCTGCATACCCTGGGGGTACAGGTTTTCCCATACCTGGACGATTGGCTCCTGGCAGCCTCGTCCAGGGAGAAACTACTGCACTGCCTCTCCCTCACCCAGAAGGTCTTTGCCTGCCTGGGTATTACTATCAACCATTTCAAGTCTCACTTGATCCCATCCCAGAGGCTTCAGTTTATAGAGGCGATACTGGACACCGACCCTAGGCAGGGCCTTTCTGCCTCTGGACAGGCGGCCACACTCCAGACTCAGATAAGCCTGTTGTCCGCTACTGGTGGGTCAGTGCAAGGTCAATTCTTCGCACCTCGGGCTTATGGCAGCTGCTATCCCGACAGTCCCTAGCACTCGGCTCCACATGAGGGTCTCTCAGTGGACACTTCACTCTCAATGGGATCAGCTGGTAGATGACTTGGACCAATTGGTCCTAGTCTCCTCTCCCATGATTCGAGATTTACAGTGGTGGATGGTTCAAGAGAACCTTCTTCGGGGAGTTCCATTCTTCCTTCCTACTCCCTCCCAGACTCTGACCACAGACGCCTCGGGTGAAGGTTGGGGAGCCCATCTCGGTCCACATTGGACCCAGGGCTCTTGGTCCAAGCTTGAGCAATCACTGCACATCAATGTGCTCGAGCTTCGGGCGGTGCTTTACACTCTCTAGGCCCTCCACCTGCATCTTCTTCCAGGCCACCTAACCAGCCAGACGGACAATATGTGTGTGGTATGGTACATCAACAAACTGGGTGGGACTCGGTCCTACCCTCTTTGCAGGGAAGCGATGAGAGTCTGGGATTGGGCAGCACAACACGACCTTCACCTCACGGCAATTCGTGTTCCGGGGGTCGAGAACTCCTTAGCAGACAAACTAAGTCACTCGTCTTCTCAAGCTCACAAGTGGGAGCTGGATCAGCAGGTCCTAGACGATATCTTCCTCACGCTAGGGAACACCTCAGGTGGACCTGTTCGCTTCACCTCTAAACACAAAGCTTCCTGACTTCTGCTCGCTCGTTCAAGAGCAAGGCATTTTCTGGAGAGACACTCTGTCTCTAGATTGGAGGGACAGATTCGTCTATGCCTTCCCCCCAATTCCTCTGATCCCGCATGTCTTGCAGAAACTAGGTTCAGAAGGAGCACGAATGATTCTGATCGCTCCTTTCTGGCCCAGGCGAGTTTGGTTCTCTCTTCTGCAACAATACTCGGAGGAGTCTCCTCTTCCGCTGTCATGGATTTTACTGACCCAGGAACAGGGGACCCTGGTTCATCCAGGTCTCAAGTCACTTCAACTGGATGTGTGGTTCCTGCAGACATAGCTCAAGCCTGCTTTGGGGTTTCTCTCCCAGGAGGCTGAGATCTTGGTGGAGGCTAGGAAGCCCTCCACTAGGTCTACTTATGCCATGAAGTGGAAACTGTTCTCAATCTGGGGCCGCTTCAAAAGACGTTGAGCCTTTCTCTTGCTCAGTTGGGTGACTGCTGAAGTACCTGCATCACCTCTTCGACCTGGGTCTTAGTCAGTTGTCTCTGAAGGGACACATGGCGGCCATTTTGGCCCACCATATTCCCTTCGCAGATAGGACGTTTGCTCAACTGGAAGTCTCTAAGACTTTCCTCAGAGGGGGTTCTTCACTTGAGACCCCCTATCCAAGTTCCTGCCCCTCCTTGGGATTTGAACTTCGTTCTTGAGAAGCTTATTTTGCCTCCTTTTGAACTGGCGGCCTCAGCAGACATGAAGTTCCTTTCATAGAAGACACTCTTCCTAGTGGCCATTACCTCTGCTCTGAGGATTTCCGAGCTCCAGGCCCTGATGTGTAAAATCCCGTACTTGATTTTCCACAAGGGACGTGTGGCTCTGCACACCGATCCTAAATTTCTCCCCAAGGTGGTAGCGGAATCTACATTGAACCAGTCCATAGAATTACCCGCCTTCTTTACGAAGTACTCCAATCAGGGGGAGTATTTACTTCACACTATGGATGTTCACTGCATTCTGAGATACTACACTAACAGAACAAAGGATCTCAGAAAGACTGATCAACTTTTTGTCTCTCTTGCCCCCAAAAGAGAAGGCAATGCTGTTTCCAAGCAATGCCTGTCTAAATGGTTGGCTCATTGCATCACCTTCTGTTATGACAAGTACAACAAGAACCTTTCAGGTCAAATAAGAGGTCACTCCACCAGAGGGGTTGCTGCCTCTGCGGCATGTTTCAAGAATGTGTCAGTGGCAGACATTTGTGCTCCCGCCACTTGGACTTCTGTCCATACATTTACAAAACATTACAGTTTGGATATTGCTTCTCGCCGTAGAGCAGGCTTCGGGCTCGCTGTTCTGCAAGGCCTTCTTTCTTAAGGCCTTCACATCTAGAGGATCTGCTTTGAGTAGCTTTCCTCCTCCGTTGTGCTTCGTCTTGTTCCAGATTGCTTGAGACTCAGTCCTATATGTAATTACCTACTGCAAGAGCCCTCTCAAAGTAAGATAGTACAGTTATGTAAGAACTTACCGTAACAGTAGATATTCGAGAGAGGCTCTTGCAGTAGGTGATACCTTCCCGCCCTCCATCCCCCTATTCTTTTTCAGCTCCTTTTCCAGTGAGGGAAATATCCGCTTCTCTCTCTCGTCTGGTCTCTTGTGGCCTGTGGTGGGAAAGAACTGGAAGGTGGGCATGAGGGACCGCCCCTTTATACCGACGTCTCCTGATGCCAGTCACCTGATGTGGGGGCGGTCCCTCGCCAGAGGCTGCTAGCTAGAAATTTTTCCTTGGGGTTCTGCTGCCTGCCGACGTCAGTCTTATATGTAATTATCTACTGCAAGAGCCTCTGTTGAAGCTCTACTGTTACAGCAAGTTCTTACATAACTGTACTTTCTAGGAGTGGTATACGGTGTATATCCACTCGTCTAGCAGAATTCCTTTCCCTTTTAAGACTTGCCGGAAAGTCTTAAAGCTGGCTCCTCCCTTCCACCTGGGTGGCATCCTCCTTGGTACTATCCTGTGATGTCATATCTTACCCTGGAAGTGGGGAGGCGGGTGGGTATGTGGATGTACACCCATATACCACTCTTAGAACTACAGTTACAGGTGAGTAAGTTGTTTTTCTAGGGGCATGGACATGGTGTACTATCCACACTTTGGCAGACTCATAGCCGCTCTCTGGGAGAAGGGGGCAAGGTGTACACACCCTGTTTAGGGAACAAATATTGGAGAACAGAGGACCCAAAACCAGCATCCTGGCGTGACTCATGGTCAGTGTGGTAATGGGAGATGAAGGTGTATGCTGACTCCTAGGTAGCAGCCCTGCAGATCCTCCTGGATAGGGACAGCTCTGATTGCAGCCACTGAGGCAGTGGTATGTCTGGTGGAATGAGCCTAAGCCCTACGGAGGTTCCCTACCAGCCAGCCTATAGCAGAGGTCGATGCAGGAGACTATCCACCTGCCAATCTTCCACTTTGTTGCCGATCTACAAGGTGCGGCTACAGCATAGGTGACAGACATCTTGTAAACCTCTCCCGAACTCAGCCATGCATGCATCCCACAGGTCCAGAGTATGCAGACTGTGCTCAGCCTCAAAGGTGTGATTGGTGAAGTACACCAGGAGATTGCGCACCTAGTTAGGTGAAACTCTGAAACCACCTTTGGAAGGAACTTTGGTTGGGGCAAAGGACAACCTTTGTCCTGTGGAAAACCAGGTAAGGAAATGCCACTGAGAACATCTGGAGCTCACTGATCCTTCTGGCCGATGGATAGTCACCAAGAAGGTGGTCTTCCATGACACGTGTGACATCTCATACCTGTGCATTGGTTTGAACAGCTTGCCCATGAGCATTGCCAACACCAGCAACAGGTCCCAAGGTGGTGGTTCATGCACCACAGGGGAAATGTCAAGGCCCTTAAAGAAGCACCTGACCACCTTCTCCTGCTCCACTGTTGGCATACTAGCTCACAGCCAGTATGCAGAGATGGCTGCCAGGTGCACCCTAAGGGTTGTTGACTGAAGGCCCAATGGAAAGAGGGACCACAAGTAATCTAGGATGCTAGCCATGGTACAGGAGAGGGGGTCAAGCTCCTTGCCCTGGCACCAAATGGAGAATCTCTTCCATTTGAAGGCATAGCATCGACAAGTCAACTCCTTCTGAGAGGCCTCAACTACATGGAGGACCTCGTCGGAGAGACCCAGAGCCTAGCACTCTAGCCACTCAGTAACCAGGCTGTCAATTGCAGGGATTGAAGGTCCGGGGGAAGGAGTTTATCCCGAGAGCAGGTCCAGACGAAGTGGCAGATGCCATGGAGGCCTGATGCTGAGACTGGGGTACCAGAACTGGTATGGCCAGTCCAGAGTCACCAGGATCATCCATGCCTTATTCCTCTGAGCTTTGATTAGAACCTTGTGGATTAGAGGAAAAGGAGGGAAGACATAAAGGAGGTCCAGGGCTCCACGAAGGCATCCCCCTGCAGCATACCCTGCTGAGGGGGGTGGGCACAAAACAACCTCAACTTGGCGTTCTCCTTGGAAGCAAACAGATCCACCTGAGGGGTGCCTCACTGGGAGAACAGACTGTCTGCTACCTCATGATGAAGGGACCACTCATGAGATGCCTCGCCCACTCAATTGAGGGTGTCTGCCAACTGACTGGACACTCCAGCCACATGAATGGCCAGCAGGTTGACCTGGAGGCTAAGCATAAGGGTCCAGATATAGAGAGAGCTTCCCTGCACAGATGTAGGGAATGTATTCCACCCTGCTTGTTGAGGTAGTACATGGTTGTCCATGGACCTGGCCAACCTGATCCCAGATATGTGGAGAGAGGTTGTCTGGGCCAGGTGAACACTTAAAACTCCAGCAGGTTGATGTGACACCAGGACACTGGGGACTAGAGGTCGAGGACCCTGTGTTCCCTCCCAGGTGGGCACCCCAGCCCATCAGAGAGGTGTCAGTCATGAGAGTGACCATGTGCTCTGGGCGGACAAACTGGACTACTTTCTGGAGATGTCCCAGGACCAACCACCACTGGATGGCATCTCACATTTGCTATACCACTTGGTCAAGGTAGCCCTGACACTGAGACAACTGATGGGCCAGCCCCTCTGTAGGGGCACATTCTCCAGTGGGTCCAATAGACCATGCTGGTGCAGGCTGCCATGCAGCCCAGGAGGTGCAGGAAGTCTCTGGCCGGTGCAGCTGCCCAACCTGAAATGATCAGACAGAGGAGAAAAGAACCTCTACCCTGTCCACCAGGAGCTGGGCTTGGGCTCTGCAAAGTCAAGTTCCACCCCGATGAAGTGAATCATCTGTGAGGGGATGAGTTCCCACTTGGCCTCATTGAAGAGGAGGCCAAGGCTTAAGCAGGTCTGGAGGACCAGGTCCCTGGACTGCTCCACCTCAGAGGGTCCTGCAGTCTGCCAACCATCCAGGTACGGGTACACCTGGACCCCTCAGTGCCTCAGGAAAGTTGTCACCACTGCTATACATTTGGTGAAGACCCTGGGGGCTGAGGAGAAGATGAAGGGCATGGCTTGGCACTCAAAGGGTCCCTCCAACGTGGAACTGGAGGAACTGCCAGTGGGACGGATGGATGCAGACATGAAAGAAGGCATCCTGGAGGTAGAGGGAGCAGAACTACATGTCCTGCTCCAGGGATAGAATGATCTGAGTCAGAGTGACCATCCAAGATGGGGCGCCAGCCTCCTGTCTGTTTTGGAACTATAAAGTCTCTGGAGACAAACCCTGGATTGGCTGGTGAGTTAGGGACACAAACCATCATCTCCTTCTGGAGGAGCTGGGTGATGTCCTCCAGAAGGGCGGACAACATGTCTGTGGATACCATATCCTCCCAAGTGGCGTGGGCTCAGTTTGATGGGAGAGCCTTGAACTCCAGAGGCAAGCCATGGCTGATCACTTCAAGCAGCCACCTGTCCGTGGGAAGACCAGACCAGGTGGACACAAAGTGGTGGAGCTGGCCCCCCCATGGGAGGACCCAGGTGAGACAGGATGGGCAGGAAGGGGGCACCCCCGACCCATAACTTGGCAGGCTTGGAGGCAGAGGCAGGGTCAGTGGAGGACGTGGCCAAGCCTCATCTGCCAGGCTTCCAGAAGATAGAAGTGACAGACTTAGGTCTGGGATGCCAGGCCTGCTGGTGCCCAAACAGTGGCTGGGATGGCTTGGCTATAAAAGCAGAGTAGGGCTGAAAGGACGACTTCAGGGTTTAGAGCCCTTCACATACTTTGGGTGGAGGTGACTGAGTCCAGGGTGGCACTGGATTTCTAGTCCTGATGAGATGACCATCCACCCCTGGCCTGAACAAGTCGGTACCCAAGAAGGGAACATCTGCCAACTTGTGTTGGGTATCTGCCGTGAAGGGCAAGATCCTCAGCCAAGCCCTGCAGTGCATAGCCACGGCCTCGACCAATAACCTGGCACAGGAGTAACCAATGTCCATGGCTGTCTGGAGCTGCTGCTTGCATGGCCTTGATCCTGGACTTGCTTGACAGTCATCTGAAGGTCAGCTGGGAGCACCTGATCAAGGGTGCCCAACAAGGCATAGGCAAAGTGGGCCATCATTAAAGCTGAACTAGCCTGCCTAAGGCTGAGAAAGAAAGCTGCATATACTTTCTTGGCCACATGATCAATTTCTTTCCTTGTCGAAAAGGCTTGTCAACATCTGACATTGCCTGTCTGCCTGAAAGACAAACTGGCAGCAACCTTCAGTCGAGGGTATTTAGTACAAACAACCCATAAAACCACATAATTGCAAACCATAAAACTAATAACATAAAACAAAATTTAAACATACCAAACTCCAACATAGGTACAAAAAACAAACCCCAACCACAGAAAAATGACAGAAATTGTCCCAATAATTTTAGTAAAGATACCACTTCATTCTAAACAAACCAACTAACTCTCTGCCTCAAAAACAAACAAACATAAGTACAAAAGTAAAACACTTAATCCACTTCTAACAATTACACCCCAACTCTAAGTCAATAAAACAAAAATATAGTAAACCCTCAAATTCTGAAAATTCATTACAAACCCAACCACCCCTACAGCAACAGCCACCTCAAAACACAAAAGCATAGATACTCCTTATAAGTCAATCATTCCCACAAAATCAGAAAACACAAAACGCCAAAACAAAGTTAGGCAAACCATGTAAAACACTAAGTAAAACAAAAACATGCCACACCCAAAAAACTACTACCACAGAAATTTGTCTCCCCGTAGCAGCAACCATTACCTGGCACTGGGCATAGCGCAATAAGTCGAATCAATGACAGACGGAGACTAGTTCAGTTCAGCACTTCAGCAGCCAGGCAGCAGCTGTCATCACCACCCCTCTAGGATGCCAATCAGACAACAACATGCTAAGCTGAGAGGAGCACACAGAGGTAGTGTCCAGTCCAATCGCTGGAAAACATAACCACAGCTGACACGGAGATCAGATCTCAGTCACAGAGCAAGTGAATGAAAGCCCACCGCGGCAGTGCCTCAGGCTCAGCTTTTCTCAGAGTCAGAGCTCAACCGCTCCACCCGATTTGCAATGCCCTCAGCTGATTTAATTGTCGCCTCTAAGATCAACATCCCAGTGACTCGTCTCCAAGTGAAATATTATTTACTTTTGTTCTGAGGGACTGTTTCAGGGACAGGCAGCATCACTCTCCCTACAAACTAACTCGTGCTAGGTCCCCCCACTGACTCTGCCAGATCCCCCGCCACTGCTACTGCCAGACCCCCGCCACTGCTATCCCTCCTGAGGACTGCGGTCTGCTGCCACTATAACTAGGACTTGCTGAGTACTAGTGAGGCCAGTTCCCAGTGAGGTTTATTTAATTATAGTAAATAGTTCTGATCCATGATGGATGATCCATCTGATACTGAACCAACCAAGCAAAGAACTATTTACTATAAATTAAATAAACCTCATTGGGAACTGGCCTCAGAGAAAGTGAAACATTTCGGTGCTGCCTGAGAATGAACCTTGGCTGAGGGCTCAGTGTGCTCTCCCAATCCCCAGACTCCACTGACTCCAGTCAACAAATTTGTAACTAACAAAACAAATAAAAACACCAACCAGTCCATCACCATCTGTGTCATCTGATCTGACTACAGTGTCTAATTTTTTTTTATCGTAACAGTTAACTGACTCAGACAGACTGGTCACTCACTGACATTGTTCTCTGAGAGACCGATGACAGATCAAGACAAGTGAGAGACCAAATGTGCACTGGCACTGCTGCAGCTAGTGCTCACTCTCAGTCTTCTGGCTCGAGTCCCAGTACAGTATCCGACGGCGACTCTCGATCCGACTGTCCGATGATTTCCGAAACGAAATTACAACCTGAAGTTCTGAACCCACCGCGCCCGCCGCTTACTGTACACCGACGCCACTGCAACTGCAGATAAGAGACACATGACTCACAAGGAGATGGTCATGTGATGCAGGTAGAGAGCAGCTTCAACTGCATATCACAAGCAAGGAGTTGGTCAAGCCAGGCAAGTGTTAGCACGCAGGGGATCCTCCATTGCTGTAAGCTGAGCGAGGAGCAAGTCGTTTTTTTTGTTGTGGTCGCTGCTGCACGTGACCTGCTCGACGGAGCACAGAGCTCAAACAAACCAATTATTTAGCTAGCTAGCTAGGGAACAAGGGAGGGGTACTACCCGCCGTCCTGTCACAGAGTGACTTAAAAAAAAAAAATGTTAAAACTGCTAGAGAGAGGCGAGCCTAGACTAGACACTAGTGTGTTCAGTTTGGTTGAGTAAGTTTTTACTGACAGTCAGAGTCACATTGTACTAGTCTCTGGCAAGTGGCAACACTCAGCAGGACACAGGACAGACTAAAAACAAAGCAAACAAAACCTGCATCTTTAAAAAAAATTCTGCAGTGGGTTCGGGCTAGGGCCAGGCTCAGGCTGTGTGTGTGTGTTGATGTGGTGTGGGTGGGTTGTCTTTTGTCTGCAGACTGCAGCAAAGTTAGCCAGCCGCAGTGGGGGGAGTCTCAGTCTGGATGGAGAGGAAGGAGAGTTGCTGGCATAGTTGGTTGGTCATTGTTTGCTGACTGTGACACTGATGTGCTGCAGCCTAGTACTTCTGTCTAGTAGTTGTGCCTGTACCACCAGTGGCAGAGCCTGACCATCCAAAAGTAAACAAACTCAAGTCAGAGAGGGGTCTCCTGTCCAGTCCCTACCAGTGTGCGAACGTCGGAAAGAAAAATACAAGTAAAATAGTAAAGTCAGAGGCTGATTGCACAGCACTGAGGTGTCTTCTGGGCCATATAGTCCAAGTGACAATAGGCAGTGCTCTGTCTGTGGGTGCTTGTGAAGTCTGTGTGAGAGGGTGAGCAGCTGAGTCTTATCCAGCAGCCAGTCACAGTCCTCCCTGTCCAGTCCCTACCAGTGTGTGACCGCCGGAAAGAACAAAATACAAGTAAAATAGTAAAGTCAGAGTGCTGATTGCACAGCACTGAGGTGTCTTCTGGGCCATATAGTCCAAGTGACAATAGGTAGTGCTCTGTCTGTGGGTGCTTGTGAAGTCTGTCTGAGAGGGTGAGCAGCTGAGTCTTATCCAGCAGCCAGTCACAGTCCTCCTGTCCAGTCCCTACCAGTGTCAGTCTGTCGGAAAGAAAAAATACAAGTAAAATAGTAAAGTCAGAGTGCTGATTGCACAGCACTGAGGTGTCTTCTGGGCCATATAGTCCAAGTGACAATAGGCAGTGCTCTGTCTGTGGGTGCTTGTGAAGTCTGTCGAGAGGGTGAGCAGCTGGAGTCTTATCCAGCAGCCAGTCACAGTCCTCCTGTCCAGTCCCTACCAGTGTGTGACCGTCAAAACCAATAAAAAATAAATAAATAAATCAGACTATTAGGATTTAAGAGGGTCCAGAGACAGCTTAGATAGGGCAAAAGGGAAAGTTGCAGCTTGTACAGAAATGACCCACTTTCCACAGGACAGTGGGTCCAAAGTGGTGCACCTGTCTCTAACAATAGCTGAAAGATGGAAAACTAAACAATAGAAAAGTATTTTCACTCAACAAATTTAAGCTTCTGTACTAGTGAAATTTCTACTTATGATTAGGTTTGGACCCAGTTGTTTCTCATTTTGACCCACATTTTTTACACCTATGGGTCTAATTTGACCCATGTTTTAAAACCCCTAGCGCTGTCACTGGAGGGGTCCTTGTGTCAAAAACAAAGTGCTGTGAACTGATTGTCTAGTGTTATTCTGACCTCCACTGACTTTAATGTTTTAATCATATTCTATCCAGACCAGCAACTAACAATGTAATCTATTCTGACTGAATCAACACAAGAGAAACACATACTGTAAGTTAAAATGGACAAGTTTATTAAAAAATGGGCTAAACAGAGTGAGGCAAGCAGTACAACAGCAGCACCATCAACAAGTGACGTAGCAAGTTGTGAGACTGAAGCTGAGGAAACAGCAGCCGGCGCTGCACAAGTTCACATTGCCAGGGATGTGGACGTGGGTGATGTTGAGGAGCCATGTAGCAGCAGCAGCAGCGGCACTCTTGTCTGTAAAAGAAAAAACAAGACAGGAATCATTAGTAGTCACCAAGAAAAAAGGCAGAACCTTTCAAGAAAGGTGGCTTGACCGGTTCAAATGGTTACTGTATGATTCCAATAAAAAAAGCCTTCTGTTCAGTGTGTAAAGAGGCAAGAAAGAAAAAACTGCTCACATTTTCCACAAAAGCTGATGAAGCATTTACAGTTACTGGTTATAGTGCATGGCATAAGGCAATAGAAAGATTTGAATCCCATGAAAAAAGTGGCTGCCACAGTGAGGCTGTAATGAAAACACATGTTAAGCAAAATGTGTACAGCATTATGTCTGATGCCAGTAGGCAGCGAGCAGTAGATGCAAAGATTGCACTTTTAAAAATGATGACAACTTTAAGATTACTTGCCCGACAGGGGCTTGCTATCAGGGGCCATACAGATAAGAGTTCAAATTACATGCAAGTGCTAAAAGTCGAGCCACTGATTGTCCACAGTTGCAGCAGTGGTTGTTAAGGGATAGCTACAGGTGGTTGTCTCATGACATAATGAATGAAATGCTGGACATTATGGGACAAGATGTGCAAAACACAATTGTTTCCAAAATCAAAGCAGCTCACTATTTTGCTGTAATGATGGATGAGACAACGGACATTACTGTTCACGAGCAAGTCTCAATATGTTTTCGATTTGTCACGGAGGATTTCGGAATTGAAGAAGCATTTTTAGGATTTCATGAAACACCAGCTGTAGATGCTGCTACACTATTCAGTATCCTTAAAGATGTTTTGTTACGTTTTGACTTGGATATAAATAAATGCCGGGGTCAGTGTTATGATGGAGCTGCTACTATGGCTGGTATTCACTCTGGAGTGCAGGCTAGGCTAAATGCTGTTGAGCCTAGGGCCCTTTTCGTACATTGTTTGGCACATTCCTTGAACCTTGTAGTACAGGACTGCATCAGCAAAATACAAGAATGTCGAGGCATACTAAATCAGTTACGAGAACTCATAACATTCATTAGAGACTCTCCAAAACAGCTAACTTTTTTTGAAAACATACAAAGCGGTATGGAAGACACTAGGCCTGGCTCTTTACGACCATTTGCTCCAACAAGGTGGACAGTGAGGGCAAATAGTTTAAATTCGATTCTAGAAAACTATTTAGCATTATTGGAATTTCTGGACAGTGTGTCCTCAGAGAATACTGGAGTGTGGGCAAAAGCTGGAGGGTTCTTGGCAGAGCTACGATCATTTAAAGGATTTTTCTTCTTGAGTCTTCTCTTAAAATTTTCTCTCACTGTGATAGCATAAACACAGCCCTTCAAGCAACCTCTCTTCAATTTCTAAAAGCTAATTGTATGATTCAAACTCTTCTCGACACTATGCAACAATACAGGAGGGCAGTTTGACAACTTCTGGAGTACAGTGGATGGAAGAGCTGAGGAACTGCAGTTAGACGAACCAGTTCTTCCACGTCAACGCAAAGTTCCTCGTCGTATAGATGATGGCTCTCAATCAGTTACTGATGCATCCCCAAAAGACCACTTCAGGAGAATATTTTCCAAGTGATTGATCAGGTTGTTCTTTCAGTCAAAGACAGATTTCAGACTCCAGCTCAAGCTTATGTTAGATGCAGAACAATTTGCGATAGGACAAGGCCCATTAGATTCCATACCTAATTTTTATGGCAATGACTTAGATGCAGGGCGTCTGCAACTACACCGTGACATGTTCATTGACATTGCAAAAGCTAGTGGGAAAACTGTTGATTCATTGCAAGATGTGTACTGTGTCATCACAGAAAAACAAGCCATTCGTGATTTACTGCCAGAGTTTGTAAAATTTATTCAGATCTTACTGACAGTACCAGTATCAACTTGTACAGCTGAGCGTTCTTTCTCAGGACTCAGGAGACTGAAAACATATCTTAGATCAACAATGTCACAGAGACGCTTAAATAGTGTTGCTCTGCTTCACATTCATCAGGAACACACTGATGCATTAGTTATGGACAAAATAGCTGATGAGTTTGTTGGGAGAGCAACAGTTCGTAAGAACGCCTTCTATACGGTCAAATAATGTGTAATCATTCATGGCATTGCCATTTACAGTTATGTTTACTATTGAAAATCATCCGCAACTGTCTCTAGCAACTTACAATTACTCCTGCTTTTGACCTAGCTAGTCCTAAAAAACTGTAATACCATTACACTGACACATGCTTCCCCCTTACCCTGGTCGTTTCTGAAATGAGCTCTGCTCATGGTACCTTTCCCGATTATCAACTTTAAAATAAATAAATAACGTGCTAAGTGAATCCTTTGAGCATCTGGTGGCATCAAAGAGCCATTCAGGGCACTCTTCCATGTCTTCTTGCACCACCTGGAGCTGGAGGTATCAGAGACTTCCAATGGAAAAGTGCCATGGAGCAAGGGGCTCTTTGATACCCCCAGGTGCTCTAAGGTGCCCTTTGTGATTTAAGATACAGCATCACCTAATCGCAGAGTGCAGAAGTGCCCTTTGTTAGCTCCATGTGCTGCAAGAAGACATGGAAGTTCCTTGTCTTTCTGCAGCACCTGGTGGAGGTAAACTAAAATCTTAAACAGCATCCTTTTACAACACCTGGATCATTCATGAAAGAGCCCTCCAGTGCACTCTTGCACACTGTGGAGTGGTGACACTGTCTGCAACCTAAAATCACAAAAGACATCCTTAGAACACCAGGGGGCATGAAATGGCCCTCCAGGGCACTCTTCTATGTCTACTTGCAGCACCTGGATGCATCTAGGAGCCCTCCAGGGCATTCTTATACCCTGTGGATTGGTGGCACTGTACACTAAAGTCACAAAAGGCATCCTCGAGCACCTGGGAGCATCAAAGAGCCCTCCATGGCACTCTTCCCTTGGAGGGCTCTTTGATGCCTCCAGGTTCTGCATGAACACATTTAAGAGTGCCCAGAAGAGCTCTTTTGATGCCTCCAGATGCTGCAAGTAGACATGGAAGGAAGAGTTTCCTGGAGGGATGTTTGATGCCTCCAGGCTCTAGCTGCTGCAAGAAGACATGGAAGTTCCTTGTCTTTCTGCAGCACCTGGTGGAGGCAAACTAAAATCTCTAAGGGCAGTCCTTTTAGCACCTGGAGACATCAAATAGCCCTCCAGGGCACTCTTGTACCCTGTGGAGTGGTGGTGCTGTTTGCAACCTGCAATCACAAAGGGCATCCTTAGAACACCAGGGGGCATGAAAGGGCCCTCCAGGGCACTCTTCTGTGTCTTCTTGCAGCACAGAGAGTTATCAAACAGAACTCCAACCCAGGGAAGAGTGCCATAGAGTGGCTCTGCAATGCCCCCAGGTGCTCTAAGGATGTTCTTTGTGATTTTAGGGTACAGCACCACCACTCCACAGGGTGCAAGAGTGCCCTAGAGGGCTTTTTGTTGCCTCCAGGCCAGGTGCTGAAAGAAGATATGGGAGAATGTCTGACTGGGGCTCTTTTATGCCTCCAAGTGCTGCAAGAAGACATAGAAGAGTGCCCTGGAGGGTCCTTTTATGCCCCCCAGTTGCTCTAAGGGTGTTTATTGTGATTTTAGGTTGCAGACAGTGCCACCACTCCACAGGGTGCAAGACTGCACTGGAGGGCTCTCTGATGTCTCCAGGTGCTCAAAGGATGCCCTTTGAGATTTTAGATTGCCTCTATTCGATGCTGAAAAAAGACAAGACTCTTCCATGTCTCCTTGCAGCACTTGGAGGTGTCAGTGAGCCATCCAGGGCACCTTTGCACCCTGTGGAGTGGTGCCACTGTTTGTAACCATCACTAAGGGCATCAAAGATCCCACCACCCAGGCACTCTTCCAGGGTCCTTAACTGGAGGCATCTAAGAGCCCTTCAGGATACACTTGCACACTGTTGAGTCAGGTGGTGGCACTGCGTCTGCAACCTAACATCAGTACTCTGACATGTTTGCAAAACTGAGAGCATGAAAGATCCCTCCAGGCGGGCACTCTCTTATTGATCTTAGCAGCTGCTCAGGCATCAAATAGCCCCCAATGGTACCTTGACATCCTCTACATTGGAGTAGTTGTGATGGTAGCATACTCATTCAAAAATGTATCAAAATAACCACCAAAATGCACCAGAAAGCATGAAAAACCCTATAGCTTCTGGGGGCCTAGGCGGCCCCCAGACCCCCGACCTTTTATTAGGACTCTGAGCACCCACAAACTTTTTAAAAACCTGGCACCCCTGCTTCCATGTTGTTAGCATTGAGGAGCAAGAACAATAATGCACCAGTAATGGAGGTCCCATAGGACAGAAAAACAGACCCCTAAACTACCACTTAAAGGGCATGAAAGCAAGGCAGTATATATGTCTGACTGGGTTGTAAGAAGCAACATTTTGTAGTGGCAGCAATAGGGTCTGTGGATATCGAGTGAGGAGAGAGCTGAGCAGTAGAACAGGCCTGATGCCAGGACCAATCAGAGCTATTTGCACAAGCAAGTAGAGGAGAGGTGCATCTTTAGGAGGTAGTTGAGATGGAGTGGGCTGGGGGTGTGTCTAATGATGGCCGGCAAGGAGTTCCAAATCTTTGGCATACAGTATTTAAAGTCAGCCTGGCCAGAGGTGGTTGATATGTGGGATGTGGAGTAGCCGGGAATCAATGTTCCTGAACGAGTAGGCTGGTGGAGGAGGCTGCTAGGGTTGCTGCAAGGTAAGTGGGGAGGGTCTGTGCCCAAAATTTGGCTGTGGTCCTAACACAATGTGACAGTCTCCATTCATGGAAGGAAGGGAGGTCTAAAGACCGGTAAAGGATGCAGTGATGGGTTGTGGGGGTGGCAATTCAGGGCTGACGACAGAAGGAGTGGAAAAGAGGATCGAGTCTGGCTAGAGGACTTAGGTGCAGCACTGTAGACCACGTCCGCATAGTCCAGTATTGGGAGTATCATTTTTGACAATTTCTGAGCGCTTGCAGGGGATGCAACTTTGTGGCGGTATAGAGCTCCCAGCATAGGGTGCAGTTTCTTGTGGATAGAATCGATATGCTCTGCAAAATCTAGATGCTGATCAAGCCAAACCCCAAGGTATCTGAAGAACTTACAAGCCTCCAGAGGGGAGCCATCAAGGTTGTGGAAGATAAGGGGGGAGGGTAGTCTAGAGTTTAGCCCTCATGCCGAATGTGAGGGAGACTGTTTTCTTAGGATTAAGAAAGAGTTGATTTGAATGAAACCAAACTTGGACATTCTCAAAGTCCTGCTGAAGCCTGGTTGCTACTTCACAAGGGGATGAGCCTGAGGCATACAGTACTGTATCGTCTGCATACAAGTGAATGGAAGTATGTGGGCAGGCCAGGGGCAGATCATTCAGGAAGATGGAGAACAGTATGGGGCCAAGGACGGAGTCCTGTGGGACCCCTGTAGTGACAGGGAGGGGTGGAGGAGCTAATTTGGACTGACTGGGACCTGCCTGCCAGGTATGAACTGAACCAACTGATGGCCGAATCAGAGAGGCCGGCTAGGGAGACCATGTCGAAGGCCTCAGCAAGGTCGATGAAAATGGCTGAGGTGATTTCCCCATTATCCATACCCGTGAGGATGGCGTTGGTGAGTCTTGGGAGAGAGGTTATGGTGGAGTGAGATTTCCTGAAACCAGCCAGGTACGGAGTGAAGAAAGAGTTTGAGTCGAGATATGCGAAGAGCTGAGAGAGAGAGAGAGAGAGAGAGAGAGGATGAGGTGCTCCTGCAATTTGGCTAGGATGGGGAGAAGGGAGATTGGGCGGTAGTTTCTCGGGGAGAAGGGAATCATCGCCTTTATATAGGGGGATAACTGTAGCATGTTTCCAAGAAGATGGTAGTGAGCCATGCATGACGGAGAGGTTAAAGAGAGCAGCCAATGGGCTGGCAATGGCTGGGGTAGCTATGAGGAACATTTTGGCATCAAGACCCAAGGGGCACTTACCTCTTGGGGGTTGAGGAGCCTTAGGCTTTTAATACCTCTGAGGGTGTTACTAAGGAAAGGAGAAATTTGAGGATGGGGTGGTGGCGTAGCTGGGGATGAAGTGGATGGCTGTGGGGGCAGAAGAGAGGACAGGAGGGTGGATACACAGTTTGTGAAATAGGAGTTTAACTCAGTGGCCACCACGCTCAGGGCACAGATGGTGTTTCCTGCAACACAGAGGGCTGGTCCGGTTGGGACAAGAGGGATTTAATTGACTTCCAAAACTCTGTTGGGTGATTGAAGTTGGTGTTGAGGGATGCCTTAAAATAGCTTGATTTAGCCTGACGGGTAAGCTTTGTGCAGGCATTCCGCAGTGACCGATAGTGTTAGAGATCTGTTTGGGAACCTGATGCCTTGTAGGCTTTCCAGGTGCGGTCCCCGAGTCGAAAACGATCAATGAGATCAGCGGTCACCCAGGCAAGTGGGCACCCTTGCTCTGGATCTTCTAATGGTGCATGGTGATCCCAGATAGCCAGGAATCTCGCTGAAAAAAATTCAAGGGCAACGCCAATATCAGGTGCGCATGGGATAAAAGACCAATCAACACTGTATAAGTCATTTAGGAGCTCTGTCGGATCCATGGATTTATAGGACCTGGTGAACAGGAAAGGGGTACTTTAGGTCTGAAAATTTTCTGTACCATATAAATCATGTGGTGATCGCTGAGAGAGTCCGGAAGAAGACCGACGGCGAAAATATGATTGGGGTGTGAGGTCAGGGCCCAGTCCAATAGTGTATGTTTATTTGATTTGTGGTTCAGGCAAGTGGGTTCCATTATTTGCTGGGATAGGTTTAAGGCATTTACTTGCCTATGTGTTTTGGAACTAGTACTGGAGAGCCAGTTCTGGTTGAAATCACCAAGTATGAACAGCTCTCCACCAGAGGAGAGGGATTTTAGAGTGCTCAAGTAGTCCAAGACGTCTGACAGCTGGGTATCCGGGGAGCAATAGGACCCTGCTACGTAAAGGGGAATTGTGTGAGGGAGTGAGATATTAGTGAGCAGAGAGTCTATAGCTTGCATGATTACGGAGAGCCTGATTGGGGTAAACTGTAGCCTGGAGGAGATGAACATGGCAGTGACCCCACCCCTCATTTTGCCACAACGGTCCTGCCAAATGAGGGAGTAGCCAGGGATTGAGAATTCTGCATCCAGATTATGGGGCTTCAGCCAGGTTTCAGTAATGATTAGGATATCAGGGCACAGAGAAAGGTTGTTAGGTTGAAGTGCCATGAATTTGCTAAGGATGCTGCATATATTTAGATGAGCTATTTTGAGACCCTTTGCTAAGTGGGGCGTGGGAGGAGAGAGGTGGCCATTACGGGAGGGGGGTGGACCAGGGTTATGCTCGACATCCCCGGCTAGGAGGAGAAGTGGGGGCAATAGTTGTTTTATAGCCCATTAAGCCTTGCGGCAGGTGGGGGTTTGCTGAGGTGTAAGTGGGCTTTACGAGGAGCAGATTAGAGGGGAGATGTTTAGGACCGGCAGCCCCACATGAAAGGAGAGAGGGAGGATGGCAGCTCCAAGTATACCATAGTGCATATAATATGGAAAGAGCTGCCCAATGGTGGAGGTTGCTTGAGAGGGCTATGTAGCATTTGTAGCGTCCAGTATTAGGGAGCATGGCTGCTGTTGCTGTTCTGGATAGAAGGGGGGCATGAGGGATGATGTGGGTATGAGTAGGCAGAATAACACTAGAGAAAGAGGAGATATGATGGACTGGATTAATTTGGCAGCAGCAGCTGCAAGAGCGGCCACTAGTGTGGAGGGAGTATAATCTGCAGATGCCAAAGTGGGCTGATTGGTTCTGCTCTCACACGTGATGCCGCCTATATAAGTAACAGCTCACCAAGGTTGGTGGTGGTAGTGGCGGGGGCTAAAATCACACAGCAACACAAGAAAGCATCTGCTGCGCTTTGTCCTGTTCTCAGTCATACCTGACGAGAATTCTTTGTTTGCTCGAGGGAGGGCAAGAGATCCGACGCCCTCGCGACCACCGGAGGAGCTGGGGCAGGCAGAGGAGAGAAGAAATGTTCAGGGTTAAATAAGGTAGGGAGAGGGAGGGGCTCCACAATTAAAGATTGTTTTAATCCGAATTTATCTGTGGCACCAGGGTCCGAATTATGGGCTTAGCAGATCTGCACACTAGGAGCTACTGCAGTAGAGGTGGGAGCAAATAAAAGTACTTCAGCTACCAATTTAGTCTCGCTGATGAGCGTGTTCATTTTGCACTATAACTTCTATTTCTATCTGCAGTACAACAGTTCATTTACAGTTGAGAGCACATACAATAAGGAAAAAGCTGGAGTTTTGTCTTAAAGTACCCTCCAGCTTTTGAATAAACTCTGCGCAATACAGTTGAAGTTCGTAGTAAAAAAACTAAGTAAAAGCTGCAGTTAATGTCTTAAAGTACCCCCCAGCTATCCAAAAATCCTGCACAGACCCTACACAATACTGTTGAAGTTCGTAGTAAAAGTTGCAATTAATGTCTGTAGTACCCCCAGCTCCAAAAAAAAAACCCTGCACAATACTGTTGAGATTTGTAGTGAAAACTATCAATTGGGCTCTGCCAATAGAAAATCAGGGTCTGTCTTTTGTTTGAAAAGGCACCAAAAGTTCCAATCACACATCACACAGCAACAAAAGCAAGCATCTGCTGTGTTTTGTCCCGCTCTCAGCCGCACCTGACGAGAAGCCTTATTACAGGCTGCAGACTCCACCACTCCCTCATGGCTTGGATGTCCAAAAAGGAACTCTGCTCCACACCTAGACACCAAGTATTTCTTGTCCACCTTTCTGTCTACCAGTGGTACAGAAGCGGGGGTCTGCAGGACCTTGTTAACCTGCTTTTTCAGGGATTTGTGGATAGGTAGTAACAGTTTTTTGGAGACTGGAACATCCATCATTTCCATGTAATCCTGTTCCTCCTCTTCAGTTGACTCTTGAGTAGGGAGGTCCAGGGATTGAGCTACTTGCTTAATGAAAGCATAATGGGAGGTATAATCCTCAGTCCCTTTATCAGGGGAATCAGGATGGTGGGGAACAGGAGAAATGTCTGGTTCAACTGGTTCTCCATAATCCTCACCATCATCATCTTCCTCCTCATCCTCCCCAAAAGTCTCTACCCCTTGTTCCTTAAGACCGGGAATCTAGGTAGAACCGGAGTATTGTAAACATGGCCGCTTCTCAACCGGATCCGGGGTACTCGGTTGAAGCGCCTGAATAATTCAGACAGCATTCACCATTTCCTCAGCGGTCGGAATCTGCGTTTTCTTCGGCTGCAGTTCGACCACTGTATGTTTTTCTTTTGCCTGTGGTTGCTGGGTCAGCAGCAGTATTGGCAGGCCTTTTCTTAGCTGAGGAACCATCGCCCTTGCCAGGGGGCTGTTCTTCCAGTTCTTTTTGGCTAGGAGCCAGTTTGTTTACAGCAGGGTCAGCAGCCTGCACAGACATCTTCTCCTGCAGTCGTTTAGGTTGCCACTCAAGCGTCGAATGAGGTAAGTTTTTAGAGATTTCACAGTCCTCTGAGATGGTCAAACCCCCCAAAAATACAAATTAAATGAGGATCTGCTTTAGCGAACGGTTCCCCACACTCTGTGCAATGCTGGAAACCTGTGGGGCCTGTTCTTTTCTTGGTCTGTGACATTTATCAGTCAGTTAAAACCGATGAACCGAGAATTAAATTGGTAACATTTTTAAATAATAATAAAATGAATATAGACAGACTTACCAGACAGTCAGCAGAACTGAGGTTCACCTCAGAAACTTTGAAATTAAGGAAAAAACTATTGGTTCCTTTCCGGCTAAACGAACCAATAAGGAACCAAAAAAAACTTACCAAATTCACTCTATCTAGACTAAGTCTATCTGTGAACCAAGGACAGTGCTTCAAAAATCTAAATAAATGGACTTCGATAAAACCGAAACAAAAACTTCTTCAAGAAAGTGAAGGAGAGCTCTCCGGAGACGTCTTTCTGAGGCAAGCTGAGTAAAAGAATCTGACAGTTGCAGGAAGTGAAACAAAAGACAATGGTTTGAAAACTGAGCTCAAGCCTAACATTCACTGTTAGCATAGGTTCTGTTAACCATTATGGCTCCAGGGCAGTCCTATGGTGATACCATACTGCATCTGTCAGAACACAGTAAGATTTCCTGGGGTTTGAAACCATTAATGGTTTCCAGTATGGTTGGGACAGAGTTAAGGGCTTAACAGTTACTGCGATGGGTAGTGGTAAGTGTAAGGCAGGAGGCAATGGGGAAGGAGGGAGCAAAAACACTGTCTAGATAACAGGTCTTGAGGTAGGATAGGGTATAACAAGGCAGACTGGATGGGCCAATGGTCTTCTGCTGACACTGTTTCCCCAAGTGACAAATTACTTTACAGAAATACTAAGCTACTCTTTTGTCTTTGTATAGGCTGTATTCAAATTGTAATAAGTCACCCATTACATGAGGGCCACTGTAAGATGTTTATAGGGTTGTAATATAACATGCCTCCATTTACATAAGGGGTAACGTAATGATTCTATCTTTACATGAGAGGCACTGTAACTTTATATTGCCGGGGGGAAGGGCAGAATAATGCAATACATCCACCTTTACATGAGGGGTGATGAAGAAAGCAGCAATACTACTAGCCCTGCTCACTACAACCAGCCCCACTCACTCCAGCCAGCGCTACCAGCAACACATGCTACAAGTGCAGCCACTCACTACAGCCAGCACCACAACTAGTACCACACACTAGGACCAGCGCCAGTCACTACAACAGTGCTCCAGCCAGCAACATATTCTGCCATTGTCACCTGCTACAGCCTGCACTTGTTTGCACCAGTGTTACCGTCCACAGTTCACCCCCCTGTTCCCCAGCAGACCCACATAATAACTACTCTCCCAACAGACCTTGATCCCATTAAAGTTGTCCACGGCCAGAATGGTACTCCTCTGATCTTCGTAACAGATGAAGCAGAATCCTCTCGGTTTCCCAGTCTTCTTATCTCGGACTAGGTTGATGTTTACAATCTCCCCATACCTGAAAAAGAAAGTCTGGTATTACTGATGCAGCTCACTAGAGTTATTGGGAGGGATGCTTTTTATACAAATCTGTGCGTCAGACTCAGGGTGTCCCTTATGGTAAATACAGGATCATTTTACTCACAGCAAAGGCAAATGAACTAAAGAGATTAAACTAAACATTTCAGCAAATCAGTCACTTGTTTGTAAACACTCCAGCACATTCTGTTGCTATGATCGCCATCTCATGCTGCTTCAGAAGGAAAAGTTACTCACCGTAGCAACATCTTTTCTTCTCATGGATTAGAATAGCCAATCAGACCTGTGCATCATCTCTGCGAGAAGCATGGTACCCCAGAACTTTGAATGTTTGTTCAAGGATGCTATCTCACTGAGCTGGTCTCGAACCTCCAAGCATTTGAATGACAGATCTTTGAGCTTGAAGAAGCCAAGAGACTAAAGACTTAACAAAAAAACAAAAAATAATTCAAATTACAAATTAAAAAAAAAAGTTTTAATAAGACCAAATAAGACCCATCACTGAATGCTCAGGCCTAACAATAAATGTTTCTGAAAAAAACAATCACTGTATCCTAAATGGGGAGGCAGGGGAGAGTAGTTTTATGGGCTATTCTAATCTGTTAGAAGAAAAAATGAGTTTATTATTACTATTTCGGAAGACACCTTTGAGTCAAGGCTCTTTTACAAAGGTTCCACGTCAGGGAAACAATACAGAACATAGTGAGGTCAATAACAATTACAGTAGTTTCAAACAGCCATAGGTTTTGTCGGGTACATTAAAGCTTTCATATGGAATTACTGTAATATGTACAGTGATTTACAGTATAAATGTTAAGTTACAGTAATTTGTGTTTATTATTCAAGAACATATGTACAATAAAAATGTTACGATAATGAACATATGCACCTTCTAACTGCATGAATTAGAACAGCCCTGTCAGCGTGCAGACTCCAAGCAGTACATTGGGTTGGAGGGTTTTAGGATTACTTTGGGAATAGGTTCTAAAGTACAGAAATCCCAAAGCCTACATCCTCTCTCACATGTATGCTAGGGCAACAGTGAGAAGTGAATACGTGGACCGTGGAGCAAGTAGCTGTTTTGCAAAGGTCTCCTAGTAGTATATTTATTCTAGCTGCCACTCATGCTGCATTACTTCTAGGTGCACACCCTATAAAGGAGGATGACCTGGGGTGGGTGGGATTGGGGGTAGCAAGGTGGGCAGAACCTTGTTTCTGCTACCTATAAAACAATCAGTGATGTTCTGCCTTTTAGATGTACCAAGCCCTTGTTACATCAACTGCACATAAAACCAAAGTACACACAGAACTGATAAGATGGAAAGGAAACTACTTGTTTTTCTGTTAAGGGGGCGTGCAGTAAGTGTTCCAACAGCTCCTTATGCTGAGAGCACAACCGCTGGCTGGGTCTGAGCAAGGAGAGAAGCCGCCTCAGCGGAGAAAGGCGCATGGAATGTGCACTTCAATGGGGATTCACCCAGGTAGAACTGCTGTCAAGGAATCCCTGCTTATGCACCTGTCGGAGTCTGCCTTCCCTCCGTGATTGGTTTCTCTCCCAGTTGGTGAAGGTCAGTGAAGCTCAGCAGGCAGTACGGCTAGAGGCTGGACCGCACTTGGCGTATGCCTCCTAGATTTGCCCTTTGTATCTGAGCTGTTCAGCCTCGCACCACAGCAGAAAAAAAAATCTGGTGAAGAAATTGTTGCAAGCAGATTTAGTGTAAAAGTGCCTGCCTCTAATGGAGCAAGGGATTTTATTCCAGATACTTCCTGGCCAACAAGAAAAATGGGGAGTGGTGACCCAATTTAGACCAGAGATATCTGAACAGGCATTTACAGAAAGAAAAGTTCAAGACGGTAACATACATACGAATATGCCAGGAGAAACAGGCCACATGGTCTATGGAGTCAACTCGAGTGCGCAGCTAGTGCCCCAGTTAGCAGCTGCCCCACCTCCTCCCCTCTCTTCCATCCAGCAAATTCTCATTACTACTTACATGAACCTCCCTGTGCCCTGTCCCATGCCCTTTTGGAAGACCTCACGGTCTTACGTACCACTTCTTTCATCAGGGTATTCCATTTCGACACCACTCTTTCTGTGAAATAATGCCTCCTCATCTCTCTCCTAAATCTGCCCCTTCCAATCTTAGCCCGTGATCTCTTGCATCTCTTCCCTTCCTCAGCCTAAATAACCCATCTGTTTTAGTTTTGTTAAATCCCTTCAGATACTTAAACGTTTCAATCATATTTCCCCTCTCCCTCCTCTCCTCCAGGGTGTACAAATTCAGATGCTTCAGTCTGTCTTCATAGGATTTGTCTTCCATCTCCTGCATGATTTTTGTTGCCCTATGCTGCACCCCGTCTAGCAGCCTGATATCCTTCTTCAGATATGGCCTCCAGTACTGCACACAGTACTCCAAGTGCATCCTGACTAAAGATCTATAGGGGGCAGGATCACATCCTTGTGTCTGGATGAGATTCCCCTTGCAATTACATCCCAGCATCTTGTTAGCCTTGGCTATAGCCTTTTGCACTGGGCAGAGTTTTCATGCTCTCAATTACCACCCCAGACCTTTCTCTTCCTCAGTAATTCCCAGTCTCACCCCACCCAAACAGTATTCCCTCCTCGGAATTTCGCCCCGAAGTGCATTACTTTACACTTCTTTGCACTGGAAACGAGTTGCCCTTCGCCATACTCTTTCAGTTTGGTTGGTCCCCTGTAGCTCCACCCACCCCTCAACATCATCCACTACCACTCCCATCTTGGTATCATCTGCAGACAGACTGATTCTGCTCTTAACTCCATGTGAGATATCTGATATGAACAAACCAAACAATACCGGACGCAGCACAGAGCCCTGCGGCACACCACTTGCCGCCACCACCCTCTGCTGTCTCCCCTTCAGCCAGCTTACAATCCAATTAGCCATCTTCACCCCTACAGATCTCAAATTCCTCCCAGCTGCCCATAAGGCACTGAATCAAAGGCCTTGCTGAAGTCCAAATACAGGACATCCACTGCATGGCCCGTATCCAGCTCCTAGTTACCTAGTCATAGTTACTCTATTCGGTTGGTCTGGCAAGGCCAGATCTCCCCGAGACGAACCCATGCTGCCCATCCTGGAGGCTGCTAACCTCGAGAAAATACACCAATCCCTCCTTCAGGATTGCTTCCATAAGTTTACCCACTATGGAAATGAGACTAACAGGTCTGTAGTTTCCTGGGTCGTCCCTTGGGCCACTCTTGTGAACAGGAACCACATGAGCCATCCTCCAGTCCTGTGGCATGCACCCTGTGTCCAGAGAGGTATTGAACAGGTCAGTCAGTGGTCTGTCCAATACCTCCACCATCTCCCTCAGCACCCTAGGGTGAATACAATCAGGACCTGGTGCCTTGTCCACTCTTAGTGTCCTCAGACAGTCTAGTACTCTGCTCTCCAGAATCTCCCCATCAGTCATCCCTTCACCCCCTTTCCCCACCCTCCCAGACCACTGAGGTAATGGACCATCCTCCTTCTGGGTGAACACAGAGCAGAAGTATTCATTCAATGCTTCCACCTGTTCCGCACCCTTTTTCACCCACCCTCTCCTAATCCTCACTATCTGATCCCTTCAGCTCCTTTTTTCCTTCACATAGCTAAAAAAAAAAAAAAGTCATCCCCCAATGCCCTGAGGCAATCTTAACTCTCTGGAGGCCTCAACGATCCCATCACGGCAAACAGAACACTGGCTGGTATCACTGGATCTGAAAGACACCTATTTTCACATACCAGTCGGACCAAGTCACAGAAAATACCTAAGGTTCAGGTTAGAGAACTGCTATCCAGTTCACAGCCCTTCCTTCGACCTCAACTCAGTTCCAAGAGTATTCGCAAAGTGTCTAGTTGTGGTGGCAGCACATTTGAAGAGGATGGGGTGGTGTTTTTTCCCCCAGCTGAACGACGTTTGATCTTAGGAAAAACGCAAAAGAAAGCAAAGTCCTCTATACTGCTGACACAGGACACTTTGGAGGATCAGGGCTTCATCATAAACCTCCAGTTCAAGTTCTGAACTTCACTGGTACAGAGCTAGATATCCTGTAAGGGGAGGCATTCCCCTAAAGCAAGGGTAGCAATTCTAATTACAACTGCAGAATCCTTCAAGGCAGGTCAGCCAAGGGATTTTCTAAGACTACTGGGTCATACGGCCTCAGCCACCTCAGTGGTGCCAGGGGCCAGGTTCCAAATGACAAGACATTTAGCATCACCAAGGAGACCACTGGCCCCATGCTGGTGCCTGTTACAAAACCTTTAAGGGCAAGGGAATGTGGAAGGAAGAAGGCAACCTCAGAAAGGGAATTCCTTTACTCCAGCAAACCCCTACAGTCCTACTCACAACAGGTGCCTCCCTCCTAGGATGGGGCACCAACCTAGAGAACCCTTACTGTGATTGGCACCTGGAGCACACAATAGACTTTAGAGCACTTAATCTCATGGAACACAGGACAGTTTACCTAGCAATGCAGGCTTTCTCTCCCATATTCAGGGGTCAGCCTGTTCAAATCAGAACAGACACCACCACTACAATGTATTACATAAACAAGCAGGAGGAACAAGATCTTCCAAACTGTGCAGAGAAGCCATGAAGCTCTGGAACCTAGCCTACTCCCTGGAAGTTCAGCTTACCACAGTACACCTGCCAGGCAAAGACAACATGTTGGTGACTCCTTGATCAGGATCAGCCAGGACAATCACTAATGGGCCCTGAACCAGAAGGTGCTGGCATCAGTGTTCAGATGGTAGCATACATCAGAAACAGACTTGTCTGCCTCCTGGGAGAACAATCAGCTCCCACTTTTTTTTTTTTTTTTTATTATTATTACAGACCCACTGCTGTGGGCTCAGTCCCAGAGGATGCTCTATTCCTGAGCTAGTCAGCGTGGCTCAGTTGGTAGCACATCCGCCTCTGGACCAGAAGTTCGTGGGTTCTCGTCCCACACCGGGATTGGACTTGCGACCTAAAAATCGCTGGCATCTGAGTGCAGTATTGGGGGGTGCTGTACTGCTGGGGTGTGCCGTCCTCCGGATGAGACGTTAAACCGAGGTCCCTTCTGCCCATCTTGGTGTTGTCCTGATGGGTGTCCAGGTGGAAGTAAAAGAACCCAGGGCACTCTTCACAAAGAGTAGGGAACATTCTCGGTGTCCTGGCCAACATTCCCCTTTCTATAAACCGGTTCATGCAATTATCCAGGCTGTGTGTGGGTGATTATGTGCGATATGGCCGCCACCACACATTCAGTCACTTCAGTACCAGTCTAGCATTGCTTGTAAAGCGCTTTGGATGTATGAATAGTGCTATATAAATACTACTCCTCCTCCTCCTTCTTGTTTCTCTATGCCTTCCTCCATTCCCACTTTTACTGAGCTGCTCATAAAGCTGAGAGGAGTAAGCAACAATGATTCTCACAGCTCCAGAGTGGGCCTGGCAGAACTGGTATTCCATGCTCCTGTCCCTCTCCAACAGACCTCCAATCAACATGCCACTGAGATACAATTTGTTGACACTGTCCTGGGACAGGATAACATTCCCAGATCTGAGAACTCTATGCCTCAAAGCATGGCTCTTGAAGAGCTAGAGTTCTCTGGGCTAAATCGTTCTTCAAAAAAAAAAAAAAAAAAAATGGAAGGGTTCCAGGAAACCAAAAACAAGGAGAACTTATGCTTCAAAGTGGGAAAAGAATATCCTGCTGCTGTTCTCCTAAACAGATCAGTCCCCTCCAGGCAGGCCTGTCTACAATCCTAGACTATCTAGCCCACCTCCAGTCCTTGGGCCTAAGGCCTTTTAACTCTAAAGGTCCATATGGCAGCAGTATCGGCTTACACATCACTGGAAAAGACAGGTCAGTGGCCTTAGTCAGAATCCATTTTCAAAAGTTTTCAAGAGCTTTAATCACTTGTACCCTCCAGTGAGGGACCCAGACCCTCCTTGGGCTCTGAATATTTGTACTGCCCAGCTGATGGTGGCCCTTTCGAGCCCACGGCCATGGCTGTACTAAAGTATATCACCTGGAAACTGCTTTCCTAGTGGCAGCAACATCTTTCAGAAGGGTAAGAGAGCTGCAAGCCTCTGCACAGATCCTAACTACATAATTTTTCATAGGGCATAGTAGACTAAGGACAAACAGGAAACTCATCCCAAAAGTTGTGTTTGAATTCCACCTGAATCAGTCAACTGCCCTTCCGGTTTTCTTCACAGAAAAATCCAGCACAGGTGCACACACGCTGTACACTTTGGATATGAAAAGGGCACTGAGTTACTACCTGGACCACATAGCAGACGTAAGGTCCACTAGTACTCAGCTGTGTTACCTATGGGGAAGTGGGGAAAGGGAAACCAGCATCCAAGAGAACCAGTTCTTACTGGATAGTCTCTGTCATACAGTTCTGTTATGACAAAGCTGGTAAACTGCCACCCAGAGCTCAGGGCTCACTCTACAACCGGCACCTCTCTGCCTATGTGACAGCATCAAGGGGTATCTCCCCTGCAAGAGATCTGTAGAGCAGCTACCTGGAAAACAGTGCACACTTCCATAACACACTACTGTCTGGACATACAGTCCAGAAGGGATGCCAGTTTCGGCACTGCTGTCTTGCAGGACCTTTTTCCAGAACAGGTTCTGTACCCAGCTTCCCAAGGAACTGCTATGGAATCTGCACTAGTTAAACTTAAGTGAGGGATTCCTAGGGTTTGAAGAAAAAATTACTCACCATAGTATCCAAAGGGAGCCATTACTAAGTTTACCATCCCCATTCCCTCTCTCTCCTTATAGAACCTGGAAAAAGGTTCTGACAAGAATCAGTTTCTTTTCTACTTGCTTGAGCATTACTAGTTAGCGTGTTTACAACTGTTGCTATGTGGTCTGAGTGATGTTACTGTTTCATAACAAATTCATTTGTTCTGCCCTGTTTTAACTAATTTAAAAAATTTTTTCATAAACATGTTACGATTTTTCGTGAACATTTAGTTAGCTTTAGTGGTCACAACACACCGTAGCTTTAGAAATAAATCTGACGTTAGCGTGCAGGGGTGAGCGTGACCACACAGCAGAGTTTGAATTTAATTCTAAAGTCCATAATTTGCACAGCACTAAAAGCTCCACGGCTGCTCATTCCACAGGAATGATTACTCCTGTTAAACTTTTGAGGGACCTTTGGAAGAAACAACATTACTACAGTGAGTAATCGTTTCTTCCTCAAACATCATTTTCCCCTCTTCCCTTCTGCCACACTAAGTCTTATATTTGCTGCTCTGTTTGCATTCTCAATGCTTCCAGGAGATTCTGCAGCTGGATGTTTGTGTTGGCATTGAGGCAGTTGAGCGTCTGTCCGGACAATTAAATCAGCTCTGAAAGCTAAATTTTTCCATCTTGGGTACAAGAGCTCACCAAAATGGCCTAAATTTTTAGATCCAGGGCCTCCAGGGTGGCAAGCACAGACTGCCAAGACAACTCCAGTAGCGATTGCTGCGATACTTGGCTCATCGCCCAGAGGCCTCTGCTACCAATGTGTAGCTCATCTTCACTCCTAGTTGTTCCTAGTTTGTTAGTCTGCCCATTTTCAGTCAGGAGTCACTATGGCTTGTCTCTTGTGGACATATATAAAGTCACAAAAAAGTTCATTTTAAACAAACTGGTCGATTACATGTGAAGAGCTCTGCAGAAGCATATCCTACGTGGATGCATATTTTTAGTCCCCCTTCCTCCAGACTTGGTTTTTGGCTAACGCAAACAATGACTTTAGGGATAGATACACTGCTCTGAGCTCCAGAGGACTGATACTTTCCCTTCTGTCTGCTGAACCCCAGACCCTTTTCACTGTCTAGTCTGAGATATGGCCCCCAACCACCTTACCCACACCTAAGAGAAAGACATCTGTGGTTAACACTTCTGTGCAAAGTGCTGACTGTAAAGAATTTCCTTTTCTTAAATGCCTCCATTACAGGAGCTTATAAACCTCTCTTTCACTGGGATTAGAGCAATTAGGGGATCCCTGAGCTGACACTACTGTACACTTCTCATCTGCAGCCTTGTCTACGCCACCACAAAGGCTGTACAATATAAGGCCTAGCAGATTCAGAACATCTTCTGCAGTCCTTGTTCCAGCTTGGAAGAGGTGCACACTGCATCAATGCCTTGATCCTCTCTTGAGGGAGATAGGCCCTTGCTTGTCCTGTGTCCAGTTCTGCTTACATGAAATGCAAAAGTTTTATGTAGGTTCCAGGTTTTCTTTAAATTCATATGAACCAAGCATTGTCATCAGGGATGTAGTTTGTTCCACTGAATGATAGGACCTGTTCCTGGTTCTCCCACACCTAACCAATCACCTGAGGAGATGCAGATTGTCAGTCCATTTCTTAGAGTGCTGCTACTGCTACAACTAGGCACTTTGTGAACTCCTGGTGCAGAGGACAGTCCAAAGGGCATTGCCCTGTCATGATATGTGCTTAGACCTGCTTTGATGTGCAGGTACTTTCTATGGTTTGCCATCATCGGGATGTTGAGTAAGCATCATTCAAATCCAGAAAGCATAGCCAGTCTCCTTGCTGCAGGAACAGAACTACTGTTTGCAAGATGACCATTTTGAATTTTTCCTTCCTCAGGTGTCTGTTCTGACTAAGGTCCAGGATATGTCACCACTCACCTGTTTTTTTTTTTTTTTTTTTTTTACTAGGAAGTATCTTGGGAAAATAATTTCCTCGTTTCTGTTGTTGGTATGTTCTCCATAGCACTGAGAGACTGCAGCTTTTGAACTTCCAAATTAACTGCTACATCTTTTCTGGTGAATTTGATGTAAATGTTTTGAATTGATTTGTCCTCAAGAATTTTCCTCTCGTTTACCAAATTTATAACAGTAGTTTTGTTTTCATCAACCTTGTTCACATAATTCACTATCTGATCGCCAAAGAGACAGGTATCCTCAAAGACAAAGTCTGTTTTGGTCTTACCCACTTATTACTTTATTTTGGGAGACTCTAACCTGCAATTTGAGGCACTAAAATCTAAATAAGGAATTGATTTCATCCAACCATGGTGCTAATGTCCGTACCACCCCCTGGCATGCGCCTGCCTCCTCGTTCAATGTTTATATATCAGTATATGTATATGTATGTGTGTGTGTGTGTGTGTGTGTATATACATACACATATATACATATATATATATATATATATATATATATATATATATATATATATAACACACACACACACACACACACACACACATATACAGTGGTTTGCAAAGTATTCAACCCCTTGAAAGTTGTCAAATGTGTCTGGATTACAAATGAGAGACTTACATATATATTCCAGTCAGTATTTTTATAGCAAACTCATTTGCTCTAACAGTATATCCTCAAAGCCAAAATTAATTATCCACAGCACATCTTGTAAAGTAAATTAAAACTGGAAATGCTGCTTGCAAAAGTATTCAACCCTACACAGTAGTATTTGGTAGAGCCACCTTTTGCTGCAATAACAGCTTTAAGTCTTTTGGGGTAAGTATCTACCAGCCTTGCACACTGTTCGGGAGTGATCCTTGCCCATTCTTCTTGGCAGATTTGTTCCAGGTTGGTTGGGTAACGCTTCTGGACCGCAATATTCAAACAGTGCCACAGATTCTCGATGGGACTGAGATCTGGACTTTGACTTGGCCACTGTAGGACATTCACCTTTTTGTTGTTTAACCACTCCTGTGTTGCTTTGGCCTTGTGCTTGGGATCATTGTCCTGCTGAAAGGTGAAGTTTCTCCCAAGCTTCAGTTTTTTAGCAGACTGAAGCAGGTTCTCTTGCAGTATCTCCCTGTATTTTGCTCCATCCATTCTTCCTTCAATTTTAACAAGATGCCCAGTCCCTGCTGATGAAAAGCATCCCCACAGCATGATGCTTCCACCACCATACTTCACTGTAGGGATGGTGTTTCTCGAGGCATGGGCAGTGTTAGGTTTGCGCCACACATAGCGCTTTGAATTTTGGCCAAAACTCTCTATCTTGGTCTCATCAGACCACAAAACCTTGTGCCACATCTTAGCTGGGTCACTCTCATGCTTTCTGGCAAACTCCAGATGTGCTCTGATATGGTTCTTTTTGAGTAATGGCTTCTTTCTAGCCACCCTCCCATACAGGCCAGTATTATGCAGAGCTCTTGATATGGTTGACTGGTGCACCTCACTCCACCTCAGCCACTGAACTCTGCAGCTCCTTCAAAGTGATTGCTGGCCTCTCTGTGGCTTCCCTCACTAGTCTCCTCCTTGTTGGATGCTGAGTTTTGAGGGACGGCCTTGTCTAGGTAGTGCCTGGGTGGTGTGATGCAGCTTCCACTTCCTCACTATTGATCCAACAGTGCACACTGGGATATCAAACACTTGGATATTATTTTGTACCCTTTTCTAATGTATGCATCTCTATTACTTTATCTCTAACTTCCTTAGAATGCTCTTTAGTCTTCATTTTCACACCCTTCCTTCAGATTCACAGTCTGACCAATGGTCATTAAACTGAGGGGGGGGGTTTATCCAGAAAATGTAAGCTACTTTAATGTTTCAGAGGTGAGGCCAATTGTAAGCCAATTGTGTCCTCGTTAGGGCAATATTTTTCATCTGTGTAAACTTGGAGCTTCCAGAGCACAGGGGTTGAATACTTATGCAAACAGCATATTTCAGTTATTTATTTTTCTTAAACATATTTTCTAACATAAAACCAATGTCACTTTAAAATAATTATTTTGAGAGTCAGTCTTTTTAAATAAATATTACAAGAACAAAATCTCAATATATCATTTGTAATCCAGACAAATCTGACAATTTTCAAGGGGTTGAATACTTTTGCAAACCACTGTATATGTGTATATATACATATATATATATATATATATATACATACACACATATACACATATACACACATACACACATACACACATACACACATACACACACAAGCAGCAAAAAGGCAATAACGAGACACTGGATGCAGGTGCAAATACCAACAGTGGGAACAAGGAAAACAATTGTAAATGAAATATACAAAATGGAACACATTAACTGCATACTTGCAAGGCACAATGCCACAATTTCAAACCCGAAGGAAAAGTTGGATCACGCATTTATGCTTTTAGACAATGTTTCGCACTGAGGCAGATAACAAAAGTGTAAAGACGCCATAGACAGAGAACAAGTAGAAGGTTCTGACTAGCTGGATAGTATCTAAGGAGTTGTTTTCACATAGGTTTTCAGCTCAAGTGTACAAGTCGAGAAAAGTATAATACAACTATAGAAACTGTAGGAAAAAATAAGCTGTTGGTTAACTAGGATCTGCAGCTTATCCTCTAGGTAGGGAAATGGGCAGACTAGGTGGGTCAAGCGGTCCTTATCTGCCGTCAAAGTCTATGTTTCTATGAAACATAGAAAGATAGAAGTTGACGGCAGATAAGGGCACCTAGGCACACCGTGTCTACCCTATTCTGTATCAAATGAATCCCTGATAAGTCTAATGGTCACCCATTAGCCTAAGGGTCATTCATTAGAGTCTTCAGGCTTCCTATGCACCTGTCCCATGCCTTCTTGAAGCCTGTAACCATTTCTGCCCCCACCACCTCAGCCGACAAGCTGTTCCATCTGTCCACCTCCTCTCCGTGTAAAAGCACTGCCTACCGCCTCTCAGCATCTCCCTCCCCCAGTTTCATGTTGTGGCCTCTAGTTCTTGAGCACTTTTTCCTCTGGGAAATTCTGTCCACCTGCACCTGTTTCTTCCGTGAGGTATTTATATGTTTAATCGTGACCCCCCCACGGTACAATTGGAACCTCACCTATACTTGCTATGTCTCAAAGGTATGTACCTATGATTTGTTGCATCTACATCAATGCTTTCAACAAAAGAAATTAAAAAAGGGGAGGAGTCTGCAGCTTTGTTCTGGAGGTGCGCAGAAAGTCCTGAGGTCCTTAGCCAAGCACATCTTCTAGCAAATACTACATTTGCCAGAGCCCTGGTTACTGTTATCATTCTATCCACAACTGTCTGCAATTAGTGCTTAGCTGGCTCCAAGCCAGACCTTACATGGTGTAACTTCTATGTCCTTTCATCTAAGGGCAAGCTGTCACACAAAGGTATCCATCCTTTCCAGAGTTCCTGCTGGTAGTGCGATGTGCAACTACGGAATGACGCCAGGCTCATACAACAGATGGATGAAGAGTAGGATTTCTTCACTAATGTGTCAGTTTTTTGCACATCATTAGCAGGGGGTGCTGAAGAAAGAGTACTTTTAGCTTTTTCCATGCAGCATCTTAAATGAACCCTTCTGGGTTTGGATGTACATTCAGAACCCTGCATGGTTACTAAATACCTCTGTTCCACATTATTGTCAGATGCCGATGCAGAAACTGTCAACTGCAAAATTTTCTTTTACTCATTTTCTTAAAGTTTCAGAGATGGGTATGCTGACTCTCTTTGTTGAGGTCAGACCTGACATTTTAGGAAATCTGACTCCTGAACGTCTGTCAGTTTCAGTAGTGGGGATGTTAATCATAGCAGCCACTGATTTTAGAAAAACAGAATAGGATAAATACTTCTCTAATGGTCTGACAGATAAGGTAGCCTCCTCATCACCAGTGACTTATGCGCGATAGGTTCCTCCTGTTAATACTACTCTGTTCCTTCACAACAGTAGGTATGTAAGAGGCAGAGACCTTAGTGACTTTCTCCTTCACAGTTTGGAAGAACTGCCACATTTGTTTAAATTCCTCCATGCAGGGTTCTGACCAGCTCGTAGGCTGGAGGACAGGGTTGCATGCTTTTTCTTTTTCAAGCTCTAAATATTTCATCTTTCTAGTCTTTTCTAGACCAGAATGAGAGACGGACTCTCAGCATGTCTTTTCTTGGAGTCTATCTCAGCTGAAGATCCATACCTTTGATAGACCTCTAAATAGGTAAAATAAGCAGCACGATCAAGCATGAACTGGTTAGAATTTTTCAGTGCGACATCATCGTAAACAATAGATTTCTGTAGCCAGGATTCAGATATTGTCAGAATGTCAAATTGTGCATGACGCATCAGCCTAATAAGTCAATTTTGGGGTAAGAGACACGGTGTCAACAGTGTTAAGAGTAAAACATAACAATCTTGGTCAATATATGATGTAAATAAAACAAGAGATGGAGATGACCTTTGAAAGCCCAATTTGCCACTGAATCTAATGTCATCAAAAGACCAGGCAAATCCTGTACTAGCCATGGAGAGGTGACCACAGCTGCCACGTGAGAGGCATACGCAGGAAATGGAAATAAGTAGAGACTGCCATGAGAACAGCGGCTCAAGAAAGCTATTACAACAATACAGTGCACGGCCCTGGCTTAAATGATAAAATGGAGAATAGGACTTTACCTACCAAGGGCATTTCTTTACAAAATGAATTTAGCACTTTACCCAAAGCTACAAATGGTTGCTGGCACAGTGGTAGCCAGTTATAGCAGTACACAGAGGTATGCAGTGGCAAATGTGAAAATAGAACAAATCCACAACTACTATAGTACACAGAAGAACAGTGGAATACTGAAACAAGCACAATGCTCACATCAGTAATCAATACTGACGATGTTAACAGCTTCGGAATTCTTAAGTTTAAAGCTCAGCTGGAATGTACCATTTTGCCCAGTACAGGTTTCTAAATAATTCTATAAAAAAAGGCAATTTAGGCCCTGTTCACACTCGCATATTTTAGGTGCTTAAAAACGGGTTAACCTAGTTAAACCGTGTTAAAGTTGTTTAAAAACGCTTCGTGGCCACACTTACATTGAATTTAAAATGTTTTTTAAAACTGTGGTAGAACCCAGCTGACAAGGTAGTCTTAAATCCGGTTTTATAAACATTTTCTACTACACGCACCATTTGTAGGTGTGGATGCAAAGTGTGTCACAGCCCGTTGTGTGTGTTCCTCCGCTATCCCATGAAACCATGCAGTCTATAATGCGGAAGTAAAAAGCGCAATTCCATGGAGCTGTCATCACACTGCAAGATGACTGATTGAGCAGTGAGCTGATCCGAAGATATGACCAGAAAATCGACTGAGTACTGGTCGATGGATGCTGTTCAAGATGAACTGAACAGCTATCGCCAGAATAGCAAAATTTGTGAGCACATATCTGCTCATCTGGTGACCACGGGTCACGACCGGACAGCTAAACAGTGCAGTGAGAAAATAATACAACTTAAAGTGAGATATCACAAAGTGAAAGACCCAAATCGCTGGTCAGGTGGTGGGCGAGTTACCTGCCCATTTTCTGATGAGTTGGATTGCACTCTTGGCACTCAGCCAACATCCACCCCACCAGTAGTCATCCAGAGTGGTGAATGTGAAGAAGTAGATGATACTGATGCAAACGAGGACGTCACGTATGAGGTTTTATATAATGATGGTAGTTGGTCCACCAAACCTACACATAAGCAGCACAAAATGCAATGCTCACCCCTCCCAAGACAATCAGCATTGAAGTATTATGCTACTGAATCACTGTTTCCCACTGGCCACCAAATGCACGCTTCAGCTGCACTGTACAGCAGCCTGCTATGTACCCCCCTCACCATACCACTATCAGATGCACTGCATTACATCGTGGTATCCATTCCCCATCAGCAATGTAATGCTGTGGTCAGGGCAATGAACTGCAACCATGGAGATGTGTTGAATTCCACAGCACCTTTCCTGTTTTAACAATTTTCCCCTCATTACCCTGCTTACCCTGTTTCCCCAGTTCCCTGTCTCAATGCACAGACTGTATTGCTAACATTCCACTGCACATAATGAGTAATTTTTACATTAAATGTGAAGATTTTTATTTAACACAACGACAACCTTATACAGCTGATTTTATGAGCAACTTAGGTATTTTGTAATTAAAAATGAATGCAATACGTTTGTCAATTCATTTCAGGTGTGCATTTATTAGTAGCAGACATCTGGCTGCACATTTTGTAAAACAGACAATAATTCTTAACTGCTTTTGTAAATTGATAGCGTAATGAAGTGGCCCATTGTCACGTCACAGGCTAGTTGAGGCACAGAAGCATGGTCTCATAAAATCTGATCATACATACCACACTGCATGCAGTCAAATGCAGACACTGGCAGCTTACACAGCTTCTGTATAAAGAACAGCATGTACAGAGAATCTGTGTGCCGAGACTGTTTTGAACAATACTGCAAGCAGTGTGGTATGTATGAGTCGAGTTTCTGGTGTAAGGCTTTCTATGCATTCAAGGATACAGTCCCATGTCATAATTCCACATTAATAATAAACGCATCTGTAATGAATTTAAACTGTACTGATAAGCAGAATGGAAAGTGAGGTGAACTTCTGCTTTTACAGAGAATGACACCTCAAATACAAGTGCCAGTATTGACCAGCCACAGAATGATTCTGCAGAAGCATTACCAATAGAGAACGTTGAGGTGGAGGAATCTGGCCCACCTACTTCCGTTTTTGGGTACAGAGCAGCAGCGTACACAGAAAAGAAGCAGTACAGAGCCCTAACAAATCTTAGAAAGAAAAAGAAAGGGTCGAGGATGCAAGAAATAATCGGATGCATTTGAGCCCACCAAAAACTAAATCTTGAGCAGTATGAAAAGATGTTGCAGCTAGAGACGGAGCAGCAGCTGCTGATAGGGAAATGAAAAAGAGTGTGTTAGCATGAAGCAGAACAAAATGCTGCATTCTTCCAAATCCTGCTTCAAATTCTTGGTCCTCAATCCAATGTCCAGCATGCTGTATCCCTAGTGTCGCATCAGATGCAGAGCTAGCATGTACCATACCAACTCAACATCATAATCAGCAAATAGTTCATCAGCAGTCAACTCATCTTGGCATGCAGCAAACAAGTAATTTTAATGTACTCAGTGGTAATTCAACACAATACAGTGGTTATGTGGCTTCAGGCCAAGCTAGAAGCATGACTGAAGAACTTCCGTCTGAAAGTATGACTTGGACTGAGCTGTAGAGAGCATGTCATTATTTTATTGAAACATGGAAATGTACATGCATTTTCCAGAGTTCTGTGTTAACTGTTTATTAATGTTTTTAAAACAGTTTGAGAAACGTGAAATCAAAAATGCTTACTAGCCTTTGCAATAGATTTCAAAGTTGATTTTTAGGTTTGCTTGCACGCATGTGCAAGAAACACAGTGCCATCATCCGAGTTTTCGGAGGTGTGGCAGCCCTCTTCCAATTATGTGAGTGTGTTTGCAGGGCGGCCGCAGTTCTCCAATGCTGAGCTGGTCTAGGACAGCAGTCGAAAATGCAGTGGAGTACAGTTGAAAGGGGGACACGCTTCAGTGAGCAGTGATAAGATACCGCCTGCTCATGCGCCTCCCTACACACACACACACACACACACACACACCACGCCTTTCGTGCTCGCCCACACACACACTGTATAGCCGACGGGGGTGCCCATTCCCCCGCCGGCTGGCTGCACCCCCACAAACAGAGTTCCACATGCCATGCTGAGTGCCCACCCCAGCGTGGCTACACATCGTATATCCGACGGGGGTGTCCAATCCCCTGTCTGCTCCACTGTCCCCCCCCGATAGTACAGGGTGCCATGCTGGGAGCCTACCCCAGCGTGGCAACAGATGCTATCGCCGACGGGGATGCCCAATCCCCCATCATCTCCATGCCCACCCAAACAGCCGTCCTTGTGCCACGCTGGGAGCCCACCCCAGCGTTGCAAACGTCCCGTGTCGTCGCCCTTAAAAACCTGAAACACAAAAACGGTCCTCGCTGTCTCTGTCCCCACCCGCACTCCACTCCTGCTCTCCCTACACCTCCCCACCATACTTACCTCCGGACTCCAGCGCTGACGATCTTCGGTAGACCGGAACACATCTGCACTCTTCAAAGCTGACTGTGTACTGAGGAAATGCCGGTAAGCTGTATAATGGGATAGATAGGGTTTTTTCAACTTTGCTGCATATCTCGGGCATTTTTTTGAATTTCTGCACCAAATTTTCAACTCGGGGTTTTTGGGACCCCTTCTCATGAATGCTCTCACTGTCATGGCGTTAATCAGGCCTGAAGGGTAATTTCGCAGTCACTGCGCGAAATCACCTTTCGGGACCAAGTAACGAAATGACACTGCCACTGTTCATAAGGTGGGCTCTCAAAAAGCCTATATTGAAAATTTGGTGGAAAAATTCCTAAAAATGACTGTTTTATGAGCCGCAGCTGTGCAGTTCCTACGCACGCCGTAAGTTTGCTAATTTTCTATATTTTTCACCAAATTTCAACATTGCCATTTTATTACACTTCTTATGAGCAGTACAGCTGTCATTTTTCACATCTTGCCCAAAATGTGTTTCCGCCATGTAGCACACAATGGCGCAGTCGGTGTCGTAAATCAATGTATGGGACACATTAAGAAAAATCACAGTTGCACTGTTCATGAGCAGAGGTCTTAAAATGGCTATGCTGAAAATTTGGTGACAAAAGTCCATAAATGACTGTTACGAGTGAGCATTGCGCAGTTTCCACGCACCCTCGTAAGTTCATGACTTTGTAATATTTTCAGTCCAGATTTTCACCAGTGGCATTTTTCCACATTTCCTTATAAAACAGTACAGCTGTCATTTTTCACAACATGGCCGAAATGTGTTTTCACACTTTCAGCGCAGAGATGCATGGTCGCCTGTGGAAAATCATGGTTCGGGACAGGAAGAAAATCACAGTGACACTGTTCATGATCGGAGGTCCCAAAATGCCTGTGTTGACAATCTGCTGTAAAAAATCCCCAAACTAATTACATTACGGGTGTGCGTTGCACAGTTTCTATGCACGCTCGTGACTTCACCAGTTTTTTAAATATTTTTACTGCAGATTTGTAACATTGCCATTTTTTACACCTCCCTATGAACAGTACAGCTGTCATTTTTCACATCCTGTTCGAATGTGTTTTTGCACCTGTGGTGCTAAATGCCGTAGTCGCTGTGCATAAGCAGCTTTCAGCTGACAAACTGATATTGCCACTGTTCATGAGGTGGGGGTCACAAAAAAACCATGTTGAAAATTTGGAGTGAAAATACCAACGAATGCCTGAGGTGTTAGGGTTTCCAACCATAACGCCCCACCCTGTAGAGAATGACAGGCATCAGGGGTGTGACTTGGGATTCTTGCCTGTAATGCTCATACCATTCCACACCCTGCAGCCAGTGAGAGGCATCGAGGTATGCCTTGGACTCTTCGCCCCAAAGTTCATCCCATTCTCCTATACCGCACCCATCTCACTGTATTTCCTGATGGAATGGGGTGCACATAAGGGCCCAAGACACAGCGTGACACTTGTCAGTGTCTGCAGGGTCGGTGTGGTGAAATGCGTGGGCGACTATGCCTGATCCGCACACCAAAGGCACACCCAATGCCTGTCACTCTCTGCAGGGTGGTGGTGGAGTTGGCTTCAGTTCAATACTTCACCGCCATTTCTGTTATGCAGCTCTGTAACTTCTACACTACCAATGCCAATGCCAGCAAGCAAACATTCGGCACTGTCAAATGCTTGTTTAAACCTGCAAAACAGTACTGCAGACTAATGAGTTCTATGTTATGAACATATTCTATACAATAAATGCTTTTTGAACTTTTTTAAAGTTGATATATTCGCTTGGAACATATATGGTAGACAAACTTATGGTTAATGGGTTGAAGTTCACAGATTTCTGTGAAAAATATGTTTCTTGTTAATTATCGGACAACTCACAACCGTACCGTGCCTTATCAGTTTGGAAATCAATAAATGTTGTGAATGTATTATGTGCATCTCTTTGCTTGTTTTATAAAACATTCTTATAATGATGCGCTACAAGGTTAACATATGAAGCACGATGGCAGTACTACTGTATATATGGCTCTTTCTCTATATCTATATGTGTGTGTGTGTGTGTGTGTGTGTGTTTAGTATATACACACACACACACACACACACACACACACAATATAAAAACAAAACAAGGCACTGCGTCAGCATGTGGTCTAAAAGCAAAACAAAATGGTTATATTAAATGCACGCTGAAAATAGAGTTAAAATCTACGCTCGACCTTAGGTCTTCTTCAGGAAATATCTAAGAGAAAAAAAAAAGTTAGTGCCTGTGTATGTATGTGTGTGTGTGTGTGTGTGTGTGTGTATATATATATATATATATATATATATATATATATATATATACATATATACACACACACACATACACACACACAAAAGAAGTCTTGTTGTCATTAGCTGACTTACGTGGCGCCATGACAATGTGGAGCTAAATATTTGTGAATGCTCATTAGGCAGCATGAAATGTTGTTAGAAGCATGTTTAACCAATTTGCTTAACAGCTGCTGCTAAGCCTCACATCACATGCTGACTTCATGATACAGCTAATCCCATGTATGCACCATTACCAAAACACATGTCATAACATCAGTTCTGTGATGAGAAATGTTGTGCGAGTGCATCTCGGATAAGTGTTGCTTGCCTGTTTTGTGCTGCAACAGTTATGTCATCGGCAAACAGTACTTCTTAGTCCGCTTGATGGTTGTTCTCATGTTCGTCTAACTCCATCCACGCTGCACTGAATTGTTTACCCTTTCTCTCACATATATTGTGGAGAACACAACAGGCCGATATCACTACTGGGACACTGTCAATTTGAAAGTCATTTTGTTTTGAAGACAACGCCATCTCCCTTTAACCTTCCAAAGGCACACTCGACTACCATGCGAGCCTTACTAAGTCGGTAGTTAAATGGACGTTTGACAATGTCGTCGTAATCAGGGTATGGTTTCATTAGCCACGGTAACAGAGGGTATGCTGGGTCACCAAGTATTACAACCAGAATGTGAACATTTTGAATAACTCTCGTTACTGCAGGAAACAGGGTACCTTTCTGCCCCCGTCAAACAATGCACCGTTTTTAAATATGCATGCATCGTGGACCTTTCCTGGCCATCCAACACTGATGTCCACAAATTGATACTTATGGTCCACCGATGCCTGCACGACAATCAAATAAATACATTTTCTGCTGTAATATTCCGTGGCATTGAATGGTGGGCAGATTACAGGAAAATGCATGCCATCCACTGCACCACCACAATTAGGAAACCCCTATTCCAGGTCAAAGCCAGAGATGACATCTTCAATATGTTGCATGGTTATTATTCTGGGAATTAGTACTTTTACTATCACTGTACAGACTTCAAGCACAATTTGGCCCACAGTGGATCTGCCAACTCCAAACAGATGGCTCAGAGTATGATACTCTATGTTTGTGGCTAAGTGCCACAATGCAATGGCCACCCTTTTCTCTACCTTGACTGCTTGTCGGAGCCTGGTATTTTTGCATTCAATCAGAGGGCCTATTTCAGCACAGATCGAATGGAATGTTGCTTTTCACATACGGAAATTTGCTAGCCATTGCTCAGGGCTCCACGTACTAAGAACAATTTCCTACCACCACTTGTCATTTCTATCTACGACCCACACTGCATGAGTCACTGAACAAGCCATGTCTGCTGCTGCAATCAGATTCTGAACACAGTACAAGCTTTGCAGCAAGGTTACTGTCAGCTGCACAAGTGACCTTTGTCTCCTCAACCTGGCTGTACAGATCATGTCAATTTTGTTTCTGACAATCCTTTGGCGTACAATGAAACGAAATGCAGCAACGATTATGGCCAGCCTCACAGTGCTGCTCAACATTATTCCTACTGCAACACCTACGCAGATGTCCTCTGATATAACCTGTGCTGCACTGTCAGTGCGCAGATCATTCAGCTATCAAACTTGTATTGTGTGTTCTTGATCTGTAACAAGAAGTCAGTAGTCTTAAAAAACCATGTACAACACACACTTAACAGTCCAATGGCGGTCAGTATTGGTAAAATATTGGTAAGCTATGCAATGAGTACATAAAAGGTTGTCAGAGATTCTGCAATATTGTTTGAAATGGCATATTGCTCATACATCACTGCATCCAATGCCAAGTAATGCCATTAATTTTCAATGTGTGCAGTGAAGTAGTTGACAAATACTGCAATACGAGTGTCTGTTTGGAATACAGCAGCCTTACATTAAATTGAGACTGTTACAGTGTCAAGAATAGCATGATCACAACGGTGAATGCATTATTTTTGGCCATTGTTTGTGGATGGACTACTGATTCAATTGTGGACAAGTATTTCCTTTCAGGCAAGATGAAGCTGTACTAATGCATAAACAGAAAAGGCACCACACCACATAAGCACCATCTCAGTACTTGGCATCAGTTGTCTCACCCAGTAACACAAAAGTACAGAGATGTAAATGGGCAGTGCACATAACTGATGTATTGGCACAGGTAGGCTGCCTTATCGACGACCATCTGTCCCAATATTAACATGAACGTGGGAAACGCATAGGGACTTGTTGGAAAACAGTTGCGCTTAGCAGACAACCTATAAAAACACTAACATGGTAGTTCTTCTTAACAACCAGAACCAACAATGAACTCTAAATATTTTAGCAAAGTCCCAGGTATTTGTAGGTAATCCAGGTGAGTGAGCCCTGCAAATCATGCCAGATAAAACCCAGACCTGTACATATAGTAAAAAAAAAAAAAAAGAATGCTGATCCAACAACATAGGTTTTGGGAGGTGCGCCATGGGCTGAACGAGAAGATGCCACCTAACTCCAGAGTGAGAGGAGAGGACCTGGAACTGCATCTATCAAGCTAAAATGGAAAAGCTTTCTCACAGACAAAATCAGGCGACAAGATCCCAAGCCAGGCCACTGCATGCTCAATTTATATCGATAATGAAAAAATAATTCAAAGGTGATCCATTTCATGTGGACATTAGCGGCCACCCATATACAGATGCAGCAAGTGCTCAGTGTCATGTCCTTTTGTGACATAAGCCTTTCTATAAAATAGCCAACAACTCGGTTGTGACCATGTAGGCATTAAGACAGGAGTCAGCATGCAAATAGCACACAGAGCCATGTACAAAGCATGGTGATCCTGGTCACTGAGATTACCAACACCCCGGCTTATAGTACAATACAGGCAGGCAGTAGAGTGTTCCTACTATGCAAACATGTCATAAGGAGTAACGCAATATGCAGGACAGGACATGCCCATAAAACGAATCAAAAGCAACCGCAATAGGCTTAACCAGAAAGATCACTTGTGCTTAAACGTTTGTGCCACCACATGCCTGGATAAGCAGCTTCTGAACACGACCGATTAATCGTATAAGCTACCTCAAGGATGTGTTCCAGTAGTCAAAAACGCCACCGCTAATGACACTGAGCTCGCAGGGCACTTGTAAACAAAGAAGTGCATTATGGGGGTCCTATGTATTCTGGAATACAGATTTTCATCACGCATAACACAGGTCCGCAAAACACAGACTATTACAAATGTGGCCAGGATACTGCTGCAGAAAACGCTTTTAACGCCGAACTACAAATGGACAAACCTATGTGGACGCTGTAGCACAGTAGATTTAAAAAGTTTTTGATAATGTTTTCAAACACTGCCAAGTGTGGACAGGGCCCAAGTCTGCTCACTTAGTAGAACACAGTCTACACTGCTGATTACCATGCCGACAATGTAGGTTCATGCTTCAAGCATGGGACACAGAGCTGACAGGGCATTCACCTTACACACCTTCTGTCCCGGGGAAGGAGGGTAGCTACTTCCACTGGCTGGGGGTGGGAAAGAAGCCATAAGGTAAGGTTTCAGCAGTTTGCAGAATGAGCCTTATGTCATCACATACTCTATTTTGAGGCGTTAACAAGGAGATATTCATACAGAATAGTGCCAGCTAGAAGTTACTCTCCCTCCAAAGTCCCTGAAGGTACCACAACACTCCCCCTCTACAAGCCGTCCCAATTGTGGGAGTATTCAGGGAGAGGTTAAGAGAAAGAAAAAAAAAAAAAAACACCATCACAGAATGCCAGGGCAGATGAGAGGCCCCTCCCCCCAGCTCTGCCCACCTGGCTCAATTCTTGAATCCAAGTAGTCCCTAGAGAGCTGGTGGAAACGGAGGCCAGCCCAGGGAAGACAAGTTGTGGGTCACTGTGGCGCCAGGACCAGAAGAGTACATAGTGAAAGCTGGGTGGGGGATTAGGAGCAGTATCATTGTTTTTTTGTATTTTTTTTTGTTATATACTTTCTTTATTGACCTTATCTGGTAAAAAATGAAAATTACGTACCTACCGTAATTCTTGATCTTCTCTTGTATCTTCACCATTCATTACTGTTTGGGTTAAGCCGGAGGCGCGAACTCACTCACGGGAGTTTTTTCTTTTTTCTTTTTTTTTTTTGAGTCGCCTCCAACGGCGCCTGCCCTCGAGGGATGCGACTGCTCACCATGCGCGAGGGGCGGCCGTTAGGTGTCGAGACCTCCTCCATCTCAGTTCTAGTTAGTGGAGAGGCGAAATAAAGTGTAAGAAAAAAGAAAGTGAGGCAAGAGAGCAGAGGGATAGAAAAAGGAAAGGAAATAAACTGAAAAAGGAATAAGCCGATGGAGAATAGACAGAGGAGAGTGAATTCCTACCTTAAGGGACCGCAGGGCCTCCTTTCCGGGGCAGCTCTAGGGGAGGAACAGAGAGAGGGAGAGGAAGCAGAAGAAGAAGAAGAAAGAAAGAAAGAAAGAGGCATGTTGAGAAGGAGAACAGTGCCCATCGAGCATTGTTGGTTGACAGGCTTATAGGCTCGAAACTAATAAGGGAGCAAGAATCCCAGTTGTTAGGACTGAGGAGAGGTTCCACCGAACCTTCCGAGCAGACCCAAGAGAGGGCAGACTCTCTGAATTCTCAACATGCCAAGTCCCTTCATCCTAGTTGAGGGCTCCTAGACTGTCCGAGCAGAACCTGTTCCGGAAGAGCGTCCATCCAGGAAGAGGACTAAGTTCCTTAGCACCTTGCTAAGTGCTACCACAGAAAAATATGGGAAAAAAAAACATGCCTTCTCAGAAGCAGTTGGTAAGAAAAATAGAGAGGAACTCGATCCAACTTGCTAAGACAAGGCAGACAGAGACTTTTGAAAAATAATGCCTGCCAGGGGGATTCCAAACTTTGAGGAGGCCAAGACAGGGCATGGCCACCAGGCTGTGAAACTACATGACCTGAAGAAGGTAAGGAATCGCACCATAAGGCAGTCAGAAAGAGTTCCCTCAGAATTAAAGAATTTTACAACTGTACCCGTTCCTCTCTACCTTGAGGAAAAAAGAGAATCCATTCAAGAGAATGGGGAAAAAATAGATTTTTTTTTTTGGCATAAAGGCCAAGGGGGGGAAGAGAGGAACGAGACGGGAGGGGGAGACGCCACAGAAGGAGGCCACTGAGGGAAAGGTGGGTGGGTATCAGTAATGAATGGTGAAGATACAAGAGAAGATCAAGAATTATGGTAGGTACGTAATTTTCATATCTTCCCTTGTCAATCTTCACCATTCATTACTGCTTGGGTGAGTACCAGCCCCTCCCTCGACAAAAAAGGGGGTAGAACCCTGAGGGAACAAGACCCCCAGCCTCCTGTTGGTGAGGAACAGAAGGGGAAGACCCTGGCTAACACAAGGGAAGCCTAAGTGGGAGAAGAGCTAGGAGGTGTCCCCGAGGACGGGGAGACGGAGAAAGCCCCTGCAAAAGTCTCCTAGCTCTGGAGGAAAAAGACGGGTCCCCGAAGCAGAGAGCGATCACCCTATGCCGAGCCAGGGTGACAACCTTGATAGATTTAAGCCATGCCGCCCGCTTAATGCAGATCGCTGTCCTCGCAAGCCTGGAAGCCACCTCATTGGCGCCATAAGATGCCCTTGCTTGGTGTCTTGCCAGCTCCAGGCCTATAGCGGAGAGGGCAATAGCCTGTCTGGTTGGTCTCGTATCAGGCATTGATGCTAGAGCTGGAAAGCATCACCACAGATGCCAATTGTAGGCAGCGTAGTGAGCCTGATGTGATGCAATGCAAGCCACCGCACGAGAAGAAGAGAACACTCTTCGCCCCCACCGGTCGAACTGTAGGGAATCCGAATCTGGTGGGCGGTCATGCGCCAGGCGGCAGCGCCCGGAAGGAGTTTATAGGTATACCAAACCCAAGGACGGGTTGGGAAGAGTACCCAGAGATTCCGAGGGGGCACAATACCTTCGACAATAGTCTGCCGGGGCTGGAGAAAGGGCGGCTGGCGACTGCCAGGAACGGATAGACGCCTCCTGGAAGGGGATAGGCCAGGAAGGTACCACTAGGTGCTGGGCACTGAATTCTCCAAGGAATTCACGTGTCTCCCGTTCGGTATTGTCTCGTCGAACGTAAGAAATGCGAAGATCTGCCACCATCCTTGAGAGGAATCGCTGATATTCAGTGAAATCAGCGTCGGAAGAAAGATGAGCAAGGGGTTCCTCTTCCTCAGAGGAGGAAGACGAGGATGATGGAGAGTTCGAATGTCCAGAAGATTCCTGCGGCGGTGGGGAGAGTCGAAAGACCCGCTCATGCATGTATCTAACGTATGAGGGGAAGGCCGCCGCAGAACCTCTGAACTGCTCCCAGGATAACGGCCCCGTAGAACCGACATGGCCTGGAAGAGCGGGGTGGATGCAGAGGTACTGGGAAGGGCACCTATAAGAGGCAATGACCTCTGCCAGGGCTCTGAAACTGGGAATGGAGCCCGAGCTGGTGGGATCCCGGACAACAAACCAGGCCGCAAGTCGAGACCTTGAGGATGCGATGCCTGGAAGAGCCTGGGGAACTTCCTCTGACGAACCCGGGACCGTATGGGTCCAGAAGGGCAGTCCACAGCAACGCCACCGAGGGAACCCTGGGCCCAAGAGGGAAAGACGGGTTCAGGCGCCATGGCTCCTAGCCACCCCACGAGGGTGGCCGGGGGACCGGGCACCGCCCCTGCCCCGACCCCTCGGACTCGAGAGAGCCCTCCTCCTCGACTGCAGTGTTCCCCCATCCCGAGAGGAGGCAACAGCACCCGGGAGGGCAGCTGTCACAGGACCCCTAGGAGGGGGAGCCTCCTCCTCAGTCTCCCCCACATCACCCCCCTGGGACCCAGGGCCACCCCTAGCCCGAGGACCCTCAGGGAGGACGGGAGTGGGGACAGTGGAAGGGCCCACTGCGCTTAGCACCCAGTGCCACCGGGACCCCGACTCAAGAGTCAGGGTGCCAGGATGGGTCCACATCCTGTCATCTGCCTCCGAAGAGGACGAGACCAGCAGAACCTCAATGCTGGCAACCCCAGGGATCCTCGTGCAACGGCGCCGACGCACCCGCCCACTGGCGACAGCCAGGCCCGTTAGGGCCCACGGGCGCTGCTCCCGCATCAGAACCCAACCTGGCGCCACCAGGAGCAGAGACCGGGCCCCGCACCGGGGCCAGGGTGGCGCCACCCGCGCGCCTGCCTCGACCACCGCGCCGGATCCGAAATGGCGCCCGGAGGGCGCGCCGAGGGTCCACCGGTGCCAGGCCCAGAAATCGTGGGCCTCGACATCTGGGAGCCTGCACCCGAGGAGGTGACTGCCTAGGCGGTGTCCTCGCTGCCCGGGGACCACGACGCTCCCCGACACTGCGAAGAAGCCACATGGTGACTACCTGGTTGTTTCACACTCCTTTCCTCCCTCCTGCAGCATCCACAGCATGCTCCTGTCCTCTTTGGTGAGGTAGGTGAGCAGTTTGTTTATATTGTTTTATTTTGTGGACTGGGTACTTCATTTGCAGCAACTGTTTTACTCAACTCTTGGTGCCCCCCTTCTGGCCAAGACTGTTTTACATTCTGCAAGACTACTGCAAGACTAGTTTACAGAGAGAGGGATGGATTTCAGATAGAAGAGCAAGTGCAGCACAGCTGTGTGAGCTGCGATTGTGCCTGACCCCTACTGCTATATTCAGTTGGATAACGAGCAGTAATATCTGACTGAATAGTAGCTGTGTCAGTGCAGTGCTAAGTGATAAGTTCAACCTGCTGGGAGTAGATTGGAGTACCCCAGCAACCATGAACAGAAGGGAGCAGATACTGTACTTCTGGACGTGTTCCAGGACAACTTCCTAATGCAAATGGTCAGCGAGCCAACCAGATTAGGGAACACCCTAGACCTTGTGCTGGAAAATGGGGAGTTTGTAAGGGAGCTGGGGGTGGAAGAACCACTGGCAGGGAGTGACAACCACTCAGTATGGTTCATGTTGAAAATGGGTAAGGAGGGAGTAGAAACAGGTACAAGAGTGTTGGACTTCAGGAGGGCTGACTTCGGGAGGATAGGGAGGTGGTTAAAGGGTATCTAGCCACAATCCAAACTAATAAGGGCACTAACCAGAGGTGGGAGGTCATAAAACTGGGGACTGAGGAGTCAACCAAAACCTGCATCAGGGTTCAGAGTAAGAGAGCAAGGGCAAAGAAACCCAGCTGGTTGAGCAAGGGGGTCATGGAGAAAGTACAAATGAAAGAGCCGCCTTTAGGAGGTGCAATAAAACAGGGAGAGGGGAGGACAGAGAGGATTACCTGAAGGAATTGAAGGAGGTGATGAAGGCAGTAAGGGCAGCCAAGGTGTCTAAGGAGCTCAGGCTGGCAGAAGACATCAAGAAGGGGGAGAAGGAATTCTTCAGGTACATCGGGGAGAAAAGGAGTTGCAGGGACAAAATAGTAAAGATTAAGAGAGATGGGGGTGTGGGTGGAAATGGGCAGAGCAGGCAGAAGTGCTTATTGAATACTTCCGCTCAGTGTTTACTAATGAGAAAGGAGGGGTACTACCAAGGGGGGTGGGAGGTCAGGCTCGGGGGGAGGAGGTGACAGATGGGGGACTCACAGAGGGCAGGGTACTGGAGGGCCTGAAGGCACTGAGGGTGGACAAGGCACCAGGGCAGGATGGCATTCACCCCAGGGTACTGATAGAGCTGGCAGAAATCCTGGTGGGGTCCTTGGCAGACCTGTTCAGTGCCTCCCTGGTCTCAGGAAGTGTACCTCAGGACTGGAGGATGGCTCATGTGGTACCCCTCCATAAGAGAGGTCCCAAAGACAAACTGGGAAATTACAGGCCGGTAGGCCCCACATCCATCATGGGAAAAATGATGGAGATAAACCAGAAGGAGAGGCTGGTTTCCCTTCTGGAAACCACTAGACTCAGGATGTTAGGCAGCATGGGTTTGTCACAGGCAGATCCTGTCAGACCAACCTGGTGGATTACTATGACTGGGAAACTAGACAGTTGGACAATGGCCATGCAGTGGATGTCCTGTTTCTGGACTTCAGTAAGGCATTCGACTCGGTGCCACATGGGAGGATGGGTAGTAAGCTGGCAGGTACAGGTGCAAGGGTGAAAATGGTGGGATGGGTAATAAACAGGTTAAAAGGAAGGCAGCAGAGGGTGGTGGTGGGAGGGGAGCTCTCATCTTTGAGGGCAGTGACAAGCGAAGTACCGCAGGGCTCAGTGCTGGGACTGGTGTTGTTTAGGTTGTTCATGTCAGACATCTCAATGGGCATCAAGAGCAAGATCAGTTTGTTTGCAGATGACACCAAGATGGGAACAGTAGTGGATGACCTAGGAGGGTGGCATGGGTTGCAGGATAATCTGTCAAAATTGGAGACCTGGTCGGATACTTGAGAGTGGAGGTTCAATGCCAAAAAGTGCAAGGTGCTACATTTTGGGGCAAAAACCCAAGAAGAAGCTACCAGTTGGGGGGGTTTCAGCTAGCTATGACAGAAGAGTAGAAGGATCTGGGGGTGATTATAACGGGCTCAATGAACAACTCAGCACAATGCAGGAAGGCAGATGCAAAGGCTAACAAAATGTTGGGTTGTATTGCCAGGAGTATATCTTCAAGGAGAGGGGAGGTGATCCTGCTATTGTATAGGTCACTGGTGAGGCCACACCTGGAGTACTGCATGCAGTACCGGCACCCATACCTGAAGAGGGCATTAAGTTACTGGAGGGGGCACAGGGCAACAAAGATGATCCAGGGACTAGGGGACATACCCTATGTGAGCAGGATGAGGGAGTTGAACATGTACTCACTGGAGAAGAGGAGAAACAGAGGGGATGTGATTGAAATATTCAAGTACAAGAAGGGAATAAAGAAGACAGGCATGGAGGGACTATTCAAGTTAAGGCAGGGTAGGGATACTGAAGGTCACGATCTCAGATTGGAGGGGGGAAGGTTCAGGAGGGAAATGAAAAGACACTTTTTTATGGAGAGAGTGGTGTCTGGGTGGAATACGTCACCTGTGGAAGTGGTATCCTGTAGAACAGTGGACTGCTTCAAAAGGGGATGGGCTAGGGTAACAGGGAGGGTCAGGGGAGGGGAGGGAGGAGCAGCTGCAGTATAAGAGTTGCTAGCTGCACACTCAAGCAGACTCGATAGACCATAAGGCCTTTATCTGCTGGCAAATTCATATGTTCGTGGGCTCTGACATGGACCTGGGCTGTATACAGCCTACAGGGAACAGCGCTGCCTGAAACGGGGTGGCGCCAAGACCCCTGTGGGCTACATTGAACCAGAACATGCAAATGAGCCCACTGGGCATGCAAGGTGTTAAGGGTCCATTTGTATGCCCATTATGGCTCATTTGTATGTGGCACCATTTTGCCACATACAGTGTAAACCCTGGTGGTCTAGTGTAACCCCACCCCCCCGATTGCTCCTCTGAACATAGTTTAAAATACCCTGATGGTCTTTTCCGATTGCTCTTTTGAACATATGTAATCATTCCCTGGTAGTGTAGTGTGACACCCCCCAACTGCCTGCTTCAAAAGAGTAGCTATGCTCTGGTGTCCAGTGGTTTCCCCCAATCACCCATTTCAAAACAGTAACTATGCCCTGGTGTCCAGTGGTTCCCCTCACCCCTTGACTGCCCGTTCACACAATTACTATGATGCACTGGTGGTCCAGTGTTCTCGCACCCGATCCCCTGCTCACATCTTACCTTCCTGCAACTCCCCCCCTTACCCCATTAGCTGGCAATCCTCCAAGCTTGATATGGCAACCAGCACAGCCCTCCTCTCACCTGCACGTCAGTGAGCGTGCGTACAGTTTGTTGTGCTTACATAAATTTATTAATCATGGGAAATAGAGCCAGCATAAAGAGCTGTTACCATATGACATTAAGTAATAGTTAATGTATTTCTTTAACATCTGTAACTGAGCAAAAAGCTTAGAAATAACATGCTTGACAAATGCCTCTCAGAAAACTGCCACTCTACAGTTCCATGGTGAGGCCCCACCTGGAATATGGAGGTTCAGTTCTGGAGACCTCACCTATGCAAAGACATAGATGCCATAGAAAGAGTACAGAGAAGGGTCACAAAGATGGTGCATGGGCTAAGAGAGAAGTCATATGAAGAAAAGTTGAGGATGTTGGATCTGTACCCGCTGGAAACCAGAAGGGAGAGGGGGGATATTCTAGAAACATTCAAGTATGTGAAGGGGATCAATAAAGTGGGGAGGGACTTATTCACAGGGAAGGTAGGCACAAAAACTAGAGGGCCTAGACTGAGGGTGAAGGGGGGGAAGGTTTAAGGGGAATGTGAGGGGACATTACTTTACTGAGAGGGTGGTGGCACCCTGGAACAGTCTGCCGGTGGAGGTGGTAGAGGCAGGAACACTGCAGGGATTCAAGAGGGCTTGGGACAACCACAAGGGACTGTGTAGAGTACGGAGGGGGGACTCAAGGGGAAGGGGGTATGTGAAGAAAGGGATAGGGCAGACTCAATGGGCCAAGAAGGTCTTTTTCTGCCAGCACATGTCTATGAATGTCTAAGAAAGTAGTGTACTAGTAATTTAAATTAGGCATTAGCTTGACTGTAATCTAACTTTATTGCTCTCAGGATTGTATGTCTGTGTTGCTTTTAAATGTATACAATTTGCTGGCCCGGTGGTGCTGAGGGTTGAGGCGCTGGACGCCACACCTCACGCCATGCCAGCAACCCAGGTTTGGGAACGAGCCTGGGCCACCAGGGGTTGGCAGGAGAGATAGAGGATTGAGTGTCCGGTGGACTGCTCTCCTCTCTCGGGGGGATCAAGGTAACTGCATGGCACCGCAGCAGCGCCCAGTGGAGACCGGAGGCACTGTAATGCTTAGGACTGGCATAGAGGGATGCAGAGCCATGACAGACATGTCTGGCCTCACTGCACGCTCAGGCTCCTCTGGGGGGAGGAGGGAAGGGCATAAACAAAAGGAAAAAAAAAAAAAACTCCAATCCTGTTAGGCGATGGCTCCCTACAGAGCTGGCTGCCACATGCCCAGGACCGGATCTTCTCTCCGCCCGTTCAGTCTCCTCACTGACCCAGCCAGACGAACTGGATTGTAGGTAGAGTGCCAGGTACATGGTAGGTGGCCCTGCCTTGGGGGGCTCAGAGCTGGGGGGCTTGTCTGGCATGGGTTTGGTGGGGTGCGGTAATATACATGAGGAGGGAAGATCACAGTGGGCGGTAGAACGGCACAGCGACAAAGGGCAACCTGAGAGAGTTTGGGTTGGAGGAGATAAAAAGATCTGTAAAAAAAAATGTATACAATTAATTTTAAGTAATGGGCACTTCATTTACTGTGTGGCAATACTTTTAGTCTCCTAATAGCAGTATTTCTTCTAAAGCAATTGATAGCAGGGTTATCCTGTTTAATGAATTAGCAAATCACTTGAGATGCGAGGTTGGCTAACTAATAGAACCTTTTACAAATGAATTATGTAAAGCAGGTTAGCCTTGTAAAAGTAGGATACCAGTATGCTATATCTGTCCCCAATGATGAGGTAGTGGACCTTGATATATAGGGGAGTTAGTGGTAACGGGTTGGTCCTTAACTGGTAATGTAATAGATGTGATGGTTTTGTATAGTAAAACATTTTGGGGGACATTTTCAAAGGAGATGCTGGTGCATCTCAGAAATGTGCCACAGCATGATATTCAAAGGGAGGAGATCATACGCATCTCTGCTTAAGTGCAGCGATAATGTATGCGGTGCATCTCCAGGCGGCATGCCCATGAATATGTAGCACATCCTCATATGCAGCAGAGGTGTGCGATGCAACTGCCCACACATCTCAGAGATGTTCCACACAAAGTTAGGCATGGAAGAACCATGCCTAAGTCCCGGCCACCCACAGCAGCACATCAGCCGCCAGCGCCTGCAGCCAGGTGGCAACCCCCATCCCAAAACCTGATTGTGGTGTACATATGTGAATATTAAAGTCCCCAGTTCCTAGTAGTCTAGTGGAACCCCCATTCCCGAACCCTGTTAGCCCGTGGCACAATACCCGTGCCCCCTTTCCATGGTATAGTGGCCCCCCTCCGGCGTCCGATCTCCGTTTTAAATATATTTTCAATCCCCACCCTTTTCCATAGTGTAGTGGCCCCCTGTCCTGATCCCTGTTTGAAATATAATTCCATTATATTTTATATATTATATATCGTTATATTTTGAATGAAATTAGGGACAAGAAGTGGAGCCACTACACTATGGAAAGGGGTTAGGGATCTGATACTATTTTGAATGGGTGTGGGATGGGATAGAGTGCCGAACTATGGAACAGGGCTGGGGTTTTGCAGTTACATGGGACTGGTGGGGGCAGACTGCCCAGTGCATCGTGCTGGGTGTATCCCTGCAAAATGTATGCAAATGTAGCCATAACGAGCATACAAATGACCTGTTTGCACCTTGCATGCCTAATGGCCACATTTGCATTTTTCTGGCTGAATATTGAGAATTTGAGACTGGCGCATCCGGGGATGCACCACGCATCCCCATTCCAGGTATTCAGGCCATCCCCCTGGATGTGCTGCATTATCAGCAGCCCCCATTTGTGTCGTCCCCTTGGACTGCTATATTCAGACGAGATGTGCGATCGCGCATCTTGTTTGAATATTGCATTTTTTTGCGCCAGCCCATTTATTTGGGCAGCGCATCTAGATGCACCGGGCATCCCCCAAGCTTTGAAAATGGGGGCCACTGACTTTACTTGCAACTTTGGGTGCAATAAATTTTTCAGACATCACATTTCTTCTGAGTGCATTGACTTTTGTTCATGTTTGTTTGATTCAAAGAACTGTTCTGATGACAGCAATTTTAGAACTAGTACCATGTGCCATCGTTAACATGAGACCTTTACAAAGCAGGATGTTGGTGATATGGTCCTAGCTCCAGGGACGACCAGACTTTGATGCTGCTGTCCAGACTGGTGTTGCAGTTGCTTACATAATGGGAAAATCCAGAGAATCTTTCAGGGGGCACTCTGTGAAGCTCCTTTAGAAGTGATTTTTGACCACCAGCACCAGCCTGTTGGGCAACAAAGTGGTCTCAGACCAGATTCCAGTACAGGGAGCCTGAAGTCCTCAGGAACAGTGGGATCTTCTGATCCATGTTTTGGGAACTGAGGACAGCATATCTAGCTTTGTTTCATTTTCAGGTCCTGACTCGGTCACAGGTGGTGAAGGCGGAGCCAGAGAATGCCATCATCATGGCTTACATAAACAGTCAAAGTGATACATGAAGCGCAAGCATACTCACAGAAGTGACTAAGGTTATTCAGTGGGCAGAGGACAATCTGCTGTCCCTGCTGGCAGTTCAATCAGCAGGGGAACTGAATGGTTGCATTAACTGGAGAAGTTGAGAGAAGGTCCACCTCCGGGAGTGGTACCTGAATCTGGAGGTATTCGACTACTGGGAAGAAGGTCCAGTCAACCTTTGATTGATCTGCTATATTCGACCAGCTGGGTAGAAGGTCTGGTTGAACTTTGATTGATCTGTTCGCATCGAAGGAGAACGTTCAGGTGCTGAGGTTTGTCAATTAGTTTCAGGACCTGTGGTCGGAAGTGGTGGATTCTCTATTTGATGTTTATACAGCGTATGTATTCTGCGATTTTTATTGGTGCCCAGGGCTGCGCAAGATTCTACGGTAAGAGTAATTTTTTCTTTTAACTGCCTCAAGTGGTCAAGAAGGCCATAGTTATCAGATCTGGTAACATCTGACTTAAGCACACTGTTTTGGCTTCTGGTAGGTTAGGACCTATATGATCAGGGTCCAGTTCTACTTCCTAGTCTGGAGGCAATGTAGTTGGCAGCCTGGCTCCTGAGAGGAGAAAACTACTGAGGCAGTGGGCTCTCTGAGAATGGGGTAGAACTCAAATGGCCACAAGGAAAGTGACTACCTTGGTGGCTTGCAATAGTGTGGAGCATCTTCTTGTCTGGGCCAGAGCTGGGAGTATTAAGCCCATCAAGGCTACAGTACTGCAGATCCTGGATGTTTTGAAAATGGAAGTGCTCAAGGTCTAATGCTGAGCATCTTATGGGGGCAGGTGTCTGCTATCGTTGGGGCATCTGTGGGGATCAACATGGTAGTTATCCGTTTTCTTGGAGCAGGCCACAGAAACCATCATTCTTTTACTTTTGTCTGTCCACAGCTCCACCATGGGATTTGAACTTAGTGCTACGCATGCCAGGCAGGAGCCCACTTCTGCTCTATAGTGTGTGTTTTTCCTGAGTGCGCTTTACATAACTAGGAGGATTGATAAGCTCCAGGCTCCTTTTTATAGGGACCTTTAGCTGATAACTCATAGGGCCATGGTAGTGCTGAGGATAGTTTCAACCTTTGGGTTCAAGGCTCCTACAGCCTACCATGTAAACCAGGAAGGGTGATTGCTGTCCCTCTGTCCAATGAATCTACAGGAAAATAATTTCATAAAGTGGATTTGTGCAGGCCAGTCAAGACATACTTGAAGAGAACAGAAGAGTTAGAAAGTCAGAATATCTCCATTCTGTTTGGAGTGGGAAGGAGGCAGTTTAAGTCATCAGAATAAACCTTTAGTCAGGTGCAGTATACTGTATGCGCGCTCACTGTCAGCTCATATGGTGGCTGGCTGAGGCGATGAGAGGAGGGCTGTGCAGGTTGGCATAGTGGGATTCACCACACATCCCTGGATTAATTGGTAAGGGGGAGTTGAGGTGGATGGTGTTCTGGGTGTGCATGGGGTGCGACTCATATGTTCAGAAAGAGTTTAGGAAATTGGGAAGGAGTCTCAAGCAAGCAGCTACTTCTGTCACCTTCTCGGAAGTACTACCTGTGAGAGGCATGGAAGAGCGTAGAGGTGCATGCACCAGGAACTTTAACTCATGGTTAAAGAACTGGTGCTGTGAGGAAGGGTTTGGATTCATTGGTGACTGGGGACCCACCTGGAGTGATGGAGGCTTGTTCGAGCCTGATGGCCTACATCCATCCTGGGGGGGGAATCAAAGCACTCAATGATAAGTTTAAATGCTACATGGACAAGCATTTAAATTAGCCAAGGTGGGTGGCAGGCCAGCAAGGAGGGTACCTAATTGCCCACCCCACCACAGCTAGCAGTGGAACCAGTGAACAGGAGGAGCGGATATCTCTACAAAGCAGTGTGTAAAAGATGGAGATAAGCACCCAAGAGGTGGATAAGCAGAAAGGGGGCAAAATTCAGAACAAGGGCAGACAGCAGGGAGAACCAGGGATAAAGGACAACCAGGGAGGGGGCTGGAGTAGAATAGCTAAACAGTCCAGGGAGTTAAAATAATGGAAAGCCATGTGTGCCAATGCCAGGAGCCTTAGCAACAAGATGAAGGATCTGGAGGCTGTCATGGTGCAGTCGGACCTGGACATTGTGGCCGTCACAGAGACTTGGTGTAATGATAACCATGACTGGGAGATGGCCATACCTGGCTACAACATATTCAGAAGAGACAGGGCAGGTAGAAAGGGAGGAGGAGTGGCACTTCATGTGAAAGATGGCATAAAGGCCACAGAGATCCAGGAGGAACAAAATGGGAGAGAGATACTGCAGGTTAAGCTGGAAAGGAAAATGGGGCCAGACATCTGCACAGTGGTGGTTTATAGCCCATCAACCCAGGAGGAAGAAACAGATAGGTAGCTGATGCTAGCCATCCAAAGGATGGCAGACAAGGGTGAGGTGCTGCTGGTTGGAGACCTCAATATTCCAGACGTGGACTGGAGCCTCCCAGCAGCAGCATCAACCAGGAGCAGATTTATCCTGGACTCCCTTCAAGGTGCCTTCCTCAAGCAACTGGTCACGGAACCAACTTAGCAGAAGGCAATACTGGACCTTGTGCTCACAAACGGGGACAGTGTGATGGGGTAACAGTGGGGGAGCACCTGGGGAACACTGACCACCTGTCACTGTGGTGTGAAATCACAGAAGAAACAGAACCAAACCGCACAAAACACGTATCCTGGATTTTAGGGGTGCAGACCTTGGCAAAATGGGGAGATGCTTGAAAGAGGCATTAATGGGAATGGGGTGGGAATCAGGGGTTGAAGAACAGTGAGCAATATTTAAAATGGGGATTACAAGAGCAACAGAATTATGCATTAAGCAGGTTAGCAAGGGAAAAAGAAAGAGGAGACCATTATGGTTTTCCAAGGAGGTAGTGGAGAAAGTGAAAGCCAAAAAGATTGCATTCCGGCAATACAAAAAGATGCAGGCAGAGGGGGGATAAGGAGAAGTACCAGGAAAAGCAAAGGGAGGCAGGGAAGTCAGAAAGAGAAGCCAAAGCTCAGACAGAAGCACTCATTGCAAAATCAGTGGGTAGAGAGGACAACACCTTTTACAGGTACATAAGTGAAAAAAGAAAGGCAAAGGAAGGGATAGTGAAACTGAAGGGGGAGGATTGGGGGCCATGGGAGGATGACAACAGTAAAGCTGACATATTGAACAGGTATTTCTGCTCAGTCTTTACTGAGAAAGAGGAGGGTAATGGGCATGAAGGGAGTACAAGGGGTGGGAATGGTGCAGAAATGGACACAACTCCCTTTACATGAGAAAGGGTCCTGAAGGAACTGGAAAAATTAAGAGTTGATAAAGCAATGCGGCCAGATGGGGTGCACCCCATGGTCCTAAAAGAACTAAGAGAGGTGGCGACTGAACCTCTGGCAATCCTGTTTAGCTGATCACTGGAAACAGGGGAGGTACCCAAAGATTGGAGGACAGCAGATGTAGTCCCCTTATACAAAAGTAGGAACAAAGAGGAAGCGGGGAACTACAGACCAGTCAGTCTTACCTCTGTAGTGGGGAAGATCATGGCAGCACTACTGGAGGAGAAACTGGTGGAACATCTGGTTGCCAATGGACTACAGGACCCAAGGCAGCATGGTTTCACCAGGGGGAGGTCATGTCAGACCAACCTCATTGAATTTTTTGACAGGGGGACAAGGGAGGTGGATCACGGGAGGGCAGTGGACATGGCCTATCTGGACTTCAGCAAGGCTTTTGACACTGTGCCACATAGAAGGCTATTAAACAAACTGGGGAAAATGGGAGTGGGCAGGACAGCAGTGAATTAGGTAGGTAACTGGCTGGGCGGCAGGACACAGAGGGTGGTGGTAAATGGTTGTCGCTCCAGAGAGGGAAGAGTGACTAGTGGGGTACCACAGAGATCAGTGCTGGGACCGGTCCTATTCAACGTCTTCATCAGTGACATTGCGTATGACCTAGAAGGCAGAATTTCCCTGTTCACTGATGACACAAAGCAATGTAACAGAGTGAACACACCAGAGGGAGTAGACAGAATGAGGAGGGACCTGCAGAAACTTGAAGAATGGTCAGCAGTTTGGCAGATGAAATTCAATGCAAAGAAGTGCAAGATACATAGAAACATAGAAGTTTACGGCAGATAAGGACCGCAAGGCCCATCCAGTCTGCCCATTTCTTTTTCTACCTTATAAATGTGCTATTGGCCTTTGCTCTGTCAGTGGCCTATCTATTCATACTCATCTGTATTGCTCCCTTGTGCCTATCCCATGCCTGTTTGAAGCCCTGCACTGTATTCATAGCCACCACTTCCTGAGGTAGACCGTTCCATGCATCCACCACCCTTTCTGTGAAAAAAAATTTCCTCACATTCCCCCTTAATCGGCCTCCCTCTAATCTCATGCTGTGTCTTCTTGTCCTGCTATTTTTCTTATATTTAAACATGTTAAGACTCTTTCACCTTGTTAATGCCCTTAAGGTGTTTGAATGTTTTGATCATTTATTATTTATTTGTTTTTGTTAACCAGGTAAGCACACTAGACAATGAGTGCCGATTTTCAGGAGCGACCCGGGAGGTTACAGTACAGAGAAACATGGTACAAATACAGGGTAGCATACAGGCCCACAACTACAAGTGGACCAAATGGAAAACAGTACCCAGGACATTGAATGGACAAAAGAACAGTCACACCCACACACAGGTGGGACCAGGGTAACAGCATATAGACAATAGTACATGGTCAGAGCAACAAACGAGAATACAACTACAGGCTCGTTAATACATAAGTTCACAATTGTGGCAGGGTGCGGAGAGCAACAAATACAGGGGGTAAGAGGGAGGGAGGGGCAGAATCTGCTGACTCCCCAAGTGGCAGTCAGGAAAAACGAGCAAGGGGTGGCAAGATTTTGCAGAGGGCAGCGTAGCTAGAAGGTGAGGAACCCAACCTGGAAGACCACCACGGCAAGGCAAGCATGAGCAGCAGGGGAGTACTGCCCCATACCAGTGGCAGGCCCCGGTGGGCAGGTCGGGGGATAGCGAAGGGACCTACAGGAGCCCCGAAGAAGGGAGCAAGAAGGAGAGGGGATCCCAGACAGCGTGGGGGGTGGAAAGGTGCGTGCTGACCGGAGGGGAGCAGTAGGGGTCATGAACTGCTTGAGGGTGGGGAGTAGGGTGGCCACGACAGCAAATATGTGCGGGGGTGGAGAAGTGGCACCTCTCTCCCATTTTGCTCAAGGGTATACATATTGAGCTCCGTTAATTTGTCCTCATATGTCTTTTGATGCAGTCCCTGCACCATTTTGGTTGCCCTACTCTGGACTGCCTCAATTTGGTTAATGTCCTTGTGAAGGTGTGGCCTCCAGTACTGCATGCAGTACTCCAAATGGGGCCTAACCAGTGTCTTGTAAAGAGGGATTACTACCTCCCTCTTATGACTTCTGATACCCTACTAATACACTCTTAACATCCCTAGCCTTACTTACTGCTTTAGAGGTCTGCTTGCATGATTTCAGGTCATCGGTGATGATGATGATGCCTAAGTCTCTTTCTTCCTTTGTGACTGCCAGCAACTCCCTCCCAGCCTATAGGTGGCTTCAGGGTTTCTCTTCCCTATGTGCATGATCTTGCACTTCTTTGCATTAAATCCCAGTTGCCACTGTTCTGACCATTTTGCTAGTTTATCCAGATCTCTTCTCATTCTGCCCACCCCATCTGTATTATCTACTCTGTTGCAGATCTTGGTGTTATCTGCAAACAGACAAGCCTTACCCTCTAGTCCATCTGCAATGTCACTAATGAAGATATTGAAGAGGACTGGCCCCAGGACTGATCCCTGAGGTACCCCACTTGTGACTTGCATCTCTTCTGACTGTATACCATCTACCAAAACTCTCTGTTTTCTGCCCGTCAACCAGTTTGCCACCCAGTTGACCAACTTCTGACCCACCCTGAGCCTACCCAGCTTATTTATCAATCTTCTATATGGCAGTGTCGAAAGCTTTGCTGAAGTCAAGGTAGGCAACATCAACTGCTCCCCTTTGGTCCACCACTCTGGTTACCCAGTCAAAGAAATCTATGAGATTAGTTTGACAGTACCTTCCTTTTGTAAACCCATGCTGTCTTTGGATCCTGTGCCCCTATGGATTCCAGGTGTTGCACTATCCTTTCCTTAAGGAGTGCCTCCATAATCTTGCCCACTACTGAGGTAAGACTGACTGGTCTGTAGTTCCCTGCCTCCTCCCTGCTACCACTCTTGTGGAGTGGGATCACATGAGCCCTTCTCCAGTCTTCTGGGACCTCTCCTGTGCTCAGAGACTCACTAAACAGTTTTGCTAATGGCTCTGCTAGTTCCACCCTTAGCTCCTTAAGTACCCTGGGATGCATGCCATCAGATCCCATTGCCTTGTCCACCCTGAGCTTAGCGAGCTCTTGTGGACTCTTTCTTGTGAAGGTGTAGTGCTCACCTCCTCCCCTGTGTCCATGGTGCGGAGCTGTGGGCCTGCCCCATCTTCTCTTCGTAAATACTGAGCAAAAGTATCTATTTAGGATAGATGCTTTTACAGGTCCTCCTCTTCACACGCCCTTTTCTCCTTTGAGCTTAGCGATACCCACTCTGGACTTTCTTCTTTCACTAGTGTATCTATAGAAAGTCTTGTCACCTTCTTTTACTGTTTGTGCTAGTGTTTCCTCAGTTTGGGACTTTGCCTGCCTTACTGCCTCCTGCTTCCCTTAGGGCAGTTTGCATGCTTCCCTATCTTCATCCCGCTGTGTTCCTTATATTTCCTGAAGGCCAGCCTTTTGGCTCTGTCCTTTTCTGCTACTGTATTTGAGAACCAAAGTGGTTTCCTTCTTCTTTTGCACTTCCTTTTCTGTCTAACACAATGGGATGTTGCTTCAAGTATTGCATCATAATGCTTGCCCACTAGCCTGTACCCCTCACCTGTGTTTCTTTTTGCCAGGGCTAACAACTCTGTTGGCCATCTTATCAAAGTCAGCTCATCTGAAGTCCCATATTTTGCCTTGGAAAGGGATGATTTAGATGTAGTGGCCAAATTGAACCATACCATGTGATGGCCACTGGCCCCCAGGTGACCTTCTACCTGGAGATCTGTGATCCCTTCCGTGTTAGTCAGTACTAAATCTAGGATAGCCCTGTCTCTTGTGAGTTGTTGTACCAGTTGTTTGAGGCCCTCCCCCTGCAGGGAATCCACCATGTGTCTAGTTCTGGCAGATGTTCTGGCTGGTATTGACCAATCTGTATCCAGCATGTTGAAGTCTCCCATTATCAGAACCTCCCCTTTAGCTGTCATGTTTTGTATATCTTCTAACAGTAATGTGATAATGCATATGGGGCACAAAAAACCTGGAACAACATATCGGTTGGGGGGTGAGGATATAGCATGCATCAAGCAGGAAAGGGATCTTGGGGTTATCATCTCTGATGACCTCAAGGTAGGGAAACAGTGCGACAAGGCAGCAAGTAAAGCAAATAGGATGCCGGGACGCATAGGCAGGGGCATCACCAGCAGGAAAAGGGAGGTCATAATTCCACTATACAAGACACTAGTGAGGCCCTACCTGGAGTACAGTGTACAGTGTACAGTTCTGGAGACCTTACCTACGTAAGGACATAGACAGAGTAGAGAAGGTTCAGAGGAGGACAGCAAAGATGGCACATGGATTGCATCACAAGTCATATGAGGACAGGCTGAAGGCCTTGAATATGTACTCCCTGGAGGAGAGGAGGGAGACAGGGGGTATGACAGAGACATACAAGTATCTTAGAGGGAGGAACAGGGTGCAGGAATACAATATTTTTCAGAAAAAAAGATGTTCTAGGACTAGAGGACATGGGATGAAGCTGGAGGTAGGGTGATTCAGAGGAAATGTGAGAAATACAGGTTACTCACCTGTAACAGGAGTTCTAGGAATGGTATATGTTGTTCATCCACACTGTCTGGCAGGTTTCTTGCCACTTTAAATCTTGCCGGAAGGTCTTCAAGCTGGCTCCTCCCACCCACCGGGTGGTAAAACTCTCGTTCTGCCCATGGCGCCAGATCTAGCCGCTGGAAGCTGGGTTGTGCGTCCAGCGGGGAGGTCGGGAATGGTGGTGGGATGAAACAACATATACCATTCCTAGAACTCCTGTTACAGGTGAGTAACCTGTATTTCTAGAGACATGGATATGTTCTTCATCCACACTGTCTGGCAGACTCCTAGCAGTTCTCCAGGAGGAGGGAGGCAAGGTGCACACCCCCTTACTTGGGAAATAAAGACTGGAGAACTGAGGCCCCAAAACCAGCATCCCAGCGTGACTCAAGGTTGATGTGGAAGTGGGTGATGAAGGTGTGTGCTGACTTCCAGATAGCAGCCCTGCAGATTTCCTGGATAGGGACGTCCCTGGAAGCAGCCACCGATGCAGCGGTATGGCGGGTAGAATGAGCTCTTATCCCTCTGGGAGGCTCCATGCCCGCCAACCTATGGCAGAGATCTATGCAGGAGGTGACCCACCTGCCTATCGTCCGCTTGGCTGGAGGTCTGCCAGGTGCGGCTTCAGTGTAGGTGACAAACAGCTGGTGAACCTCTCCCCAAACTTCTGCCGTCCACTCCTTGTAGTAAGCGAGCGCTCTTCTAGGGTCCAAAGTATGGAGCCTATATTCGGCCTCCGAGGTGTGATTGGGGTAGAACACTGGCAGAGTCAACACCTGGTTAAGGTGAAACTCCGACACCACCTTCGGAAGGAATTTCGGTGGGGCACAGGACAACCTTGTCCCTGTGGAAGACCAGATAGGGAGACTCGATGAGCGCCTGGAGCTCTCCCATCCTTCTGGCTGATGTGATAGCCACCAAGAAGGTGGTCTTCCACAACAGGTGAGAGATGTCACACCTGTGCATCGGTTTGAATGGCTTGCCCATGAGCTTAGCCAATACCAGCAGTAGATCCCACGGAGGTGGAGGTTCTCGCACCGAGGGGATATGTGATCAAGGCCTTTGAAAAAGCGCCCGACCACCTTCTCCTGCGCCACCGACTGCTTCCCGGCCCACGCCCGGTAAGCAGAGATGGCTGCCAGGTGCATCTTAAGGGTTGTCGACTGAAGCCCTTGCTGAGAAAGGGACCACAGGTAGTCCAGAATGCTTGCCAAGGAACAGGAGGAAGGGTCCAGGCCCTTGCCCTGACACCAAATGGAGAATCTCTTCCATTTGAAGGCGTTGCATTTTCTGGTCGACTCCTTATGGGACGCCTCAACGATGTTGAGGACCTCGTCGGAAAGACCCAAGGCCTGGAACTCTAGCTGCTCAGGAACGAGGCCGTCAGGTGCAGGGATTGAAGGTCCGGATGGAATATCTTCCCCTGATTGACTGAGATCAGGTCCGGGCGGGCTGGAAGCCGCCTCGGGAGCCTGGAGCTGAGACTGAGGAGATCTGGATACCAGAACTGGCGGGGCCAGTCTGGGGCTACCAGAATCACCTGTGCCTTTTCCCTCCTCACCTTGAGAAGCACCTCGTGCATCAAGGGAAATGGGGGAAAGGCATAGAAGAGGCCCGGGGTCCACGGCCTCGAGAAGGCATCCCCCTGCAGCGAGCCCTGCTGAGGGGGGCGGGCATGAAACAGTCTCAGCTTCGCATTCTCCTTGGAGGCAAACAGGTCCACCTGAGGCGTGCCCCAGTGGGAGAACAGATCTTGTACTACCTCCAGCAGGAGAGACCACTCGTGGGACGCAGCCCCTATCCGGCTTAGGGCATCGACCAGGGTGTTGGAGGCTCCTGCCACATGGATGGCAAGGAGATCCGCCTCCAGGCTGCGCATGAGTGACCAAATATGGAGAGCTTCCCTGCACAGAGGCATGGAGTGCATCCCGCCCTGGCGGTTTAGGTAGTACATGGTCGCGGTATTGTCCGTCTGGACCTGAACCACTTGACCCCATAGAAACAGAGTGAAGGCGGTGAGGGCTAGATGAACCGCTCAAAGCTCCAGCAGGTTGATGTGGCATTGGGACTCCTGAGGGGACCAGAGGCCGTGCTCTCTGTGCTCCCCCAGATGGGCACCCCAACCCATCAGAGAGGCATCGGTCGATAGGGAGACCGTCAGCTCGGGAGGACAAACGGGATGCCCTCCTGCAGATGTGCTGGAATGGTCCACCACTGGAGAGCGTTCCACATCCCCTGGGCCACTGTCACTAGCTGATCCAGCAGATCAAAGTGCTGTGACCATTGGCTGGCCAGCCCCATTGAAGGGGACGCATGTACCAAGGGGCCCAATGGACCACGCTGGTGCAGGCCGCCATGAGGCCCAGGAGGCGCAGGAAGTCCCGGGCAGGGCGCAATTGCCCAACCTGAAATGATTGGGCAAAGGAGGAAAGAACCTCGGCCCTGTCCGCCGGGAACTGTGCTCTGGCTCGTAGAGAGTTGAGCTCTGCCCCGATGAATTGGATCACCTGATTTGGCATGAGTTCCAACTTGGCCTCGTTGATGAGGAGGCCAACCTGAGAACAAACCTGGAGGGCCAGATCTCTGGACCGCTCCACCTCCGCTCTGGAGGGGGCTGCAATCAGCCAGTCATCCAGGTAGGGGTACACCTGGACCCTTTGGCACCGCAGGAATGCTGTCACCTCTGCCATGCATTTGGTGAAGACCCTGGGAGCTAGGGAAAGGCCGAAGAGCATGGTCTGGAACTTGTAGAGGGATCCCTCTGCCCTGAAGTGGCGGAATCTCTGGTGGAACGGACGGATTGGGACATGAAAGAACGCGTCCTGGAGGTCCAGAGAACAGAACCACATGCCTCGTTCCAAGGATGGGATTATCTGAGCCAGAGTGACCATCTTGAAGGTCCGAGACCTTAGGAACCTGTTCAGGTCATGCAGGTTGTGAATGGGGCACCAGCCCCCCATCCGTTTTGGGGCCAGGAAGTACCTGGACACGAACCCCGGGTCTGGAGGAGGATCCGCCACCTTTCTGATCACCTCTTTTTCGAGGAGCAGGGCGATATCTGCTCGGCGAGCCGAAAGAGAGGCTGCGGACCTTGTAGCCCCCAGAGGGGCAACGGCTCGGAAGGGCGGGGCTTGCTCAAACTCCAGGGGCAGGCCCTTTCCTACCACCTCCAACACCCAGCGGTCCATGGTGATAGCGGACCAGGTGGAAAAGAAGTGGCAGAGCCGTCCCCACATGGGGAACCCAGGGGGGGAGTGTCGGGGCTGGGGGCGACACCCCTCAACCCGTCACTGGGCAGGCTTGGAGGAGGGACCAGCCGAGACCTCCTGGGCCTTTTCCTCCCTGCTTCCTATTAGAGGAAGCTGCAGGTTTGGCTTTGGGGTGCCAAGCGCGAGTCTGCTGGCCCTGGTGTTGGTGCTGTTAGGCTGGACGTGCTGCAGGCACAGAAGGGCGAAAGGACTTTTGTTGTTGTTGTCGATGGCCCTTGTCCTTCTGGGTGGAGGTGACCGAGTCCAGAGTGGCACTGGACTTTTCGATCTGCTGGAGGTGACATTCCACTCCAGGGCTGAAGAGATTGGTCCCCAGGAAGTGGACATCCACCAGTTTATGCTGGGTATCTGCTGTGAAGGTGGATATCCTCAGCCATGCTCTGTGGCGCATGGCCACTGCGGCTGCAACTGATCTGGCACAGGAGTCTCCAATGTCCAGAGCCGTTTGGAGCTGCTGTTTTGCCACTGCCCTTCCCTGGTCTCGTACCTGCCTGACCATGGTCTGCAGGTCGGCTGGGAGATGAGGGATCACCTCATCCAGGGAGCCCATGAGGGCGTGGGAGAAGTGTGCCATCAGCACGGCCAAGCTGGCCTGGCGGAGGCCAAGGGAGGATGCAGCTTACACCTTGCACCCGGCATAGTTCAGCTTTTTGGACTCCTTGTCGGAGGGCTTATCCACATCCCTAGCGTTCCCGGAGCGGAAAACGCTATCGGTGACCAACCCCTCGGCGGAGGGGTGTTCTGAAAAACCGGACAAAGATCTGGTAGGGACCACATACTTCCTGGCCATCCTGGCCGAAGGTGTAGGACAGGAAGCAGGCCATTGACAGAGCTCCAAGGCTGGTCCAACAATGGCTTCAGCCACCGGAAAGGCCTCCGTGGGTGAATCCCCTCAGTCCAGTATCTCCATTAGGGGATACTTGGCCCTCTTGGATACAGGCTCGAGCTGCATCCCGGTGGACTCGGAGATGAGCCGAAGCAGACCCATAAAGGACGATGGGCTTTCATCCATTGACTGGCCCCCCGAGGATTCCAGGTCAATGGGCCTGGAGAACAGGGAGGAGTCATCGTCAGACTCCGAGGAGTCCGTGAAGAGCTGCCTGGGGCCTGAGCCACCCTCCACCTGCTGAGGACGGTCAGGAGTGAGGGTGACCGACAACCTGTGGGGCAGGCCCTGACCTGACCGAGAGTCCTTGGTCGGCGCCCCCGATTTCGGTTGTGGAGGCGGAGGTTCCACCACAATCGGTGGGGCAGCTGGTTTCAGCCGAACAACTGAACCCAGAATTAGGCACCTCGACAACAGCGAGGGGTTGTTTTGGCCATTCGGGTGACAGCCACTTAATGGCCGGGGAGGCGACGGCATCGGCTTTTTCCCGGACAGAAGCAACTGCTGCCACATCAGGTCCTCGTAGCGTCAACGCAATTTGCGCCGAAGCCTCTCCTCTTCCAAGGAGGAAGACGAGGACGAGCGGCAGCACCGCTTACTTCAGTGCCGAGACCGAGACCGCCGATGTCGACGGGATCGGCTGGACCGAGACGATGTCTGAGAGACCGAGACCGAGATCCTCGGTGTTTCCGAGGACAGGTCTGGGAAGGGGCGGGGACATCCGCTCTTCCCTCGGCTCGGAAGCCTTGACCGGGGACTCCGGCACAGGAGGCGCAGGCAAGTCCTCGGTCTCCACCGGGGGAACCGGTGAAGAAGAGTTGTTGGCTTCACCAGTCAACAGCCCATCCATTGGGTCGAGAAAAATCTCGACGGCGTTGACAGGTGTCTCGGCCGGCTGACCTAACAGGGACACCGTGAAGCCAGTGGCCTTAGCCGCAACCTCGATTGAAGTCGAGTGTCGACTGTCCGGGGAAGGGGACCTCTCCCACTCCCACGAACGCCGACGGTGGGACTTACCTTTCGAGTCCTTCTTTTTGGACTGAGAAGAATGTCCCGATGGCCCCTCTCCTTCGGTGGAAAGGGAATGGCAAAGCTCCTTAAAGAAGCCGAGTAGGAGGAACCCAAAGAGAGCGGGATAAATACCGCGACCGAGGAAGAGGATGATGCGGCCTGTGCAGCCTCCTCCTCGAGGGCGATCATCTGCTCGAGTTGCTCAGCTGAGCCAGTGCCGTGGTCACTGCCCAACGGGCCTCCTTCGATTTCACCAGCGGGTAGTGCTTCTAGGGGCGCCCAAGCTGTAACCGGGCAGTGCGGTCTTCCAGGACGTTGGACGAAAATGAATGGCATAACTCGCAGGCCTGCGGGTCATGGTCTAGGCCGAGGCAGTAGACGCACGTGGAGTGCGGATCCGTCCTGGACATTTTCTGCCCACATGGGCACCGCCGAAATTTGGGAGTCGATTCTTCCGTCGCAGCTGCGAGGGAGTAATTTGACTGAAGTCTTGAAAATTTGAGATTAAGTTTCAGGCGAACCGGAGAATTAGGATCCAGTCTATACGCAGAGCGTTAAGGAGGGAACCTGAGCTTCCAAGTGGTAAGGAAGGCATCATGGGGCGGAGCCGAGAGTTTTACCACCCGGGTGGGTGGAAGGAGCCAGCTTGAAGACCTTCCGGCAAGATTTAAAGCGGCAAGGAACCTGCCAGACAGTGTGGATGAACAACATATCCATGTCCCTAGAAAGAATTTCTTCACAGAATGGGTGGTGGACAAGTGGAACACCCTTCCAGAGGAAGTGGTGGGGGCTGAAACAATCACGGGATTTAAGAATGCATGGGATAGACATAAGGGAATTCTGGAGGTCAGGGGTAGGTCGGCATAGTGGGATTCGCCACACATCCCCGGAGTAACTGGTAAGGTGGAGTTGAGATGGGTGGTGTTCTGGGTGTGCATTGGGTGCAGCTCATATGGCAGCCAGCTGAGGCGATGAGAGGAGGGCTGTGCAGGTTGGCATAGTGTGATTCACCACACATCCCTGGATTAACCAGTAAGGGTGACTTGGGGGTGGGTGGTGTTCTGGGTGTGCATGGGGTGCAGCTCATATGGCAGCCAGCTGAGGTGATGAGAGGAGGGCTGTGCAGGTCGGCATAGTGGGATTCGCCACACATCCCCGGAGTAACTGGTAAGGGGGAGTTGAGATGGGTGGTGTTCTGGGTGTGCATGGGGTGCAGCTCATATGGCAGCCAGCTGAGGTGATGAGAGGATGGCTGTGCAGGTTGGCATAGTGGGATTCACCACACATCCCTGGATTAACCGGTAAGGGGAGTTGGGGTGGGTGGTGTTCTGGGTGTGCACGGGTTGCAGCTCATATGGCAGCCAGCGGAAGCAATGAAAGGAGGGCTGGGCTGGTCACTGTAGCAGGATTCACTGCACGTCCCTGGCTTGACCAGTAAGGGGGTGGGTTGGTGGTGTTCTGGGTATGGGGCCACTGGATTGGCAATGTTCACAGGTCCATGGGTTGACCGACTTTTGGGGGGTTGGGACAGGGCTACCACTGGACACCAGGGATAGTGTCGGGTACATGAGCCAGGGACCGTAGGGTGGGGCGTGCCACTAGATACCAGGGAAAAGAGGATTGTATATGTGTCGGGTGATCAGAGGTTGGGGGTGCCACAAGACACCAGGGAAAATGGTAGGGACAAGGATCGGGGGGGCACTAGATACTAGGGAATACCTTACATTACACAGGATGGGTGACCGGGGTTGGGGGGGTGCCACTAGATACAAGAGAACACCTTCCATTATACGGTACAGGTGACTGGGGTGGGGGTGCCACTAGACACCAGGGAGCTTTCCACCTGTCATGGGAGGGAAGAATGGCAGCAGCCAGTTGCAGTACAGCTGTTCTGCCATCGGTGGGGTGGTGGCGTGGGCTTTGTACCCAGTTCAGTTTTGGGAGGTGGTAAATAGCACCTCTTTGGGTGCCATTTACTGCCGATGCAAACCTTTGAAATTGCTACTGTGCCCGTATGCAGGAGAGGATCCCCTCATTTTCATGGGTGCAGCATTATGTTAGTGATCACGTGCTCACAGGTTCAGCCCATGCTACAGGGGTCTCTGAATATAGACCCCATGCCAGAAATGGGCACACATCCTGGATAGCACAGCCAAGCATCCATTAGCGCTTGTCCTAACTTTTGAATATCTTGCCCCTGATGTTTAAGTTAAAACATTAAAAAAAGGTGAAGTGGGTCCTCTGTCTGGTACTGAAGTACTAAAAAGGAAATCAATTATGTCCGCATTCAGATGATATAACAACTCTACTAATACCTCTGTTTAAAACCTCAAATGGTCAGAAGTCTTTTATGAATGTTGTAGAGAAAAACGGGAATGCAATTGATGCTGCAATCACGGACTCACATGTTACTTAATTTAAACAAATGTACAAATCTTGTACAAAACCTCACCCCTGAGGTCCGCCATGCCATCATCCAGGGAAACCTGCTACCTATCCTGGACTGCTGCTCTCCCATCTACTCCAGGACCTCCATATCCACCATGGCAAAACTATCAGCAGCATACAACAGTGCCTGCTGCTTCTCGCTGCTGGCCCCTTTCTCCACACACCACTGTACACTCTACACTACACTGGGGTGGCTCCCACTACAAGCCCGCTTTGACCTTGCACTTACAGTTTTATTGATTCTACCATCCATATTGGCCAGAAATCCCCTCTTGCCCCTCTTCTCACTGCCCAAACCTCACACCGCTGCCTACGCTCCTCCAGTATCCCCTCCCTGAAAATCCCCAGCGTAGCCATGAACATGGACGCTAGAGCCCTGTCTGTAGCAGCCCCTACACTATGGAACAAGCTGCCCATTGAATTGGGCACCATAAACACCGCCAGTTCAAGACTCGCCTCAAAGACTGGCTCCTGTTGGCATCCACCTGCCACTGCTTTAAGGACTAGCCCCCCCCCCATAGGTTCCAGGTGCAGGGCCAAATAGGTTCTCTTCTTTACTGAAACTGTGCCACCATGAACCTTATATTGCTTTATTTGTTGTTCCTCAACTACTGCCACCATGTATTGCCAAATGTTACAACTGTAACCTTTCACTATGTATTACCTGCTCTTGTTATGTTCTTGTTATTCTGATGTTTCTACTCTGTGCCGCCTTACATGGCCCGGGTCATGCCTGAAAACTGTCCCTGGGATCAGTGCACCCACCCGGTTAACAAAGTCATAAATAAATATATAAATAAAATAAATAAATACACAAATAAATCTTGTTTGATATCTGAAGGTTATTATTAGCAGAAACACCTTTTGCACAAATTGTATACTGTGCATGCTTATTCCACGTTAACATAGAAACATAGACTTTACGGCAGATAAGGACCGCTTGGCCCACCCAGTCTGCCCATTTCCCTACCTACTGGATACGCTGCAGATCCTAGTTAACCAACAGCCTATTTCTTCCTACCCCACCACAAGAATTGCCTTATGTCTGTCCCATGCATTCTTGAATTCTCCCACAGTTTTAGACCCCACAACCTCCTCAGGAAGGCTGTTCCATGCGTCCACCACCCTCTCTGTGAAAAAATACTTCCTCACATTGCCCCTGAGCCGTCCCCTCTCTATCTTCAAATTGTGTCCCTTGTTCTTGCACATCTCTTTTTCTGAAAGATGCTACCCTCTTGGACTTTGTTGATTCCACTGAGGTACTCAAAAGTTTCTATCATGTCCCCCTTTCCCTCCTTTCCTCAAGGGTATACATATTATGCTCCTTTAGTCTCTCCTCGTATGGCTTCTCTTGCAGACCCTGCACCCTTTTAGTTGCCCTCCTCTGGATTGCCTCCATCCTGTCTATGTCCTTGTGGAGATGGGGTCTCCAGAACTGGATGCATTACTCTAGATGGGGTCTCACCAACTGTCTGTACAGAGGGATAACAACTTCCTGTTCTCTGCTGGTGATGCCTTTCCCTATACATCCCAGTATTCCCCCAGCCCTCCCTACTGCTTTCTCACATTGCTTGCCAACCTTAAGGTAATCTGATATGATTACCCCAGGTCCCGTTCCATTTTTGTTGTTGTTACTACCTCCGCCCCATTGTGTACTCTGCCCCTGGGTTTTTGTTTCCCAGGTGCATTATTTTGCACTTCTTTGCACTGAATCCAAGCTGCCATACTTCTGACCATTCCTCCAACCTTGCCAAGTCCCTAGTCAACCTTTCCATGCCCCCTTGTGTTATCAACCCTGTTGCAGATCTTTGTGTCATCTGCAAAGAGGCATTCTTTTCCTTTCAGTCCCTCTGCAATGTCACTTATAAAGACATTAAAAAGGACTGGACCCAGTACTGAACCCTGCGGTACCCCACTAGTAATCCCCCTTTCTTCAGAGTAGACTCCGTTTACTATTACCTTCTGTGTCCTGTTGTCCAGCCAATGTTTTACCCAGGCTACCACCGTGGGACCCACTCCCAGGCTGGCTAATTTGTTTATTAATCTTTTTTGTGGGACTGTGTTAAATGCCTTGCTAAAGTCTAGGTAGGCCATGTCCACAGCTCCTCCCTGGTCTACTATTTTGGTCACCCAGTCAAAGAAATCGATTAGATTTGTCTGACATGACCTTCTCGCTGTGAATCCTTGCTGCCTTGGGTCCTGTGCCCCACTGGCCTCTAGGTACTCAAGAATTCTTTCCTTCAGAAGTGATTCCATCATTTTCCCTATCACAGAGGTCAAACTGACAAGTCCGTAGTTTCCTGCCTCTGTCTTGCTCCCACTTTTGTGAAGGGGAATCACATCCACCCTTCTCCAGTCCTCAGATACCACACCATCCTCCCATGATTTGTTAAAAAGGGTAGTCAGTGGTGTCACTAGTTCTCCCCTTAATTCTTTTAGAATTCTGGGGTGAATCCCATCAGACCCCATTGCCTTGTCCACCTTCAATTTTAGGAGTTTTCCTTTTAGGAGTTTTTCTGTGAAAGGACTGAGATCGACCACCCTATCCAGAGTGCTTCTGTTAATTGGATTAGGTACCTCCCCATCTCCTCTTTTGTGAATACTGAGCAGAAGTATTCGTTCAGTATCCCTGCTTTTTCACTGTCCCTCTCTGCCCACTCATCATCCATTCTTTTCAGCCTCACTATCCCTCCCTTTGTCTTTCTATGCTCCCTAATGTACCTATAAAAGATTTTATCCCCCTTCTTAACCGAGTTGGCTACCTTTTCCTCAGTTTGGGCCTCTGCTATTCTGATTGCTTTCCCTGCTTCCTTCTGCCTTAACTGATACAGTTCTCTGTCCTGCTCCTTCTGTGTTTCCTTATACTTCCTAAATGCTATATTTTTCTCTCTAACCTTCCCCGCCACCTCTTTTGAGGACCATAGTGGCTGTTTCTTTCGTTTTGATTTGTCTATTTGCTTCACACAAAGGCTTGTTGCCTCTGTGATGGAAGTTTTGATGTTTCCCTTTATGAAAATGTTAGTTTGGTTATGTATTTTGCACTGTTTTGTCTGTCTTGTATGTTACGGGTCATACCTGTAAAAGTGCCACATGGTCCAGTGCATCTCACACGGCTAATGAAATTTTAAATAAAAAATAAAGAACTATTACAAAATAGTCAGGCCTCACACATAACAGTCATCACACCTCTAGCATTGCACTAGAGACACTTTACCTTTTCTCCACAGAACTGGTGGTCTTTGACTTCTTTTCAATCTCAGGGGGCCCCTCGAGGAGATTTTTGACATCTTCCTTGCTGTAAATTTAAAACCAAAAAATGATGCTTTAGCAGAACACCCACTGAAAAGCACCACAGCTGCCACTTCGAAAATTACTGCACTGTCATTCACTGATGTAGTGCTCTATGACTGCAGGAAAAACAGAACTAAGGTGATTGGGGATGGTGCTGCTTCATATGCTGAGGGTGTGTGCATGGTGCCACAGTCGCCAGCCCCAAAAATTCTGGTTCCTGCGTGGTCCTTGTGCCTGTACCTTTAAGACCAAAGGGTCGAGCTCTATGGAGGAGACTGACTCTAGAAAGATCTATTTGTATCAACTGTACTATAGTGCCGTCATACTGGAGATCTTAACCAAAGAGAGGTGTTGGCTTTTACAACGCTCAATGAAATCCTATAGTTCCGGCACATGGAAGAGGGCAACAGTTCTTTCCTTACACAAGGGTGGTGCGTGACCCCTCTGTTCTAACAACATGAATAAGAACAGCTTAGTCAAATTTGTGGGTTATTCACTCGGTCTCCCCCTGTGCACAGCCCGTTTCATACAATGGCAGGGCATGCACAACCCATGTGAATACTGTGGAATAGTCACATAACCCTCCTTGTGCACACCCTGTTTCATACAATGCCAGGGCATGCACAACCCATGTGAGTACTGCGGAGTATTCACATGACCCTCCTTGTGCACACCCTGTTTAACACATCAACAGGGCATGAACAAGCCGTGTGAATACAGTTGGGTATTCACTTGACCCTCTCTGTGCACACCCTGCTTAACACCAGGGCATGCACATCCTGTATGAATATGGTGGGGTATTCACTCAGCCCCCCGTGTATGCCTTGTTTCACACACTGTGAAGGAATTGGCACCCATGGTAACTGTTATTGGCAAGTAATCCGTAGCTGAAGGTAGTGTGCTATTGGACTGGAAAAGAGCGGTGGTTGTCCCAATATACAAGAAAGGGAATAAATCCATACCTGGCAATTACAGGCCAATAAGTCTTATGTCTATTGTTGGCAAGGTAATCGAAAACCACTGTAACTCGATAACCAATGAATTAGTCGAGAGAGGACTAGTTGACAAGACACAGCATGGTTTCGTAAAAACAGAAGTTGTAATACCAATTTGATTAGTTTTTATGATTTCATTAGTCAGAATCTGGATAGTAATGAAGCCACGGATGTTATTTTCTTCAATTTCAAAAAGGCTTTTGACACTCTGTCTCAAGGGAGGATTTTGTCCAGACTAACCAGTATGGGATCAGTCCTTGGGCCCCTTCTGTTCAACGCCTACGTATCTGACATAAGGACAGGAATCAGGAGTGAGATGAGTCTCTTTGCAGATGACACAAAACTGGGGGCGGTGGTGGATGGGGAGGAGGGGAGGGTGGCCCTACAGGGGGACCTGGAGGCTCTGGAAAGATGGTCTAGAAAGATGGTCTAGAAAGTGGAAGCTGAGGTTCAATGCAGGGAAATGCAAGGTACTCCACCTGGGGGCCAGAAACCCAGGCCAAGTGTACACCCTGGGGGGGGGGGAAATGCTACAAGTCTCGATGGCTGAGAGGGACCTGGGGGTGGTGGTGGATGTCAAGATGAACAACTCTGAGACTTGTAGGAGGGCAGCAGCCAAGGCCCAACAGGATGCTGGGATGCATCGCTAGGGGGATCACCTCCAGAAGGAGGAAAGTGATACTCCCACTGTATAACTGCTTGGTGAGGCCGCACCTTGAGTACTGCGTGCAGTTTTGGAGGCCACACTTAAAGCGGGACATTAACCTCCTGGAGAGGGTCCAGGAGGGCAACCAAAATGATTTGGGGATTGGGGACAGAACCTATGAGGAGAGGCTCAAGAGCTAAATATGTACACATTGGAAGAGAGAAGGGACCGGGGGGACATGACAGAGGTCTTTAGGTACATGAAGAGGATAAATAGGGGAGAAACAGTCAGGGTGCTTCGAAGGAAGGAGGAAGGGGCCACTAGAGGGCATGGGTGGAAGCTGGAGGGGGGAAGATTCAGGGGAGAAAGGAGGAGGTGCTACTTCACTGAGAGGGTGGTGGAGCCATGGAATGCACTGCCTAGGGGGCTGGTGGAGGCAGAGACAGTGGAGGGGTTCAAGAGGGGGTGGGACAGGTACGGGGAAGGGTTCTGGAAGCAAAATCCAATGCAGCAAGAATATCCGGAACTGGGAAGGGAGAAGCCAGAGAAGGCGAGGGGACAGCAAGGTCAGCACCCAGGGTGGGGACTGACCAAACGAGCAGACACGAAAGACCGTTAGGCCTATTCTGCTGGCATTTTAGTATGTTAGTATGTCTGTGAGAAAGCAGAGTTATTAAATAAGTACTTTAGCTTGGTATTCATGGAGGAGGACGACGGTAGGGGACCTGAGCTAAAGTCAAAGGGGAAAGAGGGCAAATAGGTGGATCTGAGCCCATTCACTGTGGATAGGGTTAGGGCACAGCTAGATAGATTGAGGTGGACAAGGCAATGGGGCCTGACGGGTTACACCCCAGGGTGCTCAGGAAATTGAAGGAGGAGTTGGCCGCACCCTTGACAAGGCTCTTCAACTTGTCCCTGGATATGGGGAGAGTGCCGGAGGACTGGAAGAGGGCAGACATAGTGCCTTTACACAAGGGCGGTAGTAAGGAGGTGAAGGGGAACTACTGACCTGTCAGCCTCACATCAGTGGTGGGGAAAGTAATGGAGGCATTAATCAAGGAGAGGGTGGTGGATTACCTGGAGGAGAGTGGCGTGCAGGACAGCAGACAGCATGGCTATATGAAGAGGAAGTCTTGCCAGACAAACCTAATTCAGTTCTCTGATTGGGTGATTCAGGTGATTGACTGGGGGCGGCGGTGGACATGGCCTATCTGAACTTCAGTAAGGCCTTTAACACTGTCCCCCATAGGAGGCTGGTGAGCAAGATGAAAAGCCTGGGGTTGGGTGGGAAAATCACAAGCTGGGTGGAGGCCTGGCTGTCAGGAAGAACTCAGAGGGTAGTGCTCAACGGGGTGCACTCTGGGACAGCAAGGGTGAAGAGTGGAGTGCCACAGGGGTCAGTTTTGGGTTCACTTCTCTTCAACATCTGCATCAATAGGGCTGGCCCCATGGCGCTAAGGGTTGAGGCGCTGAACACCACATCTCACGCCACACTGGTGACCCGGGTTCAGGAGCGAACTTGGGCGCCGGGCTTTGGCGGGGCAGGAGAGGACTGAGTGTCTGGAGGACTGCTCTCCTCTCCTGGGGGTGGGTTGTGGGACTGTCTGGCGTCCTGGTGGGCCCTGATGGAGGTCGGAGGCATTACAGGATGGCAGACTAAATCAGAGGGGTGAGCGTGGCAGATGCTGGCAGGTTTGCTGCGCGCCATGCTCACAGGAGGGATGGGTGCAAACTAAGAAACTCCCCCACCGACCAGAGGAGATGACGAGGGCTCCAGAGGCTTGGCCCACATCCCAACACTGGCCCAAGTACACCAGAAAGAGCTCCCCAGGCGCAAACCCAGCCATCAGGTAGGCCCCTTGAGTCTGCAAGATTGCTGAGGGTGGGCATGCCTTCCCCCAGGGGTACCCAGTTGCTGGGATACTGGGTCTGACTGTGGTGGCTGGGTGGGGAGTGTACTGGCAGCAGAGGGTTCAGGTAGGGAGTAAGAGGCCACCGCCGAGTGGGCTCCTCGGAAGGATGCCCTGTCTGGATGGGTGCATAAATATAATCAACAAAAAAAAATCTACATCTGTGATATTGCTGAGGGTTTGATGGGGAGGGTGTGCCTATTTGCTGATGATACGAAAATAATATGCATTAGGGTGGACACCTGGGGGGGGTGGAGAACATGCGGGAGGACTTAAAGATGCTTGAAAAATGGTCTGGGATGTGGCAGCTGAAATTTAATGCCAAGAAGAGCTCTGTGATGCACTTGGGGAGTAGGAACAGAAGAGCAGGGTACACCCTAGGTGGGGAGGAAATTAAAGTAACAGAACAGGAGAGGGATCTGGGGATCATAGTCTCCTCGAACCTTAAGGTAGGAATCCAATGTAGCCAAGCAGCGGGAAAGGCCAATGGAATGTTGGCATGCATAGGCAGGGGCATTACTAGCAGAAAGAGGGAGGTAATAATGCCACTTTACAAAGCCATGGTGAGGCCGCACCTGGAGTGTGGGGTTCAGTTCTGGAGGCCTCATCTCTGCAAGGATATAGATGCGTTGGAGAGGGTTCAGAAAAGGGTAACCAAGATGGTGCAGGGTATGCAGGAAGAGTCATACGAGCAGAGGTGTAAGGAGCTGGATCTGTACACGCTGGAGACGAGGGAAAGGGGAGACATGATTGAAACTTTTAAATATGTAAAGGGGCTCAATAAAGTGGGAGAAGAGTGTTTACTTAAGAGGAAGGAGGGGGTCAAAACTAGAGGGCACAGCCTCAGACTGCAAGGAAAAAGATACAGGGGCAATGTGAGGGCATTTCTTCACAGAGAGGGTGATGGGGTGGTGAAGCCCTGTAACAGACTACCAGATGGAGTGGTGGGGGCTAAATCGGTGAAAGAATTCAAGAGGGCATGGGACAAGCATATGGGGCTGAGTATCGGGGGAAGGGCGGGGGCTGGCAGGGGGGAGGTGTAGGGAAAAGTGCAGACTAGATTGGTTGGTATAGTCCTTTTCTGCCATCAAGCTTCTATGATTCTATGAATATTCCTAACTCTTGCAGTCAGCCTTAGAAGTAGAACTGCCCGGAGATAGAACGTATGCTAATGATGGAATCATCATTGGCTCGTGCAACTTTTCAAATGCCGCCCTTATCAACTGTTTGCATTCTAATGCTTCAGATTTCATTCTCCGCCTGTCAAGTTCAGACGCCTCAGAGACCTCTCCTCACCAGTCGTTCCTGGAGTGTTATTATTCAAAAATATAAGTATAGTTTTGCTTAAGTTTTCATTTGCTGTCTTCATCTTTTGTTTTTCTAGTTAAGCGCTAGTTAGAAATAGAGTTTTTTTTTTTTTTCTCGGTTTCTCTCGGTTTGGGATAACCAGAGGGAAACTAAGCTTTAGATTAGATTTTGTTTAGTTTTTGGAGTGTTTTGAATGCAAAACTCCGCTAATGTTACTTATTATTCTTTTAAAAAGTAACTGCTAAATTGTGCAAGGAACTGATAACTTCGGTTCATTTTCTTTGGTCCCCGGTTCCGACTGGGATTTTTCTTGGTTCCTGAACCGACCGCAAACTGCAACAACAGATCAGGTTTAAAGTTTATTTTGCGGTTGTGTATTTTCTTAGAGGTTTGGAAATTGTCAGACAAACCTAAGAAGAAAACCAGTGAACCTGGTTTTAAAAATTGTACCAAGTGTGGGGAAGTCTTTGCCAAGGCAGGCAAACACACTTTATGTGTTGTTTGTCTTGGCCAAGAACACCTCTCAGCTGATTGTGAAATCTGTAAGTCCTTTCCTCAGAAGACAGTTGAAAAGCATCTGGAGAGACTTCAACAGAAGTTGCTTAATGGTCCCTCGAGCTCTGACCAGCCGACGCCCTCAAAACCTGTGGGTGAAACCGCTGAGCCATTACAATCCACCCCTGATATGGGTGCCTTGGCTACTGGTAAAAGAACCGGTGAACCAGCTGACTCTCCAGTTCCTTTAAAGAAATTAAAAAAGACAAAGCACACTGAACCTCCTACCAGATGGCCTTCGAGGACTTCTACTGCGCCCTCTGCTTTGCCTGAAGAGATTGCCCAGGCTTTTAGGGTAATACAGGTTTTACAAGGGTTGGTACTGACCCCTACCCCACAGGCACTGGTCCAAACCCAGTCTAGGCAGGCAACATCATCTGCCCAGTTTTCATTCCCGTAAACAATGGAAATTGAAGACTATGAGGAGTATGAGGAGGAGGAATATATTGAGCTGGAGGTTTCCCCAGAACAAGACTTTGGATCTCCTCCCAGATCCTCTGAGGACTTCTCATCCCACTTCTTTTTTGTGAAAAAGATGGCAGATGCCTTGGACATAACCCCTAGTGAGGTTACTGAGGATGAAGAAGAGGTGGAGTACCTTGAAATGATGGGGCTTACACCCACCAAAAAGCTACTGCTCCCAGTGAATACATTTTTTTAAGAAAGATATCTTAAAGCTTTTACAGACCCCTGATTCTATCCCTCCTCTTGACAAGAGACTGGATAAAAAGCATCAGTTGGACAGGGAGGAAGCTGAATTTCTTTTACCCTCCCTGACCACCAGGGGTTGGTACAAACAGCAGCCTGTGACAGGGCAAAGGTGTCTCAATCTTCCCACCCTCCTGACAAGGATTCCAGAAAAATGGATAGCATGGCTAAGAAAGGGTAGCTTTCAGCCTCTCTGGCTATCAGGCAAGCAACCTACCAGGCCTACGTTGCCCAGTACAAGAAGTCACTGTGGCAGTCTGTTCTAGTTATGTCCGAGAAGGCTCCATGTGGCATCTCAGCAGACTTGGCTGAGACTGCCAGGATGGGTCTGGAAGCAGCCAAATACCAGTTCCAGATGTCAACAGATACAAATGACACTGCTGCTAGATGGATGGCTAATACTATAACCTTGAGAAGATTTGCATGGTTAAGAGCCACAAACCTCACACAGGACACCCAAGCAAAAGCCATGGATTTCTCTGTTGAGAATAATTATCTTTCTGGGGACAAAACAGAGGCTTACATGAAGAAGGCAGATGAATATGAAGCCACCTATAGGAGTAATTCAGCCAAAGAGAAACTGTCTCCTTCCTCTAGGCCTTATGGAAGGGGAGGCAGGGGTAGAGCTTCATACACCAGGCCTTTTTACCAGGCCCAGGTTGCCCCCCAATTTCAGCAGTACCCAAAGCAGACAGGGTACTTCAGAGGCAGGGGTAGATGGGGATCCAGGCGTGGTTCCCAGGCTAGTCAAGCCCAACCAAAGCCAAAACAGACTCCCTGACTTGTTTGCCAAGGCTGCCTCTCCACTACCAGCAGGAGGCAGACTGGCTCACTACTGTACTTCCAGGCTTGGAAAAACATCACCACAGACAAATGGGTCCTGGAAGTAGTGAGTCAGTGTTTGTCCCTAAGCTTCAAATCCTTCCCTCCTCTAAGAACAAGAGTTTTCAAGCCAGCTTCAGATGCAGAAAGGAAGCTGTTGGAAAAGGAGGTACTAAACCTGCTGTTGTCAAAAGCAGTGGAACCTGTTGCTCCACAGCAAAAGGGAAAGCGTTTTTGCTCAAGATACTTCCTTACAACAAAGAAAAATGGGGAGTGGTGGCCTATTCTAGACCTAAGGTTATTGAAAGGGCACCTGACGAAGCCAAAGTTCAAGATGGTAACCTTGCCACTGGCACTGCCAACTCTTCAAAAAGGAGACTGGTTGGTGTCTCTGGACCTAAAAGATGCTTATTTCCACAGCCCCATAAGAAAGCCCCACAGAAAGTAACTCAGGTTCAGATTCCCATCAGGTCACTACCAGTTCTCAACACTGCTATTTGGCCTCACTTCGTACCCAAAGGTGTTCACAGTGTTTGGTGGTGGTAGTGGCTCACCTAAGAAGGTTAGGTGTCACAGTATTCCCATAAGTGGATGACTGGCTGGTTGTGGGAAAATCACCACAACAGGTAAGGGAATATTTGCAGGTAACCCAAAGTCTTCTGGAGTCCTTGGGGTTCCTCTTAAACCTCAAGAAGTCTGTTCTTCAGCTAGCACAGGTGCTGCATTTCATAGGGACAAAGCTGAATATCCTGAAGGGCAGGGCCTACCTGCCTCAGGAGAGGGTACAGAATAGCCTGCAGATTGCTGGCTCATTCAATCTGAACAGGCCCAAAACTGCAAGTCAGTTTCTTCAGCTACTGGGCCACATGGCTGTGGCCACAGGCACAGTCTTGGGTTCCAGATTCCAGGTGAGGGACATACAGTTCCACCTCACAGCTCACTGGTGCCAAAGGAGAGACCCTCTCTCCAAGCTCATTGCAGTAACAAAAATAATGCTTCAAGCACTCCAGTGGTGGAAGGAGGAAGACAACCTACAAGAAGGAGTTCCCTTACAGCAAGAATCTACATCAGTGATCCTCACAACAGATGCATCACTACTGGGGTGGGGTGCCCATCTAGGGATTCACACCACCCAGGGTACCTGGTCAAGTGCAGAGTCACTTCTGCACATAAATCTGCTGGAGCTAAGAGCAGTGCTACTGGCATTGCAGGCTTTCGCCCCACTGGTACAGGGAAGGGTGGTACAGGTCAGAACAGACAATACCACCACAAAGTACTACATCAACAAGCAAGGGGGGGACATGGTCCAACCCCTTATATACAGAGGCTATGAGAATATAGAGCCTGGCTTACTCTTTGGGAGTTTCCCTACAAGCCATCTATTTGCCAGGGAAGGTCAATACCCTAGCAGATGCTTTGAGTTGAATCAACAGGCCCATCACGAATGGACCCGCCATAGGCAGGTGCTGGGGGTAGTTTTCAGAAGATGGGGCTCCCCAGAGATAGATCTCTTTGCATCCCACGAGAACCACCACCTGCCATGGTATTGTTGCAGGCCACCAGCCAGGGGCTCGATTGACCCCCTTGAAGACTCGTTGAGTCGAGGCGCTAGGGGAAATGCTGATACCAGGAAATCCTGTTTTGTCTTTTGCATTATGCTGTGAATTGCTGGAGCACTAAGTCGAAACTCTTTATTCAATTTTAGTGTCTCCGTCCTTTCTTGAGCGCACCACCTGTTTGCACATTTCATTTACTGTTGTGGTTCGCCGCCTCATTTGTGGTGCAGCATGGCTGTTTAGCTGGATCGCGTTAAACTTTCTTCTGGACCAGGGGCTCAATAACCCTGGATGCTGTGGCTCTGGACTGGTCAAGGAGAAAGCTTTATGCTTTCCTCCTTTTCCTCTAATCTTAAGGGTTCTGGTCAAACTCAAATCCCAGCCAGCATTAGCGATCTTGATAGTATCAGATTGGCCCAGGCAGCCATGGTACTCTCTGCTGCTATCCATGTCTGTGGACAAGTCAATACATCTCCCTCGGAAGCACAACCTGTGAACCTCCAACCAGGGGAGGATACTGTACCCGAACCTCAGAACCCTCAGGCTCAAGGCATGTCTCTTTAGGACTTAGAGTATGCAGGCTTGCATCTTTCAGAAAGTGTCTTGAATGTTTTGAGGAGTTACAGGAAACCCTCTACTAAGAAAACCTGTGCTTCTAAATGGAAGAGATTTTCTATTTGGTGTTCTGCCAATGATGTGGTACCTGCACAGGCAGGAATTCCAGCCCTGCTGGATTATTTTACCCATTTGCATTCCTTGGGCTTGCAGCCTACTACTTTTGAAGGTCCATCTGGCTTCAGTATCTGCTTACATCTCAGCTGGAAAGGGTGTCTCCACAACATCCAACCCTATTTTCCAAACTTTCTTCAAAGGTTTGGCCCACCTGCACCCCCTCACAAGGAACCGGTGACAGCTTGGGACCTCAATGTTTACATTGCCCAGCTCATGGCCCCCCCCTTTTTTTTCTTGGTATTTATACTCCTCTGCTCTGCAGCCCTCACATTCTGGGGGAACCCCAGACCCATCACCCTGGCGTCTACCATCTGGTGCTAGCTCCAGGGCTTACCCCCCCCCCAGTGGGGTTGGCAGAGAGGGCCCTCCCTTTACCAAAACTGAATATGTTTCACGCCATAGTTAGCCAAGTGTGGGGCCTGCGAGCTCACCTGTCATCCTCCGGGAGCTGTTTCCTGGTTTCCTTGTCCCCTGCAGTTGCACGGTGTGCAATGATGCCTGTAACAGGGATGTGCACACTCCCGCACACAGTCCTATCAAGCATCTGCCACGCACTGCCCCCATGCAGTAGCAGTTCTGTGACACTGAGCTCCAGCCTCTGCCAGGGGTCAGGTGTGCTCAGGTCACTGAACTCTCCACTCCCCAGAGATGGACAGCAGTCCATTGGACGCTCGATCCATCTCCATCCCTGCCAACTCCTGGCAGCCCATGCTCATTCCCGAACATGGGTTGCTGGCGTAGCACGAGGTAAGGTGCCAGCGCCTCAGCCCTTATTGCCACCGGACCGGCTGCCCCCCCTCTTTTGAGTCCGTGGTCTCAGCCCACTTGAAATACGTCATTTGGAAAACAGTGTTCCTGTTGGCCATCACTTCTGCCAGAAGGATTAGTGAGCTGCAGGCCTTATGCATTGAAAAGGACTACATCTATTTCCACAGGGATAAGGTAGTCCTGCGGATGAACAGGAAATTTCTCCCTAAAGTAGTTCCTGATTTCCACTTGAACCAATCCATAACCCTGCCAGTCTTTTTCACTGAACACTCTAGTTCAGTTAAACTTAGACTCCACAGTCTTGATGTCAAAAGAGCTCTTGGCTATTACATGACTGTCACCAAGGACCATAGACAGGACAGACAACAGCTGTTCCTGACTTATGGGAATGTGGGAAAAGGAAACCCAGCATCTAAAAGGTCCATCTCTCACTGGATAGTTCAGCGTATCTGGTTCTGCTACTCGAAAGCTGGAAAGGAGCCCCCACAAGTCCTAGGGGCCCATTCCACAATCAATCAATCAATCAATCAAAATCTTTTTTTATCTAGGCGAACATCGTTGAGCAAGCTCATTTACAAGATGGATCACAAGGGGCACAACTGCTACCATAGCAGCTGCCAGGGATGTTCCACTAGTGGAAATCTGTAAAGCAGCTACCTGGGGGACAGCACACACCTTTACAAAACATTACAGCCTGGACACCCAGTCCAGAAGTGATACCAGGTTTGGCACAGCAGTCCTGCAGAGTCTGTTTCTAAAGTAAATTCTGTGCCCACCTCTAAAGGTACTGCTTCCTAGTCTGCAAGAGTTAGGAATATTGGAGAATTCCTGGGGTGAGAAGAAAAAATTACCATAGTAATCTTGTTTCTTCCAAGGTATTCTCCAATATTCATAACTCGCCCACCCTGCCTCCCCTTATAGGACCACAGGCCTCTGCACTCCAAGCGGAGTATCTACATGTGAAGGTGCCAGACTGGCATAGTTTGTTTTGAGCCCCTGTTGGGCATTGGTTTCTCCTTCTTCAGGTTATTCTGACATTAAGGGGGGTTGTTTTTTCTACTCCAGTTGGAGGCTTGTTGTATTAGATGAATGCAATTATTATTACTATATAGTTATTAATTGTTGGCTAGGCCTGTACTTGCAGGGTCTCCATGAAATCTGAAGCATTATAATGTAGGCAGTTGATAAGGGCAGCATTTCTTTCATTCTTTTATTTTTTATTTATTGAAATCTTAGAAGACATGAATTGAGCTAGAAGCTCTTTACATAGGTTCCATGTCAAGGAAGTTACAGAGAGGTACAGATTATGCTGCTAGCAACATTTACAATAAATGGATATGATAAGGCAGTACATTATGCAATCTGTTCTGATAGGCAATGAGCCTGGCAACATCCAATTACACTGTACAGACAACTGTGACACACATGAGATGGCAGTATACAGTGAACAATTGTTTAATGACAATAGTGGCACCCATGGGGGTGTGTATGTGGGGTAAGTAGGGAGGGACGTACATAAGGAGGGAGAAGAAATCCATGTGACTTGGTGAGCTGTGGATTGTTCAGCTAGGAGAGCTGAGATGGGGGAGGGGAGAAGGGAGAAAATCAGCCAAGTAGGCCTAGTCAGAAGGTGGGACAGTGAAGGGGAAAGTAGGGAATCAGCCCAGAGGGGCCTTATCATAAGGGTAAGTAGGGTAGGAGGGAGAGGGGGAGAGAGAGGGAGTGACAGAGGAGGGGGAGGGGTGAGTAGGAGTGGATGCAGAGGAGGTACAGAGGGTAGGCAAGGGAGCCAGGGAGAGATGTATGAGGGAGATGGGAGTAGGGTAGATGAGACGGAATGTGGGAAAAGGTAGTGGGGCTCGAGGCAGATGAAGTGCAGCAAGTCAGTGAGGAGGGGCGTTTAGTGCTAGGTTCGGTATTAAGAAAGATTAGTGGAAACAGTTGCAGCTTGCATTAGCAACTAGATCTTGCTGCAACTTCTTCTTAAATGAGCCCAGAGTAGGGGCTGCAGTTACTTCATTACTGAGGGAGTTGAACGTTGAACCAGAGTGGAGCTCGGTGTGCAAATGACCTTTGTTTTAGGGAGGTATGACAGCGGGGATCCTAAGGAACTGACACTCTGCACTTCTGGTTTGTCTTTGATTGTTAGAGGGGGAGAGGAGCTTCAACACCCCCGGTGGCAGCAGTTCGAGGCTAGCTTTTTTGGCTAAGAGACAGGTTTGGTACATGAGCCTGTGCTTGAGCTGGAGCCAGTTAGCTTGGCAGTAGAGGTTGCAAGTGTGGATCATGTGCCCAGCACCAGTAAGGAGGCAGCAGGCTTTGTTTAGGACTGTCTTGATTCAGCTGAGGGCAGTGTCAGTGACTGCTCCATAAATGACCAGGCCATAGTCAACTAGTGAAACAACCGAGCTATGGATGGAAAGGTTAAGGGCTTCCGGGGTTAGGCTGTGTTTGTGTCTATAGAGTAGCCCAAGGCGAGAACTAACTGATTTGGCAACATTGTCTATATGTGGAGTAAAAGACAAGGTATTGTCAATAGTAACCCCCAGATACTTAAACTGAGGGATGAGCTCCAGTGGAGGAGCCCATGGCATTACAGATGGTAAGGGGGATAGGTCCTGTGCTTATTTTGAGGGTTGGAGAATAACATTGTTTTGTCTTCTTATAATTTATTATGAGTTTGTGGTTACTAAATCAGCTTTCAACTTCCACAAAGTGTTGCTGGAGTTGTGCCTCGAGGGTCTTGGGGTTGGGGTTGCTGGTGAAAATGATGTTGTCATCCACATATAGCAGCATGTGGCCCTGACATGCGGCGGGGAGTGGGTTGAGGAAAATACCTTTGATTTTGTGTTTTTTTGAATGGGGCATGCTGCATTAAAGTAAGAGGTAAATTGTTCCAGGGCGGTATCAACATTACTGGTGGAGTAGACTTCAGCCCAGTCTAGTAGGCAGAGGTCCAATTTCAGGAGCTCCAGGTGATCTTTAAGCAGAAACCTACTAGTGACAGTTTTAGTGGGGGGCTTGGTAAACTTATTTGTCCGTTTGAACAGAACGGGGCATTGGTCGCTAATGGCATCTGGAAGGACCATGGTGTTGGAGATGTGCGAGGGTCGATTTGATAACACTCAGTCAAGTAGGGTGCGGGTACCAGTCCTGTAGTTCACTCTAGTTGGGGACTCAACAAGTTGGGTGAAGTGGATGGCAGAGACAGAATCTTTGAACAAGTTTACTTCAGGTGAAAGCCAACTGACATTGAAGTCCCCAAGTATGATGACTTCTGTATTTAGACTCAGACTGTCCAGGCAGTTCTTGAGTGTGTGAAAGCCAGGCAAGGTATGCCTAGGCAGGATATAGACAGACAGCAGGGTAAGGGCCCTATTCTGAGGGCCGAGGAGGACTTCAATGGCGAGGGCTTGCATGTCTTCTCCAGTGTTGGGTAGTTGCATGACAAGGCCCTGTAAGTTGTCCCGTAGGTAGATTGCACAATCGTCACTTCTCTTAGATAGCCTGTCTGTCTAAAGACTGTGTAACCTGTAATTATAATTGAAGTGTTGGGTATTTTTGGAGTGAGCCAGGTTTTCACGATGGATATCACATCAGGGCTGTGTTGCAAAACTCAGGCTTGTAAGCTGTCAAGCTTAGAGAGGAGGCTGCAGATATTTAGTGAAGCGAAAGTAAGCAAACCAGAGTTCTTCAGAGTGGCTGTCTGCTGCGCTGGGGGGACTGGGTTGGGACGTATGTTTCCCGATATAAGCAGCAATAGAATCGTTAGTCTACAAAGATATTCCTTAAGTTGTTTTGTGCTGATCTTGCTGTGTCTGGACTGAATGCAGTGTGTTTTTCTGTTTACCTGTGAGGTGACATATCCCGACATAAGTGTCAGAGGTGGAGTCAGGAAGAGATGGTATGCCAGTGACCAACAGCCACAGGGTGGTGGTATATCCTTACCTGGGTTATGTTTGCTAACGAATGTTGGTTGGGCGGAGGTAATTGTGCTGTAAACACTGATTGGGTCAGCTAACAAGGTTTCTACAGTATTTGAGGACTCCTGGTCTTATGTAGAACCAGGACATGTAAGCAGCAAGACTAACGTGATACTCGTAGGCAGTAAGCGCTGCATGGAGGCCATCATTGCCATGCCAAAAAGAGGGAGGTAACTGGGTAGGTGCTAGTAGCAGGCTGGGTGGATGGTTAGAGAGGAAGGGGAGTGTTTAAGTTCAGGAATGTAGAGATGAAGAAGCACAGCCTATAACCTTGGCAACGTGGAATTATTCAGGGATCTGTCTGGTTAGTGAATATAAGGCAGATTACACTGCAAAGTGCTGGGGTTGGAGGTCAGCACTAGAAGCAGGTTAGGTCTGATATGCTAGGACAATCTATGGTGGAGCAGCTGCAAGTCAATGCTTGATAATCAAGCATACAGTACAAGAAGCAGTTGAGGTGATGCCACTCAAAATGAGTGAGGGACCCTTTAAGAGAGGACAACCAAGCGGGGTGGCGAGTGGAGGGAGTCGAAATAGGTGAAGTCAGGTGGGGAGGAGTATTTAATAGAGGTCAGGGCCAGGGAGGGTAGCTGGGAGAAAACATAGGCTTCCTAGAGCAGCAAGGGTTTGAAAAGAGGTGCCGCTAGATGCAGACAGAGAAACAGCCAATAGGCAGCCACAGCAAACTCAAGTCAGTCAATCGAATTGGCGGCTTCAGAGCTGGGCTTCTTCAGCTGAGAGCTGCATACATGGATGGATGACTCAGGCTGATGCTTCATATGCGGCCGGCTCAGTGTAGGGGCCAGACTGCTTGGATAACGGGGCGCCCGCAGAAGCGAATACTGTGGAAAGGGAGAGAAAGGACGTGAGTCAGAGGGATTAAAGCCTGTGCAAGACTAAGCAGGGGAAGGGCCTGTGGGCAACCATGGAGGTGGAAGGGAATGAGAAAAGAAGGCATGTTAGGGAATTTGGAAAGTGGCACAGGCCAATGAAGGTTTCATCATTTGCATACGTTCCGTCTCCGGGCAGTTCTACTTCTAAGGCTGACTGCAAGAGTTATGAATATTGGAGAATACCTTGGAAGAAACAAAATTACTATGGTAAGTAATTTTTTCATATTGGCCAGGTGGATACATAACTGGCTCACAAATAGAAAACAGGTAGTGAGAATAAATGGGTATCTATCAACCGAGGGAGATGTGACAGTGGGATCTCGCAAGGCTCGGTCCTGGGCCCACTACTATTTAATATTTACATTCAGGACCTCCATCTCCATAGTGGGACTAGACTAACTAAATTGTGGATGATACCAAATTGGGTGGGCTGGTCAATTCCGAAGCTAATAGGTCCACTATGATCGATGACCTTCAATATATTACAGAACGGGCAGGTAAGAGTTACATGCAGTTTAGGTTTGCTGGCCACCTAGCTTCACCTGAGCTCTTTTCTTCTAGGTTGCTTGAAAGGACAGAGCAAAGGACCTTACCAGAGCAACAATAAAGATTAAGGCTTCTTTTGGCCTGGCAGGTTTACTGTGTGTTGTTATTTTTTATTTTGTACTCACAGGGATTGTTACTGTTTGCTGCTAACATTTTATTGCTTTATTTTTCTCTGATTCAAATTGTTGTTGCTGGGTATACATTCTGCTGCATTATTACAGGGTGTGCCTACAGGTGTGTGTGCTTCCAGATTACTGCTGTAATCCTCTGATTCAAATTGTCTTTTGTAAGGTATATCTTCTGTTACTGCTTTATTTTTCTCTGCAGCAAAGTGTTTCTTACAGGCTATATCTTCTGTGAAATTATTACAGGTGGTGCTTTACAGGTTTCACAGTTTTATCTGTCATTTGGATAAGCTTTCAGGGCTACTGCATTTGTTGCTGGCTGATTGTTTCTGCTCTTACCTCCTTGTTTCTTTCGTCCGTGGTTCTTCTTTTTCAGCAGAGGAAGGGCCCAGCCACCCACCCCCATACCCAGCCACCCCACACTACACTCCTTTTATAGGGTAGCACAGTCGTGACATTTCCTGTAGCAAAGCAGGAAGGGGCGGATCAGAGGGGTATCCACACAGTGACCTCATTTACAGGGGCACTTGTAATTTAACTTGTTATAACAAGTTATACAAAACAAACAAACGAAACACAAAATCAAACTTTTGCTTTCATTTTCTTCCTTCTAATTACTCTGACCAGGTTATAAACCCAGCAACTTACCTGCAATGGATATCATTAACTGCAGGCACTGTGGAACACTTTTCAGAAGGGCAGTTTTACAGGATTTAGGACACTGTCGTACATGCTGGGCCATTGGAGATCTAAAGGCTCAGCTCCAGGCAGCATGGGCAGAGATTGCACACCTCAAATTGCATATTCAAGAGGAAATATATTATAAGAACCACCCGCCATTTCCCCAACATCCAACAGAAGCACCTCGACTGCAAAGGGTACTTGGTCTGGGAGGTTGGCAGGTGGTTAGAAGGGGCAAATCGGGTGCCCCATCACTCGGTGTTCTCCAACATATCCCCTCCAAAAGCCAGATAAAAACTATAAACAGGTATCTGCCTCTATCTCCGAAATCAAACAAAGGGGCAGAGGACACTGCAGAGCAGGAAACTGCAGCACAGGAGCTAGCACAACAAAACACGCCCAAAACGGGAACCAAAACAAAAAAAGCAAAAGAGAAATCCAAAAAACTTCTGATCAAAGGAGACTCCATGATTCAGGGAGTTGATATGTATCTCCAGCCAGGGGTAATGGTCAGATGTCTCCCAGGTACATCAGCGTAGAGAGACAATGACTGCATTGCTAAAACTGTTCAGGAAGCAGGAGTAAACATTAATGTCCTGGTACAACTAGGGACTAACGATCTCGCCAGCCAGTCAGTTGTGGAGACCAAGGAACACCTAACAAGGCTGGGTGACAAACTATCATCCATTTCATCCAGCATCTCCTTCTCTGAGATCCTGCCAGTCTGGGAGAGGGGGACAGATGGCTGGAAGGTCAGAGAAGGGGAGACGGGGGAGCTAAACATGTGGCTCAAGGGCTGGTGCCAGGAAAAAGGACACAAATTTGTAGGAAACTGGCAACAGTTTTGGGAGCGAAAGTTCTTTAAATTTGATGGACTGCATCTGACTAAGAAGAGAGTCAGTGCATTAGGGCAGAACTTTGATGTCTTTGCAGAATATTTAAACTAGCAAATGGGGAGAGGGGTGCAGCACCCGAAATGTCGAATGGGAAGAACACCCATCCCCCCTTAGCTAGTGGGCAAACAGGAGTGCAGCATGTTTGTAGTTCATTTGCATCACCAGGTAAGGAAAAAGGTCCGGCTCCCCATATGATGCACAGGGGAAACACCGGACCTTGCCCAACAACTAACACACTGAAATCTGACCAATGGAAAATCATGTACACAAATGCTCGCAGTCTGGGAAACAAGATCCCAGACCTGTACGCAATAATGACAGAGGCTAAACTGGACACAGTAGCCATTAGCGAGACATAGTTTACCAGTAACCACACTTGGGAGACTTCAGTACCTGGCTATGTACTGTTCAGAAGAGACTGAGGTGCAAAAAAGGAGGGGTGGAGTGGCCCTTTATGTCAATGAAAATATCAAAGCTACAGAAATTCAGAATACACATAAGGAGCCAGAAGAACTGTGGATCACCCTGGAAACAGGAAATGGGACAGCCATACGAACTGGAGTTGTGTACAGACCTCCAGACCAGGGGGAAGACATAGACACGTTACTGTTAGAAGATATACAAAACATGACAGCTAAAGGGGAGGGTCTGATAATGGGAGACTTCAACATGCCAGATACAGATTGGTCAATACCAGCAGGGACATCTGCCAGAACTAGACACATGGTGGATTCCCTGCAGGGGGAGGGCCTCAAACAACTGGTACAACAACCCACAAGAGAAAGGACTATTCTAGATCTAGTACTGACTAACAGGGAAAGGATCACAGATCTCCAGGTAGAAGGTCACCTGAGGGCCAGTGACCATCACATGGTATGGTTCAATTTGGCCACTAGAACAAAATCGTCCCATTCCAAGGCAAAAATATGGGACTTCAGAGTAGCTGACTTTGATAAGATGGCCAACAGATTTAAGCTAGCCCTGGCAAAAAGAAATACAGGTGAGGGGGTACAGGCAAAGTGGGCAAGCATTAAAGATGCAATACTTGAAGCAACATCCCATTGTGTTAGTGAGAAAAGGAAGTGCAAAAGAAGAAGGAAACCACTTTGGTTCTCAGACACAGTAGCAGAAAAGGTCAGAGCCAAAAGGCTGGCCTTCTGGAAATATAAGGGAACGCAGCAGGATGAGGATAGGGAGGCATGCCAAACTTCCCTAAGGGAAGCAGGGAAGGCAGTAAGGCAGGCAAAGACCCAAACAGAGGAAACACTAGCACGAACAGTAAAAGAAGGTGACAAGACTTTCTATAGATACATTAGTGAAAGGAGAAAGTCCAGAGGGGGTATTGCTAAGATCAAAGGGGATAAGGGTGTGTGTGAGGAGGAGGAGGACTATGTAAAAGCACCTATCCTAAACAGATACTTCTGCTCAGTATTTACTGAAGAGAAGGTAGGGCAGGGCCCACAACTCTGCACCATGGACACAGGGGAGAGGGAGGTGTGCACTAGTCCCTTCACAAAAGAAAGGGTCCTACAAGAGCTTGATAAGCTCAGGGTGGACAAGGCAATGGGACCTGATGGCATACATCCCAGGGTACTAAAGGAGCTAAGGGTGGAACTGGCAGATCCATTATCAGAACTGTTTAGTGAGTCTCTGAGCACAGGAGAGGTCCCAGAAGACTGGAGAAGGGCTCATGTGATCCCACTCCACAAGAGTGGTAGCAGGGAGGAGGCAGGAAACTACAGACCAGTCAGTCTTACCTCAGTAGTGGGCAAGATTATGGAGAGACTCCTTAAGGAAAGGACAGTGCAACACCTGGAATCCGTAGGAGCACAGGACCCAAGATAGCATGGGTTTACAAAAGGAAGGTCCTGTCAAACTAATCTCATAGATTTCTTTGACTGGGTAACCAGAGTGGTGGACCAAGGGGAAGCAGTCGATGTTGCCTACCTTGACTTCAGCAAAGCTTTTGATACTGTTCCACATAGCAGATTGATTAATAAGCTGGCTAGGCTCGGGGTAGGTCAGACATTGGTCAACTGGGTGGCAAACTGGTTGACAAGCAGAAAACAGAGAGTGGTGGTAAACAGTATGCAGTCAGAAGAGATACAAGTCACAAGTGGGGTACCTCAGGGATCAGTCCTGGGGCCAGTCCTCTTCAATATCTTCATCAGTGACATTGCAGATGGATTAGAGGGTAACATATGTCTGTTTGCAGATGACACCAAGATCTGCAACAGAGTGGATGATCCAGATGGGGTGGGCAGTATGAGAAGACATCTGGATAAACTAGCAAAATGGTCGGAAGAGTGGCAACTGGGGTTTAACGAAAGAAGTGCAAAATCATGCACATAGGGAAGAGAAACCCTGAAGCCACCTATAGGCTGGAAGGGGAGTTGCTGGCAGTCACAAGGGAAGAAAGAGACTTGGGCGTCATCATCACCGATGACCTGAAATCATCGAAGCAGACCTCTAAGGCAGTAGATAAGGCTAGAGGGATGTTGGGGTGTATTAGTAGGGGTATCACAAGTCGGAAGAGGGAGGTAATAATCCCTCTTTACAAGACACTGGTTAGGCCCCATCTGGAGTACTGTATGCAGTACTGGAGGATACACCTTCACAAGGACATTAACCAAATTGAGGCAGCCCAGAGAAGAGCAACCAAAATGGTGCAGGGACTGCATCAGAAAACATATGAGGACAGATTAACTGAACTCAATATGTATACCCTAGAGCAAAGGAGGGAGAGAGGTGATATGATTGAAACCTTCAAACACCTTAAGGGGATTAACTAGGTGAAAGAGTCTAACATGTTTCAATATAAGAAAAATAGCAGGACAAGAGGACACAGCATGAGATTAGAGGGAGGCCGATTAAGGGGTAATGTGAGAAAGTTCTTTTTCACAGAAAGGGTGGTGGATGCATGGAACGGCCTACCTCAGGAAGTGGTGGATATGAATATAGTGCAGGGCTTCAAACAGGCATGGGATAGGAATAAAGGAGCAATGCAGATGAGTATGAATAGATAGGCCACTGAGAGAGCAAAGGCCTATGGCACATGCATAAGGTAGAAAAAGAAATGGGCAGACTGGATGGGCCTTGCAGTCCTTATCTGTCATCGACTTCTATGTTTCTATATAGGAAGTGTGTTATAATGCACTTCGTTAAAAATAATATGAAGCAAGACTATTACATTAACGGAACTAAATTATTGATAGTGGATACTGTGAAAGATCTTGGAGTATCAGTTAGTAATAACCTTAGAAGTCGTACCCATTGCAATAAAGTGTCACATCGGACAAACGATTTTATTAAATGTGTCAGGTCTTTTTCGAGTAAATCTGAAGCCGTACTCATGTCACTATATAAATCTTACATAAGACTGCATCTTGATTATTGCTTGTAGTCATGGAGCCCTTACCTTAAGAAGGACATTAAGCTTTCGGAGAGAGTACAGTGTAGGTACACTAAGTTAATTCCAAGATTAAAACACAAGGCATATGATGAAAGATTAAATGACCTGGGGTTATGGACACTTGATTTAAGAAGATGAAGAGGGGATTTGATCTGTTTTTTATAAATTGTTACAAGACAAAGACTTAAAGATTGAACTCAGCCTTAAATATAAGTGTTGTCCTCATAATTTGAGATGACATGGGTGGCAACTCCTGGAAAGTGCTCCAAGAACTGATCTAAGGAAGTAAGCATATATACCAAGATCTATTAGGTTGTGGAATCGTTGTCCTGGGGGAAATAGTCAATGCACGAAACTTCACCAATTTTAAAATGAGCTTAGATGATTTTCTACATGATTGTAACTCCAGTAGCTGCATCCTCTGAGCAGTGTGGACAGTTATCATGGGCTCTAGTCTTCTACTGTCCTAAATTCCCCTTCCAGTGCTCAGAGCGCCGGCATTATGGTGCCAGGCAAACAGGGTGCCAAATGCGGGATGTGCCTCTCCTTCCCCAAGGTCTGCCCACCCCCGGAGTTAGAATCTAGAAGTGGTGGTGGTGGGGGGGGGGAATGATCGGTGACATTGCCGATTGGCGCCCTAATTGCCCGCCACCTGATCACGGGTACGTTACGGTGGTGGAACCCCTAAATCCACAGTATAAACCACAGTATAATGTCAGGGCACACACAGCTTGTGTGAATACTGTGGTTTATTCACTTGGTCTTTCCCTGTGCACACCCTATTTCGCACAATGCCAAAACATGCATAGCCTGTGTAAATACTGTGGGGTATTTACCCAACCCTCCCTGGCATGCCCTGTTGCATGCAATGCCAGGGAATGCACAGCTTGTGTGAATACTGTAGCTTGTTCACTCAGTCCCTCCCTGCCAATCAGAAGGCAGGATTTACAATGCCCAATTTATAATTTTTTGTAAAGTACTTTTTTATAAAGCATGTGTGACAGGCACTAGCTACAGTTCATTCAATACAACTTCATGTTAAATAGCCTCTATCATACATTTATTTGCTGAGGTAGGATGCTATCCATCAAGAATTGTGAGTTACCTTTTCTCAGAGGATTTTGAGGTCACAGTCTTTGTTTCAGATGAAGATGACCAAGAAGGGGTCGTTTCAGTTTCCTTTCTACTGCAAATAAAAATGCAAAACATACTGTCTTTGCTCTTGATTACTTATTTAAGCCTAAGATGTAGGACATGATACACCATTAACCTTTTAGAGAAAGGGGCCCTTGTCTTTGAGCTCAGGTTGTAGAGCGTGACACGCTGTTACTTTTTGAGCTTTAGCTAGGATTCATGGGAATTACAAAGGGGTTCTAATCCTTGAACCTCCCCACAGTCTGTGTCTACCAGTGTGTGGCAATCTGCAGCTCTGCAATTCCGATATTACAGAGCACTCAGGCCTCAAACATCACACTCATCACATCTCCAGAACTGCCTTAGAGATACGTTACCTTTTCTCTGTAGAACTGGTGGTCACTGACTTTCTTTCAATCCCAGGAGACCACTCGAGGAGATTGTTGGCATCCTCCTTGCTGTAAATTTAAAAACAAAAAATGATAGTTTAGCAGAACACCCACTGAAAAGCATCAGAGTTGCCATTTAATCAATGAAGCATGGCAGGGTGTGTGTTATTGTGCAATAACGTCATGCCTCGGGTGGTTGAAGCACGAGGCTGCAGGTTGAGTGTGTTCAACACCTGAGAAGTGGTATTATTACACAATAACACACACCCTGGAGTGCCTTATTGCCATTACACAATGGCTCATTTGTTGAAAAGGAAAAAGAAAATCAGAAAAATATGTTTAAAATGCTTTTCGTTCTGCAGTTTTTCTTAGGGTAGGTATACATATTGAAGAAATAGTCTGTGGTTTCCCTTTCGTGCTGCAGGTGGCGCTGCTACTACATGTTTGCCATGTATTTTGTTTTGGGTTTCTCTTTGGTAGTTTGTGTCTGTGTAAGTCTCCGGCTCCATTCATTCTTGCTGCCTGCTTTTTCACCCACCAGGTTAGTAACTGAAATGTTCTACTCTGTCTGCTGTATTTCTTATGTTTGTTTGGCCACGGATTTCCCAGGAAGTGGTAGGGGAAGCTGACAGCTGCCCGCTCAGCTATTCAAATGCTGGTCGTTGCGTTAGTGAATGAGCGAGCGTGACGCAGTGGGAGCAGTAATGGGGAAGTTTTATTTTGGCAAGTCGAAGCCATGACAGCTTCTGTTGTTGAAAAATGCTGTGGGAGGTGGAGGACTGAAGGAAGGAGTTAGCAACTGGATATAAATTTCTAAGATTTGTGGTGTTAATGGGTATTCTGACTTTTGTTTGTGATCTCTGGTCACGTGATGAGAGTTTGGCTTTTGTCCCTGCTTTCAGCCGTTCAGTGGACAAAAAACAAGCTGACTACAGAAGCTGCAGTGCTGGTTTGTATAAAACTAAAGGTTTCTGTGGGAAAACAAAGGGATCAGGGACAGAATGTCTGTGGGTGTGTGTGTGTGTGTGTGTAGAGTTGTGAAGTCTAGGGGGGTGCTGGAGCTGAAGCATTCAATACTGGCTACTTGTAAAGCCATGCATTGATTTCTGGCTCTGTTACGTGGTCATCTGTGTGCCTGGGCTTTATACAGTGATGTTACTGTGAAATAACATCACTGTTCCAGGCAACCACTGACCAATCAGAGACCAGGAAATTTTTTTGCCATTGTATAATTAGAAATTACTGCACTATCATTCACTGATGCAGTGATTGAGGAAAAATAAAACTGTGGTGGTTGGGGACGGTGCTGCTCCCCCTCTCCCCCATTTTCTGTTCATTCTACTTTATCTGGCTACCCACTTCTGACCAACTGCGCCCCCCCCAGCTCTGACACCCAGCTTCCCTAGGACTTACCTCCACTGATGTCCTCTGCCACAGGACTGTAGTGGGTGCCTGGTCACCAGTGTGGAGACTGCAAGGGGTCAGTCATCATCCTGCAGCCGGGGTTTTCCACCTGTTTTTTTGCCCTGTGTTCCCATGGATTTGCAATGGGTGCGACGGGCAAGCTCCACCTCTGTGCAGACGCCTCCGGCATCCTGAATGTGGGTTCCCTTCCCAACTTGTGGCATCGCATGCACCGCCTCTCATCCACCGCTGGGTGGCAGCCCAACAGTGAGCCATCCAAACCCCCCCCCCACGCCTGAGGGAGGAAAGCAGTCCTACAGACATACAAGTATCTTACAGGGAGGAACAGGGTGCAGGAATACACTATTTTTAAGTGAAAAGGATGTTCCAGGACTAGAGGGCATGGGATGAAGTTGGAGGGAGGACAATTCAGAGGAAACGTGAGGAAGAATTTCTTCACAGAACGGGTGGTGGACAAGTGGAACACCCTGCCAGAGGAAGTGGTGGGGGCTGAAACAATCACGGGATTTAAGAATTCATGGGATAGACATAAAGGAATTCTGGAGGTCAGGGGTAAGGGGCAACAGACTTCTTGGAAAGCATAAACTGAACTTACAAGCTCAAACGGGCAGACTGGGTGGGCCATAGGCCCTTATCTGCCGACACTGTCTATGTATCTATGTACAGATGCTCATTCCTCCCTCTTCTGCCCAGCCCCCGAGCAGCCCACGTCTGTTGCTGAACTTAGGTCACCAGTGTAGCAGGAGGGAAGGTGTATGGTGCCTTAGACCTCCAAGCCACTGGGCTTGCTTGGCATTGTGCTGCTTTATATGCTAAGGGTGTGTGCATGGTGCCATAGTCGCCAGCCCCAAAAGTTCTGGTTCCTGCTTGGTCCTTGTGCCTGTACCTCTAAGACCAAAAAGTGGAGCTCTATGTAGGAGACTGACTTTAGAAAGATCTATTTGTATCAACTGTACTATAGCGCCATCATACTGGAGATCTTAACCAAAGAGGGGCGTTGGCTTTTACAATGCTCAAGGAAAGCCTAAAGTTCCAGCACATGGAAGACGGCAACAGTTCTCTCCTTACACAAGGGTGGTGAGTGACCCCTCTGTAATAACAACATGAATTAGAACAGCCAAGTCAAATCTGTGGGTTATTCACTCGGTCCCTCCCTGTGCACAACCTGTTTCATGCAATGCCACGTGAATACTGTGGAATATTCACATAACCCTCCTTGTGCACACCCTGCTTTACACATCAGCAGGGCATGCACAACCCATGTGAATACTGTGGTTTAGTCTCACGACCCTCCTTGTACACACCCTGCTTACTACATCAGCAGGGCATGCACAACCCACGTGAATACTGTGGAGTATTCACAAGACCTTCCTTGTGCACACCCTGCTTAACACATCAGCAGAGCACGCACAACCCATGCGAATACTGTGGAGTATTCACACAACCCTCCTTATGCACATCCTGCTTAACACATCAGCAGAGCATGCACAACCCATGTGAATACTGTAGAGTATTCACACAACCCTCCTTGTGCACATCCTGCTTAACACATCAGCAGAGCATGCATAATCCACATGAATACTGTGGAGTATTCACATGACCCTCCTTTTGCACACCCTGCTTAACACATCAGCAGGGCATGAACAGCCTGTGCGAATACTATGGGGTAGTCATGTGACCCTTTCAGTGCACACGCTGCTTAACTCAACACCAGGGCATGCACAACCCTTGGGAATACTGTGGGGTATTCACTTTGTCTCTCCCAGTGCACACCCTGTTTCACACAATGCCAGGGCGCACACAGGCTGTGTGAATACTGCGGGGTATTTACCTGACCCTCCCTATGCACACCCTGTTTCAGCAATGCCAGGGCATGCACAACCTGTGTGAATACTGTGGGGTATTCACTTTACCCTCTCTGTGCACATACTGTTTCACACAATGCCATGTGAATACTGTGGAGTATTCACACGACCCTCCTACCCTCCTTGTACATACCCTGCTTAACACAACACCAGGGCATGCACAACCCATGTGAATATTATAGGGTATTCTCTTCCTGTGCACACCCTGTTTCACACAATGCCAGGGCATGAATAACCCATGTGAATACTGTGGGGTATTCACTCAGCCCCCCGTGAATGCCTTGCTTCACCAATGCCAAAGCATGCACAGCCTGTGTGAATACTGTGGGGTATTTACTTGACCCTTCCTGTGCATGCCCTGTTTCACACAATGCCAGGGCATGTATAGCCTGTGCGAATACTGTGGTTTATTCACTCAGTCCCTCTCTGCCAATCAGAAGGCAGGCTTTACGATGCCCAATTTATAATTTTTTGCAAAGTACTTTTATATAAAACATGTATAACGGGCACTAGCCACAGTTCATTCAATACAACGTCATGTTAAATAGCCTCTATCATACATTTATTTGCTGAGGTGGGATGCTATCCAGCGAGTGTTGTAAGTTACCTTTTCCCGGAGGATTTTGAGGTCGTAGTCTTTGTTTCAGATGAAGATGACCAAGAAGGTGTCGTTTCAGTTTCCTTCCAACTGCAAATAAAAATGCAAAACGTACTGTCTTTGCTCTTGATTACTTCTCTAAGCCCAAGATGTAGGACATGATACACCATTAACCCTTTAGAGAAAAGGACCCTTGTCTTTGAGCTCAGGTTGTAGAGCATGACAAGCTATCACTCTGAGCTTTAGCTAGGATTCGTGGGAATTACAAAGGGGTTCTAATCCTTGAACCTCCCCACAGTCTGTCTGTGTCTACCAGTGTGTGGCAATCTGCAGCTCTGATATTTCGATATTACAGAGCAGGCTGCCTCACACATATCACCCTCATCACACCTCCAGAGTTGCCTTAGAGACATTTTACCTTTTCTCTGTAGAACTGGTGGTCTTTGACTTTCTTTCAATCCCAGGGGACCACTCGAGGAGATTTTTGGCATCCTCCTTGCTGTAAATTTAAAACCAAAAAATGATAGCTTCGCAGAACACCCACTGAAAAGCATCACAGTTGCCATTTAGAAATTACTGCACTGTCATTCACTGATGTAGTGTTCTGTGACTGAGGAAAAGCAGAGCTGTGGTGGTTGGGGATGGTGCTGCTTTTTTTTCCATTATCTTTTTTATTCTCCTTTGTTCAACTATTGCCTCGGGCCAAACTCCCCCCAGCCCCGACAACCCGGCTTCCCCGGGACTTACCTCCACCGACATCCTCTGCCACAGGACTATGGGGGATGCCCAGTCACCAGTGCGGGGACTGTGAGGTGTCAGTCATCATTCTGCAGCCGGGGTTTTTCCACCCATTATTTTCACCTGTGCTCCCACGGATGTGTAATGGGTGCAACAGGCGAGCTCCGCCTCCATGGAGACACCCTCGCCATCCTGAATATGGGTTCCCTTTCCAACTTATGGCATCACATGTGCTGCCTCCCAGCCACTGCTAGGTGGCAGTCAAACAGCAAGCCATCCAACCCCACCCCCCGAGGAAGGAAAGCAGTCCTATGGATGCTCAATCCTCCCTCTTGTGCCCAGCCCCCAAGCAACCCACGTCCATTCCCAAACTTGGGTCACCAGTATGGCAGGAGGTAAGGTGAATGGCACCTCAGCACTCCACGCCACTGGGCCGCCTTGAGATTGTGCTGCTTTAAATGCTGAGGGCGTGTGCATGGTGCCATAGTTTGCAGCCTCAAAAGTTCTGGTTCCTATGTGGTCCTTGTGCCTGTACCCCTAAGACCAAAGAGTGGAGCTCTATGAAGGAGACTGACTCTAGAAAAATCTATTTGTATCAACTATACTATAGCGCCATCATACTGGAGATCATTTATTTAATTCGTTTTTGTTGACCGGGAAAGAGGACTAGACAATTTTTTTGCCTATTTTCAGCCTCGTCCCAGTAGAGGGGGATACAGGTGGATGCCAACTGAAATTGAACCAGATTTTAAGCAGTTGGTGGCATTTTTAGTGAATGTGGGAAATTTGGCCAGGACACTGGGGAAATTCCCCTACTCACCTGTAGGGGCATTGCTGGCCATCTCAGGATGGCCACTCAGTGTAAGAGCTTGGAAGAGAGGGACATCTCGGAGTCAGGGGAGTGGGCCTCCTCCCCTGCACTCCCTTTGCCAGAGGCCCCTGAACTACTAGAAACTATTTGTGACCAAAGAGAAGAAGGTGGAACTAACGAGATTTTCGTATTGACGGAAAACAGTATTTCTAACAAAGAACTTGACCTGAAAGGAAAAAGTGATGGCAGAATTAGCAGCAGAAGAAGCAAGGCATCAGCATCTTAAAATGAAGCTACAAGCAGAAATAAATAAATTGAGTGCTGAGAGCACATCTGTCACTGGGCGTGGCCCACTTGTCAAACTACATTCCTTTCCCTGTGACGCACCTGCTGAAGGAAATGAACTACACAATGCAGCACCACAGGTAAACACTATCTCTATTCTAAAAGTAAATGTTAAAATGGCTGGCAGTGGAAGCCCTGGTGAAAGAGTGTGCCAAAAGCCAACAGGATTAGTGGGTGGTGGAAAATGTCAAACTGTCGCGTTAACAGGGAAACCAGTAAAACTTTCTGATTCTACCTCATTAATTAAAACTACAAATACCTTAACAGAGAATAAAACAAAGCAAATAACTAAAATGCAGGACTCAAAGGCATGTAATATTACTGACAAGCCAAACGTATTGAGAAATAAAAACGGGAGCGCTACATCTGCTGGGCTAAGGGACAGCTCTGCAACTACCGACCCCCCAATCTTTTACCAAAAGGAGGCGACAAACCAGTCAGGAGTACCTGTCTTCTCTTTTTTGGCGAGAGACCTGGCAGGAAAAACAGCAGTAAGAGATGACATTAAACAAAAAAGAGAGGACTTGACGTTTGCTAGATGGAATATTCCCATTGAAACTTCAAAGGCAACTGAGGATGCTCCTGACGAATTGCCAGTAACAACTAAGAATGCTCCACGGCCACAAACTACTGCTGCAGCCTTTCAGGTGGCCTTCTCAATATGTCCCTCAAATGCCAACCGATTCTCCCAGTGGTCCCCAGAAAAGGCTTTAGTGGAGGCAGGATGGAAAAAAATGATTGATGAACAGTGGTTCCTGACCCTAACTGGGCCACATGTCCTCTGTTATCCCAGGACTCTCCTGAATGGCACCCACAAAACAAAGAACTGATAACTGTATCAGAAACATTAGCTCTGGATGTTTCATCTAGTGAAAAGAATCCTAATGAAATCTTGGAAAAACCCTTACAGAATTCTACGGTTCTTGAAATGGGTCTGGCCACCCCCCCATGTGACCCAAAAAAATAACAGAAAATGTGCACCCAACAATTATGGAAGCTCAGAATATCACAGAAGGACCTCAGGATTAACCAACTCCACAGAGACCTTTACTTTCTGAACTGTTCCAAAAACCAAAAAAAACAAGCTGCTCCAAGAAGACATGCAATCTGAATTAGATATAAAGGAGGACTGGAAAACAGGCCAGATAGGCATTATGTAGGAAGGTCTTTACTTAAAGATTCTCTGAGTTTTTCACCTAGGGAGGTTTTTGCGTTCATAAATACCTGTATATCCGGAGAGGATCATTTTTTTTTTACTTGCCAGGCTCCTTGGCTTCAGAGGGGGTCTCGTACCCCTCCTACTCCATCCGCCAGGTCTTATTACCAAGACTCCCCTTCCCTGGTTTCATGTTGCATATTGCATAATTGGGGCTGTATGTATTTTTCCCCCATTTTCTCCCGATATCTCTGAGGATGCTGGCACAGAGAATGTACGTCCAGATGAATGACGTGCTAACGCATGCCGTTGTCAAGTGCCCGACAGCGTCCTCCCCTCCCTGACTCTAGTGAGCCGTGTGCCCCTACTGTCCGTGTTTCCACAGCCAGAAGAGCTATGGGTGCTGTATGCTACCCGGTAACCCACCCCATGAGCAGGAGGCGAGCATCCGTTGGGACACTCAATCCTCCTCCCCATCCAACCCCCGGCAGCCCAAGTCTGTTCTTGAACCCGGGTCGCCGGCGTAGCATGAGGTGTGACATCCAGCACCTCAGCCCTCAGCTGGACAGGATAATTTTGATGTAAGCTTTCGTTCACCATATGCTTTAGAAATGTTTTGGGAGCATTACAACCAGGTGAAATTCTCCCTCCTATGGCCCCCCTTTTTCATAATTCCTTTAACAAAACTTTTGATCAAATTTGAGACTACGCCGGCCCAGTGGCGTAGAGGGTTGAGGCGCTGGTGCCTTACCTCTTTCCACGCAGGTGACCCGGGTTCGGGAACGGACCAGGGTCATCGGGGGTCAGCAGGGGGAGGATGGGATTGAGCGTCCGACGGACTGCTCTCCTATCCTGGGGTGGGCTAGGGATTGCCTCGCTCACGTAGCAACCCCCAGTGAGACCGGGGGCATTACAGGAAGCAGTGCACTAGGGGGAACCAGAAAAACTGGAAAATCCACGACGGAAGTCTAGTCAGATGACGGCTGCTGGCCCCAGGCATCCCCGAAGACTCCCCAAGAAGCCACAGAATGCCTCAGCAGCTCCCGGGACTGCAAGAAAGAAATAGTGTGCTGGTGCCTCCTCCCAACCGGTGCCTTCCCCCTCAGAGGTGAGGACCCACCGGTGAAGGTTACCGGGGGCTACTCAGTGGATTGCTGCAAATATGAGGTAAGGTGGTGAAGGGGATAGTAGGAGAATGACTGTGGACCTTGGCAGCCTGAAGGAGAGGCAGCTTGGGCGCACATAGGGGTGCTAAAAAGATTAATCAAAAAAAAAAATTTGAGACTGCGATGTTTAGGAATGAGGGGGTCCATGTGGAGGACATAACATACTGGTTGTCACAAAAATGTGAAGTCCTCAGTACCCCAGACTCTGTTTTAGATTTAGAGCTTTTCTGGAAAGGGAGCTGGAAATATAAAGCTTAGACAAACTGACTCTGGCATTAAACATATACCTAACTCCTTTCTATTAGGTAGGGACAGGGGAGTTTGTTTTTATGCAGGCGAGCCACGGGCCTGCTATAAGTGTGGTGCCAGAACACACTTATCAAGTGTATGTTTTTTTAACGTGTCATTATTTACTTGCCTGGGTCAGAGCGGTCCCCTTCAACCCCCGGCCACCAGCACCCACACCCCTGGAGTCGGTCAGGCATGCGAATCGATATGTCCCATCACACCATCCAGCCAATGGCAGCACCCCCCTGACAGGGACCCATGGCTCAGAACTGGCGAAGATGCCACGCAACTCCAGGGGCGCAGGGCCGGCCATCAGCCGCCAAGGTTGCCCCACCAATTTTCCTCCATTTTTACCCCTTGAGGAGCCGGACATGCAATGGTGTAGATGCAAAGACATGCAGATGCCTGCCGCACTCCTCCCCCTGTGTATGCCCATTCCCGAACATGGGTCACCGGCGTGGCGTGAGGTGTGGTGTCCAGCGCCTCAACTCTCAGAGCCACTGGGCCAGCTTTTATCAAGTGTATGTGACAGACCTAGATGCAAAAACTGTGGGGAGGTGGGACATATTAGTCTACAGTGTGAAAACCTCACCAAATGTGACTTGTGTGAGGAGACAGGCCATGTCTTTTGGGAGTGCCCCTGGGCAGCAAAAAATAAAGCCTATTGTATAAGTCTAGATTTACTCATCCATCAGGCACAGGATGCTGCAACCTCCCCAGAGACGAATAACCCCAAGGATGACCCCCCCTTTCTTCCCCAAACCAACTAAAGCCCTCCAGTTAGGAAACACTCCAGAGGAAAGTGGAAGTGACCACCCAAAGGATGACACGAAGTCCTCCTCTGACCTTCAAACAGACCTACGTACCACAGCATGTTACAGTGAGACAACTGAGAGGGTCAAGCAGAAACAAGGCTCAGCCCTGCCCCCCTGCTCTTGAATCCCACTACTGAGATGGGTTACTAGGCACTTTAAACTCCCCCCCAAGGAAACCCACAAGATCGAAACTGGCAACCCTTATGCAGCTATAGCCACCAACTGGGGGGATTCTGATATAGAGGTAGGAGACTCAGATTCTCAGGCCCAGAATCTGGATAATGCCTTATCCAATACTGATCATGTAAGTTACAGAGGGGAAGAAGAAAAAGAAGAGAGAAAAAAATCCTAAAACTCTCTCCCTGAAAACATGGCTCCCCTTTGTTTAGGGTCCCTGAATATCCATAGCTTAATTAATTTCTAAGAGACAGGCTGTATTCCAATTCATACATGAAAACAGAATAGATATATGCCTGTTACAAGAAACATGGATGCTTTCAATTGACCAGGCTTGACTTTTTCAATCGGAATGGGTCTAGGGACCCTCCAACTGGTCCTTTGGGCCAGACAAAGCTGACAGGATAAGAACAGTTTTAATTCCTTCTCTTTCACTGACAAAATAATTGATCCTATTCCTGGAAGACTTTTGATAGTGGATGGGCTCTGGAACAGCGCCCTGCAGAATATATCAGTATATGGTCCTCAAACAAAGGCAGAAAGAGTAGGCCTATTAGCTACACTATAGCCCTATTTAGTTACCCCAGTAACATTCTGCTAGGAGGGACTTTAACCGTTATACCCCAGACATAGCCAAATGTTCCAGTGGAAGGAAAACCTATTGTGATGCAAATGCTTTGCAAAAATGTATATCTTTGGCTGATCTTGTGGATTGCAGAAAATTCCAAGTTAAGGGTCCTACATTTACTTATAAAAGAGGGAAATACATTACTATAATAGACCATATATACAGTATATTTCTAAAGGCCTATCCATACCTCTATTGGAAGTAGTCCCAACTGAGTTTTCTGATCATCTCTTTTTAAAACTCTTCTTTCAGTATTGGCAAACTAGCAATCCAAAAAATAGATGGAAACTCAACACTGCATGCCTTTCTGATCCAACGGTGCAGAAGGAAGTAACATGCTTACTATATGCCAGGGTATCTGTCAGGTTCCTATACGATAATATAGAAGACTGGTGGAAAGATACCAAAGAAGATCTAAGAAACTGGTTCCAAAAATTTGGGAAACAAGGGAAAAACAATTTTTTCAAATATTTACAATTATGGAGCCAGCGCCAATATTTATATTCTCTAACCGCCACCACGGGGATCTCACGAAACAAATAGAGCAACTAAAGATGAAAATGAAAGAATTTCTGTATGATAGCGCTAACACGATAAGGGCCATGCTGCAGTATGGAACACAGAAAACTCTGATAGGTGACCCCATGGAGGCATGTAAATACAGAAGGACAGCCTCATGGTTTGGTAGTCTCACAGATGCAGATGGGAATGTGGTTGAATCCATAGATGGGCTACATCAGGTGATTCATGAACATCTTCTATCCCGCTCTATGAAGGCCCCCCCCCCAGTTTAATTACAGGAAATACACACTCCTACCCCCTCAGAAGCAGGAAAAGACTTAATTCTCCCTATCACAGCTATAGAAATAGAGTAGGTCATCAACTCACTTAAACTAGGCACCTCCCAGGCTCGGATGGGCTCCCATATGAACTGTATAAAACATCTTCTAGGGAACTAGCAACATGCTTTGAGAAGTCTTTGCATACTTTTAAAATCTTCAGAAATCTCTTCTTTTTTACAGGAGGATTAGTGACCTTTCCTTTCAAATAGGCAACAAATAAAACAAGCATTTGTCAATGCCGAATGTTTGCTTGCTGGTATGAGCATTAGAAATGCAGGAGTTAGACAGATACAGAATAGGAATGGCAGAGAAGTACTGAAGTTCACATGAAGTCCACCTCCATCCTGTAGAGATGGACAGGATTTGGGGTAAGTGTTTGGGTCATTGCCCATGATGGTCAAGCCGTGTCACCTCACCCTATTCTGCAGACACCAACATGTGTTGAGCTGTGCGTTAGGGTGTTTGGCTTTACAGTCACCCCATTCCATAAGGACATATGGTGAAATGGGTGCAACATAGGAGAATGGGGTGAAGTCTTGGGCCGAAGAGTCCAAGGTACAGCTCGATGCCTGTCAGGGGGTGGGGGTGGGATGGCATTAGCAGTACAGGCGGCAATTCAATGGCACACCCCAGTGCCTGTCTGTCTGTACAGGGTAGTACGTTATGGTTAGAAACCGTAATGCCATGGGTGTTTGTTGGTATTTACAATACAAATTTTGAACATGGCCTTTTTGTGACCCCACCTCATGAAAGCATTTGGGACCTCTTGTCATAAACAGTGGCAGTGTGATTTTGTCAATGTGTCCCGAAAACTAACTTCGAACAGGGACAGTGCCATTCTGCGCCACATGTATGAAAAGATCGGGCAGGATGTGAAGAATGACAGCTGTACCATCCATAGGGAGGTGTGAAGAGATGGCAATGTTGAAAATGTGTAGTGGGAATATAAAAAATGCTTGCAGTTCCGAGCATACATGGAAACCGCGCAACGCATGCACATAACACAGTCATTTTAAGGAGTTTCGTCACCAGATTTTCAACATAGGCATTGTACGACCTGTGCTCATGAACAGTGTCACTGTGGTTTTGTTAATGTGTCCTGAACACTGATTTCCCACAGCAACCACGGTATTCTGTGCCAGAACGGCAAAAACACATTTCGACCAGGATGTGAAAAATGACAGCTGCACTGTTCATAAGGAGATGTGGAAAAATGGCAATGTTGAAAATCTGGAGTGAAAATATTACAAATGTGCAAAGTTCTAAGCGTGCGTGAAAACTGCACAACGCATGCTCATAACACAGTCATTTTATGGACTTTCATCACCAAATTTTCAACATAGGCATTTTAGCACCTCTGCTAATGAACAGTGTCACTGTCATTTTTATGTTCGCTTGCACGCATGTGCAAGAAACATAGTGCCATCATCCGAGTTTTCGGAGGTGTGGCAGCCCTCTTCCAATTTAGGCAGTGTGTTTGCAGGTGCGGCCGCAGTTCTCCAATGCCTGCTCGAGCTGTCTATGACCAGTCCAAAATGCAGTGGCGTACAGTTGAAAGGGGGAGCTATGCTTCAGTGAGCAGTGATAAGATATCGCCTGCTCATGCGCGCGCCCCCTACACACACACACACGCACGCATACTGCGTGCTCGCCCCCACACACTGTGTAGCCGACGGAAGTGCTCAATCCCCATCGGCTGTGCCATGCCCCCAAAAACAGAGTTCTATATGCCAGCTGGGTGCCACCCAGCGTGGCTACACTCAGTATAGCCACGGGTGCCCAATCCCGCTGGCTCCACTGGTTCCTGCCCCCAGAGTACAGGGTGCCACACTGGGAGCCCACCCAGCATGGCAACACATGCTATCGCTGACGGGGTGCCTAATCCCCATCAGCTCCACACCCCCACCAGCCATCCTTATGCCACGCTGGAGCCCACCCCAGCGTGGCAAACATCCACGTCGTCATTTAAAAAAACACCTGAAACTCAAAAGCGGTCCCTCGGTATCTCTGTCCCCACCGTGCCACCCTGCGCACCCTGCCTTCCCACCCCCCATACTTACCTCCGGACTCGCACGACGATCTTCGTGGACCAGGAACACGCCTGCACTCTTCAAAGCCGACTGCTAACTGAAGAAATGCCGATAAGCTGTATAATGGGATAGAAAGGGTTTTCAACTTTGCTGCATATCTCAGGCATTTTTGGAATTTTGCACCAAATTTTCAACATGGGGTTTTGGGACCCTTCTCATGAATGATCTCACTGTCATGGCGTTAATCGGCCCTGAAGGGTGATTTCTGTCACTGTGCAAAATCACCTTTTGGGAGACGAGTAACGAAACAACACTGCCACTGTTCATAAGGTGGGCTCAAAAGCCTATATTGAAAATTTGGTGGAAAAATTCTAAAAGTGACTGTTTTACGAGGTGGCATTGTGCAGTTCCTACGCACGCTGGTAAGTTTGTGAATTTTCAATAGTTTCACCCAGATTTCAATACTGCCATTTTACCACACCTCCTTTTGAGCAGTACAGCTGTCATTTTTCACATCTTGACCAAGCGTGTTTCGCCCATGTGGCGCACAATGGCACAGTCGATTGTCTGAAATCAATGTATGGGACACATTAAGAAAATCACAGTGACACTGTTAATGAGCAGAGGTCTTAAAATGGCTATGTTGAAAATTGGAGAAAAAACTAAAAATGACTCTTTTACGGCGACGTTGTGCAGTTCCTATACCGCTCATAAGTTTGCAAATTTTCAATATTTTCTCCAGATTTTCAACATTGCCATTTATTACACTTCCTTATGAGCAGTGCAGCTGTCATTTTTCATCTTGCCCAAAACGTGTTTCGCCTTCATGTAGCACAATGGCGCATTCGTGCTTAAAATCAATGTATGGGACACATTAAGAAAACACTGTGACACTGTTCATGAGCAGAGGTCTTAAAATGGCTATGTTGAAAATTTGGTGACAAAAGTCCATAAAATGACTGTGTTACGAGTGAGCATTGCGCAGTTTCCACGCACCATCGTAAGTTCATGAATTTGTAATATTTTCAGTCCAGATTTTCACCAGTGGCATTTTTCCACACTTCTTTATGAACAGTACAGCTGTCATTTTTCACAACATGGCCGAAATGTGTTTTCACACTTTCAGCGCAGAGATGCGTGGTCGCTGTGGGAAATCATTGTTCGGGACAGATAAAGAAAATCACAGTGACACTGTTCATGATTGGAGGTCCCAAAATGCCTGTGTTGGCAATCTGCTGTAAAAAATCCCCAAACTAATTACATTACGGGTGTGCGTTGCACAGTTTCTATGCACGCTCGTGACTGCACCAGTTTTTTTAATATTTTTACTGCAGATTTGCAACATTGCCATTTTTTACACCTCCCCATGAACAGTATAGCTGTCATTTTTCACATCCTGTTCGGAATGTGTTTTTTCACCTGTGATGCTAAATGCCGTAGTCGCTGTGCATAAGCAGCTTCCGGCTAACAAACTGATATTGCCACTGTTCATGAGGTGGGGGTCACAAAAAAACCATGCTCAAAATTTGGAGTGAAAATACCAATGAATGCCTGAGGTGTTAGGGTTTCCAACCATAACACCCCACCCTGTAGAGAATGACAGGCATCAGGGGTGTGACTTGGGATTCTTGCCTGTAATGCTCATACCATTCCACACTCTGCAGCCAGTGAGAGGCATCGAGGTATGCCTTGGACTCTTCGGACCCAAAGTTCACCCCATTCTCCTATACCGCACCCATCTCATCGTATTTCCTGATGGAATGGGGTGCACATAAGGGCCAAAGACCCCAAAGGCACACCGTGACACTTGTCAGTGTCTGCAGGGTAGGGTGTGGTGAAATGGCGTGGCCGTTATGTCTGACGACCCAAAGGCACACCCCAATGCCTGTCATTCTCTGCAGGGTGGAGGTGGGGTTGGCTTCAGTTCAATACTTCACTGCCATTTCTGTTATGCAGCTCTGTAACTTCTGCACTACCAATGCCAATGCCAACAAGCAAACATTTGGCATTGACAAATGCTTGTTGTAATGTGTCCCAAACAGTAATTTCCCACAGCGACCGTGCTATTCTGTCTTGGAAGTGCGAAAAAACATTTTGGTCAGGATATGGAAAATGACAGCTGTACTGTTCATAAGGAGATGCGGAAAAATGGCAATGTTGAAAATATGGCGTGAATATATTGCAAATGTACAAAGTTATGAGCGTGCCTGGAAAGTGCGCATTGCACGGTTGTAACACAGTCATTTTATGGACTTTTGTCACCAAATTTTCAACATAGGCATTTTAGGACCTCTGCTAATGAACAGTGTCAATATGATTTTGCTAATGTGTCCAGAACACGGATTTCCCACAACGACTGCGCTACTCTGCGCCCGAAGTGCAAAAACACATTTGGGCTGGGTGTGAAAAATGACAGCTATACTGTTCATAAAGAGGTGTGCCCAAATGGCAGTGTTGACAATGTTGAGTGTAAATATTGCTAATGTGCAAAGGTAGGAGCGTGCGTGGAACCTACGCAACGCATGCTCATAACACAGTAATTTCATGGACTTTTCTCACCAAATTTTCAACATAGGCATTTTAGGACCTCTGTTACTGAACAGTGTCAGTGTAATTTTCGTAATGTGTCCCGAACATGGATTTCCCACAGCGACAGCGCTATTCTGCGAAAGAAGTGCAGAATCACATTTCGGCCGGGATGTGTAAAATGACAGCTGCACTATTCATAAGGAGGTGCGGACAAATGGCAGTGTTGAAAATCTGGAGTGAAAGTATTGCAAATGTGTAAAGGTACGAGCGTGCGTGGAAACTGTGCAACGCACACTCATAACACAGTCATTTTATGGACTTTTCTCACCAAATTTTCAACATAGGCATTTTAGGACCTCTGCTAATGAACAGTGTCACTGTGCTTTTCTTAATCTGTCCCAAACATTGATTTCGCACACCAACTGTGCCATTGTGCGCTACATGCGCAGAAACACATTTTGGGCGAGATGTGAAATATGACAGCTGTACTGCTCAGAAGGAGGTGTGGTAAAATGGCATTGTTGAAAATCTGGAGTGTAAATATTAAAAATCCGCGATCTTACGAGCGTGCATAGGAACTGCGCAACGCATGCTCGTAACACAGTCATTTTTAGGAATATTTCCACCAAATTTTCAACATAGCCATTTTAAGACCTCTGCTGATGAACAGTTTTACTGTGATTTTCTTAATCTGTCCCAAACATTGATTTTGCACACTGACTGTGCCATTGTGTGCTACATGCGCGGAAACACATTTTGGGCAAGATGTGAAAAATGACAGCTGTACTGCTCATAAGTAGGTGTGATAAAATGGCAGTGTTGAAAATCTGGAGTGCAAATGTTACAAATTCGCGAACTTACGAGCATGCGTAGGAACTGTGCAACGCACGCTCATAAAACAGTAATTTTTAGGAATTTTTTCACCAAATTTGCAACATAGGCTTTTTGAGAGCCCACCTTATGAACACTGGCACTGTCATTTCATTAATCAGCCCAAACAGGTGATTTCATGCAGTGACCGTGAAATCATCCTGATCGCAGCCTGATCGCGGGCATTTGTATAAGAAAAGTATGTCCAATATCCCTGGTGGTCAGAGGACCCCCTCCCAACCACCCACTGAGCCCCACTGCTCTGTTTCCCCGGTCAGTGGCGGGCGGTAGCATCCCACCCGCCTGCTGCACGCCGCCACCGACTGACACCATAGGTGGGCTGTCGCCCATTGGTCCACAGCATGAGCCAATGGGCATACAGCCCTACCTACGGTGTCAGTCAGCGGCGGCAGGTGGGTGGGTGTTGCCACCCACCGCTGACCGGGGGGAGCGGAGCAGTGGGGCTCAGTGGGCCGTTGGGGGTCCGCTGGACCACCATGGATATTGGACGTAATTTTCTGATACAAATGCCCATGATCAGGCTGCGAGCAGTCCACTGGACCACCAGGGATATAGGACTTTAATTTATTTATACTTAAGCCCGCGATCTGGCTGACAGCAGTCCACTGGACCACCAGGGAGTTTGGAGGATCATTATTCTATGTATGCCCACGATCAGGCATGGGGGGGCGCCACCAGGTGCAGCCGGAGCTCGGGTGGCCACCCACAGGTGGCAGCTGCCGTGTTGTGCCCTGCTATACGGCAGTTTACCTGTGGGTGGCCAGCTGTTGTTCCTTTTTGTTTGGCTCACCTGTGTGCGGCGCAAGTAGGGTTGCGCATGCTGGACTCCAGCACATCCCGGGTGAATGTCGGGATGTGCAGAGTATGGGCCACCCCACCACGCCGCATACATTACTGATGCGCTCTGGCGCATCGGGATTTGTGGCAGGCACAATCCCTGTTTGAATATCACGCTTAAGCGCATTGTAGTTGCGATGGCGCAACATTGTTGCGCCATGCGCAACCCTTTTGAATATCTGGGCCAAAGTGTTAATATTACAACAAGGGTGAGGCAGGGCTGTCCCCTAAGCCCCCTACTCTACATCTTTTCTCTGGACCCTTTTCTAAGGAAATTAGAAACCAGTATAGGTTGGAAAGGAATCAGCGAGAGAGTACATAGGACACCATAAAAGTCCAAGTTTACGTGGATGATATTTGTCCTTTTTTCTCAAACCATAACCAAATCAGAATATTCTTACTTGAAATGAACATTTACTCCTCAGTATCAAATTCTAGACTGAATCATGAGAAAAGCAAGGGGGTATTTATAGGTCATGTAACCCCACCCATAACAGTGGAAGGTATCCATATTTCTCCAGATCCCTGTCAAATTTTAGGGATAACCTTTGGACAAGTGAAGAACCCCTGCCAAAATTGGGATTCTGCTCTAAGAATTGTTGAAAATAAAGTCCAGAGATGGAAAAATTGGAAACCGTCAAAAATTAAAAGGATTCATATCACAAAAAGGTTTATCATTCCCTGCTTATTATACATAGCCATGATTTTCCCACTTCCAGTATCATTAGAGACACATCTATATAGCTGATTTTTCCAAATGTTGTGGGAAAGCAGGTTAAACCCAATAAAAAGATGTTTCACGTACCTATCAAAATCTCAAGGTGGACTAGGTATGATAGATCCTATAACCTTTTTTCAGTAACCCGTGAACAAGGCGACTGCAACTGAGTGCCTACAAAAACGGAGATTCAATTACAGCACCTCTGTTCAGGGCTACCTGGCAGGGGGGCGACTGGATACTGGGGTGGGTGAGGTAGGGCGACAGGAAGTACGTGTGTATAGGCGCGGGGGAGAGGCAGGGGAGTGAAGGTATGTGGGAAGGGGTGTGGCGGGCAGCTGCTGAGCTGGCCCGCTAGCGTGGTGGGGAGGGTGGTCGGTTGGGAGGCGCAGGGTGCAGAGTTTGGGTCCAGTGTGGCATATTTTGTTTTTTTGCCAGCATGTGGCTTTTCATTTTCAAAGTATTTCACCCCCCCCAACATGCACCCCCTGGAGTTGAGACTCCATTAGTAGCGGGGTGCGGGGGCACAGCCCCCCACATTAAATAAAATCCCCTAGATCTCGGGCACCCTCTTGCTCTTCGCCGTGAGTGTGCATCGCTGGAATTAATTTTCGGCGATGTACATGCACCATAATGGCAATCACTATTCCGCGATCGCCGTTATGACATAGAACCCCTTTTTTCATACACTTTTTATTTCCCAAACAGTAAGGATTGGCCTACTACACACAGAATCCTTACAGTACAAGTGGATTCAGAATAACTTAGCAAAGTACTTTCAGAACTGGGAAAATGGTCCACCTAAAGTAACCCTTCGATTGCAGATTTATGAATATTTTAAACCAAAAGCTCAAAAAGTGTACAAATGCAGCTTGTCCAAGACCCAAATCTGTCAGAATTCTGTGTCAAATTTGTACAACATTGTATTGGCAAAAATATATCCAGAAGAACCAGAGTTTAAAAATTGCCCTCCTAATTTGACGGTGAGAGTCTTAACGCATTTAAAAAATGAAAGGATCCTCCCACATATGCGGGAAGTATTTTGGCTCACAATGTATGGGAGACTCAACATTAGGGGGAACTGGAAACATAAAATATAGGAGGAGAGAAATTGTCCATATTTATCACGTACTGCAAAAGAAGAAACAATGAAACATTTTCTATTTGATTGTTCCTATGTTAAACCATTGTGGAAATTTTTAGCAGGCAAATGGAAGTTTGGGTGCTTCAGAATTTAAATTATGAAATGCTGGTTCTAGGGAACTGTCCTCATCTATGCAGCAAATATGATGACGGAACTGTGGCAGTTGT